>OZ010581.1:92895187-92982687 GCA_963932145.1 Acanthosepion lycidas | reverse complement strand
CCCATATACAAAATTACTCTGATCTTATTTAATTTCAGAAAAGTCATTTTAGACTATTATCTTTTCTTAAATCCTACAAGCCGAAACGAAATTTTCAAGGGGAAAAAAAGCAGCATTTATATACGAACTGAAGCTGAAAAGTTTTTTGACAGGCTCACTTCTCAAAATCTGACCGAATGACCAAATACCTAATGTTTTGGAGAATGGTCGAGAAATTTTCAGCAACAGAATTAAAAATAACAGGGAATAACAGGAATAACAGGGAAAAAGCTCTTAGATATAGACTTTTTTTCGCCTGAAATTCTAGTATCTTTTAACTCACATGTGACGCGCATGCGTAAATCCGGCTTTCTTTATTTTCACAATTGATCAAGCTTTTCAATTTATAAAAACAAATAAATAAATGAATGGAGACAAAGAAAAAAAAAATGATAAGAAAAACGAACGCCACTATATCGCGATTTCTTATTTCCATTTCCGGTTGCGAAAGTTTGCGATAAAATTGGAAATGTCTTCCTGAATTTAAACACAAAAATGTTGCAGTGTATATTATAATTATGTAGCGTTTTTTATTCGTTCGAAAATTATATATCTACATATAGACATGTATATCTATCTATGTATACTAATAAGAAATATATATTTTTCCTCACCCTTTAGTACAACTCTGAGTCGCAGGCACGTGGTAATTGTCAGGTACGGATTGAAAACTGACCGTTGTGAAATTAACATTTATAACTTATTATCTCTCTCTCTCTCTCTCTCTCTCTCTCTCTATACATATATATATATATATATATATATATATATATATATATATATATATATGTATATATATATTACATACAAAGAAATAATCACACATAGAATCAATCAGAAATATTAATGCGATTAATGGTGACATCCGTCACTAGAAACATAATATATGCATTAAAATACTGTTAATCCATAGAGTGAAGTGATCCTCGTCGAAACCATTGATTTCTGTAGTTTTCAGTTTATTTGATGTTAAAATGCTAGTACTTACAAATAGTCCTCTATTCATCATCAGGCATGTGTTTTTTTCCTTATAAAATCAAAAACTTGAAGACGAAATACTTGTTTGTCGACCGAAAGATGTTTTTTGAATGTCTGCTATTAATGACGGTTAGGAACAATTTCGGGACGTGCAAAGACGAAACGCTAAGTTTTTCAAAATTTTAAGTGAGTATTTTATTTAAATATTTCTTGTGATGTGTTAAATCCACGTATTCTATTTTACAAGTGTATTCAGTTTATATGGCATGAACTAAGCATATAGTTCAATTATGACGTGTAATGTCTTAGTAGTAGTTTTTTTGCAGGAATTTTCCTGTACTGCGGATCAATAGTTTTTTATAAACATTAGGCAGCATATAATTTACATACAAAGAAATAATATATATACATATATATATATATATATATATATATATATATATATATATATATAAGCGCACTGAGTTTTGTTTATAATTATAAAACGCACCGGCCTTCTTCAGGTGATTGGAATTTTAAACTGAACATTTTAACTGGGGTAGACAGTTCTAATTCAACATTCCATGTCTCGTCTTCCGAATGTCTCAGTTATCTCCCTTTATCTCAACTTAACATGTTTGTTTTTTTTTTCACCACTGCAATAACCAGGTATTGAACTCACGAGTCTTTGGGTAAAGTCACTGGATCCAACCAACGTTTTTATCTCCGCACCCGAAGAAAGCCGGAGCGTACAACGCCCGAAATATATATATATATGAAAATTAAGATGTATAATATTTTATGCCTTAAGAACAATTTTAGGAACATCTGTCACAAAGTGGAACATTTTTTTCATAATTTATTACTGATTTTATTTTAATAGAATATATTTATTATGTTTATCTGACGTTTTTCTACGGTGGATATATCTGTAAAATAATTGAAGAATATAACGTGAGAGCCTTTTTATACATATTTTTTAAGTAATCAGAAATATAAAATTTTAGGAAATTATTCTCCGTACTCTAATGTTTTACTGAATTCTAGATACTTTGTCTTTAAATTTACTTTGTTTATATTAGTTATATTATCATCTTATAATGCCGTGAAGGAATATCCGTATCTAGGAAAATCTACACGTTTATGCGCATACAAAAAAAAATCAAAATCTTTTTTCAAATATACTGGGAGACTTTAAATTATAATAAGCTTTCCGATTTATGGTTAGTAATTTTTTTTCATAACAGTATCAATTATTACATAATTGATAATTAATTGATAATAATAATAATAATAATAATAATAATAATAATAATAATAATAATAATAATAATTAATTTATGAAGAATTTTAAAAGATTTAAAGCTTTATACACTATACTTCTTGTAAAATTTCATTATTCGTTGAAAAAATTTTAAGTCCATAATACATCATATAAAAGATTTTCTAATTGAATAATGTCTTAGTTTTATTGCGTTTTTTTTTTATTATTTTACGATTCTGAGTATATTTTCAGTAACTTAGAAAAAAAAATGATGAATTAAATTCTCGAGGAAATTCTGCTTTAAACTAATTTAAACATTAAGTGTTGCACCATGGAATTTCTCGAATTTACATATAATTAAATGAGTGGGTGGGTATCAGATATAAAAGAAAAAATACTTTTATTAAGATTTTCTAAAAAAAAAAACATTTAAAAAATAATTTCATTCATTTGTGAATGTCTTGAAAGTTCTGACAATTTTTTGGCTCTTGCAAGAATTTCTAAATCAGTTTTTTCCCCGAAAAAAATGGTGCTAAAAATGTCCATGCTAATCTATATTCTGTCCACCGACGCAAGCAAAACAAGATTTTTAACCTAAATTTCGAACGTTCTAAAAAGGATTAAAAATATAATTACATAATCAAAAATACTTTCTTCCTTCCTCTTAATAATAACATCAAGATTTTTACGTTAAAACAATTTTTCGTAATAATATGCTCTTTTATCAGCGACTTAATACATGTACCTATATATATTACCATTAGAGCCAAAATGGTAATAATGAATGGATAATTTGGACTATAACTCACAGAACTAGGTTTACGGTCACATAACGTTGAAACATCGGTTTCCGTACGATCACCGAAGTTAAGCAACGTCAGTATTTAAATGGGTGACCGCTTGGAAATACCAGGTGTTGGATGTGTGGGTGGTAAAATGGAAGAGAAACACGTAAAATGTGAAGATTACGAGGAGAAGATTTTATGACTGTCCTGATCAGGGAAAGACCTGCGTTAAAATGACAATTCTTGGGGAAGATGTGAATAAAACGTTTTTTCTTACATTTTGTCGGAAATATACTATCTTCGACTAATGTACAGGGTTGTCCAAAAGTCTTATCACAATTAGATGACAAAATTTTCCATTTCAGATGACTGACAAGAAAATGGGGTTCAGATAAACTTTCCCGATGTGTGACAGCGTCAATGAAAATGAATAAATTGAATCCAGTATATGTGCTTTGTTTTATTTTATTGCTCATTCTTCTGTTGTACTCATTGCTTTTTGGTATGGGTGACAAGACTTTCGTTGGTAATTGAAGAGATAATCATTTATGTATTGTGTCCCTTCAGAATCATAGCTGTCATGGCTCTCCGCAACTTCCTATGCACGTCATTTTGAAGAAGGACATTTCTGTTGCGCTCTGTCTTCTTTTCATTGCAGTTAGGAAAAAAGAAAGATTGTTGTATTTATGCATACACCCACTTACGTAAACGCGTACATGGAACAGAGGTAAAAAAATGACTCAAGCTAAGATTGGCACTTCTACTTTGGGGACGTCTCAATCGAGGGTGAACTATTGCTTTGGGTGACGGTGACGCCTTAGGCTCAAGGTTAAAAATTAGTAATTTTCGTGACTGACTGACCGAAGTTTCTTTCAACTATTAACTTTATCGAGCCCAACCATACAGGAAGTGTCCACTATTCTTCTCATTCATTAGTCTCACATCTCACACACACACACACACACATATATATATATATATATATATATATATATATATATATATATATATATATGGATGGCTATTCTTATTTAAAAAGAAAAAGCAGATTTCGAAAACTAATAAAAACAAATGTTAAGAGACAGAAAACTAAAAGGATTATTGAACATATTACTAGACAGGAAAAGATTCAAAGTTTATTATTTTAATATTACATTTCACAAATTGAAGTCCACAAAACGACTTTTCTCGGTGTTTGTCCATTTGTGGTAATTATAACAATTTAAATTCATGAAAATCTGAAAAAAAAAAAAAAAAACGCATTTAAACAAGATCGAAAAAAATTCATTTATTTTAATAACTTTGAACCTTTTCCGATCTAGTAATGTGTTGAATGTGTTAGCGGCCCTTATCATTTGTTTTTATTAAATTTTAAAAAATCTCTTCATTCTTTTAGAATGACCCCATGTTGTAATACAGGTTTATTCAAAGAGAAAGTGCAGATTTCGAAAATTTAATACTGGGTAACCCGGATATAAGAGAGTTGTCGGGACCGGAGAAGAAGTCCCTTATATCCGGGTTGCTCTTATATACGAGTTTGGTCTATTTTATATACATTAACACCCGATAAAATATTTCTTATATCCGGGTTTATCTTATATCAGGGTCTCTTATATCCGGGTTATACTGTAAAAATAAATCCTAAAAGACATAAATTCGGCACATTACTCGATAGGAAAAGGTTCAAAGATTATTATTTTAAGGTTACAGTTCGCAAATTGTAGTACACAAAATGACTTTTCATGTTTGGACATTTTTAAAATCTTTTTGAATAACACATTTTTTTTAAATAACACTTTATATATAAAGAAGGATACATGATGATAAATTTCTAATTATAAATGCTCTGACGTCGGTAATTTTAGTGACCTAGTATTGTCGAGCACATTTTTGCTTGTAAGCTCCTCTACTATGGTGGTATTGTTCCCTATGACATTGAACACTTTTTTGTCGCATCGGTAAACCTTTTCTGATGGAATTTATTTATTTTCTTTATTTATTCGCCTATTTTGATCTTGGTTACCCTCCCCCTGGCAAGTTTGGTTGGCTTTCCATCTTGGACTTGCCTGGGGGTATGGAAGTTCCTATTTTACAAACTACAGCTACCGACTGCCTTATGATTGCAGGGAAGCGCTTAAAACTGGCAGTCGTGGTCGGTCACTGCCTACTGGAATTTGACGGTAAATTGATGGTGTGGGCCGGTATATGGGGTGACAGAATTATTGGACTAATTTGTGAAAACCTTAATGCAGAAAGGTATCTTAACATCTTGCAAGAGGAAATTCTGCCATCCCTGCTAAACGAGGGAGATGACTACCCAGTTTACTTCCAGCAAGATGGAGCCCTACCTCATTCTGGTCATCAAGTGGGTCGGTATTTCGATCAGCAGTTTCCGGATACTTGGATTGGTCGGCGTGATCATGTTGATTGGTCTCCAAGATCCCAAAATCTCCCTCACCTTGATTTCAATCATTGGGCCACTTGAAGGCCATGGTGTATCAGGTGAAAACAGGAGACATAAATCATCCCAAGCAACGTATCACCAACGCCATTACAGGCATAACCTTAAATGTGCTAATGCGTTGCCATCATGTGGAGAACTCGTATTAATATGTGTTTTCAAAAGGGTGGTAATATTATAGAGCACATTATATAAATAAATACGGTTGTCCAACATATATCTATTTTTATCTATGTATGGATACTTATAGCCAACCCTATATATATATATATATATATATATATATATATATATATATATATATATATATATATATATATATATAAATTTTCTTTTCTTTTTTGTTTCTATCACTTTTGTCATCGCACATTATGATAACAGAAGATCTGCCAAGAATGGTGAAACGTTGTATGAAACTGGACGCAAATTTACTGTGGATGAACGAGCGATTAAATTACTTTCTAAACATTTTGGTCTTAGTAAATTGTTTTCTCTTTGAATTAGGATAGCATTTTTAAAATCTAAATTTATAAGTGTAGAAAAAAAATGTCTAGGGTCTCTCGTTCCTGCACTTATGCAGTCGCAAGAACGTAAGCACAAACTTATTCCGAAACCGGGTTACACCAAAACTTGTTCCATTTTATCTTATTTCTATCCCTTAAAATTTTAAATTGTTCTTGTCATATATATATATACAATTATTGCAGAAGTAGGTGTACAGTAATGAAAACAAACCGTGCACATAAAGTATTGTATTGATTATATAAACATTGATATATATATATATATATATATATATATATATATATATATATATACACACACAGAGAGTGGTCCGAAATGTAATGAGAACAATAGAACAAGTAATACAAAATACATATTCAGATTCAGTTTATTCACTTTCATTGACGCTGTTATACACCGAGAGGTCTGTATGAACACGATCATTTTCGTGTCGTGTTATATAGGAGTGACAAGACTTTCGAGCCACCCTATATATATATATATATATGTGTGTGTGTGTGTGTGTATGTATATCATACAGTAATTCATCAAGTCTAGAAGAATGCTCAACAGAATGTCGAAAGCACTGGACGGACGTTTCGTCCTATTTGGGACTCATCAGCAGTGCGCATCCATTAATCGAACTCGGACCATTTCAATACAACGCAAGTGTCATGCCAACTGTACCAACAGGCCTCAGTAACGAAGAAAAAACTGAATAGACTCGA
The DNA here is from genome assembly GCA_963932145.1 of Acanthosepion lycidas. Lineage (NCBI taxonomy): Eukaryota > Metazoa > Mollusca > Cephalopoda > Sepiida > Sepiidae > Acanthosepion > Acanthosepion lycidas. The sequence goes on along the minus strand of OZ010581.1, from coordinate 92,975,949 downwards.
TATAGCGCCGCTACTCAGAATTTATTCATAACACAACAGGTTGTGCCCCATGAGCAACGTCTTTCCTTTCTCCGTAACCGTTCCATCGCAGAGCATTAGCTCGGTCCCTCACGGATATACAAGTGAAAGTATTTTGAGGAATTACAATAATAAATATAGTAATTCATCGAGTCTGGTGATAGAGAGAGATTCCGCCCTAAAAATGTATACACGAATCTGTAAAGGAAAAACTTGTATCATTACCTAATACTAAATTTATTCAGACATCACGAAAGATGATCCTTAAAATGGTGGCCTTTAGCTTCCAGACATTTATTAGTGCGGCGAACTACTGCTTTGGCAACGTTGGCGAAAGTGTTCATTGGGATTACTGCACATTGATTTTTAATTTCTTGTCTAAGGGATACTAATGTTGTCGGTTTTCTGCGATAAACAACATTCTTTAGGGTGCTCCATAGATAAATGTCTGGGGATGTGTCAAATTAGAAATATATATATTCACTAAACGCAATTTGATAAAAATAAGGAAAACAAGTTTTTCCTTTTCTGAAGTTTGTATACATTTCTAGGTACGGAATCTGTATATATATATATATATATATATATATATATATATATATATATATATATATATATATATATATATATATGATAGTACATAATTGTAAAGCATTGAGAATTAATTATACTGTTGTAACACGGTTAGACTCATTCGGAGATGTCTATGTACTCGATGTACAGCTGAAATGTTCTTGGTTCAATCGCCTTTCTAATATTTCAGCGAATGTCTGAGCATCAGAATTTGAAGCCGAAGTGCCTGATAGTGTGAGAACTTCCTTTATACATTAAAGATGTTTGTTGTATTAAACACTTCCTACCCACCCAAACGCATCTCCCAAGGAGTATAACTTTTTCATGAATCAAAAAATCCCTTTTTTGAAGTAAGTAGTTTTCTAATTCGAATGAAACTGAAGATGACTTCAACGGATTTCACTTTTTTTTTTTAAGGAAAATATTTTTCTAGGGAAATTAAAAACGTGCACACAAATATGAATAAAAGTCGAACGGATACACTTTAATTTTTTCAATCAATTAACCATATCTGTTGTCGAACACACATATATAATGTATATTTCCATACGACCTAATGTATTCGTACGATTATGTAGTTTTAATCATTAAAAAATATATATTTTTGAAAAAGAGACCCACAAGCGACATGGAAAAATTAGCAGGTATGATAAGATTTCGCGGGTCTCCTAAAATTAACTCGTCAACTCGTAAAAAATAAAAAATAAAAAAAATAAAAAAAACATGGAATTATTTTCTGACGAATACTTTTTTTAGATAATAATTCATTAGTATTTTTCTTACGACATTTGTCAGAATCGAAAATTATTGAAATTTTGGCAAATATGTTTATTATATTTGTTATCAAGAATAAAGAAAATGTAGAAATTCATTTTGATGTTTAGATTTTATTCCAATTCTAATCATCACTTTTTAAAACAATAAACATTACGGAAGTGTGAAAGTAGTTCAAATGAAAGCGTCCTTTTGATACTTCGTTTTATTGTAGGCATGTTTATCCATGTTTGACGAAATTTTATCAATTTTGAAATTATGCTTATGGCATTGGTAGTTGCGTAATTCTAATCTCCTTTTCGCAATTCGTCATAATACATGACCGAGTGGTTAGAACGTTCGCTTTCTGACCGTGAGAGCCGGGTTCGGATCTCACCATCTTGAATTTCTTTTTAAGGTCTGTTCAGGTTGGCTCTGTGGGTGTTGAACAAACACAAATATGCCTTAGCGACATGGCGACTAGCCGCTCTAGTATTGTTATTATCAATGACGTCGCACATTTTCAACCTTGCACATTTTTAAAGAAAAAGAAAGTGTCAGTTAACTCTTTATGAAGTCAGGGATCGATGTGCGACATATATAGATATAGACACCTAAATAGATAGATAAAAATTGGGATCAACTATAGATCAAATATGGAAGGGAATCCGATAGACTGATAGGATATAGAACAAATAAGAAATATTTACAAATCTATCATGTTTTGTTTTTATTAAAGTTTCAACAGAGAATGAGATATAGAAAAAATCAATTCTTAAAAAATCTAGCGTATATTTAACTACGACGGCCTGTATTGACGTAAAAACGTCACCAAATCAACATATGACCTCCAAATATAAATAATCCCTACTATGGACACACAGTCTCATGGACACACACACGCGCATACACCCCCACACAAACATATTGTATTTATTCCGAGTACTTTCGACATAGCATAATGTCTTCGTCAGGGTATTGTTAAAGGTAGAGTAAGTATTTAGTGTTCATGGTTGTGAAGGACAATTGTGGCCATCCGAAGATTACCATGTTTATATGCGGAGTCAAGAACGCTGTGACATCGATGTTTGACATGTTTTAAGGCATGTTGTACAAAAGTTCCTGGCTTGAGCAGTTGCTAGATAAAGAAAGAACTATTAGTGACAATCGCTAAACATTTAGAGACTATCTATTGTACACATTTTTAAATGTTTGTGGAGTATTCGTAATTAATTTCATTGAGGTTTGGCTCGCACTATTTACTTGCTTGCTGGTAAATATTTACATATAATTTGTCCCATGTCTGATTACGTTCTGCTTTCATAAGCCAGTATCAAAGAGGTTTTCTTTTGTCTTTGGTTCTATTCCGCTGTCATCGTCTTGCAAAAATCGAGTTACTTTTTTAAAGTATTGCGTGACCTTTTCCCTTTATCATTTTTTTTTATTCACAAAATATGTTTAAAATGTTTGTTCATAAAATTGATAACATTTTATTGATGTTGGATTGAATTGTTGTGGTTTTTATTTTGTTCTTGTTGTATTATCGGTGTGCAGGTGTAGTAATGTTTAGTGCCTCAGAAGGAGAAATCTGTGAACCGATTTCATTTTCACGCAAATACTCTTGGGAAAGTTATGAATCTGTCATTTTACAACTATGAATTAAATAGCAGGAGAGACAGAGCTGTGTACCTGCGGTTGGCAACAAAACTAGGAGAAGGACAATTCTGAATTAAAATCTTTAACTCGTCCTGACATAGCATGTATTCTAAGCAGCCATCGACAAATACCGTAATTTCTCGAAAATAATACGCATTTTTTTTTACTGTAAATTACAGGTGATAGTAGGGGTGCGTATTATAAATAAGTTGAAATAAAAATATTTTTTCGTTATTGATTTATAATAATAAATACGTACTTGTTCTAAAATAAGAAAAATATTATTTTCATTTTAAATCAAACAATGATAATTGTAACATTTTTTTATCAATAAATTTTTGTTTATCAGTAAACGCATTTTTTATATGGCGAAAAAAGAAAAATTAATTATAAAACGGCCAATTTCGAAGAACTTATGGAATATCCACTTGATCTTCTTTCTTCCATAAATTAAACTAAACTTTGTTCCATATCTGGATATTGAGCTTTCCTTCCTTTACTTATAACTTTGGCATTTGATTTACATTTTTTTTTTTAATTCATTTTTTTTCCATTCAGGCAGTCCGTTCCGTCCTTGAAATACGTTTTTGTTATATCATGGATATGATAATATTCATAATGGGGGAAATAAAAATGAGAGAATAAAATATTCTTTTATAGCACATCCATTATTTGGTGGTGTTCCTGATATAACAATATATTATTAACCTCTATTAGTATGTATTATGTTTCTTATAATTTTTTATCTAGTTTGGAGTTATCGTGTAGTTGGTTTATGCAGAATAATGTATGCCTTTAATGTACCTCTTGTATTATTCAAGGCTTTCATATCTTCTGTGGATGGCTTTAGACGTCCATATTAATGTAGTTTCTTTTTCCAGTGATTAATACATAAATTAAATGTAGCGATAATTTAAGTGTGCATATAGATAAATATGCTACTATCATTTAGTTGAAACATTTTTTTTTATTTTTAACATTGTTCTACGATTAAATTAATTCTTTGAAAACGAAAGACTATAATAAAAACTTATAGAGCTTAACCTCCATATGCCAGTGGATCAGAACCAATTACTGAGTGTACTACATCCTCATTGGACAAGAAATGTTAAAAACATTTCTAATTTACATTTTCATGTTAGTTATAGATTTTTGTGCATGCTAAACACAATCCAGGCTCCAGACGCAAGTTTTACAATAATTGCTTCTGATTGGCCAATATATCTCAAAGTAATAACAACGCCTACGCACACGCCAAAAATCTTGAAATGTGTTCGCGAGCCATGCACGTGACCAGGAATGTAAATAAATACGATGCATGAACACAATTTTCCCAATGAGCTTCGTGACGGATAACAAATTGCTAAACTACTCCACGTCACTCATACTTTTGAAGTTGCAAAGTTAAATTTATTTAACACGAAACAACTTCAATACACTCACTCACTAACCTATGAAATCACTCCTGATTTAGAACTCACAATTCCAAACCTTATTCTTCTGAATTACAAGTTCAATATTACAGTAAAAGGTAAATTACTTCTTAAGAACTTTCTGTTTAAAAGACACTTAATATTAACAACTTTAATATCAACATTAACGAACGATTACAAGAAAGACATTCTGAAACCTAAAACATCATACATATTTGCCAACATAACATATACCAAATATTCTGCTTGTACATTGTTTTGAATGTTTTATTAGTTTCTAATTAAATATGTCTTGTTCGTAATATGAATTCTGGTACAAATCTTTCCAAATCAAAGGGACACGACTCTGTCCTACCTTTTCTTTGCATGTTGTACACCAACCTAAATAAATCTAATTGTTACGTTTTAAAACAATTCAGTTGAATTTTGTATTTTATTTTGATGTTAGTGGAAATAGTTAATTGACACGCAATTTATTCTCAACAAATATTACCACATAATTAACCCATCCACTACAAACTCTATTTTAAAATTAAAATATTCTGCACCAAAAGCAAAATATCAAATACACGCACGCGCGCACGCGCACGCGCGTACTCACACACACACACACACACACTTATATATATATATATATATATATATATATATGAAGTTGCTATCGGCTGAAAGCTGTTCGCTGTAGTTAAATTTAAGAGATTTCTCTACGTATAGATATTTGTTGAGAGATTCAGTAAAAATAAATTTAAAAAAAAATGGCGTCAGAACCTTGCCTCGTTTCCAATTCTTTCCAGTCCCAACCAATCATCAATCAACATTTTTAAAGGCAATGTCGCCTGTATGTCCCGAATGCTTTTATATAGAAGGACGTGCTTTTAATGCATAAAATTTGTCCAGTGAAAATCCCAAGTGTGGTGGAGAAAATGGAGAAGAACTTTGAGGGGGAGAGTGTGGCGCTGTTTTCAAAGCTGGTTAGTTTTAACATTCCAATTATCGGGGCAATGTCAGTGGCTCCTCATTTAACAGGTCAGTCAACAAACATAGATTTCTATCTATCAAGAAGACTAAAATGTAAAACAAAAAATTTATTTTGTTTAATTTGGGATAATTTAAATAAATAAATAAAAATGAATATCAAATATATTAAATCAAAGTCAAACATAAATGAAATCTACAGAAAAAACAAAATCTATAATATATATAGAAATAAAATATACAAAATATAATTAATATAAAATCAAATATATAAAATAAAGTCCATATGAAAGCAAAATAAAATCCATATATTAAATAATAAAAATATATTAAAACCCCAAGTGATTTTGAGAATGGGAAGAAAACGAAAGAGGACACTGGGAAAAGAGAATATGACGTGATTTTAAAAACTGGACTATTTTAACGTTGCAGTAAGCGAGATTGTTCCTCAAATAACAGGTAAGTCATCGTAATTATATATATATATATATATATATATATATATATATATATATATATATATATATATGTCTACGAAGAATACTAAAATGTAAAAATTGTATTTGGTTAAAATTAATTTTTTTTATTTCCCGTTTTAGTTTTATTCGCTTGAATATGCTTCATTTCGTTTGAAAATTATATATATATATATGTGTGTGTGTGTGTGCGTGTGTGTTTGCGTGTGTGTTTCTTACAATTGAAATTAAGATACCATTAGTTAATGATCATTTTCACCTACGAATTTAAAATTTAAAATTAGCAGGATTCAAACTGTTTATGGTATTAGTTTGTAGTTGAAGACCCTTCTACAAAATTCTTTAAGATTCTTAATTAACTTTTCTTGTTTTCGAGCAAGTGTTTTCTTTTCTGGACACAGGGTGTGTACAAACTATCCAAATGTTCTGTAATTCCGAGCGCTTTGGGTTTTTATTTTAGCCATTATCAATCATGATTTTATTTTTATTTTTTAACTGGATATATGGGTTGTGTGTATTTTTCTAGAGTTATGGGGCTGTTTTATTTTCCGAACACAGTTAACACATTGTGGCCGTGTTCGTAGTTAATATTACTGTCTTTTTTATTATTAAGTCTCCGCTTATTTTTATTCTTTTTTTTTTACATGCAGATGGGGTTATTACGCTTGTATTTTCTATTCGTATGTTTTGAATGGAGTCTGGTAAATTTGTGTGAGTGTTTCAATGGGTTCTGATGGAGCTGTGTTTGGATAGGTATAACGTAAATAGTCTGGATAGGCATGTAGTAGTGTGACCAATGTAATTTCGGGTTCGGGTTGATCAGGAAGACAGTTCCTTAAGGAGCATTTGAACTCGTAAATAGTTTTAGTTCTTTGTAATTTTGACTTTGCGTCTGTGTTGTTACTTTTCAGGATAAGGTTAGCTGTTTTAAATTTTTTGTAGCAGATAATTTTTTTGTTGAGGACAACTTGCGTAGTGCAGAAAAATTAGATACAATACCTTAATCATAGTACCTTGCTTATCGTCTTTAATGAAACGTGTATAAAAGGGATTCCTGATTAAATACACAATATATATATATATATATATATATATATATATATATATATATATATATATATATATATATATATATGTATGTAAATATATATGTAAATATATATATATATGTAAATATATATATATATGTAAATATATATATATATGTAAATATATATATATATATAAATATATATATACATATATATATATATATTTACATATATATATATATATTTACATATATATATATATGTAAATATATATATATATGTAAATATATATATATATATAAATATATATATACATATATATATATATATTTACATATATATATATATTTACATATATATATATATATATTTACAAATATATATATATATTTACATATATATATATACATATACATATATTTACATATATATATATATATTCATATATATATATATATATTTACAAATATATATATATATTTACATATATATATATATATTTACATATATATTTCCATATATATATATTTCCATATATATATATTTCCATATATATATATTTACATATCTATTTACATATATATATATTTACATATATATATATTTACATATATATATATTTACATATATTTATATATATATATATTTACATATATATATATATATATATATATATATATATATATATATATATATATATATATCAGGCAAAGGAATTCTTTGATGTTCTTGTATGTCTTATATCTTGTGTTTAGAATTTTTTTTCGTGCGTTTTAGTTTTTGTTCATCCTTTTCAAATAGAAAACAATATGTCTCGTGTACGTTGTTCGGAGATGAAGTATTTTAAACATTTCAAGTATTTTTCAAACTATTGTCTTCTTTGTTTTCTTTCACAAATGACTTCTATATGAATAATTCCTGCAGCTTTTCCTCTCAGATGGAGTATTATAATTGCACCATATATTTATTTTAGAATATTGTTTTTATTTTTGCGGGTTTTCGTAACGTTTTCGCCGATGTATTCTTCGTTCCCGATAATAAAATCGTAGAAAAAGTCACAATTTTGGGTAGAAAAAAAATTTACAGGAAAATGCCACAATTAATTTATGGTGGTCGGCAATAAGATCATCTATTTCTGTCGGGAACTTCACGAGTTTATGGATTCGGTTAGTTTACAACAGATATTCAAATAAATCGATCCAACCTTCAAAAAGCGTTTTCTAATAACGATAATATTCGATACATTTCATAGTTAGAGAGTCCCATAAGATCCGAATTTATGTCAAAAAAGACTCAATTTGACAGTAAAATTTGAATTATTTGTTACTTAAATTCTCAATTTATTTATAAAACTGGGATTTTGTCCCCCTTTGTGATAAGAAGATGTATTTCCTGTCCACTTTTGTCGGCGTTTTTTGCTAACCATGTCTATTTTCTTATTCCTGTGACTTTATTTTTTTACCTGGATTCATATTCTTAAGATATTTTGCTATTTCTAAATATGTAAGAATTACTTTCATTATTCAATGTATTTTTTTCAAAAGACTATGTTCATATTTGTTTCATATTTGTTTTTAGGTCGATAAATTCTTATTATTCTCCAAGTGCCTCCACAGACGTACAGAAGGATATTCTACAGGATCGGATAGAATAAAGTTTCGCTGAAAACTTTCTAAATGGTCCCCAAAATTAGCTTTTGTCCTGAAAATGTACAATTCGTTTTCCCTTTTGGGTAGCCGTTGTCTCTATTCCCACTGCCTCGTACGCTTACAAGTGTATGTTGAATTTGTGTCAATGAATTTTCTTTCTTTCCTTGTTTTCTTCTCCGTAATCTTCATTTTCTTCAACATCGACAATGTCAACTCCTCAAATTGAAAATAAGTGTCCAAGAAAATTAATTCAAATTCGGTGCAGAAACGCCGGGGCGGCTTCAGCCGTCATTTTTCTTTCCAAAGAGTTTCATTATATTCTCTGATATCTTTAACGGAGCAGGCTAAGGTAATGTTTGCAAGGCCCGTATTAAATAAGCGATTTAGAAATGTGTTCCGGTTTATATGAGATGCACGTCCCCTACATTAAACTATTGACATTAAATACCAAAGAGAAAATCTAAGACATTCCTTAATGTCTGCAGTTTGATGTAGCTTCGGTTTAATTATTCTAAATAGTTGTGTTTTGGAGCAGAGTTAAACATTCTACATATTAAAAAAAAAATAAATAGATCTGCAATGTATGCTATTATATTTTAAAAAAGGAAAATATGTATAAGCGCCTTTGTCTCGCACGGGTAGGGATTTCTATAATTATAAAAGCAACTATGAATTTTTGATGATACAAATTATTTAGCAGTACACGATTACAGATCACAAAAGCATTACAACGTGTTCCATGATGGCTACCGGTTTACATGACCGTATGACAAAGTTTTCGTTTTGGATACTCTATCGGCCGTATAAAAACTGCATCTAATATTGTGTCACATTTTATTATATTATGATTGCAATTAAATATATTCACTAAGCCTGCAAGATTAGATTAATATATTTTATAAAATGTATATAATAAAGAAACCTAATTATAAAAAGAAATCCACAGGATTTGTAAAAATTGCGTGAATAACTTTATGTGTAAAATCTTCTATCTTGTGATGATCAAAACCCCGCGAAAATGAAGTCTGACGGGTTATAAAAAAGCGATACGTGAATAAAATTTGGTTTTCAAAAAAAGAAAAAGAAAAAAAGATTGCAGTCTGATGGGCTCAAAATAGACCAAAATAAAATTTGCAAACAGATGTGGTTTAAAGAGATATTTTGTTATTTTTTTACCAATGGAAGTTACACTACCAAAAGAATCGATTTTTTATTCAATTTGGATCCTATGTTATGGCTATAAAAAGGGTCTGGTTTGTCTAAGAGGTGAAGAGTCTAAACAAAGCTGAACTAAAAAGAAGCAGAATGGTTTGGGCTTTTACAGGCGACAAACGCTTGCTATTTCTAGAAGAAGAAGAAGAAGAAAATTCTAAAATTTAGAGATATATACATATGATTTTTTTTCATTTATTCAGAAACTACGAGATTTATCTCAGACTTGAATCTCAATGTGAACATCAAGAAAACAAACCAGAAACCTAGTGACACCCGGAAAAGTCTTCCTTCGCAACACTTTTCAGCAGTGGAATGTATCGAAACAAGTGTATATTTTCTTCTTAACAAATCATTTTAGTGGACGCAAATTGTTATCTTGCCTAAGTGTTTGGCACACAAATAAAAATTTAATGCAAGATCGTTTTATAAGTTTTCTTTTCTATATTATAATTTTCTTCTGAATTTTCACACCAGAGTAAATCTTGTGTTTTTCGTTGACGCATTAAATAATTGTAAAAGAAAAGAAAAAAAAAATTACGTTGTCTCTTTTCCTCTTCTACCTTACAATTCCTATTATTGTAGGTTAACCGATGCGTCAGGTGACGTATATCGGGTGAGGAATAGATATTCATCATAATTACTTATGTTGTACTATATTTCCTACCGTCTGCTGCTGGGAAGTTCGTCCCTGACAATTTTTTTTCTCCATAATCTATCTTAAACCTTTATAAGTCTCTCAATATTCCGTGCACTGAATACTGCTGTTGCACCTGGTGTGTTACTTCTGTTATGAATTTAGAGATTCTTGAAAAATCTTAAGGAAAATCTGCATCTTGTCTTCAATCACTTTTCAACCCTCGTATCATAGCTTCCGTGTGTCTTTTCTATTAATATTCTCATTGATATTGTTCATATGAGCTTTCCACGTTGATATAACGATTTCGTGAATTTAAGCGTATTACTAGAGTGGCAGCTAGGTCTCATCATTTTACTGTTGAAATTTCTAGATGCAACCGTAAGTTCTACTTTAATAGTTTTTTTCTCTCGTTTTTCTCGCTCGTGGAACACTTTTCTGACTTCTTGCTTTCCTGTCTTCTACGATCTTCGAACATTTAAATGCAACATCAATCGCCATCTTCTATCTTCTTTTGCCGACATCATCAAATTCACGCATTGAACAATTTAGCTTAAATACTAACATACAATAAATTAACTTTTATAATCCATGGCCCCAATAAAAAGTTTTAACACCCTACAAAAAATGATAGCCCTTTATGAAGTCGTCAAATAACAAATGTTACGAATGTTTTTATATACACAAAACCCTTTCATAAAGAAATAAAACAAAAAAATAAATTAATCTTCATAGACAAGTTAACCTGACTGATTGAAAACATCTTCCGCTTTAAATTTAGACACCCCCACCTTACCCTGACTTGACATCTATGAACGTAACTCTATGTTGATACATGTCATTAGGAGACAACAACCCTACCTATTTCAAATATCCACGATGGCTGTCACCATGGGAATTTTTGATTCCTATATAAAACACGTAAATTTCAGAAATAAGTTATTCCCAAAAAATTTCGCTTGAAGATGAAACAGAGCTCACTTTAACTCAATTTAATTCTAATAATTATATTGAAGTTTTCGGCTCTTGTTTTTGAAACATGAGACTTCTTATGTAGCGTGTTGGAATCATATTTTTAAATATATAATTATATTTATGCTCTACTTTTGTATCGAGCACTATTTTAAAAAAAATAATAACTAAAATACTAAAGAACCTTGGATTACTAACGTAACCCCTTCTTTCCTATTTTCTATATATTTTCACAAATATTTATATATATACACAGTATAACCCGGATATAAGAGACCCTGATATAAGAGAAACCCGGATATAAGAGAGATGTTTCTGGTCCCAAATTAGAGCCATACTTACCTCAACAAAATAGACCAAACCCTGATATAAGAGAAACCCCCGATATAAGAGACTTCTCCGGTCCCGACAACTATCTTATATCCGGGTTCCACTGTATATATATATATATATATATATATATATATAGATAGATAGATAGATAGATAGATATTACAAAAAAAGAATCCTTGCATTTGCCTTAATAAAATCTCTCAAAGAACGAAACGCGTCGGCTATGTATTCCTTTTGTCTTTATTCATATTTATAAAGAGAAAAATTTGAAAATTCTGGGAAACGTATGTCTTAGAGAATTTGATATTCACAGGATAAATTGAAGGCAAGTTTCAAAGAGAAATGGCGGATAACTTGTGTAATTGAATGGCAGATCTAATTGTTTCTTTGTCCGCACTTTTCGCCAGTTGAATTCTCTTCCGCTTTCTTGATTTATTGTGATCGACAATCTTCAAAAATGTAAAAGCAATGTCATTTGCAATATCTATCATTTACAACCCTGTTCTTTTATAGTCCTCACTGAAGACTTCGCATTCTCCTGCCCAGTCCTTTCTTGCGTCTTGGTGGCATTAATGTCATGCTTGGTGGTAACAAGATGAAATGAAAAGGACCTGAACTTGGAGGGATATTTAAAATAAGTTAAGCATTGCAAAGTCCAACAAAAGATAGGAAATTGAAGGAAGTCATGATTGCGCTCGTCCTGAAGATGTACTGTAGATAAAAATAAATGATGCTAAATATATATTCGATCTCATGTCTTGTTACTCTACTTATCGCTACTCTTCATATCTCTGGCTCTTGTATCCTTAGAATTGTCTAACGGTAGAAATATTTAATTTCTGGGCCTATGAATTAGAACAGTTTTTCTACCACTTTAAGCAATGGCCTTACCCTAAACCTGCCCATTGCCCGTACTGTTTTTCCTCTACGTTCACATTGATCATAATTCTTGTTCTAACCGCTTCCCGCTTCACTGTCTAAACACAAGTGACGCTCATAACATCGAATAACGACTGATGTGTGGAAAGCTTGTTTCAGCATATATATATATATATATATATATATATATATATATATATATATATATTCTCAAATAGAGTGTATTTGTAGAAGAGATAAAATGACTAAAAAGGTACTAGAAGAAAAACTCTGCTTAGCGTTTCGTTCTCTGAGGGACTTTATCAAAGACATTGTCATATTATTCATATATATATATATATATATATATATATATATATATATATATATATATATATATATATATATATTGCGTATATTTTGACAGCATGTTTTAAATGACACATGTTTCATTGAAGAATTTAGGTAAGTTTTGTCTACTTATTTTCAATTGGATCCTTTAATGTTCACGGACAAGCTTTTTGGTGTCATTATTTTAGGTAAAGAGAAAATTACCGTGTTGATACATATTATTTATTCTGAGTACTTTCGACATTATTGGGATGTTGTCTTTTTTTTCTCAAGACAAATGTAGTAGTGTTCATCATTTTCAAAGACAAAATTGCTGTGTTCATCTGAAAGCTAAATATTTTTTACTAGTGAATTGAAGAATGCCGAGTTTAGTGCAATTAGCTGAGTAATGCTTCAGGGGAGATAACTAAGTTATGAGTTTTTAAGATAGTATTAAGAAGTATTGTTACAAGCCTCGATATTTTAAACTATCTACTGTAAAGATTTTAAAACGTTTATGCAGTATTCATTTTATTAAGGTTTTGTTTAATAATGACACCAAACATTTTTCCTTAAACAATGGTACCAAAAAAAGTTTTTCTATGAATATGATTGGATTCAATTGAAAATAAGTAGATAAAACTTGTCTAAATTATGCAGTGAGACCTATCTCTCTCTCTCTCTCTCTCTCTCTCTCTCTATATATATATATATATATATATATATATATATATATATATATATATATATCAAGGACGCGCCGTCGAGGTAGGCAATGCCTACTCTAAATAAAATAGATCAGCAGCTACAATTTCCTTCTGTGAGCCAATCTGCACCTAAGCCAACAAAGCTTTGATGATTACAATGATAATTATCCATAAAATAAAAAATATTTTTTTTTGTAAATTTACTACATAAAGGTTACAAGTAAGTAATTACTGACGGCACGATCCTGATATATATATATATATATATATATATGTATATATATATATATATATATATATATATATATATATATATATATCCTCATCCCGATATATATATATAGATAGATAGATAGATAGATAGATAGATGAGCCCACCCGAAATTGCATGTACCCTTCAGGAAAGGTAAAACTGTATAAATAATGTAATATTAAAATGTATTCAGACATCAAGAGAGATGCTCAAAATGGTCGCCTTTAGTTTCCAGGCATTTATTAGTATGGCGGACTAATGCTTGGTCAACGTTGGGATTGCTGCACATGCATTCTCAATTTCTATTATAAGGGCCGCCATTATAGTCGATTTTCTGCGATACACATCAACTTTTAGGATCCCAGATAGTAAAATGTCTTATTGCAATTTGATAAATCTACGAAAGACAAGTTTTTTTCCCGTTCCTGAAGTATGTATTCATTTTTGGGGCTGACTGTATATATATGTAATTAAAGTTCAATTTACTCAATAGATCATTTAATCTGATTAATCATTTTTTATTGGGATAAACGTCATCTAATAATTTGAGTAGATATCCTTGGTTTTTATAAACATTGAAATCTGGCCTGGGTAATCGAAAGTCTTCCGAAGAAAATGTGCTCCTCAACAGATATCGAACCTGCATTCAATTTATACATCTATCTGTTGTTATTGTTGTTTTTTCATGATTAAAAGTGCGATACCTGCCGTGAGGCGCATTTTCGTTAATAAGAGATGCGATAGTGCAGATCAGTAGATATTAATTTCAGTATTGTATCTACATCTATATATAATATGATGAGAAAGATGATGAAGTAATTGATACAATTAGGAAGAGGGGTCCAGCTGAGAACTTGTCATTACCCACTCTTGTATAACGATTATAGATTGCTATCTCTAGACTTATTTCATGCTGTTGTTACTATTCTGTCTCAGTCTTAGTTTGGTTCAACAGTTTATTGTTGGCTTTTATTAAGATAGGCCGTTTTTTGCTGTTTATTTTTCAGGTTTTTATTCAAGAGATTTTAGAGTTTCTTTTTATACCTTTACCTTTGCTTCTACATTGGTTTATTCTGACATTCATGGAACCTCCACATGCTTCTGTGATAGTAGAACACTTAATACATAATCCGATTTGTGTCGCATCTTTCAGCAGAATTACCATTTCAAAATTCTTGAGACCATTTATATTAAGACTAAGCAGACTTCCCTCTATAAACTTAAGGAATGAGTGCTGGGTTTAAATGCAATCTGTAATTGATCTACCATTTAAGGTGATTCGTTTTATGATTATCCCTCTTCTTCCCAACGCTTTGTTTTATATATTACTGCATATATTGTATATATATATATATATATATATATATATATATATATATATATATATATATATATATATATATATATATATATATATATATATATACACTTTGAAAATGTCTCTTTTTAAAAACATAATAACATGTTATACCCCCAGATTCTATCTATTTATCTGGAGTACATTTATGTTCTGGTCGACGAACTAAACACTGTCTAAAACACGTGTATCCACTAAAAATAACGTTTGAAGTAATCCTGCAGACGAAAAAAAAATATATTCTTTAATAAATAAACGGAGCGTCTACTCAGATATAGGTATCCACTAATATAATGTTTATGGTGTACATAGAGTGAAATTGTACTCCATTTGTTTTCATATTACCCCTATATATATATATATCGCTCGCTCGCTCGCTCGACTCTTCCGTCGAATCCGACGTACGAAGGCCAAGCATATCAGTTCCCAGGAAACCGAGAGCCCGACAACAGCACATGAGAATTGATGATAATGGTGAAGGTATCGTGCAGGACCATCCACACATTTTGAGAGGCCGAATACAGAGACCTGGTGCACTACGTGCCACAAGGTCCCTAAACGACCCTCCGCAGGTTTTGAATTCAGAGTTGTCCTTCCCCTAGACCAGTTGCTACCAAGGCTATAGAACCCAGTCTGTCCTGATATTTACCCATAGCTAGTGGGAGAAGAAGAGGATCCATACCTTTTCCAAGGGTATTAGCACGTAAGTGAATGTAATGGATTCGACTGGAATTCGAACTCAGCTCTCCGATTCCTCAAACCAAGCCGATATCCATTATATATATATATATATATATATATATATATATATATATATATATATATATATATATATATATATATATATATAGTAATCCGTTGGTATATAATCCAAGTGAATCTTATTAAAACAATATAAAATATTAAATATTAAAACTAATTCACACATTGATGTTTTATAATAAACAGAGCAATATATTTCATTCAATCGGAATTAAGATTCCGTTATGTAAATGATCATTTTCACCCTTTAGAATTAAATTGACGGGATTTTTCACTCAATGGATGATAAATTTTTGAAATAAAAATAGAAAGGATAGAAAGGAAGTGAAGTTGGTAAAAGAAAGAAGTGGTGCAAGTCTTGATATGAGCGGCGGTAAGAGGAGAAAGGAAGAGAGAGAAGGAAAGGAGAGAAAGAGATGACCTATTTAATATAACCAGTATAAATAGACAGTAGATAGTTGAAATGAACCTTCAAAAATTAATGAAAAAAAACAAAAAAAAACAAATATTATGTAAAATAATCGGAGACAAACCCAAAAATCTGAAATTCAATATTAAAAAGTATTAAATTAACAAATTAGTCAGAAAAAAATATAAGGGGAAGTATAAAAAAAGAATACATCCAAATTAACACACACAAACACACACACACACGCGCGCGCACGCACACACACACACACACACACACACATATATATATATATATATATATATATACACATAAACACAAATTAAAAACTGTTCCTGCTTATATACATAAACACAAATTAAAAACGGTTCCTGCCAAAATAATAGTTAGAACAAACTACAACAATTAACCCCAAAATCGAATAAATAGCTTTAATTAAATTCTCAAACCAAAAGAAAACTTTTAAGTAAGTGATATAAACAAATTTTTACTACGTTAATAAAAACACCGATTAAAAATAAATAAATAAATAAATAAAATAAGAAACAAAAAATAAAAATAAATAAAAACAAGCAAAATAATTCAACCTAAATACATAAATAAACGACTCCCGGTAAAATAACCGCCAAAATAGACTACCCACAATGCACCACTGACCCGTATATATATAAATAGCCGAGAATAATAACAGCACACGTGGCCTGACGATTGCATATAGTATGAAACAGACTGTCGCCTCTAAGTGTTGACTTCTATGTTCACTTTTATATTTACACACGCTCTGTCTCTGATATTGAGCACTTTATCCTATAAATATAGCTCACCTTACGACTATATTTCTTCATATATATATATATATATATATATATATATATATATATATATATATATATGGTGGAGGGTGAAAGAGAATAGAAACTTTTCCATAGGAATTAGTTATTATTAAGGTATTAAATATTTGACGACGTATTTTAGCAAATGTTTCTGAGAACATTTCAGCTTTTATATATACAGACACACACACACTACATTCAGCTTTTCCACAAATAAATCCATATACATATACACAGATATGAGCGTATGCTTGTGTCTCTGTATGTTTGTGTATATATCCAAAGACTTACAATATCATACATAATTTGAATTTACACACACGGTGTTATATAACGATAGAAACAGGAAATGTGTTGAAAGTGGAGAGAAGAAACAAACCGGAAGTTGATATTCTCTCTAATTTATGTTTTTTCTTAACTTTTTTTTTTTTTTTTCGCAACGGGTATTGCTAAAGTTTTATGGCCTCTCTCTGTTCTCCAATAGAATTTAGTTTGTCTTTGGATATTACACCATCTTCTGACTACTTCCGCTGCCAGCTTGCCGCCACCATCCTCTCGTGTGGGTCAATACCACCTATATATATGTCGCAGTTTTCTTGTTTGCAACTCATTCACTTAATCTCGTTTTGTCTCGTGCGACTCCACGTTGTCTTCTTTTCAACGGAACTTTTTTGAGACGTTTTTTTCTAATTTAATCCTCTTCTTTTAAATGTTTACTCGCTATTGGACTTGCGTTTCTGTTTGCGTCGCTAAGAACTAGTAGTTATTTTTTTATTAAAAAAATCTATTGTTTATTTAATTACATGACATTATTATTCATTCATCAATTTTTTTTCTAGCGCTCTCCATTATTAATATTACTTCCCTTGTCACTGCATTATTTTTCAACGCCCTTTATTGCGGTAACCTTATTAATTTCCCTTAAAAGTGTTTTCTTTTTTTCCCTTTTGGTTTATTTTACGGTATATCAACCTCGATGGGTTACTTAATGCCGACAAAATTTTTATTTCTGGTAATATTTTTTCTTCAAAAATATATAGCTGGTAATATCTTTTTTTTTTTCAAAAATGTGTTGATGTTAATAATTTTTTTTTTTTTACAAAGTATTTCTGGTATTAAAACCTATTTTTTTACATAGTGTTTTAACTCCAGTTTCGAGGCTAACTATTTGCCCATATCTGGGACCCTAACAGGTGCTACCACCCCAGGTCAGGGTGGACCTGGGAACACTAGAAATTAAGAGGTGGTTCCACGCTCCTCAAAACCACCTCATCAAATTCCTTGCCGTTGCACTTAGTTTATCACTCAGGACGACAAAAATGTTTTCTGTTGCCATAGCAGGATGTGACAACGCCACTATGAAATTTAAAGATATTTAAATTCAAGGATTGAGTAATCTTCAGTAAACTTTTTGCAGATCAAATGATATTACATACAGATTTATAAAGTTTAAACTCGGGGTTAAATTTTAGATAGTCTCTTCATAGTTTTTTTGATATCGTGAACGAGACAGTGTGGATAGCAAATATATTAAGGGAACTACAAGAACTTATACAGAAGATAAGAAGAACACACCAAGTATTAATTGCAAGAAAACAGAAAAATGTATGCTTGTCAGCAAAAGGAACAGGTTATCTTATCATAAAAAAATTTCCCTCGTAATTAAATTGTTATACACGTTTGAATTTGGTATCTCATACTTGTAATTTTAACATAAGACGGAAAGTACGACACTGATATCCGAAGGCGCATTGTCATAGCGAAAAGGTCTTCCCAAAGGTAAGCAAAATATTAAGATACCGGATAATTTCATTAGAAACAAAGAAAAGAGTACTGAACAGTTACGTATTATAAGTTCTTTGTATTTTCTTGGTGAGTATGCAAAACGTCTTGATCTCGAATGCTGACTTCCAAGAAAAGCAGATCTTCTCAATAATATCTATCTAACACCTGCATTTATAAGAAATTAGTCTGAAAAGTTTTTATATTCGCGAATATCCAAAATCATGTATTTTTACGAACAGAAAACACAAAAATAAGATCGATACGGTCTTTGATTTTCCGAGTTTTTATCGAATTCTTGCGAATTAACATTTACATTATTACATATATCTTTTTACATATATACATCTTTCTGAACATGTTCCAGTCAAATATATGATTTTCAGTCTTTTTCGTAATGAAGTGGGAAGTGACACTTAAATTATGACACGAGAATTAAAACTTCATTAGGTCATTGTATTCACTTTACTTTATCGACAGTTACTTTCAGCCGGCCTGCGATATGCGAGCAGCCTCGTTAGATATTTGGCTCTATGTGTGAGATTCCGTTCTGGCATGACAATATTTTTATATCTATCTGTCCAACATTCTTATTCACACGTTTGCCACACCAGACGCAGGTGAGAGGTTACTTTTGTATTCAGTGGCTGGGACATAGATCAGGTCAATCCTCAGGTGAACACGGCTTCTTTGATGTCTAGTGTGAACTTGATGCCAGGCCGATTCTGGCGCATTACCACATTTCTAGTTTAGTGGCTTTGCACTCTTTTTGCCATATTCCAAAATGTCATTTCATACACCGAACATAAAGAGTGTAGAATTGAAGATTTTAGAAAAGTCGATATTCCAACGGTCTGAACAGTCAGTCGCTCGTCTCGATTCCTAGTTGAACCTTACGTAAATCACCAACATGGGGAGATCTTTTTAATCATGTCACTCCAATCAAGACAATAAAGCCACTAAGATGCAAGGAGTTACTGCTTGTGTGAGAATATAAGAAAAAGAAAAAAATTATTAAGGAGAAAGAACAGGACTTCAGAAAACAGAAGATAACTGTTGTGGAGTAGCTGAACATCACCACAAGATGAGCTTGTCTAATACTATTTAAGCAGCACTCGCTCTTACTGAGGGAGAGGAGTTAATGATTAAAGTTAACTCTGCTTGTCGACTCGCTGCCTCCGGGCGGAGAGGAACCCAGATGAGGCTATGCCAAAGCGCAGAATCTCATCTGGGAAGGTAGACAGCTACCCGACCCCGTGTATACGGAGTGTACGGGCAATTTTTGCCCGAGCCTACCGGCTTGGAACTGTCCACGTAAAAAACTGGCATTGTGGCACATAAGACTTTGTGGGGAGTTCTCAGGTAAATACCGAGCAGGTAACGATGAGATTTCGTTAAATCTCTGCTAGTCGACCTCGCTACCTTCGGGCAGAGAGGAACCCAGACGAGGCTATGCCTCCAGGCAGAGTCTTGTCTAGGGAGGTAGACAGCTGCCCGCCCCAGTCTATACGGGGTCTACGGGGAATTTTTACCCGAGGGTACGCGCTCGGAAAACCCCACGTTAAAAACAGGCCTTGTGCCACATCCGGCCTCGTGGGGAGGTCTCATGTAAATACCTAGGAGTTATTACATTAGTCTATGTTCTCAACCGTGTACCATATTATTCTCCGGAATAAACTACTTCTTATATTCTATATGTGTATCAAACTTTCCTATTTACGACACATCAATAACGATTGACATTGCATTTAAATCTTTGAAGATTAAAGTTGATTGGAAAGCAAGAGGTCAGAAAAGTTGTCACAAGCGTGAAGTGCGACCGAAGAAATTGTTAACATAGAACTTACTGTTAAATCTAGCAATTTCAACTGTAAAATGATGAGACCTAGCCGCAAATCCAGTACTGCACTTAAGTTCATAAAATCTAGATACAAAAGAGAAGAGTTCATCAGAACAATTACCATGAAAATATGCATAGAAAACGCGCAATAAAATTACGTTACAGCGATGGAAAGTGCCTGAAGCCGAGATACCAGGTCAGGATCAATAACATTGCATATTCTTCTTTTTATTTTATTAAGAATCTCTAAATACAGAAGAGTAGCATCAGACCAGATGAGGAATCAATATTCAATGCATGTACGAATAGTAGACTTATAAATAAAAAATTGATACAGTGAATCAACATTCCGAGCAGCAGACCTTGCAATTCATTCAATATAATATTTCCAATTCATGTCTGCGAAAAACGTTAGCCCGACAAAGCGCAAGAAATCACACTCCTGGAGGTTCGCATCAGTCATACGGGCAAAAAATGTTCTTTAGGACGATTAAAAGGGAGTAGATTCGTTTTGGAATGCTTTTCCCATTGGTTGAAACCAGTTTTAGTGTTTTCTGAGTTTCACTGATTATCTATGAATTTCGGTTTATTTACATAATATCTTTTGAGACTACCACCATGATCTATGGTATATATACAGTTATTTTCAAAGAGATTCAATAACCGTGATTGAAAGCGTGACACAATCTCTTATTAGGAAAAGAAGACCTTTCCTACCGAGAATTTTCTTCAAATGTCTTATCCTTTTAGTAACACGAGACCATCGTGTAGCACTAGTGGAGGCATCACGTTCCAAAGCGTTACAATAAGTTTCTGCAAAGAAATCCTCTGATCTGTGAAATTCGCTGACTGACTTCTCGGATTACAACCACCAATGTTCGAGATGTCTGAAAAAGACAGGGAAAAAATAATTATGTACTAAATGTCAAGTATCACATGCAAATACATTATAATTTTGATTTTTGCTTCCTTTGTTAACAAGCTAGTAGATGCGTTGTGTCTTGCTATTACCCCAGACAAAATAATGGACCATTCTGTGTTGATTGCGAGGAAAGAAAGACGAGAAAAATATATCACAGTCACTATTTCGTTTTAGTGAGAAAAAGAATGCATACATGATAACAGAATGTGGGCATCACGGCGTGGTGTAATTGTTAACAAGATTGTCTTAGTTACGTGCCCCATATTTTCGGCCTTGTGCCACATCTAAGCTACGCTTAAAAGAAAATCCCCATAATAGCGGAACGAACGAAATATGAATCATTTTACAAAAAGTATTTTTCTAATATAAAGTTTTAAAATTTTCCTTGATTTGAATAAATATTAACCTACTTTCATATAATTGTCTGAACATACTTAAGAGCAGAGATACATAATGAGCTTTTGTAAATAGTTAGCAAACAAGATTTTGAAGAAATAACAAAAAGACAAAAAACTTATTAAGAGCTACGAAAGATGTCCTGAAGGGGAGCAAGGCATATAGAGGAGAAGAATGGCAATGATTAGCCCCTCACTTATAAGGAAAATATTTGGCATTCATTAAACGAACAAATATAAATGGTATCGGAGTGGGTTGGGCTCCGTCAGGCTATCTTGCCCAAGACACACCACTTCTACTCTGGCTGCAGTACATGTGATGACCCTACGACTATAATGGGTTACGTGATCGTGATATATATATATGTATATATATATATCATTATAAAAGAACTATTGGTCAGAGTTGACTTAGACCAGGAAAGAGTTGTATTACATGTACTCAATGCACGTATAGAGAAAAGAAAAATTTAACATTGAGAGATTTTAAATTTGAAAAATCAGGAGATCAGCCTCTTCACAGTTTTTTCGAACGCACGACGGTAGTTACAGATTTTACGGGGGGAAATTATCTATAAGTATTAGGTTGGTGCAAAAATAATGACGTAATAATGTCGTTTTTTGACCTTAAAAAATACGTCAAAAAACGACATTATTACGTCATTATTTTTGCACCAACCTAATAATAAAGCTTAGGAAATCATTCGATCTATTTCGCCTGAGGATAACAAAGGTTGAAACTAAGGTAGCGTGATTGGCTGATCTCCTAATATATATATATATATATATATATATATATATATATATATATATATATTCATACACAGACAGACTGTTTCGCAGCTCATCAATGTAGGTAGACATAAGATTCCCTCAAGACGAGATCGAAACTCGACTGATTTGGTATAAGTCGAAATTTCTATCCCTAAGCTATTGGCACACGGAAGGTGTGAAGGTGAATTTAGACGTATTTATTTTTAGATACACACGCCAGTGACTTGAGAACTCGATTCGTCTTAAATATTATTATTATTATTATTATTATCATTATTATTATTATTATTATTATTATTATAAGAGATTATTATAAAAACATTTTGAAATCGCTACACAAAAGCTTTCATGTTTCAATACTATGATTATACTTCTTCCGGCGATGGCAAGTAACTAATGGTTAAATGATTTTCCAAACGTTAAAGGTGGGGTGGTGCATAAGGTCAGAATTAAAAATAGACTCATATCTATATACGTAGATATCTTAACTTTTTCGAGTTAATAGTCAAAGAGAGTTTCATTCTTAATATTCGATTGCAACCAGAAAGTTTCATAGTTTCTAGAAGCGGTAAACTATAAAATAAGTAAGATTTTACTTAACCACTGCAGTGGTTATATATTGTGTCAGTAATGTAGCCAGGCTAACAAAGTTACAGGTTTGGAAATACACGAGCTGTCTTTATGAAAAACGGGCACCAACCTCGATCCATCGTTAATATTTTTAAACAAAATGAATTGTTCTATAATACACACACAAACACACACACACACACACACACACACACTATATATATATATATATATATATATATATATATATATATATATATATATATAAAGACAGGTTTCGTTGAATAATATATGTTCTCTCTGCTTATTCACTATAGGATCCTTTCATATTCACGGATAATCTTTTTTGTGTGGTTATTGAAAGACAAGAAAACTGTATTTATTCTCCGAGTACTTTCGACATTGCATAATGTCATCATCAGCGTATTGTTAATTATATAGTAAGTATTATTGTGTTCATGGTTGTGAAAGTCAAAAATTGTTGTGATCATCTGACAATTAACTGTGGTGTCATGGTATGGTTAAAAGGTACCGTTTAAGGGAAGGTAACGAGGTATGTGGAAAGCTTTAAATCTAAATTATTTGACGAAACCTTAACGAAAATGAAAATATGCTACCGAAATATACGCATTTCATATATATATATATATATATATATATATATATATATATATGAGTAAACCTAAAGAGCCAGACAAACCTACCTAGCCAGTTCACCCTGACGATACATGTAGGTGAAACCTGGGTAGGTTTGTCTGGCTCTTTCGGTTTACTTGGGTTGCTCTTCTTAGCGTTTCATTTTGCTCGGTTATTTTTAATTTACTCGAGCCGGAGGTTTTTTTTAATTTGAACTCTAAACTTTGATTCCAGGCCATTATTTTCGCCGGAAATACATGTTCTTAGTTCTTTCTTTTTTACCTTCTTTTTTCCATTGGGTACTGGTTTGTTCATTTACAAGCTAAAACATCTAAGATTTTGCCCGACGAGTACAGCTGTTTATATTTATAAGACTATCAGGATTATATATATATATATATATATATATATATATATATATATATATATATATATATATATATTGATTTCAACCTTCAGTGGGGAATGCTTGCAAAACAAAGCAATTTCCCCCTCCCCTTTTATAAGCACAAGCACAAAAATACAAGCTGGGATTTTTTTTCTTAGCCAATAAAATAAGCCGCCTTGTAGTTTTACCTGACTCAGTCCTGATCTCTGATGTCTTGAAGTCCGAATTTTCTTTTGTGTGTCAACGCCAATTATTAGTTTGTGAACTTCTTGCTATATTACTGTTGATTTGTCTTGCATATGTTGTTTGCTTGCTTTATATTATCTTTTTGCCTTGATCCTCTCGTTTCTTTCTTTTGTCATTGCTTATTGGTAACTTTCTTAATTCTGTTTGTTGGACACTTCTTTTATTTCCTTTTGCATTTGCCCATGGCCACTCACTTCACCATATATATATATATATATATATATATATATATATATATATATATATATATATTACTGAAACTTTATTTTTAGTGAATACTCATATTTGAGTAAACACTCCATTTAGTCATTAAACTGTATATTTATTTATAATCGTTTGCCGGCTTGAATATTCGAGAAATCTTATTAAAGATAAATGTGAGAAGTTGAATAAACATTTTCTTCTTAAAGAAAATATGAAAAGTTGAATAAACAAAGCAATTTCTAAAGAAGTGACAGATTTTTTTATTCATTCATCTGACAGATTTTATTACTTAAACTTTATTTTTACTTGATAGGAAACTGAGCATATATATATATATATATATATATATATATATATATATATATATATATATATATATATATATATATATATGTATGTATATATATTGCCAGAGTTTGGGAAAGATTTGCTTTTATATGACGTTATTCAATGTTGGATATTTTTTCTTTAATAAGATTTCTCGAATATTCAGGCCGGTTGACGAAAATAAATAAATATGTTGTTTATTAAATAAACGGAAGGACTATTCGAATAGAAGTAGCCACTAAAAAATAACAAACATTATTTCTACAGAATAATCTTATCTGAGCAAAAAAATTCTGTCGGTTTAGTAAATAAAAATCCGCTCTTTTCCACACACACACACACACACACACATATATATATATATATATATATATATATATATATATATATATATATATATATATATATATACTTTAAAAATCAGGAGCTCAGTTGAATCCGAAATCTTGGTTTCAACCTTACGGCATCCTCAGGCTATTTTTATCAAATGAACACTTAACGGTTTCTTATTTTTTTTAGAAAATATAATGAAAACTATTATTATTTTTTTTTAAATATATAAACTAACGCACAAAGTTAGCTGTAATAGAAAGGGAGGAGGAGGATGTGAAGAAGAAGAAGAAGAAGAAGAGCAATGGTATCCTGAAAGCATCACTTAATTGAAATAACATTTTTTTATCCAGCCTCATATGTTAAGAGAAATTTCGTCGTGCGTTTGTTTATTTTTATCTTTAAATAGCATAGCGTTCATTATATTTTTTTAAATAAATTGTGAAGAGGTAAATAAAATAAAAATCGCCTGAGAACACTATGAGATTGAAACCAAGGTAGCGGATACAACTAAGCTCCTGATTTTTAAACTAAAAATTCTACATGGTATTTTTACTTTTAATTTTTTCACACGTGTTATTGAGCATTTTTAATACCACTGTTCCCTGGTTTGATTCAACTCTGACCATTAATCTTTTATGTAATATATACATACATATATATATATATATATATATATATATATATATGATTGAGAGAGACAGAGTGAGTGAGTGAAAGACAGAGAGAGAGTAGTTAGGTAGGTATGCATTTGAAATATCTATCTACCTACCTAGGTATGTAGATAGATATTTCAAATGCATACCTACCTAACTACATAGGTAGGTGGGTCAAATGCCTTCTTAAAGAGGACCGAGACACTAAAAGTGTTATAGAAAGTGATAGATAAAAAAAAGTAAACGCTCTGCGTCAGTTCGAGCTAAAGTAAATATCGTGTGAATGAAACGTGGTATTCCGTTGGCTGGGACAAGTAATGGTTGTTACAGTTGATGGGCCGTAGCAGCCATTTTAAGAGAAGCGTTCACAGACGCGCTCAATAAATACAATATCGCTATTATTGTGCAGACAAGAGAAAAATAAGAAAAAAAAACACACACACAAACACATATATACACATTTACATATGGAATGAGGGCGAGAAATACTAGGATACAAACATCTAAAACAAACTCCGAAACACAAACACACACACACATATATGTATGTATGTATGTATGTTTCGGTATGCGCGTATGAGCCGTGTGTGTGTGTGCATGAAGGTGTGTTAAAATGCAGTGCCTACAGTGACCCAAACTTTACTTCATCACAGACCACCCAGTGAAAATCGAACTCATTATCTAGCTGCCTTAAGTAAGACGAAGATAATATATCTATACATCTATGTATCTCTCTCTCACCATATATATATATATATATATATATATATATATATATATATATATATATATATATATATATATATATATATATATATATATGTGTGTGTGTGTGTGTGTGTGTGTGTGTGTGTGTGTGTGTGTACACCAAAAAGCAAAAATTACCTCAACATAATATAGACTATTCAAGCCGCTCTATACGCAGCTATCATCAATATCATTAATATTACTAGGATCCACCAGGATTACCTGTACTATATATATATATATATATATATATATATATATATATATATATATATATATATATATATATATATATCCAAATGTAAAAGAACGAAAAGAATATAAAACAAACGTTCATAATGTTAATTTTAAAAAAAGGAATCAATACAAGAGTAAGAGAAATTTATTATAAACTGTTACATTTGAACATATTACCACAAGAAAAATGCATATTTATTTCGATATCTAATTTAGTCATCTCATCAGGTGATTAACATTGGTGGTAATAAACGATTTTATTTAAAAACACGATTTATGAAACATCACTTCTTTTTACATTTTGAAAAAATTTTCCATAAAAGGCAAAGAAACAAATATATAAAAAGCTCTTTCCACAAAGGGAAAAAAGAAAAAGAAAAAAGAAGATTAAAGTAAAAAAAAGGAAGAGAATAAGAAACGAATAAAAAGAAATAGAAAGAGGGAAGAAAAGAAAGGCATGAGAAAGCATAAAAAATCAACCCTACAACAGAGAGAAGGAAAAGAAAGAAAAAAGAAAGAGACGAGTATATCCAAATTCTACAGATACAAAAGAAAAGGAAAGAGAAGAAAATAAGATATGAGACGTTGTTGATACCAGTTTAGCCAATAAAGACACGTTAAGGTAGAAAATTCAAAATTAAATGGAAATATAACGTGACAAGATAGAACATATTTCAGATACATTGTAGCATTTTAAACATTATGGCATTTCGAATGCAATCACAGATTTAAACAAAATTAAACATAGTAGGTAAACAAAAGAATCTTAAAGAAGAAAAACTATATGCAAGAAAAAAATCAACTACTTAACTATACCAAACTCATATTATAAATCAGAATACAGAAGAAATGTTAAATATTTATATGACATTTATATATTATTTTATAGTAAATCTATTATCAAAAAACATCACCAGTAAAAAAAATGATAAGCCAATTCACGGCTAACTTTACTACCAATAATTTACGAATACTAACATATTTAATACCTTAATCTAGACCACTAAAGATAACATTAAAATGTTGATATAAAGGTAATATAACGTAAGAGGAGTGATTATTGAGATATAAAGTTTATCAAGATTGTAAAGTTACTTCCTTAAAATGCCTGCAATTTACCGCAGTTTCATATCACTGATTTAATAATTGATCGATATTCAAGAGTTTAATTATATGCATTTTCTCCTGTAGAAAAGGGAAACACGATTCCGTCACGGATCTACAGGTTCTGGCTTGTTTGAGAATTTTTCATTTAACTTGAGTTTTGTTTTCCTCATTCAATTTCCAAAAATATTTAGAAAGTGAAATCATACTTCGTTTGCCAGCATTAGTAAAGGATTGGAGATGATTATAAAAACATATTTTAAAAGTATTCATTGTGCTAGCGATATATATTTTAACAATCCTGGGAATTTCAATTGATGAAATAGAACTCATATACACAAGGGATTTCGTTAAGCATTTGTTAGATAAAGGACATTGGTCAGGATTCCTACAATTACATAGGATAGTTATACAAGACAAATTAGAATCGGTACTAGCATTACAGTTATTATTATATAATTTCAATATTTTATTGTTGTGTTATTCAATTATTTTCTCTTGATTAAAACAACTATGGCTAAGTTTTAGAGTACTCCGATTGAAAATTTTACTTACTGAATTACTTTTAGGAAAATGTTTATCAACTAAGTTAAGAACCTTGTGTCCCAACGAACTAATTGATTGAATGGAGGTGTATACCATACGATCTTTCTGTTTCTCTTTTTCTTTCAGGAACAACCATAATCTTCGACCAGCTTAATTTCAGAAGATCTGAACTCACCGTTTTGCGTTTCTCGAATATCTCTTTGTTAGAGGAATGTTGGTTAATATGTTGTTCAACAGATGATGGAATATGTTGGATTACAGATGGTGGATGATTGGTGATAGGATGGATATAAATTGGGTTGGCATTGTTTTTCATGTAAGGCTGAAAATTATTGAGAACTACATTTAAAGTTGCGTCTAAGAAATCACCTTATTTGATATTTATATCCACCCTAACTTCAATCATCCAAACGTCTTTTAATCCAACATCGAAGCAAATATGCCATTTTGTCGTGGTAACTTCCATGTTCCAATGTAACAGTTTATCATTCACACACACACACAGACATATATATATATATATATTGTTATGGTCCGGTTCCTTGTACCACGGTGATAGTCCAAGGTAGAACCAATAAAGGAGAACGAACACAGGTATGGAATAACACAGATATATTACAAACAGGAATATATACAGAGAAGTAGAAAGTGTTAGTATGAACAATCAGGTTTAGTAGGAAGAACAATGTAGTCTCGACCAGTATCACTATTCCAATGTCTTGTAGTAATTATCTGAACGCGAATTCGGACTGCCTCTGACTCGACTGACTGGCTCGCTCGCTCTGACTCACTTCTGACGGATCTCACTCCAGACTTCAGACTGAACGGTATTTAGCAGAGAGTTCAGCCGATCAGCCGGTCGCCCGACTTCAGACTGAACGGTATTTACCCCCCCCCCGCCCCCACGAGAGCATCATGTGGCACGAGGCCGGTTTAACGTGGGACCTCCGAGCCTGTGGGCTCGGCCAAAAATATGCCCTTTGAACCCGTATAAACGGGTTCAGGGTCGGTTTACCTCCCCGAAAGAGACTCGCCCTTCGGCGTAGCCTCGTTCGGGTTCCTCCCCGCCCGAAGGGAATGAGATCAACCGATCAGCTGGTCAGCCGCTCGCCCGACTTCGGGCTGAACACCGTGCTTCCTCTTGAGGCGCTGTATTTATTACGTATGGAATAGTCCATTATGTTATTATGGATAATGTCCCATAACATATATATATATATATATATATATATATATATATATATATATATATATATATATATATATTAGTGGATACTCGTTATGAAATAGATATCCAATTGTTACTTTACACAATCCACCCCCTGTATTCAATAAATCTTAACAAAGCGAATATGATGGCGGATAGACACAATACACAATGATTAAAGTAAAAACAAAAATAGGGCATCTATTTCAAATACGAGGAACCGCGATAATAACTTTTCAAGTGATAAAAAAGCCGAGTTAAAAATAAATCCACTAATTCCTAAGAAATGTATGTGCGTGTGTACATGTGTGCGTTTGCAAACAATGATGTCCTGTTACAATCATCAGACATGGTCTATCTGTTGAATCGTTTATTTTATTTAGACCGTCAAGATTGTGGATAACTGTTTCCGGAAGTTTCTCCTTTCCTCAGTGTAACATTATATATGTCAAAATCGTGGTCAGTCTCGTGATCGTGGGCAACCAATGCATTTGACGTATTGTTTTGTAAAATGTCCTTTTCATGTTCATATAGTCTTTTATTTAATTTCCTTGTGGTTTCTGTTATGTATTTCTTTTTGTTAGAATTATTACAGGCGATGGAGTAAATTGTACCTTCAGGGTTTAGCCCATTGTTTCGTTTAGTATTCACCAATTATTTTTTTGCATGTTGTAATAACACATTATATGTTGAGTTTAGATTGATACTTTTGGAATGTAGATGCGATAATACCTTTTTCCGGAGTGGGGGTCATTTTGTTTCTAAATTTCCCAGCATTCTTCGATCGTGCGCATGTTTGTGTAGCCGTACCAGCATAACAAATTTAGTCCGATGAAATTCTGAAGGACGAAACGCGTCACAAGTAAACTTTTTCCACTTTGTCATACATTTTTCCTACTATATATATATATATATATATATATATATATATATATATATATACGGTCATCACAGACAGACTGTTCGTTGTATCACAGCTCATCAGTGTGGGTAGACATCCGATTGCTTCAAGTCGGGATCGAAACCTGGCTGATTTGGCATCAGTCGGAGAATCTACCCCAAAGCTATATGTATGTATATAATGTGAATGTCAGTGTGTCACTGTGTCACACTTTTTCAATTTAAGGAGTACAACTCTTTAACTTTCAATAGTCCATGTTACAGAAATTTTGGATTCCCAAATTTTCTTAACTGCGATTGTTTTCGGTGATTTTCGTAACTGCGATTTTGCGACGATTACTTTTACGATAACATGTTTTATAACTTTGAAATAAATATTGTAATAATGGAAATTAATTGCGAAATCCAGAGAAAGTTACCCATTAAATAAAAAATAATTATTGGTACGAAAAGTAAGGACCTACGCACATCACTTTTTAAATAATTATGTGGAGACAGAAGAAGAAAATACCCGTTAGAAAAGACTACAACAATCAATCCAAAACCTGCAAGCTGTACTTGTTGGAAAAATAGCCATAATTATCTTCCAAGACCCATACAAACAGCTAAATAAACGATCAGAACACATCTTAAAATGCTGACACGAAAACAAATTTTTCTACGCTGTTTAAAAAATCAAAAATTGCAAAGAATAAATAAAAATCAATAAAATAAAAATAAATAAGCAAAAAGAAGTAAAATAACTTATTTCCAATAAATAAAGTAAATTATAAACAAATTAACAAATCACTCCCGCCAAAATAACCATCAAAACAGACTAAAACAATTAATCCAAAAACTGGAAACTCAGCTTGGAGGAAAAATAACTATAATTACCTTCCCAGATCAAACAAACTATTAAATAAACGATCAGAACTCATCTCAAAATTTTTGCTACGTTATTTAAAAATCAAAAACTGAAGAGAATAAATTAAAATAAATAAAAGTAAAAAAACAAGTAAAATATATTAAACAAAATAGATAAATAGACAAATTAACAAACCACTTCCGCCAAAATTCCCGTTAGAATAGACTACCCACAATGCTCCACTAACTTGTATATATATAGATATAGTTGAGAAAAAACATAACTCGTGTGGCCTAATGATTTCGTTTAGCATGAAACATCCTGCCGCCTCCGAGTGTTTACTTCAATGTTTACTTATATATATATATATATATATATATATATAATTAATACAGACAACTTTAGTACCTGCCTACTAAGAGATGAAGTATCAGCAAATATCTTTTGAATGAGTTTCCTTGAAAATTTAAGAACCTTAAATTTAAGGCCGCATCTCCGTCTAATGAGCTTCATGGGCCGATACCTTGCTGAAGCACGGCGCCCAGCTGAAGTTTGCAGCTGGTCTGGAACACGTGAAGTGTACCTGTGTACCAGTGACAACCATGAACCATTGACAAGCGTGAAAGGATTGTGACGACCGCGATAGTGCAGTGACATCCGTGATAGTGAGATTTCATGAATAGCAGAGCTTATGTGAGATCGAGTTCTAAAAGAGATCTTTATGGACGCTGAGGACTGGCCTGCGAATGTAGGGATGGTGGGAAGGGTAACCTTTTGAACATCGCGCCCGCCTGAAGTCTGGCAAACCCGGACCAGTATGTAATCTTCCGGCCCATCCATGGATCTGGTAGAGTCGCTTGTTTCATGTCGGATGTAAAACCATGCGACTTGCTACCATTAAAATGGATTTAAAAGTAGACAGACAATCTGGTAATGAGAACCGTGAAAGCCAGAGTGAATGTGATGGCCGTAAAAGAGTTTTCGAGTCAGCGAAGTGTCGCAAGATACACCAGACCAAGATGAAATGTGGAGATTATTCAGTGGCAAAAAAGCGAACTTCAGTAGTCGTTAAGTCACGCGGGATCCTTTTTACGAAGCTGAATCTAGTTGCCGAATTATCACGTGGCCTTCGTCTGTGGATAGGGCCTGGTCAGAGATGGTTGATGACTTATCAGCAGCCATCCATACACTCAGGTGTGGTCCAGGAAGGCAAGTCCGACAGCTTGGGGGCATGATCAGTGACTATGGGATCACTAGTTTTGGATTGAAGGAAATGACAGATAAGTCCTTTGCTCCAATGCAGGTAAGTCGGCGGCGGAGAACCATCCGGTCATTGAGGTTAAGAGATGCGAATGTTGCGAGCAGAATGCGTGCTGTTGAGAAGAGGGCTGAGGGCATCAAGCCAATCCTGGATGACATCAGGAAGCGCATTAGCAAGCTAAGTAGAGCAGAACGGCTTGCCAAAAAGAGACAAAAGGCTGCCAGGGCCCGGGAGTCATTCAGGGAAAGCCCTTTCCGCTTCACAAAGCATTTGTTTAGGGAGAAGGTTAGTGGAGCGTCGAGCGTTGAGCAAGAGCAGCTGGAGAAACACCTTATGAACACGTACTCTGATGCCAGCAGGGAGGTGATGCCAGGTTTATTAAGGCCTGGCGCTCCGGAAGTAGCTTTTGATGAGACCCCAGTGACATGAAAGGAGGTTCAAGGAGTTATACAGAAGTCGAGAGCATGTTCTGCAGGTGATCTTAATGGTGTGACATAAGCTGTCTACAAGAGGTGTTCCAGGCTGCTGAGGTGTTTGTGGAGGCTTCTTTTGAAGATTTGGGAAGCTGGTGATATTCCGGACTATTGGTGTCGAGCTGATGGTGTGTGTATACCGATAGAGGAGAATTCGTTGACACTTAGTTTCGCCCAATTTCTCTCGTGAACGTTGAGGGAAAGGTGTTCTTTAAGTGATTGCCAGGAGGCTGACGAGCTATCTGCTTGGGAATAACTATATAGACAGTAGTATTCAAAAGGCAGGCGTTCTGCGGTTTCCAGGGTGCTTGTAGCATGTGTCAGTGATATGAGCAATGATACGCGAGGCTAAAATTGCAAGAAAGAATATTCCCGTCATCTGGCTGGATCTTGCTAATGCGTTCAGTTCCTCATAACATGACACCGCTTGCGTTGGAGTTCTTCTACATTCTTCATAGACACAAGGGTTGTCTGGGTATGTATTTCAATCAGTTCATGCTGCATTTTTCAACGATGAAGTACACTACAAGGTATGTAGCGCTGCAGAAGGGAATTGCTATGCGATGTGCCATCTCTCCAGTACTGTTCGCGATGGTGATGGAGCTGATCCTGAGAAGCCGGAAGCTAAAGTACCGCATCCTGCGGAATGAAGTCAAAATCCAGGCCTTTATAGATGATTTAACAATAGATCAAGACGATAGGAAAGTAGCACATTTGGTTCTGCATAGACTTGCAGAGTTGGTCGAATGGAGTTAGATGGCCTTCAATCCAAGGAATAGCAGGTTACTGTCTATGAAGGGAGGTTCTGTCATTAATGAAGTGTTTTCCATCGCAGGTGAAAAATACCAACAGTGCGGGAGCAAGGTCTGAAGAGTCTTGGTAGGTGGTATAACTTCCCTGTGATAGATCGTTATCGTGGGGTTGAAATCCAGCGAAAAGCGGAGGTGGGTCTGCGAAGCATAGGCCAATGCGGGCTTCCCGGGAAATTTAAAGTTTGCTGTATGCATTTTGGGTTGATGCTGAGACTAATGTGACCACTAACTATATATGAGGTGACACTGTCTCGAGTTCAGTAAATGCGTACGGAATGGCTTGGTGTTGCGAGGATTCTGTCGCCGGTCGCTTTGAATGAGAGCTCGGTGTGGAGTGGGGTGTCAGTTACCTATTACTTCTGCAATCTCACCTTTGCCAACTTACAAGGTGGCAAAGGTGAGATTGCAGTTCATGCTGTGTGAATCAAAAGATGCTGTAATCAAAGAAAATGTGCTGGGGGTGAAGACAAGAAGAAAGTGGAAAGTATCAGGCGTGATGTCAGCTGTGGAAGTGATGGTAAAACAGGCAGAACTTCAGGATGTTATAAGGGAGGAACAGGCTGGACTTGGTCTCGTTGAGAGGGAGCGATTCTGGTCAGAGCAGGGGAAACGCAAGTTACAGGAACAGGGGGTTTGGAAGCTCGAGGAGGACAGACGATTGGTGCAGAATGTCCAACAGGCTCAACAGAGTCGATGGCACAACTGGGAGCGTATTGAGGGTGTTCAGATCAGTTGGTCTGATGGGTGGCGTCTCACCGCAGGATAGTTCCGGTTCTTCATACAGACAGTATATGATGTGGGAGCATCACAGGCAAATTTAAAGAGATGGAGAGTGCAAAAGTCCACCTTCTGCCGGTTGTGTGGCGCATATGGAAACCTGCGCCACATACTGTCATTCAGTCCGATGGCGCTACAAAACGACTGGTACACATTTAGACATAACTTGGTTCTGGAGGTTGTGGCAGGAGCTTCGAGAATTGCTAATATACCCTCGACGGACTTGAAAAGTATTACTTTCGTGAAGGAAGGTGTGACTGACACAACGCAGTTTGGAGGTCTCAAGTAAGTGGAGAGTGTACGTTGATGCTACACTGCCAGAGGGGGGTTGTGTCGGGACTGAAGCCAGATCTAGTGTTAATTGATAGCGAGAAGAAACAGATGTTGCTTGGTGAGCTGACGGTGGCATGAAAGGAAAGCTTTGAAGAGGCTCATGAAAGGAAACTACTTTGGTATGAGGAACTTTAAGGCTCCATTGTAATAATTTATTTCACCAGAGACCTTTAAAGGACGCTGGATCCTCACACACACACACACACACACAAACACACACACACACACACACACACACACACACACACATATATATATATATATATATATATATATATATGTTTTCTTTGTATATGTACATATATATGTGTGTCTACATATATCGAAAATATGGACAATAGAATCAACATTGCATGGTGACTGACTGTTTCTCACCTCGAACAATGTTCGGGCTATATATCACTAATCTTTTAGTGGGATCTTTATATAGGGCGCTGAAAGGTTAAGTGTATTGATGAGAAGACGGTAGTTCTTTTGTTTTGTGCTTATGCTAAGGATTATATATATTGTTGAAATTGTGATTGCTACGTTTATTTTCATATTTATTAATTGTTTTATTCAATGATAAATTCCATTTATTTATTTTGTGATGTTTTCCTTTCGTATAAATATTTTTGATTGTAAGCTTTGGTAGTTGAAATAAAGGTTATTAGATGTAGCTCGTGGAATTTTATTTAGCGCAGTATTTGTTAGTAGGTAGTTTAGTAGAAATTTGTTTTCGTTTCTGCATTTGGCAAGGAAATCTGGTGTTTTTTAAAACTTTACTCATGGAAAGTTAATTATAGCTGTTTTCTCATCTAGACAAATTTATCTTGATTTGAGGCATTATTATAAACTGACATTGTTTTTCTTATTTTCAATATTAGATATGGTATCTGTTCGTTTGTGGGTTTCCATATTGAATGGGTTTTTCTGGTAGTATATTTATGATTTTATTGTATTCTTTGAAGAATGTCTTTTAGTGTTGTAGGGACCGCATCTAGGACAATGAATATTTCATGTTCTTTAAACTGTGATAATAATGTATACCGTGATGAAGATTCAGATGCAAATAGAAAATTTCTCATCCGTTAATCTTAATCGTTAGGTGCGTCGCGTTTGCCGAACGTGTTGTCTTGGATCAAGATCACTAATCGGCATCCTAACACTAAAAAATGTGATACAAGATATTTTCTCCTTCTTGCATCTTGTCGAGTTTATAATATATTTATAATAGGGAATTACTGTTGGATTCAACAAAAATCGACAAGATATTCTTCTTTGTCAGAGGTTTCCGTATAGGTTACAATTTTGAAGGCTGTCTTCGATCTGGCCACCCTTTTTCCTCATTAAGTATTCTCGTAATAAATCCATTTCCCAGTGCTAGCAACTATCGCGTCTAAAAATATTATTTTTCTGTTTTAACCAGAGAGAGAGAGTGTGTTAGAGAGAGAAAGAGAGAGAGAGAGAGATGGGGAGGGAGGATAAATGCAAAGTTTTAAAGGAAGTCTTTTTTCCTATAGCCCCATAAAACCCAATTTTCCATCAATGAATTTGCTATGACTTGGAAACAACCTATCTACTTGACTGGCGACGATTCACTTTTAATTTTTATGGAAAACCATTTGTTGTTTGTGTTACAGTTTACATCTAATGTTCTTCCAATTCATTTGTTTACAAGTTATGTTGTTATTTAATGTATTCTTTGGTCCGAGATACAAAATCCTCTTTGTTATCTTCGCAACCAAATCCCAGTCTATATACTTCATTACCAAAGGGTTTAGGTGATTTTTGTTCTACGACCTTTACGAGGTTATATCGCGTCCTGGTTATGACGATAAACTATATCAGGCAGAGCGGGAGATTCGATGTTTTGAAGAGCGTCAAACAACCTCTTAATTGCTGTTCCACTCTGACTCGCGGTGCTAGCACCTGTTAAGGTTCCAATTATTTTTATAATAAAATTACCAAAAATATAATTTATTGTAAAATTACCAACAATACATTTTATACGAAAATTAACAACTATATATTTTTTGTAGCAAAAAGACCATCAGTCCAACACTAAAAAGAAACCGTGCTGGGTATGACGGTAAACTAGGTACCTCCACTTTTTCGCGGGAAAACAGCATAGCGTAATAAACAAATGCCACAAACTTAACGAAAATAAATTTTTATCGTCAAAACGCTTATGTTATTATTAAGATGAAAAACCAAAGTATATTTTAATTATTTTTTGATATTTTTTAATATTTTTTAACACGTTCGAAATTTTGGTTAAACTTTTCTTTTTTTTACGTCATCGCGGTGCTGTAAAAATAACATTGTTTTTTTTTTTGCGCTTTTTTCCCGTTGAAAACCCATTGATTTGGAAATTCTTGTAAAATTAAAGTAATTGTCCGATTTTAATGAAATTTTCAGGACTTATTCACAAATGAATGAAATTATTTTTGAAATATTTCTTTTTAGTAAATTTTAGTAAAAAATATTTTTTTTTTTAATATGTTACACCCCACTTACTTATTTTCCCGAAATTTCGTTCAATCCTTTTTATTTCCTTACAATTTTTTTTGTTTAAAGTAAGAGTCATTGGAGATGGTAAATCACCTACTTTTTCTTTTCAAATTTGTTCCAACTCACGGAAAATGAGCTCTGAATAGAAAAATAATGAATCCAATAAAACTATGATATTACTTAATTAGAAAAGCTTTTAATTGCTTTTGTAAATAAGTAATATTAAGGTCATTATTGCCTGAAGAAATAAATATTTTCTGATGAATAATTAAATTTTACAAGAATTTTTTATTTGTTTTACATTTTGATTATAATAATTTATAATAGTTTAAAAATCGTGCAAAACTCTGTATTAGCTTATTTCCTTGTGATAATTAGTAATTAAGTAGAAACAAAATTTACGAGTTCAAAATTGCAAAGTTTAATAAATTTAGTGATTCCACTTTTTTTTCAAATAATTTTTTATGTTGTATTTTTCTACTTAATACATTCCTTATTTCCATGTACAGTAGACTGAAATTGCCATTATTTGTCCCTTTATTCTAATAAATAGACATAACAGTAAAACTAAAAATAAAAGGGTTCCCTCAGATTTCTAGTAATTTTCATTTATGGTCATCCGTAGTAGCTGTCATCACTTGTCAATCAACACATGGATCAAGTATTGGATCAAAATTACGGTACCAATCGTTAATAATTCGTTGTATATTTCTTTTTTATGCTATAATTAAGTAATATTTTTTTAAATCAGATTAATTTAACATTAAATTTTCTAATTTTACTAAAATGACGTCTCAGAAATTTTTTTAAATATTTTTAAAATCGATAAATTCGTGTTTGTTTACAAATTTCTTAAAATTAAGAAAACGGCGGGTTTTTTGAAAATTTAAAAATTTAAAATTAAATTTGACATTCCAATGTATATAGTTTCTATCTGAAATATACCAGAATTGTTTACTTAATGGAAATAATAAATTTAATGATTCAACTTTCAAGTAAAGCTAAAATGAAATCTTCAAGCATATTTTTTCATTTTAAAAAATGCATTTTAAACTTAGGTATCGATAATTTATGCCGAAAAAGTGGAGGTACCTACGGTAAACTACATCCGCGTCCTGGGTAAGACGATAAACTATGTCTAGCAGCAATGCTTCTGATCAGGAGGCTTTGAGGAGAGTGGAACAACCTCTTAATTCCTGATGTCCCCATGTCCACCTTGACCCGGGGTGGTAGCACTTGTCAATGGGCAAATAGTTAAGCCCCAAAATGGGGTGAAAATATTATGAACGTGTCAAAATAGGTTTTAATACCAGAAATACTTTGTAAAAATTATTACCAGCAATATATTATTACCAGCAACACATTTTTTAAATAAAAATGCCAGCTGTACATGTTTGAAAAAAATATTACCATCAATGCATTTTTGAAGGAAAAAATATTACCAGTAATTGATTTTTGAAGAAAAAATTATTACCAGAAATAGATATTTAAGGGAAAAAATATTACCAGCAATAAATATCTTGTCGGCATTAAATAACCCAATGAGGTTGATATGCCATAAAACAAACCAAACCAAACCAAACCAAACCAAACTAAACAGAAATATGAAACTATTTTTATAGTGAAATATCCAGCAATACATTTTTATCAAAAAATATCAACAATACATTTTACGATCTATTAGGTTGGTGCAAAAATAATGACGTAATAATGTCGTTTTTTGAGGTTAAAAATGCGTCCAAAAACGACATTATTACGTCATTATTTTTGCACCAACCTAATACAAATTATAGATCTAAAGACATACGTTAACCAGGAAAGTATAAATCTATGTACAAAATACCTGTAGTTGAGGGCATAAAATTACGTACAAAATATTTAGATTTCGATATTAAATAAGTCATAGAGGTGGAACTACCATTAAATAAAATCAACCAACCAGCCAAATTTAAATATTAAGCTTAAATAATGGCAAACATTATCGGCTATTCGGATGTAGTTTTCACTAAAGTAAAATACAAATATCAATTTTTCGCAAATAACTTTTAATGAGCTTATAAACACAAGCACTAAAGAAACGGGGAAAAGTAAAAGACAATTCTCAGATTTCTGTAACATTATACGTTGTTAATTTTTATATAATCGTTAATTTATATATTTAGGTTGGTGCAAAAACAATGTCGTTTTCTCACATAGTAACATATGTGAGAAAACGGCATTATTTTTGCACCGACCTAATATATAGCGATAGCGAACGCTGAGGTCTACACCGAGTAGCGACGGTTTGTTTTCATGCTAGAACGTTGTCTTCTGTGTGTTGTGTAGTATTTTTTTTTTTAAGCATTCAACCCCAAGCAAGGCGTGAAGCTACTAGCACGCAAAGGATTTCAGAGGGTTGGAGCGAGAACAAAGAGGAGTGATAAAGGAAAGGATGAAGAGACCATTAGGGGTTAGATCAGGTCATCTGGGGACGTCGATTGACGTTACATTTGAATAGTTGGAGATTATAGTTATCAGGAAAACAAGAAATGGGGAGGGAGTTCCACAGGCGAGAAGTGCGAGACATGAAGCTATTGAAGTAGAAGAGACGGCTACATTTAACAGTTACGACAGTGAAAGGGTGAGAGCGAGATACCAGCCTAGCTGAGCGCTTCAGTTTATTTTATTATCCTAAGAGTTACTGCGTAAGCGGCAACTGTTATATTTCAAATTATTCTAAAAGATTTTCAGCAGAAATAATTGTCGGTTAGAAAGAAGTTATTCGCAAATATTGTTCATTATTTAAGTTTTATCATATTATTTATTACTGATTACTTAGGATATTTTTTTTATTTATTCATTATTTTTTGTTGGTTATTATTATTAAACTTTCTTAATTGTGTTTATGCGTGCATTAATAATGTTTGTTAATTTGTTTATTATTTACCGAATTCGTTAATTTATTAATTTATTTTATTAATTTATTATTTTTATTTTTGTCTCTTGGGATGTCGATTATCATATTTGTTTTGTTTAAACTATATTTCAAAGTATGTTACAATATCTGCGTTGATTACAGTGTATATATTTGCATTTTTCTTGTTGATATTTTACAAGATACTCCCTTTTAGTTTCGTGCCTGCATTTTGAGATAAGTACTGATTGATTGTTTAGTAATTTGTATTGGTCAAGGGAGCTCATTATAGCTATTTTCTTCTCCAACAGATTTTATATTTTGTTGTCGGCTGATATTGTTCATCGTATTTTCCATATTTTACGTGCATTATGTTTTTAATTGCTATATATGTTTTGAAAGGGTTGTGCTTTTCGCGTATTTACTATTGGTAAAAGGTGTTTTGTGTGTGTAATTCCTCTGTTTTCAGTTACTCCTATATACAATTTTGCTTCCTTATGTGCTGATTTTACTGAAACTTGCTATATTGTATAGTTTGCAAATGCAATTTAAGGGACATTGGTGCGTTGCTCTCCACTTTACACTTTTTGTCCGGGTAATTTTTTGATGCAAATTTAGCTGATTTTTAATCTGTTTCTGTGGAATATATCCTGAAGATTGCTTGATACGAGGAATTGTTTGAGTATCAGTTTAATGAATATTTTTCCTGCGCTTGCTTTTACGTTTTTGTTGTACGGTCGGTTAAACCATATGATGTTACATTTTCTCATGTTTTTTTTTGTACTGCGTGGTGTGTATATCAGTGTTATTGAAAATTCACTAATTTTTAAAGCTGTTTCGTAATCTTTTTTCGCTTCGTTAAAGATGGGTTTATTACAATAACTGTCAGATAACATAGAGTTTATTGATTGTGGCGTCTGATTTTTTATTGTTGGCGGGTGTGTAAAGTGATTTGTCGTTTTTCATATCATATATATATATATATATATATATATATATATATATATATATATATATATATATATGTGTGTGTGTGTGTGTGTGTGTGTGTATGTGTGTGTATGTGTGCGTTCTCTGTCTGTATGACGTGGGTGAAGGATGTTCGATTGGCGTAAATGCGAGCGGCTTGCAAACAAGAAAGCAGCGAGTCGAATTCGAGCATCAATCGAGTTTGGTACATTCACTTTCACCCAAGGAAGTACAACCATCTGCATGCTAAATATTAGTGCACTCTGGACTATGTAGCCTTGGTTGGCAACCTGTCTGCTGAAGGACAACTTCAAATTCAAGCCACAAGTACTTCCAATTGGGGATATCTTGATACAGTTTTCCAGATGTTTCCATACAATGATTCCACAAAATAATTCACAGCTATAATAAAATCATAAGTGTTGGATAATCTAGCAATTCAGTTGTAGAAGATTAACTGTTGAACACTCATATGTCGAAGACCGAAAAGCACATACAAGCGCGCGCGCACACGCACACACACACACACACACACACACACACACACATACACACATATATATATATATATATATATATATATATATATATATATATATATGTGTGTGTGTGTGTGTGTATATATATATATAACGATAAAAATATAGTTTTAATGTATGGCATATTTATGTGTCAAATTACTGAATATCAGAGATAGAGCGTATATAAATATAACACGGTGGGTTTGATATATATATATATATATATATATATATATATATATATATATATATATATATATATTTAAACACGGTGTGTGAAAAAACCTGGATAGCACAATTTTCAAACAAATTGCCATCCGAAGAAAAAATTTGGAAAAAAAATGAAGGAACCAGAAACTTCTGAACAGGGGGAAAAAAAATAGTCCAGTATCTTAAATTTCTGGTACCTTTCTGTTGTAATAAGTTAAGACGAAGAGTTCTCAATGCGCTAAGTAGAGCAAAGACTATTAGAATAAAAATTTGAGGTTTGTTTTTTTTTAGTCACGTGTTTTATGGCTTTTTAGGTTTTAGCCGTTATTTAATCAATAAATTTGTTCCTTGTTAATTCCTCCTTAGCCAGTTCACCCTGATGATCCGATATGGTGAAACCTAGGTAGAAAGTACCTGGCTCATTAGCGGTTATTTATTAAATATATATATATATATATATATGTGTGTGTGTGTGTGTGTGTGTGTAATTTTGGTGTAACGTATTTTGAAATGGGCTACAATCTAAGATTTCTAAAAAAAAGTAGGTTGAATCACAAATCACAATGAAAACAAATCCACGCTTAACGAGGAAATGTGTTTCTCGACGCTATTATTGAATTAGAAAATTGTTTCTACAAAGTCGACATATTTTTTGAATTTCGTTTACCCGTTGAAGACGCTTTATTTTTTTTTTAATTTGTGAGAATTTAGACATTTTTTCAACTGATATCAGCTAGCCATAATCTCATTTTTAATCTTCATATCTTTCAATTTTTTGATATGATCGCCAAAATTCTACGTAAAAGGTTGATTTTCCCAAAAGAGGCCTCAACGTATTTACTAAGGATTTGGATAATTTATACCAGTAATAAAATGTCGCAGAGATGATAGAATAATAGATAATACACGACACATTATGTATGATATAAGCAAGCAAGCGCGCACGTAGGCGCGCGCACACACACACACAC
Organism: Acanthosepion lycidas; assembly: GCA_963932145.1. NCBI lineage: Eukaryota > Metazoa > Mollusca > Cephalopoda > Sepiida > Sepiidae > Acanthosepion > Acanthosepion lycidas. The sequence goes on along the minus strand of OZ010581.1, from coordinate 92,932,351 downwards.
ACACACATTCTGATTGGCCATCCCAGTATTTATTTGATATTTATCTAAAATTACCATTTGTAAATATTCTAATACGTGAATTGATAATCGGTAAGAAAGAATATATATTAATTGTTTTATTTGCACAATTATTCATCTTCTTCTAATTCTATATGCCGTGTCCATTCAGGACGTTGGTGAACACGGTTCTTCCCAATTTCCAGTACTTTGTAGCTCTTAATAAATTTTATCTTTTTATTATCTTTTCCTGCGCCACGTTCTGCTATCCATTTACTCAAGCACGCTAGGTAGATTATGCGCTATTTTCCTCTGTCCCTCTTGCCTTCAATCTGCCCTGTGAGTATTAGATTTTCCAAGCCCTCTTTCTGCACTATGTGCCCTATTGTTATATAGGAATAAAGTGTCGCTGCCGACACTTGAGTTTGAACATAGATCTCCAGAAAGTAAACATAGGCGATCCCATTATTGCATTAAGTAGACAAGTTGACCATTGAGGAAACGCATATATGTAGGAAGTAGATGACGACCAACGATCGCTATTTCTATTCTATCCTCTCTTACTATTCGGATCTACACTTCTCTTACTATACTGACCGCTATGCTCTACTCTATTCTCTATACTATTTCTCTATTCGGATCACTATACGGTGGTTACTTTTGGAGTGAGTATTATCGAGCAAGTACTATTAGTACAAGTGTTATTCGGAGGCGTCTGACAACAGTACTGTTTAAAGGCGTACTATTATAGTTGTATCTGCGATTACAATGTCTCTACTAAAGCGAGCATTACGAAAGTCACAACGAGTATTCTTTGGCATCACAAAAGTGTCAACCGAGTGTTCGTTTACATCACAAAACATATAAACTTTAACTGTCTCTTTCTGATGTTAAGTATAAATGTCCTTTTCTTTTTTAGTTACTCTAAAACTTTGTCACAACGGAAGCGACCCCGCGGTCTGCAAGCGGGAGACGAAGAAGAACCGAGAGCGAAACGATGTTGCCGCTGCTGTTTGCGCATGGTCATAGTCATCGTCTTGCAATCAACGACTGCTCGCGGTCATAATAAGGCATATGATATAGATGTCGAGGAGGCACGGTGGAGTAATGGATAGCGGCTTGGACTGAGGAATCGGAGAGCCGAGTTCGAATTCCAGTCGAATCCATTACATTCACTTACGTGCTAATACCCTTGGGAAAGGTGTGAATCATCTTCTTTTCCATCCAGCTATGGGTAAATAGCAGAACAGACTGGGTTCTATAGCCTTGGATCAACTGGTCTAGAAGAAGGAAAACTCTGAATTCAAAACCTGCAGAGGGTCGCTTGGGGACCTTGTGGCACGTAGTGCACCAGGTCCCCAAGCGACCTCTGTAATCGGCCTTTCAAAAAGTGTGGATGGTCCTGCGCGAAACCTTCACTATAATCAAATCTCATGTGCTATACATGCGGGTTGATGGCCGCTTGTGAATTCTAAATTCCCATGAAACTCCAATATTGGAGCCGGCTCAACCCACTCCGGGTGAATGCCATTACAGTGGGGGGTACAGGTAAAACTTTATCGTTGTTCACATGTTTGGCCCACGGTATTTATCAGTATCTTTCTGTAGAACTATATTTCTGATTTTTCAAGTCCTTTCTTCAGCTGTGAGGAGATTGTTCAGCATTCACTGCCATACAGGACTGATATTATGTAAAAGTTCAGCACTCTTTTCTTTTTTCTAACGAAATTTTCCTGTTTCTTAAAAATTTGCCATCTTTTAGAAGGCACGTTTCGCTATCCCATTTCGCCTTCAGATTTCAGTGTCACACTTTACGCCCTCTGTTAAAAGATTTCCAATATAAGTAAATTGTTGCACTTGCTTAATTATCGTACCTCGAATTTGTAATTTGCATGTTGGGTTGTTTCTTTTACAATCATGCAGCTGTCTTCTTGCAATTGATGTTTAGTTCTTTATTCTAGCTTTACTTCACTACCTTGTGTAGGAGGTTTTGTAGTTTCCCTTCTGTGTCTGCTATCAATTCTGCGTCATCTGCATATCATATGTTGTTAAGATTGTGGCCGACTAATGAATTCTTGGAGAATTTTTAATTCTCTCACCTCACTGTAGGTGGATAAGTCCAGTGAGAAGACACATTCTTGTCTCACACACCTTCCTATCTTGGTATATTTATTGAATTATTTATTTTTTATTCATATGCAGGAGGTTTGTTGCCATTATAGTTTCTGGGTTATTCTAATATCATTCCCAAATATAACAAGGTTACCTAGCAATCCTACCATAAACACTTTATGATAATGTCTTAATTATTCATACTTGATGTTCTATTGAATTTAATTCGGTTGATTGATATCGGCTCTGAATAAAAACTCGAAAAGCCGAGTTCGAATACCAGTCAAATTATTTGCATTCATTTAATGAGCTAATATCCTTGGGAAAGTTATAATTTCATGTCTTCAACTATAGTTTCAATAGCAGAACAGACAGGGTCTTACAGCTAGTGATTGAGAAAACCATTCCATTAACCTGAATTTATTTTTCAAGCCAATCTGAGGTGGTTTTAGCAGTATATTTCTGTTCTTCTTGCGCAAAAGTTCATTTTTAATGCATTTTTACTATATTAATTTTACATGGGTCTGCAATGATGAAGTTAAATCTCTCCTTTTGAAATAGTGACAATACAAGAAATGTTAAAGAATGGTGCTTGTGAAAAATCTTGATGTGATAGAGCAAAATGGATTTCATTTTTTAATCAACCACCCACTTAAATTATTCGAAAACATTTCTCCAAAACCAGACAGTAAAAACTATGTCCTCCAGTGCAATCAATAAGAATGAATGTATATTAAGTGTTTTATTTTCACAATTATCAGTAATTTTATTATAATGATTTTTCATAATTATTCGCTTTTGTGGAGGAAATGAAATAAAATGCGTACATAGAATAATAATAATGAGTCATAAAAAAGAAATACAGTTTCCCACGATGTAAAAAAAAAAAAAAAAATGGAAAAAAAATGGAAAAACATTGGTTTCTTTAAACGTCGTTAGGTGGCGTTGTTGAAGCTTATAAAAAGGCAAACATTTCCTGTCTCACTCTTTTTCTCCTCTTTGCTCCAAGATATGAACCATGTAGTAATTACATTCTCATTGGTATATGTCGGAATTCACCGGTCCACTGATGACTGAACTCTGTTCTGACTTTCCGACGCGCGCACGTCTTCCAAAAACCTCAATCTATGAAGTAAGTCAAGATTTCTCTTTGGTTGCTCCAACACAGTGCAAGACTGACTAGAGTGCCACCATAGTAACTATGCATTTACTTACTTGCCCCACTTCTGGACCAAGAAAAAGAAAATGGACATCACATAACCATGTTTAAATCTCCCAGTGTTACAGTAAAAAAAAAAAAAATTCCTTATGTGGTTCCAACTTTGCGCAAGACTAACTTGAGCTCGACCTTGAATACAATATTTATTCTTACCTACCCTAACTTCTGTGACAAGAAAAAGAAAACAGACATCCCACAACTATGTTTAAATCTCCCAGTGATGAAGTAAGTAGAAATTTTCCTTTGGTTATTCCAACTTTGCGCAGGTTGACTCCATAATACAAAAATTATAGTACTCGAACTTCTGGACCAAAAAGAAAATGAACATACCGAAGAGACATTGAGAAAATTGTTCCACTAATTATAAACTCGGGTTTTGTAGGCATCTATCTTCTTTGTTATGAACACACAACTTTACGTAAAATACACACAGCTTTGTTAACTTCCATACACTCACTCAACAGTTATTTACTTGAAGCTCCTTTGTTCCTAGACATTTTCTCTAATCTTCGTTCAGGTTTCTGCATCTCTCGACTGGTATCTTCCGCGATTCATCTATGCAGAATCGTCCCACAAGATAGCCAGAGACGGCTTCGCGCATGGACTCGATGGCCACTTGCTCGTGGACCACACGAGCATAAGGAATCCATGCTAATCTGTATATACAGTGTAACCCGGATATAAGAGAGTTGTCGGGACCGGAGAAGAAATCTCTTATATCCGGGTTTGGTCTATTTTGTTTAGGTAAGTATGGCTCTAATTTGAGACCAGATAAAATATCTCTTATATCCGGGTTTCTCTTATAACCGGGGTTTCTCTTATATCCGGGTCTCTTATATCCAGGTTACACTGTATTACTCGACTTGTGTTACAGAAGCACCTTTTTAGGAAATACAAAAATAGAATTTACTACGATAAGCCACTTGTATTGCGATTGTTGAAATAGTCATAATAGAAAGATCCATTTCACTTTAGTTCTCAAATAAAAAAGAAAGTGGGAGAATGTACCCTTTTGACTTAGAAGATACCGGAAATGTCGAGGACTTTCTTCGAATAGGCCGCCCACATATATAAATGGAAGGGCTGATTTGTCTCGCCAGTTCAGTTCACTTGCAGACAATTTCGCCATCACGGAAAAGATCAAAGAACTGACCCTGACTTCCGACTATCAGTCTTCGTTCAGTTCCAACACAGACACGCCGGAAAAAAGAAAAAAAAAACCCTAAAAAAACTATCATTTCTATCTTTAATATTTGTGACCAAGACTACTGTTGATTGTCTGTTGAAGACAATATTATCTTTTATTTTTTTTCACTGGTTTGATTTAATTCTTAAATTTCCTCTAAACTGAATCAATATTGTTTTGAATGTTTAATTGTAAGATATTTATATTTTTACTTTTGTTATAAAATCTCTAGCGTTGATAGTATTTCTTTATTCTACTTTTCTTTCACCAACTCTCGCTCAGTTTTTCCTTTGATTTGGACGAAGACTTTTACAGAGTTATTGCAACTAGCTAAACATTTGATCTACTGTAGTACTATTAATAGCAATGTCATGTTTATTGGATATATTTATACATTGTATATGAAACCAGGTAAAGGGCTGAACATAGAATTTTTGTGATTGAAGCAGTGATTCAATCATAATATTGAACACTTGTACGGTAAGCATGTATAGTAATTATATAAAATTATGAATTTATGATGCAGTACTAATTACCATGTATTGATAGTTTGTTAATATATGAATAGACAAACTTTTTAATTGTTAAAGTTGAGAAAAGTGTTGAATTTTGTCTTGTAGACCTATACATAGGTAAGTCTAAATCAGTGCCAGATACACTAGCTATGCTACTAAGCTAGATCTAGGTTTTATCCTTCAGGTTTTTGAATCAACAGAAAGTAGAGATTTTGTATTAAGAATAAATACTGTTCGTACAATTGAAGGAAAGGTAGGTTTATTATGGAAGCGGAATGTTTAAATATTTAGGTCTTGTTGCATGCACACATATATAGTATAAAACTAGGACTAAATACTAAATATTTAACATATATTTTCACGTGAATAACCCTTTCAGTAGAAATGCAACGTGATGTTTTGAGTGTTGCACAGAAGAGTGCCGCAGAAGAAACTGAGAAAATAGGAAAATTTTCCAAAATGAATATGGTGGCTCAACAGAAATGCAACGATAGCCACTCATACTATTCCTTCAGATATAGCATCCATATCTACATGCATTCCTGCTACCAATCATCCATTTTCAACAGACATAGCATCATTGCATTACAAAAGGAAATGTCCAAATCTGTAACAGTAAAGGAGTTTGCAATCTAAGAGACAGATCCGGTGCTATTGAACATTAATGATACTAGCACAATAGATTGATGGATTTGTAGTGACCCTCATCATCTCAAAATCATGATAGAAACCTTGCAAACTCACGCAGAGTGTATAAAACAGCTGGAGTAGAGAATATGTAGGCAAGGTATTTATCAAACAATGAGTTCAAACGTGAACTATGGAATGGTGAATGTGTAAAACGTGACTGACTACTCTATTCAGAATCTCAAGGTCGTTTATCCTGCTTTGTATATCGTCTATTGTCCAATAAAGAATCTCTCTTTGCTACATTGGTGTTCAATGACTGGAAATACAGTAATGTTATTGTAGGACATGAAAATGGAGAACATACAAAGTTCATGACAGCATATTTCATAAGCCATAAAGAATCTGGAAATGTAGATTCTTTATTACTTGAGTAACATCGCTCAGAGCAGGAATATTGACTTAAAGTGTTGATACGTGTGGGTACTTTAATTCGCATTCTTGGCTCCAGAGGTTTGCCATTTTGTGGGGCAAATCATATTATTGGGTCAGCAAAAAACAGCAACTGTTTATGTATATCTGAGGTGTTGAGGGAATTTGACCCTATCTTAGAAGAACATCTCAAAATGTATGTGAATCCTGGAAAAGGAGATTCGTCATATTTTTCAGCAAATATCTGTGAGAAATTTATTAAATTAATGGAGCAACAGATTTTTATCTACTTTTCTTGAAGAAGTAAAAGAGTCAAATTATCATACAGTAAGGGTAGATTCCACTTCAGACATCTCAAACACATATCCGCTGACATTTACTGTCCGATGCATTAAAGGGTGTGAACCTGTGAAACGATCCTTGATGTTCATCTCCATCTTTTCTCATGGAGTAAAGGATCTAACAAAGACTGTTGTGGCCAGTCATACGATAATGCATCATGTATGGACGATATACTGGACTGCATACACGGAATCAACAACTCACTGAGTTTGCCACCTATGTCCCCTGTACACAGGTGGACATAAAAACTTGGAGGAACTAAAAGCAGCATAGTGTTGTATGCAGACTGTAAAATTCTTCAGTATTCCTTTTTTGATGATTCTACTCATCACTGGAATGTATTGACATAATCTCTAGGAATTGGTATTGGAAGCTAAACCTTAACTGGCAGGTAAACCTTAATACAGAGTTATGGTTTAGATTCTAATACCAATTCCTCACGGCTAACTCCTACTACATTCTGCTTCCTCATAAACTTCATTCCACACTGGGGTTGAAAAGACAGACGACCACTTTCGTCGCCTGCCGAAATAGCCTATCCCCCTATTGAGGTAAAAGGGATTTGTTTTATGATTAATTATATATGTGTATGCGTGTGTCTGTGTCTCTATGTGTGTGTGTGTGTGTTCGGCCAATGTATATTTAACAACTTTTAACCAAACACGTCACCGTGTTAAATGTTCTCTCATATTTAAGACGATATCTTATTAACATTTTTTTTTTTTTTACATTTAGACAGATGTCCTCGGGTTTGATGTTATTATTATCATATTTCGCCTGTTTTATTATCCGGCCTTCTTCAGGAGTCTAATGATCCACCTCAGGAAAGTTTGAACTGAACCCTTTATTTTAATCTGTAGGTTTAGATTGTTTTCGTTCTATACAAAATGGCTTCATGTACTTTTTAGTGCGCCTCGGCTATTTCTTGTCCCTTAGCAGTAGCAGTCAAGAAAGAAAAGCAACGAAGTATGCAGTCAAGTGTGACAGCAGCAATATCAGCAGCAGGCAGTAAATAAGAACATTCATTTTAGCGCTCTAATTGCAACCTTCGTGCTTAGTGCTTCTATAGCCTAGTGATTAAAGCATTAGTTTGTGAAATTAGTTATATAAGTAATTAACAATTCAATCCCTGTGTCGAGTAATATATACTGAGACTCACTGGGAAAAAGGCTAGAATTAACTTCGCATATTAAGAAGAAGACAAGATATATTCAAATATGGCCAGCGGAATGAGAAAAACCTACTACAGTAGATTGAATAAAAGGTTCAGTTTGAAATTCCCTGATCGACAGACATCTGAAAAAGTCTGCTGGGAATAAAAATACGAATGTAACTAACGATAACTCAATAAATTCAGATTGCAGAAGTTTATGCGATGGTGTTTGACTAGTAATTTTCAATGCCGTATATCGTGGTTGCAGCTTCCTCAGGAATGAGCCATATAACTAAACTTTACATTGTTCCGATTATCATCCTCAACTTTGTCGCCATATTTATCACAACGTTTCAGTCGTTGTACGCTCCGGCCTTCTTCAGGTGGTCGGAATGTCGAAGTGAACCTTTTATTTCGCTCGCTTTATTTCCGCCTTAACCAAGTATTGAACTCACACTCTATTGTGTCCTGTCAATGAATCTAAGTAACGCCGTTATCCACTGTACCATGTCCTTGAGAACATCTGCGTATGAATTTTGGGGTATTATAAATTGACGACAATAAAATCAAACAAATACAAAAATTGAAATATGCGGGAACTCATTTAACAAAGGACGGAAAAAAAAAACGACACTGAAATAAGAAAGCGAAAGATGCCTTCCAAAAGCTTATCAAATTATTAAGAAATAGAAAAATTTCGTTAGAAAAAAAGAAAAATGTACTTCACTGTTAGGTAATATCATTTCTTCTCTATAGCAATAAATGCTGGGCAATATCCTCACCGATGAAGCAACAGAAATGTGGTTATACAAAAGGAAACAGAGAACATCATGGACCGAAATGACGAAGTTATATCGAAAATGGAAACAAAAAGGTCACTTATACTTAACATATGAAGAGACAGTTGAAAATTATAGGGTACATAATCAGGTAAGTGTGCTTGTAAAATTTTATGCTCACAGAAGAGGAGACAAAGGGGACAGAGCAAAACAACGCATAACATAGTTTGTGTAAATGCATGGCGGAACGTAGTTTAGTAGAGATAACTAAGAGAAAATATTAAGCGCTACGAATATCAAGAAATTGTGGAGAGCCATGATCGTCAACGTCCTGAATAAACACGTTACATAGAAGAAGAAGCTGTATTTTAACATTATATTGTATTTTTAGTTCCAGTTGATGTTATATTACTTTTATCTACATTCCTTTTTGTCCTGTCAGTTAGAAGTCAGCTTCACTGAATTGTGGACAGAAGACAGTCTCTTACGTTGACATTTGATGGACTTCTTTTCGTAACTATGAAATACAATGGGTCATCACTTTCTCGACCTTACCTGTATTTTTCCTTTCCGCAATATTTTATGTATCTGCGACATTGTTGTATAGCCTTATTTTTTCTCTTATGCATTTATTATCTCTCTCCTTCTCCCTCTCTCCTTCCCGCTCTCTCTTTTTCTCTCTCAAAAAGCTTTTATTGTTTTATGTAATAAATCTGTTGGTTACATGCTGGTCTTGCGAGCAATTAATGGGGACAATGCGTTTATTTTGAATGACGAGATTTTCATTTACGTTGAAGATTAAGTTGCCTCTCTGGAGGCTTGATTTAAGAATTAAAATAAAAAGAAGTAACTTTGTTGTAACCTAGGGAAGGTTACTGAATAGAATAATCAAACGAAGGTTGGTAATGCACGATAATACTTAAGACACGAAAAACACATATAAGATTCGCCAGCGGCGCGTAGAAGTCGTAGTCAACTGCTGTAAATGAATGAAGTGAATTCCGCAATAAATCTGCAACTGCATGATATCTACCCCACCCCCACACGATCAGATGTGGGACAAGGCTGAATTTAATGTGGAGTATCCGAGCCCGTAGGCTCGGCCAAAAATTCACCGTAAACTCCGTATAAGTCGGTTAGCTGTTTCCCGAGACGAGACTCTGTCCTTCGACATAGCCTCGTCTTTTGATCCTCGCTTGCCCGGAGGCAAAGAGTTTGACCAGCACAGATGTAGACGAATCTGCAACTGCAGACCAGCATACACTATTTACTACTGTATTTATGTGAATGCGGACATGCCCATTATCGTCCGTAGGTAGGCTACAAAAAACTTTCTACTAGTAATGGTAATATTAGCTGTTTCCTTATGAGGAAACATTTGACATTCATTAACCAACCAGTGCTACTCAATTTACACTTTCCTTCGATCCCTGGCCAATGGACTGAGATCAAAATGTACTATTTGTTCTCCAAATCTGCAATTGTAATGGTAACATTACCTGTTTCCTTATACGAAAATATTCGGCATTCATTGACTGAAAAGTTAGCGTTACTGTCGGTTGAAGTTTATAAAATATTTCTAAGACAACAGTTTTCAATAACATTAACTTTCTCGTGACCACTGCCACTGTTTTTCTAGTGTTGATGTAAGTTTCCTTCCAAACCTTTTCTTTAAAATAGTGCCAACATCTTCAAATAATGGCCCGTCCTCCAGAACCCTAGCGATCAACTCAGGCGTCCCACAGGGGTCTCTCCTCGGACTAAACCTCTTTTTGATTTAAATAAATGATCTGTAGAAAAATATACTCAAAACAATTGTAAACATCCATGCTGATAATATTACTATATAAGGGCGCAACTTTGAAACTCTTGATGGTCAGAGATTGACAACTGATCTCTCTCCAGATCTGACATAAACTACCCAATGGGGTAAAAACTGACTGGTTCCATTCAATGGCTCTAAAACCAAACTAGATACATTCCATCATCGCCAATGGGAAACTGAAATAGCACCAGTCCCGATGAACAGATGTCCCCTCGGGGAGGCACCGTGCCTTAAAAACGATTGGGCCTCAAACTCGCTCTTGACCTCAAGTGGAACACGTACATACGATCCATTGCTAAAGATGCAGGTAAAACTGTCGTCTCCCTGTATCCCTCCAGAAAGAATCTCCCCCTGTTATTATCTACCTTTCCAAGAACCAGGTCAGGCCGAAAATGAAGTACTGTTGTCATATTTGGGCGGGAGCTGCTCAATCACGAGAAAGTTCAAAAGCGTCCCTGTACCCTTGCGGATGAGGAATCATTCTCCACCCTCCAACCTTTTTCTCACAGGCGGAATATGGCAAGTCTCTCATTACTCGGACGAACAACATTTTACCTGGTCTCGCCACTTCAAACATTCACGGCTAGGACACACGATACCACTTACATTGTAGCAAATCATCCACATTCCCCCTGTATTCCATCGATGAGAAGTAATTCTAGTCGAACAGCTTCTTGCCACGAGCCACTGCTCTGTGGAACCGGCTACCAAGAGAATGCTTCCCCGATCACTAAAATCTTAACCTGTTCAAGGCTAAGGTTAATCGGCCCTTGTACAGAATGAACCTTACTGTAAAAAGAATCATTACTTTCTCTTCCAGGTACATGTCCATTGAAGATGTAGCTGCCGTTTTCAAGTAATGCTGCTTCTGTTCTTTGATAAAATTCTTTGCGATTCTGTTGACCCAGTACACTAGATTCAATGAAGGATGGTCTTCTTTAAGGAGTTAATTGCTCGAAGTCATTGGTAATCATTGATCTGAGAAAATGTTTTTATACAACTGAGAGTTAAGATATTTCTGAACTACTTTGGCACTATGCGTAACATATATATATAAGTCCCGATCTGACGAAAAATTTTATTTATTTTTTAATCATTTCACCCCGAAGCAAGGCTGGAATGCCACGAGTTTGCACGGGGTAACAGGGAATGAAAGTGAAAGAGAAGACCGAGAAATGGTGGATTGAGGAAGGGCAAAAGATGAACGGTGTTCAAGAAAAGAGAAAATGGCGACTTATATTGCATTTAAATTTTTGATTGGTTTGGTTTCTTTTGTCTTATCAACCTCAATGGGTTTACGTAATGTCAACAACATTTTTATTGCTGCTTATATTTTTTCTAAAAATGTATTGCTACTCATATCATTTTTTCTTTCAAAAATGTATTGCTGGTAATATTTATTTTCCAAAAATTTATTGCTGGTAACATTTTTTCCTTCAAATATGTATTGCTGTTAACATTTTTTCCATCAAATATGTATTGCTTGTAATAAATTTTTCTTCAAAAATTCATTGCTGCTAATAACTTTTTACAAAAATCTATTGATGGTATTAAAATACATTTTTACACTTTCATAGTGTTTTAATCCCAGTTTGGGGTTAATTATTTACCCATAGCTAGGACCCTAACAAGTGCTAGCACCTCAGGTTATGGTGGACCTGGGAACACCAGCAAATGAAGAAGTGGTCCCACGCTCCTCAAAACCTCCTTATCAGAGGCCTTGTTGTTAGATGTAGTTTATCGTCTTATCCAGGACGTCACGATTTTTTTTTGAGGGGGGAGGGGAGAGGGTCGCCAGGTTTGCAGTCGGCCTATTCTAAAGTCTCAGCCGGCAGGGCAGTAAATTTTTGAAAATTGTAGTTATCAGGAGAGAAAGTAAACGGAATGGAGTTGAACAGGCAAGAAGTGCGAGAAAAGAATCTGAGTAGAAGTGTCATTTAACTATTTTAACAGTAAAAGGGTAGGAAGTAAATGCCAATCTAGTAGCACATTTAAATTCCTGTATTCGGTGCACCAGGAAAAAATAGTTCGCCAGAACAGTTGCCATGAAAATATTTCTAGAAAAGATAGAGGGAAGTCACGTCACATAGGTGAGAAAATGCTTGCAGTCGAGATCATTAACGTTCACTATTTGCATTATTCAGACTATTGTTCCCATCTTTGTCGCCATATTTATTACAATGTTTCGGTCGTTGTACGCTGCGTACTTCTTCAGGTAGGTGGAACGTCGAACTGAACCCTTTATTTCGCTCAATGGGATAGACTGTCCTAGTTCCACGCTTAATGGATGTCAGTTATCAGTTATCGCCTGTTAATTCCCTTCGCCAAGTTCTCCACTGCTTTAACCGGGTATTGAACTCACACTCTTTGTGTTTTGCCACTGGATTTAACCAACGCCTTTATCCACTGTGCCATGTGTCCTTGACTCGCGTTGTTGTGTTTATACTAGTTTTATAGAATATTGCAGGTTTTGACCAACTACCACTAGTGTAGGTCTTTTTCTATGTTCAATTTTCTTATCGCCTATATAATTTGTTATAACCGTTTCATATACTGAGGTATTTCAATTGTTTTTATTATTTTTTAATTCGCAATTTTTAAGATGGCTTCAAGAGGGAAACAAAAATTTGCGTTTATTTGATAATCAAATCTCTCAGTTTTTATTTATTGTTAACGATATAATTGACCGTTTCCCTCCAGGAAGCATTCAACATTTACCGAATATTTATTATTACTACCGGTTGAAATTTATGAAATCTTTTTATTAGAACAGTTTTGTTTTGTTTTTTTTCTGTTTTTTTTTTGTTTTTTTTTCAAAAAGTAAATAACTGAAAATCATTGGAACGGATCATTAATGGGAGTTTTTTTTCTAAAATCTTTTGCTTGTTTGAAAAGTTAACATTTTGATTTTATCGCAATTTCCTTGTCTCCATTATTCTTACTCCCGATGCTGGAAGTGTAAAAGGTTTTTATTATTTGGTAAGAAGCTCTTTGTAATTTTCTATCTCCAGTCTATCGGCTTCGATTAAGGACCGTTTTCCTTAATTTTTTTTTAATCATTTCCCCCCCATGTTAATAATGCCACTCAAATGTAAGGGACTACTGAATGCGAAAAAAATATGAGAAAAAAAAAAAAGCTTAAGTAAGGAGAGAACAAGAAAAAAACTCTGAAATATTAGATTGGTGCAAAAATAGTGTCGTTTCCTCACATAGTAACATATTTAAGAAAACGACATTATTTTTGCACCAACCTAATACATAAACATCTCACCTCACAGGGCCTTCTTTCAGACAAGCAATATGGCTTTCACTTCCCTAGGTCAGCTGCTGATATATAAACTATTATTGCTGAAAACCTTTATCAAACTTTAGATATGAAAGGTGAAGATCGGTTTGTTGCGTTGTATATCTTGAAGGCAGTGTCGGGGTTTGACATATTGGCCTAATTTACAAGTTAAAAGGTTATACTATTTCTGGACGAACTTTTGAATTGCCTCGGTTTTTCTTATTGAATCATGAAATGAAAGTTGTCTTGAACGGCCACTCCTCTAGATACTTTTTGCATTAATGCAGGTGTCTTCCAGAGCTCTATGTTTGTACCTAGATTGTTCCTCCTTTTTAATAACGATCTTCCTGATGACATCAGTTCTTAACTCGATATCTATGCTGATGGCAACCATCAATTGCTGTCTTAATCGTAAGTCTGAGCGGTTCGATAAGCTCAAATTGGCAGCTGATGTAAAAATAATCTCCATTCTGTTGTTAACTGGGACAAGGAATCATTTGTAAATCATAACGCCTCCAAAATGAAACTGCTCTCTTTTTCAGCATAGCTAATGCTAACCTCCAAGAGAGTGACTCGTTCCGTCTTCTCGGAGTAACGTTTTCCGCTAACATTAAGTGGGAAGATTATATTGAATAGATTGCTAGGGCTGCAGAAAATTTGCAGTCCTCTGTGTCATACTAGACAATTTTTTCTCCAGAATCTATCTTAGATATTTATAAGTCTACCATTCGTCCTTGCTTTAAATATTGCTGCTATATCTAGTCTTAATAAAATCAAAAGAATCAGCTATGTTATTGGTTCTGACCTGGTATACCGTATTCTGTCCTTTTCTCACAACCGTACTGTAGATTCCTTTTGCCTTTTCTATAAATATTTTCATGATCATTGTTCTGATGAGGTTTCTTCTCTGGTACCTAGATTTTATGAATTTAAACTCAGTGCTAGATTGACGGCAAGGTCTCATCATTTTACAATTGAAATGGCTAGATATAACCGTAAGTTCTCTGTTAACAATTTCTTCTATCGCACTTCTCGCTTGTAGAACACGCTTTTGGCATCTTGCTTCCCGACCAACTTTGATCTTGAAAAACTTAAATGTCAATCGTTATCATCTGTCTTTCTAATTCTTGTTCTTTTATTGTTCTCTCTCCTTAATAGTCTTTTTTCTCATATTCTCTAACACTCAGTAAACCTTTACGTTTTAGCGGCTTTATTGCCTTGCTTGGGGTAAAATTATTAAAAAAGGAAATAAGAAAACAATAGACAAAAACAGATTTTATTTAAATTTTTAAAAATCAAAATTGATTGCAAAGCAAGAGGCCGTAAGAGTGTTCCCCAAGCAAGAAGTGTGAAAGAAGAAAATATTAGCATAGGACTCACAGTTGCATCTAGCCTTTTCAATAGTAAAATGATGATACCTAACTGCGCTCAAATTCATAAATTCTATCGAAGAGGAAAGCTCGTCAGAATAATTACCATGAAATATTTATAGAAAAAAAAGTCGAGATGCCAGGTCAGGACCGATAACATTGAAGATTCCTCTTTGGATTTTATCAGGAATCTCTAAATACATAATAAATCTATTTATATATATAGCAATATTCAATGTATGGACGAAAATGAGACATAAATTAGGAGTAAGATATTTATGATTGCAATATTTTGTTAAAGTTTTTAAGCCCAAATATTTAACGAAGCGATATGGAAATTCTATGGATATTTTATTGTCGTAGAACTTATCATAAGCTTACTTAATTATTAACTGAAGAATTAAGATCCATCAGAGAATTAAAATAGCAAAACCGTGAAATTTTATAATAATAATAATAATAATAATTCTATCGCCAAAATAAAATATTCCGAACAGATCTTAAGAAATTTTACAGGGAAATTGGAAAAGCACCTATACATGTCGAAACGCCACCATCGATTGATAATGTACAGACATTTTGGGAAAATATTTGGAGCAACCCAAAGGAATGTAACCCAAATGCAGAATGGATACGGCGTGAAGAAGAACGACTGCTGGATATACCTCTGCAAGAATGGGAAAATATATCCACAGATGAGGTTAGGCAAGCTCTAACGAAATCCCAAAAATGGAAATCCATAATAATGCCCAATTTCTGGCTGTATCATCTCTCATCTACCGATGGAATTCTTGCAAAAACATTATCAACGCTTGTAAATAATCCCAATAAAATCCCGGAATGGGTTACTGAAGGTATTACATACCTCATACCAAAAACAACTGAAACAGACGACCCGAAAGATTATAGACCGATAACATGTCTTTCCACAACGTATAAGTTGATCACGTCTGTACTGACGAACCGTAATTATTCCTTTTTCGAAACAAACAGCATTCTCCCGCTGGAACAGAAGGGGTGCAGTAGAGGTTCATATGGCTGCAAAGATCAAATTCTGATAAATAAAATGATCCTGGAAAATTGCAGGAGACGACGCAGAAATCTCAGTGCAGCGTGGATTGATTATCGTAAAGCCTTTGATAGTGTTCCACATTCTTGGATACTTAAGACTTTGGAAATGTACAAAGTCTCCCCTGTGGTATTAAACTTTCTTAAGCACAGCATGGGGATGTGGAACACGAAACTATACCTTAGGCACACCGGGGGCACTGCCATATCCAACCGTCTGAATATCCTGCGTGGAATCTTTCAAGGAGACTCTCTGTCACCCCTTCTGTTTTGTTTATCCTTAACCCCTCTTACACATGAACTGAACAACAGTAGCTATGGTTACAAAATAAATAAGAAAATATTCAATCACCTACTATACATGGATGATCTCAAACTCTTTGCCAAAGACGACAATGAGTTGAAAGGCCTCCTCAATATTGTAAAATACTTCAGTGACGACATAGGTATGGACTTCGGATTAGATAAATGTGCAAAAGTAACATTCAAGAAAGGTAGAATTACAGAAACACCCTCAATAGATTTAGATTTTGTCACAAAGATTAGGGAATTGGAGCATGATGAAGCTTATAAGTACCTAGGAATTAGCGAAGGAGATGGCATACAACACCCCCAAATGAAAGAAAAAATAAGAAAAGAGTACTACAGGCGTGTACGTCTGATATTAAATACTGAACTAAACTCAAAAAATAGAATATCAGCTATAAACACATTGGCTGTCCCAGTGGTGCATTACAGCTTTAATGTCCTTAACTGGACCATAGCTGAAATTAAGCGAATGGACGCCAAAACGAGAAAGCTTCTCACTTGCTATCGCATGCATCATCCCAAAGCTGATGTTGATCGTCTGTATGTGCCCAGATCCGAAGGAGGCAGAGGATTAGTTCAACTAGAACTGTCCTACAAAGCTACAACAATTGGCCGCCAAAGATACTTGGAAACTACAGAAGACTGGATGATGGTATGCGTCAAGGAACATGAAAGTAGTAAGCGTCTTTACTCCGTAATGAAAGAAGCCAACAAATTCAAACTGGAGCTTCAAATGGGCGTAGAGATGCAACTACAGCACAATACACCGGCTGAAACTGCAAAATACTTAAAAAAGACAGCAAAGACGAATGCAACCGACCAGATACAGAAGCGATGGCAAGATAAACCGCTTCATGGCCAATACTCTGCCCGAACCAAACAAGCTAATGTAGACAAAACCCGTACCCAGGGTTGAAAGCGGAAACTGAAAGTTTTATCTCTGCTGCGCAGGACCAATGCTTGCTAACTAGGAATTATCAAGCACA
Source organism: Acanthosepion lycidas (assembly GCA_963932145.1). NCBI lineage: Eukaryota > Metazoa > Mollusca > Cephalopoda > Sepiida > Sepiidae > Acanthosepion > Acanthosepion lycidas. The sequence continues at coordinate 92,915,145 of OZ010581.1, read as the reverse complement.
TATACTAAAATATTGTGTCAGCTCAAAATGCAGATTCTGTGATAAATATCTAGAAACGATTGATAATCTTGTATCAGGTTGCACGATGTTGGCACCCACTGAATATAAAACCGACATGACAGAGTGGGCCAATATCTGCACTGGAAAATCTGCAACTTCTACGGGAAGGAAACTGAAAGAAACTGGTATCAACACCACCCAGACCCGGTTACGGAGATAGGACCTGTTACAATTCTATGGGACTACACAATTCACACTGACAGAACAACCAAGGCCAACCGCCCAGATATTGTTATTAAAGACCACAAACAAAAACGGTGCCTCCTTATTCATATGGCAGTCCCTGCTGATTGCAATGTATCTTTAAAGATATTCAAAAAGCTGTCAAAATACAAGGACCTTGAAATAGAAATCTCGAAAATGTGGCATATCGGAACATCAACAATCCCTGTTGTAGTTGGAGCCCTAGGACTGGTTGGAAAAGATTGCAGTAGACTAATTGCAGGGATTCCTGGAAGCCCATGCCTCAAGGAGATACAAAAAATTGTTCTGACAAGTACAGCCCACACTTTACGAAGGGCTTTATCTGTGTAATTTTTATTTTTATTATTTTTGTCAGTGAAAAGTGTCATGATGCCATTTCTAACCTTAGGTCCCTCAGCAGGACCCGGAAAGAAATGTGTAAACGCCAGAAAGCAAAGAAAATAAAAATAATAATAATAATATTAATTTCACATCATTACCTGCTGCCGCTACACATTGTTGACATATAACTTACTGCATTCTGTTGCATTAGATTTAGTTTTCAAACAACAAAAATGACGACACGCATAAGACAATGCGCAGTTTGAAGTACACTTGATTTTCTTTTCTTCTCTCCTTTTGTTTTTACTCACGACCCTTGACGATGGCTTACGTGTGTCGAAAGCTTGGATACAATATGAATTTTGTCTGTTTTGTACATCAACAACGACCACAGTTGTCATTCTCCAATCTTTTCATTTGTATCTCCTTACTTCTTCAAATAACGACTAGCATTCATATTTATGATTGGTATTGCAAGATTTTGTCAGAGTTTTACGCTCAAATATTTAACGATGCGATACGGGAATTTTTACGGATATTTTATTTATCATAAAATTCCAAATAAGCTTAGTCACTCATTAACTGAAAAATTAAGATCCATCAAAAATGAAAATAGGAAAACCGTAATATTTTCTTGTCTCTAATAATGCAGCATCTACAACCAGTTTAAATCTATCAACACTTTTTACTTGCCATTTTTGCAAAATTCACCTTCATTTAACTGAGAATTACTCTTGGGTGTCGCGTCAAATTTATTTAGACGGCGAATAATTGTCTTTACTATTTTGTCGTCTTTTTTTTAATGACTAAAAATTATTAACGACCTTAATTAAATTCTAGACATGATGATACCTACTATCCATTAGGGCATTATAATACACTGCTTTTGTGTCAGCCTACTTCACCTTCTATTTTAATTAATTCACCTGCTGTTTGTCACTGGCCTAAAAGGTTCGTTTTTTTTTTCTCCAACTCTACATATGCGCAAGTGGATAGCGGCTATGGCTGAGAACTCGGAGAGACGTGTTCGAATTCCAGTCACGTTCATTACATTAACACGTGAAAATACCCATGGAAAAGGTAGGAATCCATATCCCCCAGCTATGGGTTAAATAGTCATACTTATATCAGAAAAATCATTGTTATTCAAAAAAATATGTTAATGCAATATTTACTCATAGAAATATTTATTCTTACAATCTAAAACATATTTCGGCTTTAAATAATCCAAGAAGGGTTGATAAGCCGTAAAAAGTAAATCAATGATTTATCATATGCGCTATAATGGAAATTGTTTATTTTTATAAACATTAGGTTTTAATAAAATCTTTCTAATGATTTAAACTTTGAATTCAAAGGAATTTAAATCTCATTTCTTTTGATAAATTTTAAACTTGCTATTGCTATTAATTGGATTTATTTTAACTGTAATGATAATAACAAATGTCTTTGATATTCGATCAGGATATATGATTTGGTTTGTAGTGTACTGGATATCACAGAAGAAAATAGACTCGCCGAGGCTAGTGTAAATTCTAGCCTTGTTAGTTGCTCTAATTTTTACACAAATGCCCTTGGGAAAGTTTTGAAGACATCTTTTCTCTTCCAAGTTTTTGGGATATTTTCGGTTAAGTCTTCCCAAAATTAAAAGAATATATGTTTATTAAAATGCACACCAAACTTCAGAGATGTCCGTTAAAATTATTTAAAAATGCATTCATTGTTACTTTTTGCTTTACGTCTCCAAAGGAACTCCCACAAGCAAGAGTCTATCATGCTGTTATGAGTCTGCCAGTTAATTTTGATTGTTTACATGAGGGCTGATGTTTCTGGGTCAACGTAATTCGTACTGTGATTTAGTCAGATGAAAATAATAGGAATCATAATCGTAGTCTAAGTTAAAATACAACTTCGGAATTTGTCTAATAATATGAAGATTGTTTGTTTTTATGTATTAACTCCAGCAACTTTCATGGCAAGCTAAACAAATTTCGATTTGAAATTTATAATTACAAAAGAGTGCCAAGAATTAAATTAAAAAAAAAAATGATTTAAAATTTATAATTTCTTGGGGGTGAATTAATATTTGCCATAAGTAACTAGTATGTACCCAGTCCTCTCAACAACATGGTTCTGTCACAAGGTCGGTTTTTAATGTAGGGCGATTCCGAGCCGGTATGTTTGGGCAGAAATTCCCCGTATAGACCGTGTATACGGAGTCGGGTTGCTGTCTACCTCCTTAGATGAGATTCTAACCGTAGACATGGCCTTGTCTGGGTTCCTCTCTGCCCAGACGACAAGCAGAGTATTTGGAAACTCTTTTGCGATAATTTTATATTATTTGGGAGGGAATTAACAGAAAAGATCCAGTTAGCGATTACAACGCAGCCTAAAAGAAAATTTAAGACCGTGACGAAACCAACAGGAAAAAACTTCGCTGTCTTTCTCAAGTTGTGTTAATGCAAAAATAATAAAGACACTGTATATTTGGAAAGTAGTGTCGACCTACGTGCTAAATTTACATAGAATGTACAGTGAGCGAAGTTGAATGTGGCGATTGGCGAACCGAATTCATTCTCCAACTTGTCTTCTGCGTACTTTTTCTCATCAACTTCCATAGGAAAAGGAATGAACCTATGTTTTTCTCCCCAAGATATAGATTAAAAGCAGGATAAACGCGTTCTTTTTTTCTTATTCCTTACATATTTTAAAAACATTATTTTTGTAATCAAGTTCATTTTTTTCTACTCAGTTTCTTCATCTCCATGTCTTTTCCCTTTTTTTCCTTTTTTCTTCTTTAATTTAATATCCTACAGTGTAACCCGGATATAAGAAAAACCGGGATGTAAAAGAAAACCCGGATATAAGAGATATTTTCTCTGGTCCCAAATTAGACTCATAATTGCCTAAACAAAATATACCAAACCCGGATATAAGAGAAACCCGGATATAAGAGACTTCTTCTCCGGTCCCGACAAGTCTCTTATATCCGGGTTACACTGTATTTCATTTATTCTATTCTTTTTCGTCTAACTTTTTTTGTTGTTTTTCTTCTTCTTTCAACATCTATTTTTTCGTATTTCTCTACATTTATTTTTCCTTGCTCAGTTTCCCCCTCTTCGTTTTTTTTTTGTCTCTTCTTTTTTGTTTCTTTATTAAACTTTTTTTTTTTTTTTTTTTTAAGATGTTTGTTGACAAAGAGACCCAACAACGAGCCGTGCTCGGCGGTCGCAAAGAAACAAACAAAAAACAAAAAAAAACCCTTTTTAATCAGGTGATGGATCACAGAAAAGTGGGAGTGGCAGGTACTTGTGAAGAAGAGACCAGAACTCGAGTGCCCGTTTCTGTCACTGTATCAACAACTGGACACTACGTCTCCCACTGAACAAACCGACGTCGGCCCGAGACGAAAAAGCTTGACGACCTACGGGGAATTTGTTCTCTTTTCTTTTGACCCGCCAGGAGGAAGTGGAATTCACGTTGATCGAACAGGACGACAACGTTGGATTTCCGCCTGTGTTCGCTCGGCAACCCGATAAGTGAAATTAGTCCAGATAAGGACTGAGCTAACAGTAGATTGATAAGCAAGTAGTACCTGTTTAAGATGAAGGAGTAAAAGAAAAACAGGAGGAAGATATATACAATCCGAAACTGTTAATTCAGCCCCCTTGGAGCCAGGCCACTAACGGACCACAGAAAATGCCAGATGACAGAAATAAAAATTCTAAAATACACTTTGTAAACAGTTTTGTCAGTTTATATATATATATATATATATATATATATATATATATATATATATATATATATATACATACACACACACCCATATATATATATATATATATATATATATATACATACACACACACCCATATATATATATATATATATATATATATATATATATATATATATATATATATATACATACACACACACCCATATATATATATATATATATATATATGTATATATATATATATATATATATATATATATATATATATATATATATATATAGGTGTATGTGTACAAATATATTGATAAAATAGGGAAGAACAGTTAGATTGATGATCCGAAGTATTATAACTGAATTGGAAGTTTTTAGCTTCTGTTTTTGAAACATGGTAATTTCTGTAAGCGATGGAATCATTTTTTTTTTAAATGCTTCCTATATATATATATATATATATATATATATATATATGAATTGCGGTAAAAATGGCAAAAATGGATAAATAAGAAAAAATGGCAAAAGAAAAAAATATATAGATAAATATCTCACAACGAGTTTATTGAAATCTTGGATACAATACATAGTGGGAAAACATGAGAAGTTTGTCAAATTAAAAAGAATATTCAGCTAAAGCTCCCCCCTCCCATGAGATTTTACTTTTTAGGCGATTACGTCTGAACACACTGAAAAACTTTTGGAAAAAACAATTATAGATCCACTTGATGAAACCTAAAAAAAAAAGACAATAAAACTTTCAGAGGCTATCAGACAACGATAGGGTCAGACTGATGCAAGTAAAATTTAAAATCTTGTCTGATGCGTTTTCAATCTTTTAATACTCAAGTGTGAAGTCTATGAGAGGGCGTCATATAGACATTTTTAGCAAAATTTGCTAAAGTTTATATTTAGTCATTTTTATTTACATCATATCTTTTCGAGTCCTTTCTAATGTTGCTACATTTGCAATGATTGTGTTTTGTGTATATTTACACAGCCGTTTTTCTTTTCCGAATGGTATCTTCCTCCATAAGGGATTGTATATGGACGTGTTTAAAAAAAAATACATCTAAAAATATCGTTTGTTTAAATGTCGGTGAAACTGGTCCCAACAAACGTGGGAATGCAAGAATTAATTCAAAACCTTTACGGAGGACAGAGGAGTTGGAGGATATGGGTTGTATGTTGATTTGTTGAGGGATAGGCTTCACCCGGTCTAATTGTCCAAAACACGCTACAGAGAAATAAATATTAGGCTGGTGCAAAAATAATGTCGTTTTCTCACATAGTAACATATGTGAGAAAACGATATTATTTTTGCACCAACCTAATACCTCTCCAACTTTCAACTCGGATAGCTATAGAGAACTAGTTAGGTGCTCAGCTGTGCAATGTCGCTACCCCACCCTCACTCACGGTCATCGGACAGATGATGGTGATGATGATAACCGGAGATAGTAAAGTAGTAGTAGGGAGAGGTGTTTGCTCTGGTGCTCACGCCCCCACACTTTTCATGGATACTTGCATTTACTAAGAGCATTAATGCTAAATAGATATTAGTAGTTGAGTCGAAATTCGGACACACTTGGATGATTTCCTATTCCATAGCGATTATGGTTAGGCCCTCACGTAACAGATATGTTACCTTGACCGAAAATATTCTTTCACAAATATATTTCTATTTTTTTTTTTTTTTTAGCTTTCGTTCTCCTTCCTGGGAAAAGACCTCGAAGTTAGTTTGCTTATTTTTATTTTTTAAATAAAAGTATAATCGAAATAATTTTTATCATAATTCTGTTCTGTAATTCATAGTTCTGTAGCCTTGGATGGCAACTGGTCTCCCGCAGAAAGAAATGGCAATCTACTGCGGGAAAAATCTGCCTCGTCAGTCATATATAGAAAGATACATGATCGCCTACGCGTGTATCACTCATGGCACATAACTGACTGACTGATAGTGCAAGATTTTACGATCAGCTTTTTAAGCAAAATGGGGGGGACCGTATTAAACACAGATGATTACTTTTTTTTAATTGGATACTTGCATGAAGTTTCGGTTATTTTTTCGTCTTCTGTCGCAAGAATTGAATCATCGTAACCCGAAATAAAAACATCAATACGTAGGAGACCCCTGCATTATGTACTGATAATCCTGGTAAAAAAACGTTGTCACTGGAAAGTCAATACCTCGGCGACATAAACAAGAAACAGAAATGAATTTAAATGTGAGATAGGATAAGATCTATTAATGCTTCCTCTATATATGGTAATTGTTGATGTTAAGTGGTACATGGTGGATGTGGTTTTGCTTTTCATGCTCTTCATGTAGCGACAAAAGGAATAAACTTAAGTTACGCAGGAGACACAGGCAGATACCGTAGTCAGACAAGAAAGAAAACAAAAATACGGTATCTAAAACTTCGTATCAGATATTTTTGGCAGTAAGTGTTTTTTCTCACCATTTTGGGGTAACCTTGTACAAAAAAGAATGAGATATACTATATGCCCAGGGTGATACTTAGTACTGCAATATTTGACTACAGTATGCCAACTAGTATCAGAAGCTAGTTGGCGTCGATTTAAGACCTATATGAAAAAAAATCTTAAAAACAAAGGTTTATCGCCAAAAGATTAATAGTTTAGCTCAGCTTAAAGAATGTATTTTTAGTTTTAGCCCAGGAGGTAAGTACTGAAATACTTTAAAATGTGTTTCGCTAAGGACAGATTTGAAATTTACAGGGATACAGACGGAAGACATGTTTAAAATTTTCAATAAACTTTTGACGGAAGATTAATAAATGTATTTATATTGTATTATAATTAAGTAATAAACATAAAATTTTGTCAGCCTTTTTTTAAAAATTTTGCCCGATTCATTGAAATAGGGAGTTAATTCTGGGACATCCTGTATTTGTAGAAAATCCTATATTTTATTACTTTTTTGAATTTGCATACTTGTTACTTTTTTATTGCTTTCTATCTATCTATCTTTTGTTTCTTTATTTAAATTTCTCTTTTTTTATTTACTTTTTGCTTTTGCTTTCTCTTCGTTTTTTCCTTTCTTTTTTTCTTTCATTCTGTTTTCCTTTCTTGTTTACTTTTTTGTTTTCTTTTTTCTTTCTTCTTTGTTTTTCTTTCGTTCTTCCTTTCTTTTCTTTTCTTTACTTTCTTTCTTTTCTTTGACTTATTTTTCCCGTCTATTCAGTGTAGTCATTTTTCCCCCGCATCGTTGACTTAATGACAAGGTGTTTTGAAATATTCACCGCAGGTACAATTCAATCCGGAGACGGCAGTCGGGATTTTTGCTTTCATGTTTAATGTTTGGCTTCGTCTGCCATCTCCGCCGCCGCCACTGCCGTCCTCGCGGAGGCCAACACCACGACCGCCGCCACCGTTGCTGTTAAAACAAAATGAAGAGGAATAAGGAGAAAGAAGTGAAAAGAAATAAAATGTTTGAGACGCGACAAGGACTAAATAAAAACAATACACAATTCAACTGAAAGGACACGGGATAGTTACAACCCCTACCATCGAACTCACACAATATCACCTATCAGCCCCCCTCTCCCAAGATAGACACATCGGCTAACTTCCTGAAACATAAGTTGAGAGATCTTCTTTCATATGACATGTGCTTTCGTTGTTTGATCACGGCTCTCCATGACTTCCTGTGTTTAAAGATTTAAGTAACACTTGCCTCTTTAGTACCCGACTTTGTCGTTATATTCTGCGATCCATTCTTTTAAATTTGACAGTTTATTCGCAGCATTTATCTCCTAATCCAAAATGAACTGCGAATGTTAAATTCTTCAAGCCTTCCTTCTTCCTTACGCGTCACAGAAATGTTAGCTGTTTATTTCCCATTATTAATAACTTTATTCAAAACTTCCTCGTTTTCTATGTTCATATATATATATATATATATATATATATATATATATATATATATATATATATATATGATAAAAATATAGTTTTAAGGTATGGTATATTTATGAGTAAAAGTGCTCGATATCAGGGATAGAGTTTATGTAAATATAAAAGTGGACATTAAGTTCCGCATCCAGCGGCCACAGTCTGTTTCATGCTTAAACACAATCTTCAAGCCATCATATATATATACATATATATATATATATATATATATATATATATATATGTGTGTGTGTGTGTGTGTGTGAGATAACGATGTATATTTTTATATATCAAGAACAATATTGGAGCAAATATATCATATGAGACAAAGTGTAACAAGATAACTTGTAACAAATTTAGTGCCATTAAGTCCTAAAGGAGGAGCATGTCAGCAAGTAAACATTTCTTACTTATATGTGTGTGTGTGTGTGTGTGTGGACACTGAAGTCAACACCCAGAAGTGACAGTCTGTTTCATGCTCAACGCAATCGTCAGGCAATCTTGTCGCCACTGACTGTTCACTTCAATGTCCACTTTTACATTTACATACGCTCTATCCCCGATATTGAGCACTTTAACCCATAAATATACCATACCTTAAAACTACAGTTATATATATATATATATATATATATATATATATATATATATATATATATATATAACAAAGAGGAAACGTTTGTCAATCTAACATGCTTCACTTTTATTAAAGCTTCGTCAGAGATTGTGAGAAAAAATCAGACGAAAAGACGGAACTTTAGTATTTTCAATTTTGTTTAGGACGATTCTCATTGGTCAATGATATCATGTGCATTAAAACTGTATATAATTCCATATGTATATAAAAATTCTGCCTCAACTGTCATTACCATCCATTGCCCGTTTCGACATATTAGAACTTTCAGCTGTCTCTTCCTTTTTTTTTTTGAGCATATGTGTTCGTTTTGTTACCACCTTCTTATCTCCTATTTCAATATGCACTGCTTACTCCCTACGTCCATAGGATTCTTCTGTAGAACTACATTTCAGTCGCCTCAATTATTCTCCTGATCTGTGGGGAGCGTGACCAGCATTTACTGTCATATGAGAGAATGGATATCGGATAGAAATCCAGTCGTATTTTCTTTGTTTCTAATGATTTTTTTTTGTTTTTCAACACTTAGCTTAACCTTTAGGAGACATCTTTCGCTAGACGAATGCTGGTTCGTATTTTGGTGACGCATTCTCCATCCTCTGAACATTTTCCCAAGTATTTAAACTTCTATACTTGCTTGATGTTGACATTTCTAATTTGTAATTCGCTTCATAGTTTTTGACTCTTGCTGATGAACATTCTTTCTGTTTCTTGCACTTGATGGTTAATCATTTTGTCTCGGTTTATTTTGCTACCCTATCTATGAGGTTCCATATTATTCTTTTCGTGTTAGCCATCAACACAATGTTTTTGCCTGCGTATATTCTGCTAGGATCTCCAGTTCTCTTAGAATAGCATCGCTGTAGAGCAGTGGTTAATAAACAGTGCGCTGCGCTATGGAAGAGGATAGCAGGTGAGACGGAATGATTGAATGACAATCAAAAATTTTGAAACAGTTTCAAAAAATTCATATGTCAAAAATAAATAGGATTTTAAAATTTAAAATATTATTATGGTTTACTTGTAATTGTATACATGAGTCCCAGTATAAATTATTATAAATAGATATTGACCGATTTTATTGTGATATTTTTGCAATGTATCAAGTATTAAGAATATAGCAACTCGGGTCCGCAAATTGGAGGAGAGAGTTATCAATGATAATGTTCTGACTTCGAATCTGCGATTGTCCCCATTTAACATTCTCTCTGCTTTTTATTTTTAAATGTACTTTTTGTCCCATAAATTTTGGTGAAAGGCGATTGAATTTTAATTCCGAAAATGCGGCCTAGATGCATAAATCGGGAGTGAAGACATATACATTTCTTATCTCCCCACTTTTACTTTTTTGTAGCTACTCAAAATATTTTCTATGCGTATGCAGGCAGTTTGCTTCTAGCATAAGTTCTGCATTATTTTAACATCCTTTCTGTTATGGTAATTTACCCAGGCACGCATGGAATCCTCCAGCTATAAATAGGAGCAGGTACTGCCTTTTGGAGAGGGAAGTTTCCAGCTGTCAGCTCTGACAGTCGGACTGAATATTCTTGCTGTAACACTCTCGTTTGTATATGTTTGTATTACTGTTTCTTTTAATATATTTGTTTAACACAATTCCTCTCTTTGTGTCTTTATTTCTGGCCCTAACAAGGATACAACACTTTCGAAATAGATTGAGTTTTCCTAGCAGTTCAAACAGATCCTTGTGCCGTACATTGTGAAATACTTTCGCGTAATCTCTAAAACTTCTGCCCGTGTATTGCTCTCAGTCATATCGTTCTATCATGACTATTTCTTGTTCCAGTGTCCTTGACAAAGACGCACTGTTCTTGTCCTATTTCCAGTCTAATTCTGCTTCAATTCTATTCATTAGGATTCGCATCATGAGATTGGTTATGTGGCTCATTAAACTGATTTTCCATATCAGTTTGCATTCATTTGTATCTGGTTTCTTAGGTACTGTAACGAAAACTAATTTACTGACGTCGCCACTGTTGTATATTTTGTTTATTACATCTGTGATCTTGTCCATGCCGAAATCGTCTAAGGCTGACTGCATTTTTGTTACGATCCCATATCACCTTGCTGTTTTTATTTTTTTTCCTCCAATGCCTATTTTACTTCAGATTTTAATAGTTCTCTAATGTATTCACTCCATCCTAGTGGTATTTTGTTCTTTTTCGATAATCATATTTCCTTCCTTTGATTTTATATAGTCCGTTGATTGGCTCAGCTTTCGTCTTGTTAATTTTTTCTGATTGGTATACTTGCTGTGTTTGTGTTGTTCATCCTTTCTATTTCCACGCACTTTTCATTGATTCATTCCTTTATAGCTTGCCGTCATTTGTTTTTAATTTCTGTTTCGGGTTTTGTACTCTTTTCCATTCCTTGGCATTGTTTGTTGGCGCCTTTTCATCGTCTCTATAATTTCTTCTGTCATCTACCTGTTCTTTTTCTTTTTTTGTTTTCCATGTGGAATCTCCTTGGCCAACGTCACTAGTATTTCGTCCAGTGTGCTCCACTTTCATTGTTTTTGCGAAATCCTAGCTGGAAGTGGGTTGGAAAACATAATTTCCAGTCTTTCCAAAGGTCATTTCTGAAAAGGTCAATACAACAGACGAGAAGGATTCCCTATTCCGTGCCGCTATACGTTACATTTTCCGAGCGTAATTATTTGAATTAAAAACAGATCAATTATAGAATAGTAACCTTGCAGGCCACAGAGACCACATTAAATACATCAAAATAAATCATTCTTCGATGGTGTTTTTATTATGCTAATACAAATTATAACTGATAACAAAAAAAATGCATGACAGTGTTCATGGGAGCTTCATCAGATTTGCAGCTTTTTACATTGGTCTGATGTTTTCCCTTTTTTGCTTGGCAAAATCTCGCAAAATAGTTGAATTTTTCACAAGCGGTGCATGTTTGACCCCATTCTGGACATGCTAGCTGGCGGAAGCTTGTTCCCGGAATGCCATGTTGGTGGCTAACATAGCCTCTGAAAGCTTGGCGGGGTTCTGTTTCAATGACAATATTGGCGCGTTACTAGTCTTACTCTCTTGATTGTTCAATAATCAAGATGTTGACGTTGCACACTATTTCAAACTACTTAAGAGTAAGAAGAAAACCGTCATCAACACTGAAAAGAGCGATAAAGTGGAATAGAGAAACCCAATGCCCTGAAAAATTATTTTAATAAAATACTTTACAATTTTCGACGGAAACTAGTACTGGCGGCTCAGTTACTGAATACAGAATCTTTCCTTATCAGAAAATACTTAATATTACTATTACTATGTTACGCATCCTTAGAAAGTACTGTTTCAAATTATTTTTTATCTGTTGAGTGATACCGGATGTAACAGTATAATTGTCCAAATCTTGTCCACTGCAAAAATGTTTAATATCTAAAAAAAAAAAAAAAAAAACTAAACTAATTGAGTTTCATTTTTCCATGTTTTCCGATAAGACGTGTAACCATCTTGATACCATTTAAAGTTGTAACAATCACTGAAAAATCTTTGAGATATTGAGCTTCAGTAATGGTACCAAGATTCATACTCTGACATCCATCTTCGAGGTCAATTCAAGAACCAATAAGAGAACGGTGACTAACATTAAAAAAGAAAGGCAACAGAAAGGAAAACTGGATCGGGAGGTTATAACAGGAAGAGGGATCATCATTTCAATTTCGAGTTAAATACATTCTTATTGTTCAAAACCGAGTCCAATCATGTTATAAAAACCTCGCAGAATTCCAGTAGATATTTTTAATCATTTCTAAGATACAAAGCTTAATCTAACAAGTGGACAATTTTGTTGTTACACGACTGGAGCAATTTTGCTGTTTCATCCGATATATAGTGAAGAAATAAATAGAATTGTAACCGTTGGTTCTTGTACTATTTTCCTCTTTTATATATAAGTCTACATCGATAAAACCATTATTCATCTGAAAAAGTAATTCTTTATATTATGTGCCGTATCACTTCAGGACGTGGACGATCATGGTCCTCTTCATCCTGTCCCTTGCAGCTTTTAATAAGTTTTGTCCTTTTGTTATTTCTCCCAAACCCTTTTCGGGCATCCATTTGCTGCTTTCCTCTGTCCCTCTTTCCCTATATCTGTGAGTGACAGATTTTTCAAGACCTCCTTCCTCGTTACTCATGTTTCGGCCTACATGTAAGCATGCATATATATGTCTGTGTGTCAGCATATATATATATATATATATATATATATATATATATATATATATATATATATATATATACACGTACCGGCTCTCTTGTCGTGAACGATAAAGAAGGTTCAGCATTGGATGGTTCTTTTCGTTTTATATTTATGCATATTAGCAGGGGATATATTGGAGAAAAACAGGTAAGGAAAAGACGTATCATTTGTGCTTTTTTAAGTGTGATACTAGCCCAGCCTTGCTGCGAGTGACAAAGCTACACTGACAGATGAAATTTCTTAAAGCAGGCTATTGATGGCGTCTCTGCTTCAGACCTTGACTAAACTGATCATGGTGCTTCAGTCTACCGTCTTATGAAAATGTCGTACGCCACTCCTTTCGGTTTGATGTTTGGGATTCCCAGGTTTTCAGATCAACGTTGAGATGTTTCGAGTTGTCTTTCAATATATATATATATATATATATATATATATATATATATATATATATATTGCGAGTTAGGAGGGTTGTTAGCAACCCAGTAGGATGAAAAATGAAACCTATCATAAGGCAGAACTGTCGACGAGTTAACGGCCAGCTAACTAGAGGCGGTGTCTCAATAAATCACTGTGGAGAAGACAACGGGAATCCACTTCACTGTCAATCTCAAGAAATATCATAGAAAAAGTTATCACGATGATCGAAACTCGTAGCATAGTATTATTTTTAATTTCGATATACAACTACTCACTATTGTTTATGTATAGTGTGATATCCTACTTTGTTGCTCTATTACTGTTTTCTTGTGCCAGACTTAGCTACTCTCGTAACTATGTAGAAAGCAGCTGTTTGTTATACTCTTCTCATATATCATTCTGATATAGAAATTTCGATTCTGGTTGTATGCGGTCTGTGTCGTCGTTTTCGAAGCTAATGTTAGATAAATATACATAGCATGTCTGCCATAAAGTTATGGTTAACAAAATGGCCTCGGTTTTGTGCATGTGGATTTAATGAGATGCCCAAATGTGACATATAAATTTACTACATTGTGTCAAAACGGCTCGTTTTATTTACCTATTCATCAACACTTCTGTCGAAGATGCGGGTATTTCTATGGGCCAGGGAAAAAGCGTCGATCAACAGCCTGCTGTGTTGGGTCAGTGTAGTATATTTTCGCTCTGTTAAAAGCTTATATAGGAATCAACACTGCATGATGTCTGACAAGATGTCTGAATATTTCGCGCCCTTTCAACTACACACACACACACACACACACACACACACACATATATATATATATATATATATATATATATATATATATATATATATATGTATATACATAGATAGATGTGTGTATGTGTGTATTTAGGCAGCATACCTTTATTTAAACATGTTTCATTGAATAATATAGACGTATCGTGTCTAATTATTTTTTGTAATGACACTTTCTAGTTGTCTAATCAATTTCTTGGTGCTAAGATGAAATTCATCAAAGAAGGCGCCATATTTTTTTTAACCAAAGTACTTTCGATATTTTCTAAGATCATCTTCAGGTGTAAATTACAAACACAAACTTAATATAACTGCGATAAAATATCATTCAAAGAAGTGGAGACAGGGGTCAACACCAAGCGACGGGCGCCTGTTTCATGCTTAAACATAATCATGAGGCTATCGGTGTTGTGGTTTGATTCAACTATTTACATATACTGGCCAATGATGCATTATGGGTAGTAAGATATATTGTATTATTCTAACTATTATCCAGTGGGCGATAAGGTTGATGTTTCATATTATTCTAGACGTTATCGAATAGAATTAATTATAAATCCGAATGCGGTTAATATCGCCACTTGCTGTTGACTTCAGTGTCCAATTTATATACGTTTTTATCTTACATATATATATATTTTATATATATTATAGTTAGTGAATATGTGTGTTTGAAATAGATGCTTATTTTTGTGTATTATGTTTTTTTTTTAAACAGCGGTATTACGTCCATCGACCTGCGCACTCGAAAAAAAATAATAAAAAGGGCTTCAAATCTGATGAAAAAAAATCCAGTTGTTCTTTAGAAATTACTATTTAAGAATAAATCGATTAATTCTCTCTCTCTCTCTCTCTCTCTATATATATATATATATATATATATATATATATATATATAATATTATATATATAATATAGTATTATATATATAATATTGTATTATATATATAATATAGTATTATATATATATACTATTGTATTATATATATAATATTGTATTATATATATAATATATACAATTATATTATTAATATATCATCGAGAACTGTTGTTTACACATTGCATGTGTGAATTTTAAGTCTTCTTATTAATAAGTCCATTGCTTATTTCCAGGTAAACTGACATTTGACTGTTCAAAGAAGACTTAAGTACTGCAAGTTCTGCAACAGCCACCACCGTGGAAAACATTGATTGTGTTCGATGACAGGCGATTGACTACAAATTAAATAACCAATGCTATCAGCATATCCCCGGTGAGAATTGAAAATATTCTGCACAATAAATTTGGCATGACGAAGGTTTATGCTCGGTGGCTTCCACGTATGCTAACACCTGATGAAAAGCATTGAGGTAGCTGATTTCCTTGATCGTTTCCTAACCCAGGATGTCCTAGGTTCATTATTTTGAACCAAAGACAATCCATGCAGTGGCAACACCACTCCTCATCTGCTCCAAAGAAATCGACGAAAGTGGTTTTGTTTCATCCGTTAGTTTCAATGGATGCTTTACGTGACTGTGAATTTGAACTGGTTGGTCATCCTCCCGATTCTTCTGAATTGGTTCCTTCTGACAATAATATACAGTGTAACCCGGATATAAGATACCCTGATATAAGAGAGATTTTATTTGGTCCCAAATTAGAGCCTGTGTTAATGTATATAAAATAGACCAAACCCGGATATAAGAGAAACCCGGATATAAGAGACTTCGTCTCCGGTCCCGACAACTCTCTTATATCCGGGTTACACTGTATTCCACAATAGGAATAAAACATTTCACTGGTAACCAATATCGCAGTGATTACGACGTCATATCTGCTATTGATGACATTTTTGACCAATAGAAAAAAGACCAATGGGATCCAAGCACTGTAATACTGATGTTACAAATGTGGGGACGTAGGTGGAATATGTTGAAAAATAAACCTCATTTGATCGCATTCCGAAAGGGTATCTTGGTCAGTTTATGAACTTTTCAGTCAACCCTCGTAAAGTTCATAGAGAATAGCTCGTTAACGCTTTTTGAACTCTGTCAAGGCTGGAAAATGATGTTGGGAAGCTCCTGAGATGGTGGCTTTTTTCTTTGGGCCCTGTGTAAAATGTATTTATTTTAAACGCATTACTTTTCTTCATTCGATTCTTTTTTGATGTTTTTTTTGTTTTTTTTTGTGTGTGTGTGTGTGTGTGTGTGTGTGTGTGTGTGTATGTGTGTGTGTGTGTATGTGTGTGTGTGTATGTGTGTGTGTATGTGTGTGTGTGTATGTGTGTGTGTATGTGTGTGTGTATGTGTGTGTGTATGTGTATGTGTATGTGAGGTGTACCTGAGGACTTCTGTCAAGTTTCATTGCGAATTGCACAGTGCAGAAAATAATAACCATCATAGAAAAACATTCCTACCCGCTATCATCATGGCTGATGCTAAACTCCAGGACAACATCACACTATGACTTGGCCTCACGTTTTCAACTGAATTGAAGTGAAGTGACTACACTGAATCGATAGTAGCATCTACGACAAGGAAAGTTGGTTCACTGTGTCGTGCCAGAAAGTTTTTCTCGTCAGAGTCCATTTTGCACATTTACAAATCTACCATTCGTCCGTGCCTTAAATACTACTGTCATATCTGGTTTGGTGCTATTCATCTCGAGGTTCTTGACAAAATCCAAAGAAGGATTTGCAATGTAATCGATTCTGACATGGCATCTCGACTTCAGTCACTTCCTCACTTTCTACAAATATTTTCAGGGGAACTGTTCTGATGATCTTTTTTTTCCGTAGTGCCGCCGATTACATGAATTTAAGCGTGCTACTAGATTGACATCTAGGTCCAACCTTTTAATGTTGAAATAAATAAATGCAACCACAACTTCTACAACAGTTTCTTTTCTTACACTTCTCGCCTGTGGAAATCCCTACCGCTTATTTGCTTCCCTGATAACGACAATATTCAAAACTTTAAATGCAACATCAATCGCCATCCCCTATCTTCTTGTATCCCATTCTTTCCTCAATCCGACCATTTTATTAGGTTGGTGCAAAATGACGTAATAATATCGTTTTTTGACGTTAAAAATACGTCAAAAAACGACATTATTACGTCATTATTTTTACACCAACCTAATATTTGCTTCTTTAGCCATGTTCCATATATATGAGTTCCCATTGAGGTTTGATGTAAGCTTGTGTTCCGGTAGACGTTCAAGGCAATGAGCCTTTGTTTTATAGATAAAGCGTTGCTTGGGAGATCTTTACACCTGAGCAATGCTCGAGAAGATGACGATCAAAGAGTATTATCCCATTTTCTTTTGCTACACATAACTATAATTTTATCATTTACGATAGAAATTCGTTGAACAACTTTCTCTACTCGGAGATTTTGTTGCCAGAAAAAACTAAAAAGAAGCCTGTATATTTTATTAATGTCTTCAGTATCACTTTCGAGATGAAAGCAAAGTGAATGGCCGAGAAACAACAATGCAAGGTAGCCAAAGCAAGGACCATCTAAATCACCAAAGATAATCGTCGAACTCAGTTGTTAGTTATCGTGCACCGGTGATGGGTGTTGTCAAGTCGTAAGCCCACAGGTTAAAAGAGGTTGGATAATAGAAAAGACGTCAATGTTGGCCGGTTGGGGCTGGGGGTGAATAAGGTGAGAGGGTAATGGAAAATGGGGGAAAAATGGCGGCATTAGTGAAGGCAGAAAAGATGGAACGTCGTTGGGTGGTGTAGTATAGCGGAGAAAAATGGCAGCTAGTTGAGTTGGAAGAAAATGGCGCGGATATTTAAAAGGTCGTTCTGAAATGATGGAAGACGAGGTGAATGTGTGTGATAGCAAAGTCGACTCAAGAATGGAACAAAATGTTTTGCATCATTAATGTGAGAGAACAAAGAAACGGAAACTAGCGCTTACAGGATGCGACCGAGGCAGGATGAGCGCATTCATTTACATATATATATATATATATATATATATATATATATATATATATATATATATATATATATATATATGTATATATATATATATACATGTATGTGTTTATGTTTATATATATATATATATGTGTGTGTTTATATATATATATATATATATATATATATATATGATAATTATTAGGTATATATCATATATATAATAGTAATTAGGTATACACAATACACACGCACGCACATATATATACACACGTATTTTATCTATGTATATGTCTGTGTGTGTGTGTGTTTTTTTTTGTGTGCATATGTAGATGAGGTCTGAAATAAGCATAATTGTATGTTCAGGTATACTTATGCATTATACTTATACTTAGATTTATATATATATATATATATATATATATATATATATATATATATATATATATATATATATATATATATATATTCCCCTTCAAAAGTATTGAGACAGCAAGGCCAATCTCTTTGCAGTTGTTGTTCACTGAAGATATTTGGGCTGAATATTAAAAGATGAACATGAGACAAGAATTCAGAATTTCAGCTTTTATTTCCTGGTGTTTACTTTATATAACTGTTGAACAGCTTAGGACATGCCACCATTTATATCAGATTCCCACATTTTTAGATAAAGCAACAAATAATCTTATAATAAATAACGCTTAATATTTGGTTGCATAACACTTGATGGCAGTAACTGTATTAGCCCACGACTCATTGACTTGGATTCTTCATTTTTTATGCATTCAAAACATTTAAGGCAGCCATTTTCATTGCTGTTTGTTTCGAAGGTTCTTCCGTCAGTCTCCTATTCAACAAATGAAATGCATTCTCTATTTAGGCCAGATTAAATCTACCCGCTTTTTACCCCGATGAAGTCCTTTTGTTGTGTTGGCAGTATGTTTTGGATCATTGTCCTGCTGCATGATAAACTTCTTCACGATTAGTTTGGACGCATATCTCTGTAAATTGGCAGACAAAATGTTTCTGTAGACTTCTGAATTAATTCTGCTGCTAGCTTCATGTGATACATCATCAATAAATATGAATGTTCCTCTTCCGGATGCAGTCATGCAAACATAGGCCAAGAGACTGCCTTCATTATGCTTCACAAATGAACTTATATGCTTTGGATCATAAGCAGATCCTTTCTCTCTCTCCACGTTTTGGCCTTTCTAGAGAGACCAATTTTGGTTTCATTAGACCAGAAAACATTATCCAGAACTTTTGCCGCTCAACTCTTGTAAATTTCAATATGGCCTTACGATATGCTGATGAGTGTTTTGCATCTTGTGATATGGCCTCTGTATTTCTGCCGTCAAAGGATTATTTGAACGCTGGATTGCAAAACCTTCACCTCTGCACACTGGAGGTTGTTGGTGATGTCACTGACTTTTGTTTTGGGATATTTCCTCACAGCACTAACAATGTTTCTGTCATCAACTGCTGGTTTTTTAGTTGGCCGACCTATTCTATGCCTGTTGCTCAGTACACCAATAGTTTCTTTCTTTTTCAGGACATTCCAAATTGTTATGTTACCTGTACCCAATATTTGTCCAATGGCTCTGATCGATTTTCCTTCTCTTCTCAGTTTCAAAATGGCTTGCTTTTCCCTCATAGATAGTTTTCTCATCTTCGTGTTGGATTATCCCTTTCAACAGGAAAAACAGACTTTACAGG
>OZ010581.1:92870187-92892687 GCA_963932145.1 Acanthosepion lycidas | reverse complement strand
TCAGTTAAAGGAATGACATATTTTATTTTTACTTTCTTAAGTGCGATACTCGCCCAACGTTGCTGCAGGCAACAGAGCCACACTAACAGTTGAAACTTGTTAAAACAGGATTTTGATGACATCTCTGCTTCAGAGATTGACCGAGCTGATCAAACTGCTTCAGTCTTCTGTCTTCAAAACCCTTTAATTTAATGAAATATGTCTTATGCCACTCCTTTCGGTTTGATGCTTGGGCTTCCCTGGTTTTCAGATCAAAGTTGAGACGTTTCAAGTTGTCTTTCAATTTTTCTTTTTAGCGTAAAAGTGGATGTCTAACCGAACGCTTGAAGTTTGGTAGTTTTCCATACAGCACCTTTTTTAGAAGCCTATACCCATCCATTCTCACAACATAACCATCCCCCCTAAGTTGTATCTTTGCCAGAATGATTTCGATGATTGATATTGTTAGATCAGTATATATGCATCCTAATTCTGAAAAATGAGGATGGAAGAAGAGATTTTAACTTTTCAGGATTGCAAATGGCGTAATGGATAATGGCAGGGAATGAGAGATTGGGAAATCAATTTGGAATTCAACTCAGGTTCGTTACGCGTAAAAGGAAAGGAATGAATTCAAATCCTTCATCCACCTGTGAGTTAAATAGTAAGACTTGTATCTGGACAGATCATTATTATTCCTTAAATATATATATATATTAAAATGCCATATTCATTCTTAAAAGGAATTATTCTAGCAATCCAAAATTCATTTCGGTTTTGAATAACCAACAAAATGTTAATAAGCTGTAAAACAAAACCAAACAAATCAAAAACGATTTCCTTTTCAATACATTTTTCTTTATCAATGCTCTTCATTCTACGGTTATAATTAATCGTAGTGAATATTATACAGCAGAATTTTCCGTTGAAAAATTCTCTTAAAACCGAAGCGTTAGGCTACTGACTTATTGCTTCAATCTCGTTCATGCAAAGAAATAAAACAAATAATTAAACACTTAAAAAGGTGAAAGTTACCGTATTTGACGGCATATAAGACGGACGGGTGTATAAGACGTACCCCAATTTCAGGAGGACAAATCAAGAAAAAATTAGTAATTAGTAAAATTAGTTAAATTATTAGTAAATGGTACAGCCTCGGCCATATTTATGGAGTATTATTTTGGTTAAACAAGCCATGATTACAATTAAACGAAAAATAGTAATAGAAAAAAAACACGAGCTTATAAAATCTTTCTTATATCTTTTATATGATCTGTACAACCTGCGTCTTGTAATGGTCTTATTGGAATAATTAGGATATAACAATTCTGATTGCATTTATAACAATGCAACTGGAAGTTATCGCAAGAAAAATATATAATTGAATTCTAAATTGATTTCCCAATCTCTCATTCCTTCACGTCATTTGCATTACGTCATTTGCAATCCTGAAAAGTTAAAATCTCTTCTTCCATCCTCATTTTTCATAATTAGGATGCATATATACTGATGATCTTACAAATATATTTTACAAGTATATAATTTGAATTTATTGCATATAATTTTAATGAAATAAAATACTACAGTGTAACCCGGATATAAGAGACCCGGATATAAGAGAAATCCGGATATAAGAAACATTTTCTCTGGTCCCAAATTAGAGCCTGTGTTAATGTATAAGAGAAAACCGGATATAAACGACTTCTTCTCCGGTCCCAACAACTCTCTTATATCCGGGTTACACTGTAATATAAAACGTGATGAAATTAATATAATGAATATTATCAATAACACTTTTGATCTGCATAATAAGCTTTTAAATAATGACATTATATGAAAGTTACTCGAATGTCTAAGCTAATAGGAGTTGCGTTGGTAGCTAATTTCGGCCGACTATCGCGAATTTTAAACCTATATATGACATATAAGACTCAAATGAATTTTAAAAGATATTTTTAGTAAAAAAGTGTGAATTATATGTTGTCAAATACAGTAAACAGAATCCAATTATTCCCCAGAGACTAGCATCATTCACTGTTCAAACAACATTATTTCTTCCCTCAGCTTCATTTGCAACTAAAGGAAATTCTGTTTTGGGTTTTTTTTTTGTTTGTTTTTTGTTTTTTTGTAATTGTTATCTTTACCGCAGCACCCAACAACAAATAGAATGAAGTGGCGATGTCGTGCTTTCAGGAGATAAAATGGGATGAGCCGATTGAAGATGGAGAAATGACCGTAGGTTGATGACCTTTGACTTCATCTGAAAGAGCCGAAATGTAAAGATCCGAAAGAAACGGAAGAGGAAACAAGCTCGAACGCTGATTGGTCAAAAACAGACGCGGCACCCCGATAAGGGAAGAGCAGTAAGAAAGAGAAGAAAACGAAAGATGGCAAAGAAGAAAAAGGATATTACACTGAACTCGGTACAACCTGGAAATTAACTGCTCTGATTTGATACTTTAATTGTTATGATTTGATTGCTTGAATATCGTGGATATGACGGAATTCCAAAGTCTTTTTTTACTATGAAACAATATGTCCTTCAGCTTTCTTTCCGAAACTGAGGTATCTTCTTTTTGTTATTATATAATCTCTTTTATAATCTTGTTTCATCAACTTCTTCATTTTCAATGCAATATTTTAGTCGATATCTCCTCTAATGTTCTGTGCTTACGATCCGCACCACGTTGAAACACCGCTTCCTGTTCGATGACCGAAATTAAGTAACGTCGAGCTTGGTTAGTGCTAAATGGTTGACCGCTTGGGAATACCATGTGTTGCAAGTTTGAATGTGCGAGTGGTGTAATGGATAATGGCTCGGAATTGTTAATCGGAGACCCGAGTTCCAATTCAAGTTGTGTTCGTCATATTCTCACACACATAAATCCCCTTGGGAATGGTAAGAATTAGCTTCTTCTTCCCCAGCTAACTACTTTCCTCCTGATTGCTCTTTCCTTTTCACGCTCTTTATTAATATTTCTCTTCCTAATTCTCCCGCACCATGTAACACCTTTTGTTTTAGTTGTTTTACTGCCTTGCATGAGGTGATTCCGATTATATATATATATATATATATATATATATATATATATATATATATATATATATATATATATATAAATAAAAGGCAGGATGAGTGTGTGTGTGTGTGACGAATGCTCGGCCGCAATTTTCGACGGATTTGCACCAAAATTTACATGCACATGCTCCAAGTAAGCGGGAAGCCCAAGACCAAATTTGCATTTCCCAACTCCCATCGATAGTGAAATTAATCGATTTTTTCATGCTTCTACGGCAGTTTTCATGTAGTTTGCGGCCATTTTCTACTGGCCAGAATGAGACCCTATAGCTGGCTGCCACAAATAGGCAGGAAGATTCTATTGGCTAGCGTGAGAGCCAACAGCTGACTGACACGAATTTTAACTAGCATGCAAAAAAAATCGATAGCTGCATTCGTCACAAGTAGGAAAAATTTAAATCTGCTGGGCACTTTACTTCAATTGGCTCATTCGCTTGCTTAAACTCAACGTTGATTCTGATTCCGCTGAACTGGGTTGGGTGTGAAAAAGTATTTGTTTTTTCATTCGGTTTTTCTAGTTACGAGTCCTTTTTAAAAGCTGATCGTTTTGTGTTCATTTTTCGTAACAGATTTAATGTTTAGTATAGAACTTAGAAAAAATTCGCAGTCTGAGATAGGCAAGAAGTAAGGCATGTAGCAACATCAGCACGGCGAAGGGCACTCCTTTAAAGGCAAAGAAAGGCAAAAAAAATATTTTAAGTCAAGTGATAGCGATTGCTTTATGAGTCGTACGATTTTTGAATCAAGCACGGGCAACGCCGGGCCATGCTGCTAGTATATATATATATATATATATATATATATATATATTATATATATATATATATATGAGAAGTTTTTATATAATATAATGGTTCATTCGTATTAGTTTATTCGTCGTCCTTTATTTAAATCGTAATGTTTCAATTGAAATATTCTTCAGCCTTCTGTTTGAATATCTGCGCCAAGATATTGATATAACGTTGTTTCGAAATATCTTGGCTGTCATTGTCATGATATTTCATCCAGTCTACTCGCCGGCTAAGCTTTCGTCCATTAAGACATGCTCCTTAGAAGAAGTATTGTGTATAGGAAAACGAAAAAAATCAAAATAATTCCCGGGTAAATATAAATGGCCGAAGGACCTAAAAAGTGTGCCAACACAGACAAACTGCTGAAGAAGGCAGGTGAAGGCAACAGATGAAGCGTTTTGAAAAGAACGTTAAAGATGTTGCTGAAAATAACACCTTGTGGGTACCTTGTTTCGGCAAAGTTTGTTTTTAACAGTACCTCTAGAAAAAAAAGTGTTTTATTATAAATGTCTAGTGTTACCTAGCTGTTGTTTTAATACTGAGTATATTTTTTTTCTAATAGCATTTCTGGTCGTACGTATTTCAAATCTTCTATGATTGTTTTGTTTTTACGGCTTATGAACCGTTTTTAAAATTTAAATTTAAAATTTAAAGCCAGAAAATAGTTTTAAATTGTATGAATTTTATGAAGATAATAATGATTTACTAAATACAAATTCTGCATTTAACCCATAGTTGGGAGAGAAAAAAGGTAGATTCATACCTTTCCCGAGAGTATTTTTACGTAAATGGATACAGTGTAACCCGGATATAAGATACCCGGATATAAGAGAGATTTTATCTGGTCACAAATTAGAGCCATACTTATCTAAATAAAATAGGCTAAACCCGGATATAAGAGAAACCCTGATATAAGAGCAACCCTGATATAAGAGAGATTTTATCTGGTCCCAAATTAGAGCCATACTTACCTAAATAAAATAGACTGAACCCGGATATAAGAGAAACCCTGATATAAGAGACTTCTCCGGTCCCCCACCAAACTCTCTTATATCCGGGGTACACTGTATAACGAATCCATCCTGGAATAGAAACTCGGCTCTCCGGCTTCCAATTCCGAGTCGTTATCGATTACACCACCCGCACATCAAAGCCTGCAGCACCTGGCATTTAAAAGCGATCACCTATGTAGGCACTGACGTTGCTTAACTTCGCTCATAGAATGAGAACCGGGGTTTAAACGTGATATGGCCATAAGTCTCAACTCGTCAGTGAAAAGCTCGCAAATGTAAGCAGACTTTCACCAAAATTGAATAAAGAAAAATGATTCACTTCATCTTTGAATTAAACTGACAGTATACGTTCAATCTAATCTAGTTTTGCACTTTTACGAAAAAGTAATTAATGTTTCCTTAATTTTTCTGCCGGCTGACATCGCTCCTGGCATAAGCGAAGTTAGTGACATTAAAATAGTCTAAAAGCTGCTAATTATATGTTTATATTTCTGAGAAGAGGTATTGTAATTATTTACACTATTTACATTGTCCATGCTGTTGTACCACGTGCCAATATGAGCTCTGGTAAAAAATGATTACTCAGATAAGTTCCAAAACTTCATACACGGCCGGCCTGGTGGACACATGTCCCAGTGGATAAAAGCATTGGATGGACCCAGTGACTTGACCCCAAAAGTTGTGAGTTCGATACCTGGCTACTACAGTGGTGAACAAAAAAAACTTGAAGAGTTGAATTAAAGGTTGATAAGTGAGACATCCGCTGGAAGAAATAAAGGGTTCAATTCGAAATCCCAAATCGCCTGAAGGAAGCGAAAACATCGTGAATATTTCAACAAAAATGAGACCAACAGACCGAACTGATACGTACAATCTCTTACAATTTAAATGCAATGACGAGTCCCATGCTTCAAAGGGACTTCTTCAGACTAAGTAATATATTTATTGATGGGTTCATATATGTGTAGGAGGAGGGAACAAAATGCAACTAACGTCAATTATAATTATACATAAAAAAACGCTGAAATTGAAGAGAGAGTTAAGTTTTTATCGACAAATCTATCATCAGAAATTTATATTTTTATCGTAAAATTAAACATCCAAGCATTTTCAACGTTTCTCTCGAAGCATAACTATAACAGACGTTCATTTGCATATCGTTCCCTTTACCTATATATATATATATATATATATATATATATATATATATATATATGTGTGTGTGTGTGTGTGTGTGTGTGTGTGTGTGTGTGTGTCTTCTTAACTAAATTCCAGTAAAGCAGCGACCGACCACAACTGTCAGTTTCTTGCTTAGCACGCAATCTTCAGGCGGTCATGTGGGGGTTCATTGTGTCACGGTGGTTTAGACCACTTTGAAGACTATGTGTCTTTGTTAAGGACAAGCCCCCCCCACCTCACTCGTGGCTCTTTTGCTTCGCTGAGCATTGAGCACTTTTTCTCCCACTGGAAAAACATTTCCGCTAAAAAAAAAAAATGTTGTGGTTATTTTTTTTCTTGAGTTATTTTTCCATCTTAGCCGATCACCGGGCAATTTTGGTTGGTGTTATTACCGAATATAAATGTTACCATTCTGAACTCGCCTGGATGGATAAAAATGCCTATTTCCTATCACAGACACCGACCGCCTGAATATTGCGCACTGCACATGAAACTGACAGTTGTTATCGGTCAATGCTTTACCGGAATTTAGTTTATAAAATTTAGATCCGCAAGTATGTGGGGCATGGATATATATATATATATGTGGGGCATGATATATATATATATATATATATATATATATATATATATATATATATATATATATATATATATATATATTGTATATATATATTTTATATATATATATATATATATATATTATATATATATATTATATATATATATATATATATATATATATATATATATTGTATATATATATACATATATATATATATATATATATATATATATATATATATATATATATATATATTGTGTGTGTATATATATATATATATATATCACCATTGTCACATTTCACATTATTACAATATTGTATAACTAACTCAAATTAACACAGAATTTTAAATGATTTAAATCTTTATAAATTATTCTAATTAAATTTTTTAAAAATGAACACAATTCTTACAACAATGTAATATTCCTTGAAAAAAATTTCTTAGGGCAATGCTGTCCCTAATATAACTTGCTCATAAAAGTAATTAAAACATTTCTAATAAAATAACGTCTTATAACGTCTTAACATTTC
Organism: Acanthosepion lycidas; assembly: GCA_963932145.1. NCBI lineage: Eukaryota > Metazoa > Mollusca > Cephalopoda > Sepiida > Sepiidae > Acanthosepion > Acanthosepion lycidas. The sequence goes on along the minus strand of OZ010581.1, from coordinate 92,885,550 downwards.
TAATAAAATAACGTCTTATAACGTCTATATATATATATATATATATATATATATATATATAGTCTTTCTCTCTCTCTCTCCCCCCCTCTCTCACATCACTTCAGGATTTAAGTTGTGGTTTCTACAGATTCCTGTCATTTTCTTTTTTGCTTTCAGCCTTATTTTTGCCTTTACGATTCATTTTGACATCATTCTGTTCGTTCATCCGTCTATTTCCTCAATCTTGTCAAGTTGGTTACTGCTATCATCCGCTTTCTCTTGTTTTCAGTCTGTCTTATGAGAGTTAATGTTGAGGGGTCCACCCCTTTTTACACAAATGGACTCACCCAGTATATACATATACTACGGCTACGTGAAGACCCGGCAGAGCCAGACCTCCGAGTCTAGCTGAGTCGTGATACAGTCTTTGACTGTAAGCGACTGCTGTCGGACTCTCTGCTTTAACAGAGAGGAACCCGGACGAAGCTTTGCCGAAGGGCAAAGTTTCGTCCGGGGAGGTAGACAGGGCCTGAACCCGTCTGGGCGGGTTTAAAGGCTATATTTTTGGTCGAGCCTACGATACCCACATTAAACCGGCCTTGTGCCACATTCGGTTCTCGTGGGTGGATTGATAAATACCGATCAAGACCGAAGAGTCGAGTCCAGAGTGACAGAGTAAAAGGTTGTAGGTAACCGGAAGAGTGAGGGCGAGGTAACAGCGTTATAGGAGTCACAGTGAGCGAGCACGTAGACTCAGTAAGAAGTCATACAGCGATACTTCAATACCAAAGACTGTATCTATATTTTGCTACTAACCCGTATTCCTGGAACTACTAACCTGCTTTACTAGTTATATTTATTTGTTATTTATTGGTACCGGATTTCAACCTGGAATCCACAACAGTTATATTTTGCAAACCTTCTTTCCTGAATATGTTTGCTTCAAATTTCAACTCATTTTTCTCTTTGTAACTCTTATTCTCCTTAAATTATTCTCCTTTATAGTATGCAGTGTTCATTGTATTGACTGAAGAGAAAGTCTCGGACAAGTCTCCTCCAAAGTTATAGGGCTATTTCGGATACTTGCTTTATAAATAATCGTCTGAAATATAATTCGGTTGCAACCTTATGAGATAAAGAAAAACTTTTTAAAAAAGTATAATATATTTTTGAAAACTAAAAATTGTGTAGACTGGTGTAAATAATTTGTCTCAGACTATCAAAGAAAATGTATTTAAAAGCAAAATGTTATACTTTAACAGAGGAAAAAGGGATTATGTGGCGCCTTTTATAATTGATATTCTTTGTCAACTTAATAGTTGTGATACAGTTGAAGGGACGACGGGCTAATTAAAAGACGTGTCTCTCTCTAAAACTTCCTCAAATGTCCTCATGACCTCTGTCTCTTTTTGATATTGGTTTCCATCGAAAGCCGTAAATTCCAGTCTGGATTGTCATTTTGTTGTGATGAATGAGGAAGAAGAAACAAAAAAAAAAGCAAAAAGATCTAATACTTCTCATTCTGTTTCTTTTTATTCAGTCTATCTCCGTGTTTTTTTTTTTTCTTCTCTATTCACACTCTCTCGATCTGTTGATCTGTCGACGTCTGCAAGCCAGCCAACTAGCCTCGTTTTCAGTCAGAAGTGAGAGCGCCTTTTTTTCAGCACCAACGCATTTTAATAGTTAACGTGAATCAAATCGAAAAGACATTTGACCAAGCTCTATTAGATCGAGCGCGTGCGAAGAAGATTCGAGTGCACAGCAGAGAGGAAAATGTCGACAACAAAATAAGAGGTAATGGAAAGCAAACTGCACAGATGAACAATGAATCTTTAAAGGAATAACAATCAAAGTGATAAAAGAGGGTATAGAGCATATATATATATATATATATATATATATATATATATATATATATATATATATATATATATATATATATATATATATATTATTATTATTATTATTATTATCGTAAACGCTATTTTTAGTGGATACCCATATTTGAGTAAACGTCCGTTTATTTTTAAACAGTATTTTAATTCAACTACCGCCCATAACAACCGAGAAATCTTATTAGAGAAAAAATGCGCACGTCGAAACTGCGCCGTGCTTTGCTGGAGAAAACGTCATTAGATCCGATGAACTTTTGCCATCTTTGCTAGAAACAGCGTCAGCGAGGTTCTAATTTGCGTTTCAAGCACACATTTACTCATCTAGATTTTTGAAAGATCTGCTCAGTTTCGTATCCGAAACGTAAACAAGGCAATTTCTAAAGAATTAATGGATTTTTTTTATTATCCTGACACATTTTTATTACTTTAAACGTTATTTTTAGTGGATACAGCAGCGATGGCCAGACTGGAAAGGATTTGGAAGAGCAGCACCAGGAAATATATATAAACACAGACAGAGGGGTACATAAACACACTGACGCATAGACATATATAAAAGCAACACATTAAACAGGTACACCTTATTTAAAAAAAACAACATATCTGCCTTTGTCTTGACTCTTTTTCTTACGTGTCTAGAATTGTTTTTTTAAACAAATGCCTTTTTAATAGAATTATTACAGTTAATATTAAAATACTAAAATGTGTTTTTTTTTTAATTTCATGAACAGAAATTTTTAAAAGTAACATATTTAAGTTGGTGGAAAGGAATGATTTTAACATTTAATTTATACCAATAGTATATTTTGTTAAAGATTGTAATGAGCCTGAGAAATATTGATGACACTGATATATATATATATATATATATATATATATATATATATATATATATATATATATGTGTGTGTGTGTGTGAAAATATTGTAGAAAATAGGAAAGAAATTGGTTTGGTAAATAATCCAAAGTTCCTTAGTATTTTTGTAATTATTTTTAAAAAATAGTGCTCGATACGAAAGTAGAGCATAAATATAATTATTTATTTAAAAATATGATTCCAACACGCTACATAAGAGGTCTCATGTTTGAAAACAAGAGCCGAAAACTTCAAAATAATATTTGAATTAACTTGAGTTAAAGTAGGCTCTGTTCCATCTTCAAGCGAAATTTTTTGGGAGTTTCCCAAAAAAAATCGCTCCGTTTTGCGTCTTTCCTCTCGGCTGTTGAATGAAGTCGCTGAAAACGCGTATCTAATGTTATCAACGCTATGAAATGGTTGGTTGAAGTGTGCATCGACAACATATGGCAGTTGTTTGTTTTGTTTTTTTTTTATGATTATTGAACCGAAGACGTTATTCCGTCCCAGTTTCTCCAAAATAATTAACTTATTTTTGCATTTAAATACAGTCAAAAATCACAAATATCAATCTTATTGACAATATTAGTATCATGGCTTTTTATTCCTCAGATTTTATTAACCGGCCTATTAAATCTACATATTATAAGAAGCAGACATGGACCACCTTTCATTTTACTGATATATATATATATATATATATATATATATATATATATATATATATATATATATGTGTGTGTGTGTGTGTGTGTGTGTGTGTGTGTGTGTGTGTGTGTGTGTTTCCTTAGGTTTTGCACTTGCTTCTGTTTTTCAGGCAAAAGATTTGGGCTCGGCTGGTTTATCAGATAAAGAGATTTGCTGTTCGATGCGAACGTTGACCTTTTTGTCTGAAAGGGAAGAACAAACAATTAAATAAATACAGATAAATGAAATAAACGGATTGTAACGAAAGGTCTATAAGAAGAAAGAAATAATTTATTTGAAAGAGAGACACAACTTCGTCAGAAGTAAAACGAAATCACATCGGTAATGGCAAAAACCTCATAAAACAAAAGCTTCTGCGGACCGCGTCCCTTCATGTCATAGAAAATCATGACTTGCTAGAACTTCCTATCCGCTGCCTTTCTCTATCTCTCTAGCCATCAATATGCCCCGTGTGTTTTCCAAGACCTCTTTCCTCATTATCTCTCCAATTTTTCTGATTCTGAGTAGAAGAATGTGTATTTTGCTATTTTTTTAAGACTTCCATGTTGCTTACTCGCTCCGTCGATGGAATTCTCGGTATCCTTCTGTAGAACTATATTTCTGTTGTCTCCAGTTTCCTCTATATCTGTGGGGACACTGTCCACCATTCACTGTTATATAAAAGACGGTTATCACACGGTAAATCCAGCACTCTTTATTTCCGATGAAAAAAAAAAAAACAGGAGAAAAAAGAAAATCGAGTGATTCGAAACAGAGAGACATACATTAAATTATATAAGCATTAGACTTAGTAAGAAAAAGACTAATATACGTTCAAATACACAAAGGGAAAGGAAGACATTTTTTTAGAAAGAAAGAGTGAAATGTACTTAGAATAAGAGAACAACTTATGAAGAAAGAGAAAAACGAGATAAATTTCTTTAAAGGGAAGATTGTGGGGCATATGGATTTAATTTAATCACGCAAAAAGAAAAAAAAATCTGGGATATCTTGAAAAATACTAGGTTCAAATCCTCGTAAATCAGCTTTTCCCAACTTGGGCGATATCACTTATCGATGGTTGATTTCAACTGTTGGTCGGACGATGAGAAACTGAAGAGAAAATGGCGGATGATTTGACATTTTCGTGGGTGATATGGGATTTTCAATATTAAAAACATATACTACCACAAAAAAAATATTCAAAGGTGATCGGTAAAGAACTTTTAAAAAAAGGCTAAATATGAATAACTGAGTCATATTCCTAGATAACATATAAATATCCCCCCAAACAAGGAATATTTTTGGTATTTTCTATAGTTTTGTGAAGGGACAGTTCAAATAGTTATTGAAACGAAATAACCTTTATGGGATATAAATCAAATAAGTGAAGACCAAAACAACTTTGTCAGTAAAATTAAAAATAATAAGGATAATTTTTATTTAATATAAAATAGTATTTACTTTTTTTTATCCCATTATCCATCTCGAATTTATCAAGGAAGGATAAGTGCCCTTCAAAACATAATTTACACTTTACTGTATGCTTTTGAATATTTACTATACAGGTGAGCGGTGGAGAAAAAAAGGTATGGAAGCCCTGTCGTAGATGGTCGTGTTAATGTCTAATGCCTTAAATGTCGTTTTTCGAGCCACTTGTCATTGTCCATACCTTCACCAATAATATCCTGAAAAATAAAATTAAAAAAGAACATGCAATAATAAAAAAAAACGATTAAAGACACTGAGAGGAAAATGCTATTACGCAAAAAAAAAAAAAAAAAAAACAAACGGAGAAGCAAAAACAATATTTAAACTGCAAAAGCGTCTTTGTCCATTTGCTGAAATGGTAAGAGCTGAAGCTCCCATTCAGTTAAAATAATCCCGAATTGAAATACAACACCGAAATCGATTTATAACTCCCAACCAATCAACTTCATCTCTATTAAGACATTTACTTGAGTCTAGCAAGTAGCACAGACATCAAAGCCTGCACAAAATGATTGTCATCTCGTTTGATATTTTATTACGTTTGATCAACCATTTCCCTAAGCGGTCTTTCCCTTTCAGTATCTTCATGCAGTATCTTGTCTATTAATTATTACGTAACATTTACATAGAGTTGTATGAGAATTTCTTATTAGATTTTATCCATCAGTTTTTAGGGGAAAACAATAAGAGGCGCTCAGATAGGAATAGAGTTCGATTTCCAGCTGACGCTCTTGTCAATCGGCTTTAGTTGAATCCACCTATTGAAAGCAGATAATTACACAAATGTTTATAATAAAAAAAATATAAAGACATCTCGGGAGAATACAAGACTTAAATAACATTTTTCTTTTCTAGAAAGAGAATAAGCTAACAACGTATGTATCAACGTCTGTCATTTTGAATCATCTAATGTTCTTCTCTCAGTGATATCTTGCGTCTTAGTCGCATTATGGCCTTGCTTGGGGTAAAATCATAAAAAAGATACTGATCCCAAGTAGATTTTGCTTTAGAATCGTATTTTGAAAGTTCTCCGGGATCTGGCTATATTTTACTTTTAAGTAAATACATTTTTGCCCCCCTGATATTGTTGTAACATTAAAAAGGTTACTGAATGAGGAATAACTAAAATGGAGGTTGGAAATGAAATAATAATCTTTATAACATCAACAAAATACAATACTCGCCAACGGCGTGAAGTAGGTAAACCACTGCTAGTGGTGGACTAATTAGACAACATATTACATCCAGTGACAATAGTGTCCAACATATTTATGAGGATTGGGACATAAACATTAGTGTTCATATGTACAGTATATAACAGATAGATAGATAGATAGATAGATAATGAAGAAGTAGAGATAGATATGAACAGTTTAACAGATAGATAGTTAGATAGATAGATAGATAATGAAGAAGTAGAGATAGATATGAACAGTTTAACAGATAGATAGATAGATAGATAGATAGATAGATAGATAGATAGATAATAAACTGCCGAGAATAGATAGATAATAAACTGCCGAGAATAGATAGATAGATAGATAGATAGATAGATAGATAATAAACTGCCGAGAATAGATAGATAGATAGATAGATAGATAATAAACTGCCGAGAATAGATAGATAGATAGATAGATAGATAGATAGATAGATAGATAGATAATAAACTGCCGAGAATAGATAGATAGATAGATAGATAGATAGATAGATAGATAGATAATAAACTGCCGAGAATAGATAGATAGATAGATAGATAGATAGATAGATAGATAGATAATAAACTGCCGAGAATAGATAGATAGATAGATAGATAGATAGATAATAAACTGCCGAGAATAGATAGATAGATAGATAGATAGATAATGAAGAAGTAGAGATAGATATGAACAGTTTAACAGATAGATAGATAGTTAGATAGATAGATAGATAGATAATGAAGAAGTAGAGATAGATATGAACAGTTTAACAGATAGATAGATAGATAGATAGATAGATAGATAGATAGATAGATAATAAACTGCCGAGAATAGATAGATAATAAACTGCCGAGAATAGAAAGATAGATAGATAGATAGATAGATAGATAGATAGATAGATAGATAATAAACTGCCGAGAATAGATAGATAGATAGATAGATAGATAGATAGATAGATAGATAGATAGATAGATAATAAACTGCCGAGAATAGATAGATAGATAGATAGATAGATAGATAGATAGATAGATAGATAGATAGATAGTGTTGTAACCTAGAAAGGGTTACTGAATGAGGGATAACCAAAACGGGGGTTGGAAATGAAATGGTAATCTTTGTTACATCAACAAAGTGGCATGAAATAGGTAAACCACTGCTAGTGGTGGATTACTTAGACAGCGTATTACCCCCACTTACAATAGTGTCCACTGTATTTATGAGGATTTGGACATATCAATTAGTGTTCATGGGTACGGTATATAACATATATCTTGTTAAAAAAAATGAATCTTTTCTCTGTCGCTGAAGCTGAAAAACAAAAATGTTCAAATGGTGATCGATATTTCCTTCCGAAAATTTATGTGGAAGGAATTTCCTTAATTTCTGAACTTCTCTTATGGGTTTTAAGTGACGTTGACTACAACTGAATCATTACACAAACAATAAATAGATGACTAATTCTTGGACAAGTTATTAAAATGAAGCAAGAAGAAAGGATGAACCATTAGCTGTAAGAAGAAAGAATGTATGTTAGCAAAAGGTACAGCCCATGATACGAGCGACAAATTAGAGACGTCCAAATCAAGCAAGTAGAGAAACTTAACTCGAGAAGTGTTAATAACAGACGATGGAGTATGTGACAAAGAACTACAGTAGTGCATTGGAAAAGGGATGATGACACCGAAAAGCAAAACAATATATTAAAATACATAAAAAATCATTAGAATCAAAGAAATGCTAAAATACAGTGTAATATCAATCCTCTTTTATGACAGTGAATGCCATTTCTTCACAGGTGAAGATGAAACGTCAGACAAACAAGAGACAGAAGGATTTTGAGAATAGCATGGACGAAACATATAAATAAAAATGAAGTTTCGGGGAAAATTGAAAAAAAATTGACAATTATACATAGAATCAGAGACACGGTGTACTGAAATTTCTTGTACACAGTATGGGGAACGAGGGCTTGAAAAATTTGATAGTCACAGGAGATAATATGGACGGCGGGGCACAGAACGAAACATAATCATAATCTATATTTCTGAGATGAAGTATTTTAACTATTTACACTATTTACATGATTCGGACTATTGTCCTCATCTTTATTGTCATATTCACGATGTTTCGGACATTGTACGCTCCGGCCTTCTTCAGGTGATATCCGTTGGAATTTCGAACCGAACGTTTTATTTCGTCCATTGGGGTAGACTGCTCTCGTTGCAAGTACCATACCTTTAACTCAACTCACTTATCAAACTTTAAATCAACTCCCCAAATTTGTGTTCACCTCTGCTGTGGCCAGGTATTGAACTCACAACTCTTTGGGTCAAGTCACTGGATTACTTCAAAGAACACATTGGGACACAATATATATGGATAAAACTGAAACTGATGTATTTATAAAAGGCATGGCATGTGGAACTAGAACAATCTACTCCAGTGTATGAAATAAAGGGTTTGGTTCGAAATTCCACCGTATATCACCTGAAGAAGGCCGGAGTGTACAACGGCCAAAACTTCGTGAATATTACAACAAAAATGAAGAAGAAAAACAGCCCGAACAATGTAAACAGTGTAAATAGTATAATACCTAAAGAGTTTTAAGTACTTTTTAGTTAGACGTCTACATACCGGGTGTGAAGGGTAAATTGTCACCATTTTATATTTTTAATTTTGCGCATGCGCGTTGATTGCTTTTAATTTTGATTACTGCACAGTATAGTAGGGGTCAGTTAGGAACCGTCTGTGAGAAAAAGAGCACCATGAGACAATTCACTCAACCAGAAATTTTGGAAACGGTATACTGTACTGCTTGGCATTCGCACCGAATACGAACATTTCAGAGAGTCTTTGGTGTCAATCTGGGGACAGTGAAGAGGATTCGTAAAGAGTTTGATGAGTCTGCTGGTGATTACGAAGGTATGGCATCTCGGAAAATTCCTTCTGATCGTTGTGTTAAGAAAAGAACTCCTGAACTTGTTGCTGAGGGCCCCAGACTCAACGCAGAGGCCTGCATCAAGTGCCTTGAGGAGGTAGTAGGGTCAAGAGGCTGACTACTGGAAGACCTTATGTCTGACAACAGGACTCTGCACCACACCACATCACACCATGCAAGCAGAGAACCCAGTCATGGTCGTCAGACAATTTATGCGACTACATTTCCTTACATCTGGCTACCTAACTCCCTAGACTGCAAATCACTTGATCATTATGTGTGGGGCGCAGTTGAGCGAGAGACAAACAAAATTCCTTGTAACACCAAAGATGAACTGAAGGCAAGCATTATAGCAGTATTCACCAACTTAAACAAAGAGACCGTCTAGAAGAGATGCAGGAGATTCCGAAGTCATCTGGAAGCCGTGGTTTACTCTTTAGTATTTCCAGATATATTTGTGTAATTTTGTTGAATATATCTGTTAAAATGAGATATCAGTATTATTTTCATTATTGCGTAATTTAGACAATTTATCCATCACAAGCTTATATATATATATATATATATATATATATATATATATATATATATATATATATATATATGTTTCATTAATGACAGACAAGGTACAAGTTAAGCTTTTTATTTAATATTTTGTGTTCGCAATGATAGTGAACATACAGTCAAAAATTACATAAATATTTTCTACAAAAACCAAATGCACATTAACTACAAACAAGATAAATCTTCACTTAGAAATATTATAAAGACACACACTACCCCAATCGACCCGAATAAAAAAAAATCAAAATAATTATCTACTACCAAAAATTTAAGACAGCTAAACTTATCGTCAAAAACAAGACACTAGCTAAGTCAAAATTACAACGAATGAATATTATCTATGAGTTCAAATGCCCTTTAAGGAATAGTGTTCCTGATCAAACCGAACTCATAAATGAATCCGTCTCACAACTACATGCCTATCCAGACGCTTTATGTCACACCTATCTGAGCACACAAGCTTACCAGACTCCATTCGAAACATACTAGTAGAAAACACAAACATAATAACCTCATCCTCTTGCAAACAAAAGATTAAAAATAATGGAAGCCCTCATAATAAAAAAGAAAAAAACAACTCTTAATAATATTAACTACGAACAAGGCTACAATGTGCTAACCGTTTTCGGAAAATAAAACACCTCTATAACAAACTAAAAGCATACACATAACGCACACACTCAATTAAACTGAAAAAATAAAATCATCCTTGATAATGGCTAAAAGTATAGCCGAAAGCTCTCGGAACTATAGAACATTTGGACAGTTTCTACACACACTGTCCCAAAAAGAATGCTCTTGTGCGAGTACAAGAAAAATGAAATAAAATGCTTAACCGTGGTACCTTGTCCGTAGTTTTTAATGAAACATCCATAAGTGAAGGACTACTGTCTAAATACACAATATATATATATATATATATATATATATATATATATATATATTACTTATATGCAGGGATTATGGCTTAAATAAGGAGACTGTCCAGAAGAGATGCAGGAGATTCCGAAGTCGTCTGGAGGCCGTGATTGAAGTTAATGGCGAACTTAATGAATAAATTTACTCACTAGTATTTCAAGATATTTTTGTGTGACTTTGGTAAATATATCTGTTAAAATGAGTTGTCAGTCTTATTTTCATTTTTGTTCAATGTAGACAACAATTTATCCATCTCACCCTGTATAATACAAATAAGGAGGTGTGCAATTTTAAATGACTACATAGATTTTTTTTTTTTACTAATAAATATTAATCCTAATATTTTAATTATTCTATACTAACAGCTACAATCTTCCCAGGGTCAATAAATACTTGGAGACAAACAAAGTTTCGCAACGAAAGTCAGGTTCTACCATTTTCTTCGGGTCCACCCCCTATGCCACCATGTAGGCGAGTTGACGGCTTGTCAAGCCCCCTAAAAGCTAGTGCTCATTTATTGTGCATACGCGTGTGACAATGTGTCGCCCCCGTATTCTGGAGTGAAACGAATGCTGTTTCTATCCCTGCTGGCCACAGCTCGAATGGTGATTTGACAGGAGGACGTCTTGCGAGGCAACCGTCTTTCTTATCAGGATATCCTATTCTTTGAGCATCAGCTCAAGATGGAGATTAGAACTGATAGAAAACGCTTGGTTTCCACAGACCTTAGAGAAAGGTGGGTGACCGTGACGAGTTTTGTTCGTGCCAACGGAGCTAGCCATTGGTTTTCTCTGTTAGGTTTACCTAATTCACATTGTGGTGGTTTCCTGTAGAGCCCTCCCCTGATCTAGCTTGACAAGCTTTGTGTACCTAGTTAATGTGAGTAAGTGTTGTTCCTGGCATGCTCCCGGCTACATCTTTGGTTATGATCCAAGTTGAGATTCCCAACCTCAGCAGTTTGTTTTTTGGCCTCCTTTGATCTCGACTCGGTCAGCTTTATTTATTCCCCAAGTCCGTATATATTTTCTTCTTTCACTCTCCCTCTTGATTCTGTCGTAGGGCAGAATACAGCGGTCTCTCTTTTTTAAGGGCTGGACGGGTCCAACTAACACAATTTATCTTTATTTTGTTTGTTTTGAATTTTTGTTTGATTTTTTTTTTTTTAAGGGGGTCACCCCTCCCATCTCATTTTATAACATGTACAAATTTTTATGTATAATATTTTATAATCATGAAATGAAATTTTTATGCGATGGGGTGTGTTTTTTAGGTCCCCCCTGAGAGTATGCATTATTATGTTATATGGAGGGGTGATTGGTGATGAATGAGTTTTTTTCTGTTGAATGTATCAATTGTAACGAATGAATGGGCTTGAATCAGATTAGCTAGATACAGGATAGTAAGTGAGGACCAGCAACTTATTCCCCTTTTCGGCCTTGTGCCACAATTGTGTATTTTACGCAATAAATCTTGACATATTGGTAGAGAGCGTTCAATTTTCATCAATTACGTATGTGAGTTTATATGACGACAACGATATAAAAACACAGATTTATTTGAGCAGATTTGGATTGATATAAAGACATTCATGCCTCCTCAGTAATAAATTACTATTTCTTGGTGCCATATTTCTTTCCCAGGTTTTAGTAATTATCTCAGTAACATATTATGCTTCTTCCTCAGGCCTTAGTTAAATCCCCTTGTAGTCGTTTAAAATATGTAGCCTGATCACTGAAAAGTGTCTAGAAACATTATCCCTAATTTTGTCAGAATTATTTTTATCGGATAGAAGTCACAAATAAATACAAGTTTATACCCACAAAATATTAATACACCAATAAAATCTCAGGAGACGAACACAATCCTACTATTTTGAGATACATTTTCTATATGCGGTATCCTTTCAGTTATCCTGCTATCAGGTTGGTGCAAAAATAATATCGTTTTTTGACGTTTTTTTTTTAACGTCAAAAAACGATATTATTTTTGCACCAACCTAATACATATAATGCAAGTGAATAGTTGTGTAATTTTAAATGACTACATAAATTATTTGTTTTAATGATAAATATTAAGCTTAAAATTTTAATTACTCTATGCTAACAGCTACCATCTTCTCATGTTCAATTTTCTACAGCTGGCGAAAATACTTCGAGACAAGCAAAAATGTAACATAAAAAAACAAATTGATAGGGTGCTTTTATTTATTGACAGTTACTTATATGAGTTTATGTGGGGGGGGTGACAGAGAAACACTGATTTATTCGAGCAGATTTGGCTTGAATAAAGATATCCATGGCTCCTCAGTAATAAATTACTTATTTCTTTGTGTCCTGTTTCTTCCTCAGGCTTTAGTAGCTCAATTACTGTAGACTAAAATATGTAGTCATATAACTGAAAAGTACCGTAAAAAATGTACATAGATAGGGGAGTAACCTGAAGGGGAGAAATATTGCTTAGAGCATCAAAAATGGACAGTTGCGGGGAGCTGTTTTCGTGCATGGCACATAAAAGACATTTTAGTGCCATTTCTAATATTACCTTAACAATGTCCTGAATATATTACTGACAACCTTGACATCGGTTTTATATCAGGAAAATCAAACAGATTTGAGAAACCGGATTGTTATTAACGGAGACGCGAACACACCGGAAGTGGAAAGACCTATTAGACATCTATAAACTCTGGGAAGATTATCATCATGGTTGACAGATAGACGGTATAAGCCTCCGTTCTTTTGTTAACGCTCTAATCTCTTCGTGTTGTGTTGGAACAAATGCAGCCATCGGCGATATCTTTTCTTATCTTGTTTTCGTTTAAGCTCTCTACTCTTCTTTCATTATAAAAATTGTTATCCATTGTAAACGTCTTCCGTTCAACAAGGTCTTGTCACAAGATGACGACATACGTCAGAACGTATATTTCAAATTGGATTTTCTTAGTCTATAACTTTGTTTTTGTGAAGCAGTAGCCTTCTTTTAATGTTTTTTTTATATCTTTGTCTAGAAATGAATTGCTATATTTTATTTGTTTTATTTTCCATTTATGGCTTGCGTTATTATACGCACACTTACTTTTCCACTGCTGAAACGTCTTTTGATAAATTTTCTCTTGACATCTAACACTTCTTTGAAATATTTGAAGACATTCGTATATTACAGATTTCAAATTTTCATTTCGTATATTCGAGAATTCAAATATAAATTTCGTATATTATACAGGGTGTTGCAGAAATACCTCCCACATAATTTAATTTTAAATAGACACCATTGCTACTAATGTGTTACTGTTATGTGGGAGGTATTTCTGCCGCACCCTGTAGAATTCACCGATATATTTCGTATATTATAGATTGCAGCAATTCCTTTTCATGTGCAGTGTCCTCTTGGGATGTAGACGATCATAACCCTCCACATTTTCCTGTCCCTGGTAGCTCTTGAGAAGTTTTGTCCTTTTGCCATTTCTCCTAAGCCTCATTCTACCATCCATTTTCTCAAGCCCATCAAGTATGCTACGCGATGTTTTCCTCAGTCCCTCTTTCTATTAATCTGTCCTATGTGTATCAGATTTTCCAAGCCTTCATTCCTCATTACATGCCACAGTAATTTCAACTGCTACTTCCTGATGTTAAATATGTTGCCTTTTGTTTTATATTTTCTCTAAAACCTCACATCGTATATTACAGAAGTCAGCTACAAATCACTTACGTTATAGAATATACATTTCGTATGTTAGAAATTTCAGTTATACATTTCGCATATTATAGACTTCAACTGTAATTTTTAAAAGGATTTTTATGCGGTATTAATTCTTATTTCTATAAACGTTATTTCTAGTCACGTGTTTTAGTTGCAATCCTTGTTTTTTTTTTTTGTTTTTTGTTGTTTTTATTAAACAGTAAAATTAATAACACCCAGCCCACATTTAGAAGTCCTATTAAAGAAAATTCTGCTTCCGACAAGAATCGAACTTGCATCGCTTTTTCGGCATCAATCCTTTTTCTTGGTGGTAAAATAAGTGTATGCGGTTTCGATTTCTGTTGGAAGCAAAACTTTTCTTTAGTAGGAAGTCGCAATTTAGGCAGATTGTTATTAATTTCACTGTTAAAGCAAAAAAAAAAAAAAACAACAAAAAAAAAACACACACACACAAAACAGACTTCAACTATAAATATGCATATTATGGAAATCAACTGTAAATTACATAGATTGATCTATATATAAAATTCCGTCTGTACGTAACACCCTCTAAAATAGGCATACATTGACCGATCAAAACTAAATTTTGGGGAGAAGTGTAGACACTTGCGAGAACTATAAACAAATGACAAGGCCAAACGCTTCAAAAAATTGGAATTTGTTTTCTGAATGAAATATTTACGCACAGCCTGTTGTATGTTGCATGCTCATGTGTAAGAAATCCTAAGAATCGCTGTTAAAAAAAGGAAACAAAGAATTTCTCTTCAAAATATTGTTTACCATGAAGTCCTATGAAATTAAATTAAATAAATTATTAAACCTCGATGTAGGACCTTTGTCAAAGTATTTTTCCAAACAAATCAACTTATTCAAATTTCGTCTATTGGTTTTAGTGGAGTTTGTAAATCTTAACAAGAAATGTTAGTGATAATTTCAACGATATTAAATATTGTGAGGGTTTCAACACACATCAGGATGCTGCAAAAAATTCTGGTATTTCACACTTTTGGTGAAGGAAAAGAATAAATTAATATATTAATTTTCAAATAAAATTGTGGCTTTCCAGTGAAGTACCATTGTGGTTAGATATACAATTACTTTCATCTTCACATTTGCCATGGGAAATAGCGACAGTATAGC
>OZ010581.1:92837687-92865187 GCA_963932145.1 Acanthosepion lycidas | reverse complement strand
TGCCGAGCAAAACCCATAACTATTATCAGTCACGAAGAAACAATGTTCCTTTGAGTGCCTACTGGCACTTAAACTCAACCCAGACTTCAAGTGAGATTCATACATACGATTCATCGCGAAAGAGGCGGGAAAAGACGCTTGCTTTCCTGTACTGCTCTATCTGACTCCTCGTGTTATCCTTCAAAAGAGCCAGATCGGGTCGAAAATGGAGTATTGCTGCTATATCTGAGCAGAAGCTACCCAGTTTTCATTTTCCAGTGTGTAGAGTCAAAAAACGGCTACGCGTCCTTGTGGGTGATAAATTATTTTCCACCCTGCAATCTCTTTCTCATAAACGAAATGCCGTGAGCCTCTATTGCTGCTTCGATGGAAAGTGTTCAGACGAACGACTTTCCTTAGTTCCACCAGTTCTAACCTTCACGGCTAAAACCCGCCAGGCCACATTGTAGCGAACCACTTTCATTCCCTTTGTAATTCTTTGGTGAAATGCACGTTCCACTCGAACAGCTTCTTTCGACGAACTTCTGATCTGTGGAACCGTCTTCTAAGAGGATGCTTTCACGATCACTACAGTCTTAACTTGTTCAAGTCTCGGGTTAATCGTTATCTACCGCCACAGATCTGAATAAACCGTGTCTCTTGCTTAGTTAACCTCTACATCGAGGCTCCCTCGGGTGTTGTGCCAACGTTGGGGATATAGTGGTCAGTTTTGGGTCAGGAAAACAGTTGATACTAACGTTACAGTAACGTCAACACAACATCACATATTCTTCAACCAAAATAAAAGGCGTCTGCAATGTTAGAAGAACAATTCATGTTAGCTGAGTTGGCTGACAACTTTGCTGGATTACTCCCGCCCCCAGCTCTCACTCTGTCTCTGTTCCCACCTCGCTTTCTCTCTCTACCTCTCGCTTTCTGACTCACTCACGCACGCAAACACACACACACACACACTAACCGTCATCTCCAGAGACGTTTCCTTTTCTTCTCAAGCCAAGATGTCTTTTGTCAATATTTTCAAATGAACGCTAGGTCTTTGAACTTTTTCATTGTTTATTCTCGTTACACTATTTTTCTGCAATGCTTGTACGAGAACAAGTTGAGTAAACTTTTTTCTTTTCATCCGATATTTTCACTTCAGTATAAGCTAAGCTCTACAAAATGACCTTTTTCACTTCACCTTCAAGAGCAGATTTTTTTTTATCACATGTTAATACCTTGGCTGATTCATTTCACCTTTTGCATTTGATTTCCTGAGTAATTTCAATGAAAAAAATGGAGGAAATAAAATTTGCTAAGTAACGTGTTCAGTCCCTATAATGAACTTCTTTAGACCAATAAAATTTTTTTAACGAATTAAGCTTGATATATATATATATATATATATATATATATATATATATATATATATATATATGGTGGTACTCGGTTGGAAAAACCTTGGATATTTCGACTTGTAGTAGAACAAACAAGTACCCAAGGAAAAATGAGGGATAAAAAAAGAAAGAACCAACAACATGAAACTCAGGTGAAAACAATCGTCCAGAGTTCAAGCTCAAAGTCCAAAGAAAAAAACCTCCAAAAAGAGTAAATGTCCTGACGATCCGTTTAGGTGAAACCTATATAGGTTTGCCTGGCTCATTAGGTTTATGTTATATATATATATATATATATATATATATATATATATATATATATATATATATATATAAAGTACAAAAAATAATGTTCAATTAAGAACAGAGCTTCTACTCGAATATGAGTATACATAAGATATAATGTTTAAACGAAATTAATTAACAATATGTCGGATTTAATCCATAAATGTTTTGCTTACGTTAGGAATACGAGACTGATTAATATATATATATATATATATATATATATATATATATATATATATATATATATATATATATATATATATATATATATATATATATATATATATATATATATATATATATATATATATTGATTGAAAAATAACTCCATATTTTATGTGTGATGGACTCTCCCGTCAAAACTATAATTTTACAAGACTAGTGAGTCCATCATACAAAAAATAGGGTTTAGTTTTCAATCACCCTTTAGATGTACGTGTGTGTTTAATTTATTTGTTAAAACGTTATTTTTAATGGATACTCAAATTTGAGTAGATGCTCTTTTTTGTTTTATTAAACAGTATATTTATTTATTTTCATGATTGCATGATGTTTGTTGTCCTCTCAGTTACCTTACGTCTGATCTAACGACGGTTCACCTAGGGAAAGCAGGTTCGAATCCTGCCAGAGGGTGCATATTTTTTTTAATATAATTTCTCGAATATTCAGGCCGGTAGATGGAATAAATATAGTGTTTAATAAATAAATAAATAAAAACAAAGCATCTACTCATATATGAGTATCTATTTAAATAACGTTTACATAAATAAATTAAATATGTCGGTTTAATAAATGTTGAAATCCATTCCTAAGAATATATATTTAAATTATTTTCAGATAGAGTGTATTCGTAAAGGAACAAAATGTATAAGTGAGAATAAGGGGAAAAATTTTTCTTAGCCGATGCGTTTCGTCTTCTAAGGTATTTTATCAAGGCAATGTAAGGTTTTGTTAGCGAACCGTTTGTACGTTATGAGACAAATAGGTGCGTCTCCTGAAATAGCCTACTACAAACATGGCGGACTCGGAGTATGTACGGGTCCACCTAAAGAAATGTGAAAGGAAATGTGAACAAAATAACAAAGACCGCTATATATATATATATATATATATATATATATATATATATATATATATATACAAACAGGTATATGTGTATTGTGCATTGACATACATTAACGGTTACAACTGATAAATACGGTAATTAGTGCGTATGAATGAACGTAGAAAGTTTGTGGTCAAAGTATGTGTAAGTGAATGTTCATACGTACGTATGTGCGTAATGTTCATTCGTGTTTCCCAAATGAAACGCATAGCATCCACCCACCCCCACAAAGGGGAAAACGCAAGACTTCACGAGAGATTTATATCGTGTGGTATCAGCTGAAAAGTGAGAAAAAAAGACGACAAGGCGAGGTATCACCGAGTTTATCTAGTATATGTAGAGCGACCCCAAGTTGCAGTTTCAAAATTTAGGAAATTAAGGAGGAGGTAACTCCGGCAGTTTATTTTGTTGCACGTGTTAATATACAAAAGTGAGGATGTCATTGGCTTACCAAGGCTTTTAAATTTGAGAACGTCCCCTTTAAACAACATCCAGATAGTCACAACCACTTACGAAAGTATTATGAATGTGATAAGAACTAAAACAAAGCCATAACAATAATAATAATACAGAAGTAGGCACATATAAAATAAGTCGCCAGCACTGTTCCTCACAGTACATTGGGGAAACGAGCAGGAATTTGAAAAAAACATCGTATCTGTGAACTTAAAAAGGACTTTATACGTAACAATTTATCAAATTCACTAGTCATACACACAAATGAATTCAACCAAAATTTTGATCTAAAAGATGCCAAACTCATCAAAAGAGAGAGTAATTTACTCAGAATCTTATCAAAGTGTAAATCTACGCCCGTTTTTGTCTAATCGCACCTTTCCTGAAAGAATTACAGTGTAACCCGGATATAAGAGAGTTGGCGGGACCGGAGGATACGTCTCTTATATCCGGGTTTGGTCTATTTTATATACATTAACACAGGCTCTAATTTGGAACCAGAGACAATCTCTCTTATATCCGGGTTTCTCTTATATTCGTGTCTCTTATATCCGGGTTACACTGTACTACTTTTCCAAGCCAACATACACGATCACAAATACGTTAAAAATCAAGAGAAAACTGTTAAATCCTCATGTTTTTGAAGTTGTACAGCAAATACGTCCATCCCATAATATAGCAATCTTTTCACAATCTAAACAATATTCCTTTAAAATAAAATAACATTTCTGAAATATTACTCGCTTACATGTTTAGGAGACTTTGAATTATTGTCTCTTCCACCTGTTTTGATTGACCTTTAAACCACCTGATGAACATTCATGGCAGTTCTCAAATTCAAAATATTAATAAACCATAATTTCTCTTGTTACTTGTACCTTATTCTAGATATATTCATAGTTAATGTTATTGAGTGTTGACTTTTTTTCTTTTATTTATGCTTCCATTATTTGTAGGCTTTTTTTACATGTGCATTATGGTCTTATACTTGCATTTTCTACACGCATGTTGTGAATGGAGTTTGATATGTGTCAGTGTGAGACTAAATGAGGCCAAATTGAGCTATTGTCAGATAGATACAACCTGAGTTTTCTTGAGATGCATGTAATGTTTTGCCCGATATAATTATTCATGAATTTGGTTTCATCAGGAACGCAGTTGCTTAAGGGACATGTGAATTCATAAATAATATTGTTTCACTGTAATTTAAATACATTTTCTCTTGGAAACATTATAAAGAAATACACAACCCCAGTCGACCAGATCAAGGAGAATAAATTATCTACTATCAGAAGTTCAAAACAGATGACCTACTCGTCAACAACAACAACTCACCTGTAAGATTTAAATTAGAGAGAAGAAATATTATTCACGAATTCACATGTCCCTTTAGTAACTGTGTTCCTGATCAAGCCAAATTCATGAATAATGATATTGGACACACCACTACATGCCTATCAAGAAGACTCACGTTGCATCTCTGACCACAGCTCAATTAGGACTCTCGGTCGTACCATAATGATGTAAAGGATTACATTTTGGCTGAAAGAGTTGCCGGAATGTTGTCAGTTGACTCCAAATTTTAATATGCATACTACATCGCATAGATCTGTTATTAAGGCAAAAAGATAAGCTACACATTATATCGTGGCTGTTTCCTTTCTTTTTTAAATAGTCAGCAGCCTTCGGGGCACCACTCTGGAATTTCGGTCTGAATTTACTCCCATAACCTTTTCCGTGTTAGTATAGCAGCGGTGAGGAGAGGTTTAAAATCAGCTGACCATCTACCGGAAGATGGCAGCATATTCACAAATTAAACGATATATTTGTTGTTGATTCATTCATAAGTAACGTTAATTTACACATGGAAATTCTAATGGTGGACAATCTTCCCTCAGACCAAATCATATTTGACGTAAATATAGCAGACAATGATTGTTATCGCCACAGACTATAGGAAACAATTAGTTTTATCAGAGAAACATAGGCTGACAAAGATTTTACAAGTAGCACCCGCCCTCTCTAAACTGTATAATTACTGCCTCAAGGAATCCTGTTTTCCTGACTGCTGGAAGTCCTCATCCATTGTTCCTGTCTTTAAGAACTCTAGAGACCCCTCTGACCCCTCTAATTACTGTCCTATTAGTTTCCTACCTCTCTTCGGCAATGTCTTCGAAGCCCTAATCAACGCCGAAGTGGTTAACCACCTTACCTCACACGACCTGCTCTCAGACAAGCAATATGATTTCCGCTACGCCCGTTCTACAGCTGACGTGTTTACGGCCATCACTGAAACTGTCTACCAAGCCCTTCAAAATAACGGTGATGCTCGTGCCGTGGCTCTAGACATCTCCAAAGCGTTTGATAGGGTCTGGCATGCCGGCCTTCTTCGTAAGCTCCAGGGTTATGGTATTACTGGCCGACTGTTTGATCTAGTACAATAATTCCTGTCAAACCGAGAATTGAAGGTCGTTCTCAACGGATTCTCCTCCAGTTCCTATCCCACGAACGCAGGTGTTCCCCAAGGCTACATCCTTGGCCCCATTCTTTTCCTTATTTTCATCAACGACCTTCCTGACGCGATAGATTCCCAAGTTGGCATCTACGCGGAGACACTACAATTTACTCCTGCCTCAAAAACAAATCTAGTGTCGCTGACAAAACTAACCTGGCCGCTCGTCTTGAAATGGACCTCCAATCGGTTGTTAACTGGGACAACAATTGGATGGTCAAATTTAACGCCTCAAAAACTAAACTACTCTCCATTAACCACCATTGAGATCCTTCCCTGGCCCCCATTAGAAAGTCTGATAGTCAACTTCTTGAGAGCATCTCCCTGCGTCTGCTCGGTCTCACGTTGACTGCTGACCTGAGATGGAACAAATACATTGAGTCAATTGCATCGTCCACCGCGAGGAAAGTTGGCTCTCTGTGCCGCGCCAGGAAATTTTTCTCCCCTGAATCGATACTTCAAATATACAAAACAACCATTCGTCCTTGCATGGAGTATTGCTGACATATATGGTCTGGGGCACCTTCTGTTTACCTCGGAGTTCTTGACAAGATCCAGAGACGGATATGTAATGTAATTGGCCCTGATCTGGCGTCTCGTCTGCAGTCACTATCTCACAGACGCGCCGTCGCCTCTCTCTGTCTCTTCTACAAATACTTTCATGGTAATTGCTCCGATGAGCTGCTTTCACTGGGTCCCAGTCTCCATGAATTCAAGCGCCCTACGAGGCTGCCATCCCGCGCCGACCCTTAAACTGTAGAAACTTTTAAATGTAGCCGTCTCTTCTACTCCAATAGCTTCATACCTCGCACCTCTCGCCTGCGGAACACCCTTCCCAATTACTGTTTCCCTGAGAGCTATAATCTCCAACTATTCAAATGTAATGTCAATCGACATCTCCAGTTACCTTGATCTACACACTATCCTTCCCTTCATCCTTTCTTCTATCACTCCTATCTGCTCTTGCTACAAATCTTCTGCACCCCCCCCCCTGCATCCTAGTGGCTTCATGCCTTGCTCGGGGCGCAATACTTAAAAAAAAAAAAAAAAGTAGTATCTATCATTTTACTTGTTCTTTAAAGACAATTATTTCGTTTCCCGAATTCAACGTGGACATTGATTTTTTAGTGTGCACACCAAAGGCGTTTGCTCTTCGCGTGTGAGTCGTCGAACAGTGCTGAGGAGTGATTAATGCAGTCAGTTTCAAAAATATCATTTCACACCAAAACCTTATGTTCTGTACGCCATGAGAAAAATGTGCAGATGACAAACATCAGTAACAACTATTGCTATAACTTATCTCAGTTTTCCTGCCATTTCCTTGAGATGATAGCTCATGTCAACTTCATACTCATCAATAATATTAAACTTTACCACACTGCAGGCAACAATAGTCACCGTAGAGTTCTCTCTCTTTGCTACTCTAGCGGCTACTATCATCCATGCTTGACTAATTGTTGCGGTTAGGGTTAGGCAAACATCGATAAAACTGTTAGCTTTTCTGAAGTTGAATTATTTTATCTGTTTACAAAAACAACGAAAGAGTATCTTTATTCGTCATCGAGAAAAATAAATACGGGTCAAGTGAAAGAAAAAGCAAAGAAAAACACACCACTTTTCTGACACAAAGAAAGCGTTCTTACCGATTTTGCTTCTTATTTCACCCCCAGAACTCCCCAACAAGTAAAAAAAGTTAAATTTCCGTTGAATTATTTATGTATTTTTTAATATATTTGTTTTTATTACGCGTTTTGCATTTCGCATTTCATTTTTGTCTTTGTTTTCATCGTCAAAATATGCATGCAAAACGAAATGCATTACATAATACAACCCGGATATAAGAGACCCGGATATAAAAGAAACCCGAATATAAGAGAGATTTTCTCTGGTCCCAAATTAGAGCCTGCGTTAATGTACAGTGTAACCCGGATATAAGAGAGTTGCCGGGACCATATACGAAGTCTCTTATATCCGGGTTTGGTCTATTTTATATACATTAACACAGGCTCTAATTTGGGACCAGATAAAATCTCTCTTATATCCTGGTTTCTATTATATCCGAATTTCTCTTATATCCGAGTTTCTCTTATATCCGGGTTACACTGTATGTAGTTTTAGCTTCTTTAAATAGAAATTAGCTTAATTTATTTACTACATTTTATTAAAATAATAACTTGAAAAGAAGATACAAGATCTTAAATTTAACTTAGATAAATTGATTTTATTTGCATGAAAATAATAGAGTATAGTAATTAAATAAATACTTACTTAAAACCTATTTATTTAAAAATTATCTGAGTTGGTTCTTAGCCCCTCTCCCCTCCAGAATGTACGGCAATGGTATTGTTGCAGTGGGGTTTTATCTGGACTGGAAACCATAATTATTTTTTAGTTAATAATTATTTAAACGTATAGGGGCTAGACTCCTCCAGAAATACGGCCCAGGTATTGTCGTAGTGGGATTTTATCTAGACCGCGATAGTTAATAATATTAGGTTGGTGCAAAAATAATACTTTAAAAAAAATATTAAAGGAGGTCCTTGTGCACCCCAACATTTGCAAATATGGTCCTAGCATTGTTGTAGTTGGGTTTTATCTTGACCTTACGATTTTCAGTTATTTAAAAAGATTGGGAAGTGGGTATTAGCAGGAAATACATTTTATTTCCAAAAGCAAAATGTAGTAGAAAATATAAATCCTGATTAATGACAACATTGATCCTTTGTATCTATTTATCATCTTGTTAAATTGAACTCCCAGGCCTCGGTTCGGTTCCAGGCATAAATCTCCTCTTTTTTTCAATCTGCATCTCCAGTCCCATTTTAAAAATAATTTCTCAGGCCCACGTTGACAATGTTTTACAAAAAAAGAAATATTTGACATTCATTGACTGAACAGTCACCCTTACTGTCGGTGAAATTTATGAAATCTTTCTATTAAAACTGTTTTTCCAGAAAGTATATGTTATCGCTCTTTCTAGTATTGGTGTGATTTTTATTCCTAGTCTTTTTGGTAGTGTGGAAAGTTAATATCTTAACTATAGGCTGATTCAAAATTCTTGTCACTCTTCCATGATATAATTTTCTATTTCAATGCTCTGTAGGGTATTATGAAGGAGAGAGTTTCACATGAATTTCACATACAAGAATACACATCAGTTGAAGGACGACGTTCGGAGTGCCTTTGCAGCAATGAACAAAGTACAGCCTCGTAAATATCACACAGGACTCAAAGGAGTGTCTAAACTGAAATAAAATAGCGTTAGACAACAGTTTCACAGGATGACCAGAGTTACGAAGAAGCAAATAAATGTTACGAAAGATTATTCTTCGAGATATTTCGCTGAACATCAGAAAAAAAACAAACAAAAAAATAAAAGACAAAAACAAAAAACAAACAAACAAAAAAACAAAAACAACAAAAAAAGACGATTATACGTAACAACTTAATTTAGGAACTCGGTATATCAACGAGAATGATCAACGCTAGAATCTCTACTAAATTATATTATTTCTCACTGTCATTTGCTGGCTGATCGTTGACTCCGTTAAATTTATTTAATGTATTGGTAAGACTATTTATAATATTTAACTGTTGTAGCGCACTGGCTTCAGATAGTACATATAAGGAGCCCTACAGCTAATCTTAATTTGGAAGCCGTCTTAAATTAATCTCGAGTCAACTAAAAAAGGGTAAAAAATTTAAAATTCAACGCATACATAGAGAATAAACGATAATTTATATATATATATATATATATATATATATATATATATATGTGTGTGTGTATGAGAGAGAGAGAGAGAGAGAGTTCGTACGCGCATTCGTGTGTTTGTAGGATCTATCCGGATAGTATCCGAAACAAAAGTGAAAAGGATCTGACAAAACGGAAAATTATATTAACGACGCGTTTCGCCGGGGGAATGCATGCTCTCTTTGATTTCTGCAAGTTAAAGATTAAAATGAGAGAAATACAATGCATGTGAAGAAAATGCCTTGTGATCTCATACACAGATTTGTCTTTCGTTCATTCTAATCCAAGGAAGGAAAAGAGCGCTTACGCTCTCAAGCGAAAAGCGTTATTAATAAAATTTTCCACTTTATCTCATTATATATATATATATATATATATATATATATATATATATATATATATATATATATATATACACACAGTGTAACCCGGATATAAGAGAAACCCGGATACAAGAGAGATTTTCTCTGGTCCCAAATTAGAGCCATACTTACCTAAACAAAATAAACCAAACCCGGATATAAGAAAAACCCGGATATAAGAGACTTCTTCTCCGGTCCCGACAACTCTCTTATATCCGGGTTACACTGTATATATATATATATATATGTGTGTGTGTGTGTGTGTGTATGTGAAATTAATGTTCCTTTCAGGTAACAGTGTTCAAATTAAATCCTGTACACGAGCAAAAATAGAGAGAGGAGGATTTACATACGCAGAGAGCGAGGAGAGATTAATATAAACAGTATGAGAGAGAGAGAGAGAGGAGTCCGTTGACCTTTCAACCGTGGCCATAGTCGGTGGAAGTGGGATAAACCACTGAAGTCAGTTCCTATGAAGTCGTCGGTAACTGAAATGAAATCTAGGTCAAAGCGAGTGCCTCTACTAAACTTTTAATTGTTGACCCGATTTATATTTATTTTCAGGCTTAGTAATTTTCATCACTAAAATAAAACGATTGGATTGGCTCTTTTTTTTTCTTTGTTATATGGAATGTTTTTCGACTTTGTCCGTAGAGAAAAAGGATTCAATGCAAATTGCTCTGTAATTTTTAAAATCGAAGGTGTGTGCATTCTTTTTTATGTGGTTATGTATGTATGCCTGTTTTGGGGAGGAAGCAAACACTGGCCGCACCAGTGTGTAACGAGTCAACAGATCATAGTCGCCAGACTGGAGAAATGTATCTGCAGGCGCGAGGGCTGACAGCAACTTTCGTTTGCTGATTGTCAAAAGCATAAAAATTGCGACTCGTGATCATGTTTCTTTACTTCAATCGCCTCGGGGCGAATAGCATTATCACGTGACGTGTCGGCTCAGTGTTCTAATAATACTTTGATGATGGCGGCATCAGGCTTGTCTGTGAAATCAGAGACTAACGCTGCTTCAAGAGATGGTTCTCCTTTCCGCCGTCGTTGTCAGTACTGAACTTCGGTCGTCACCGAAAACAATCACTCGGCCTCGTGATGCTACTGTCGCATTGTGTTAACAATATCGCCAAATGTAAGTAATGGTTTAAACAGTGCATATCTGGTATTTCCTTCTACATCTCTTGCATTTCTTTTCTGCACTGCACACAACCTTGTCAGACAATGCACTTTCGTAGCACTGACTCATGATTTTCCTCAAAATACAATGCGAAATTTAACATGGAATACTTACATTAATTTGAGGCCGTATTTCCCTAAATTGGAGATTTTTCGTTAACTCACAACAAAATCCAAAATGAATTCAAAAAAATAAATAAATTCCACTATTAATTATTTTTCTATTTGCAGTGTCCCTTCAGGACATTGACGATCATGACTCTCCACAGTTTGTTGATTTTGTTTTTCGGTTGTCTCTCTTTTGTGTCAATCCATTTCCATCGTTAGGTAAGTTATGCGTTGTTTTCCTTTCTCCCTCTTTTGCCTTCAATCTTATCAGATTTTCGAAGGCATGTTTCCTCATTATGTGCACTATAAATTACTGTCTCTTCCTGATGTTTGTTACAAGTGTCCTTTTTGTTTGCATTTTCTCTAAAACTTTGTCGTTGCTCACACATTCAGTCCATGGTATTCTCAACATCCTTCTGTAGAGCCACACATCTGTTGCTTCAAGTCTCTCTTTCGATTGTGAGGTGATTGTGCCATATAGCAAGACTTTTCTTTTACGTTACACTTCAATACCCTTTTCTTTGTTTTTAATGAAATCTTCCTGTTTCTTAATACTTTGCTTAGTTTTGGAAATGCAAATTTCGCTTTCCCAACGCGCCTTCGTTTGTTTGAATTTGGTATCTCCAATTTGTAATTTGCATATCGGGCAGTTCCTTTTGCTAACAGACATGCATTCTCTTTTGGGCAATTGATTTTTTTTTTGTCATTTCTTCTCGTTTTCCTTCATTAAATTCTGTACGAATTCTTGTCGTTTCCTTTCTGTGTCCGGTTTCTAAAAAATCCTTTAGTAATTACAGATTAATCCGTTAATATTATAGGTTTCTATAAATGTGATACTATGAACACACACCTGGAAGGAGGGGAGAGGTGATTTTTTTTGTCACGGTCTCGAGGGTTTCTGCTTAAGAGACCGACTGATGGTTTCCTTTGAAGTTCGATATTCTAAGCGGCATCCACTTTGACCGAAAGGAAAAGGTAAGTACAGTTATTTTCGGGGATCAAGTGATAACAAAATCGGAATTAGGATGCTGATCTATATTAATTGGGATCGGGTGAGTTCTGAACCGCCTTTGGCGAGAGATTGATGTTTCCGTCGAGCTGTTACAAAACCTCCATTTCATATTGCCAACCACCGCGTCTGGATGGGTTGATGGAGGTGGGGGGACATAGCAGAAGTTAACAGAAATTTAGCGTTTTTTAATGTTAAAAACACATTCATTTGGTAATTCTTGCAAAAATCAAATAATTATCATATTTTAATGAAATATCATTTACCGAAAATCTGCTCTGAATCGTTAAATAAAAAATGCATTAAAACTAAGACATTATTTAATTAGAAAAGATTTCAATTGCTTTCAGAAATACGATATATTAAGGACACTATTGTTTAAAAATATTTCGATGAATAATGAATTTTTACAAGATCGGCTTTCACTTTTTGAAATTTTAAGTTTTAAATCTGTTATAATTCTGTACTGATTTCAACCTTTTGGATGATGTTATTATTAAGGGAAAACTATATTTGCAAATCGTAAATGGGAAAGCGCAATACAGACCATCAAACACCAATATTTTTAAAAGAATTCTGAATTTTTTTCTATGCATATAAACGTACACATTTTTGTAAGAACGGCTGACAATACACGACATTGTCAGAAAACAAGAGCGATGACTATAGTAAATTTAAATATAACATTTCTAAAATTAAATAAAACATTAGATCATCACTGAGAAAAGTTTCCTACATTTTGGGGATAACTGAGTACTTAAAAATTATATAAAAAGACTCTAACGTTATTTTCTTAAATTGTGTTTTACAGATAAATTCTCCGATGAACGACATTAGATCTGTCATCAGATTGTCAACACCACAAAACAGCTACTGTCGAGTTAAAATCACAGCTACTGTCGGGCTAAAAATGCATTTCTACGCTATTTTAAACCTTAAGCAAATAATATTTGTTTCAAATCAGATTAATTATATTTTACATCAGCTAATATTTCTTAAATAAATTTTCAGAAAAATATATTTTATTTTTGGAAGAATTTTTAATAAACAGAATTACATTGCGATGAAAGACGACTAAAAAAGGGATCTAATCAGCTATTTTAGCAAAAAAAAAATACTTCTTTCAATCAATTTAAATTAGTTTTAAATTAGTTTTTTGAAATACAGCAAAGTATTTTGCTTATTGGAAATATTAAATTTAATCTATTAGCTTGAAATTAAAACAAAAATAAAAGCTTCAAGAATGATGTAAACCTAAGGTATGTTTGTGTGTGTGTGTGTGTGTGTACCTAGTTTGTACGCCTATAAGCCATTAATGCCAAAAATGGGAATGTGGTCCTTAATGTATTAAAGAATTCGGTTATTACAGTTTATTGAACATAAAAAAGACTTAATTACCTCTTAATATTTTTTTATCTCTTTACCTGGTCTCATATTCAAAATAAAAGTGTCATTATGTAATGAATTGTGGCGCATTTCAGGATGCATCGATCATCTGCTGGTTTCTGAATTCAGAGTAAAAGTGACAGATAAGCTTTTGAAATAATAAAAAAATAACATTAATACTAAAAGCTGACTTATAAATGAGTGAATACGGTATTTTTTTTTTTTTTAGTTTTACACCCTCAGGCGAACGCCGAAATTCGCTAAATGGGCGGGTCGGCCATTACTCCTTGAGAACACACATGTTTCTGCTGCCTCGTAAGGAAACTACCAACTTTTGGAAGTTTTGCTGTCTTCCCTTCTTTTTTCATTATTTCCCGAAATTCTACGGGATTAAAATATTTTATCAGAATTTCCTTTTTGGCACAAGCAAGGAATGAACAGCATCACGCGCGCGCGCGCGCACACACACACACACACACAAATATTCAGTCGATAAAAAATATTAATTCCAGCCAAAACAACAACAAAAAATACATGGGTATCTCAACGTGGTGTAATGGTTAACAAGATTATGACTAAGTAGTGAGTTCGAATCTCATTACGTACCTCATACTTTCGGCATTGTGTTATATCTAAGCTACGCTTAGAAAATCACCATAATCAAAAAAGTAACAATTTAAATCATTTATTCAAAAATGCCTTTTTCTACATTGATATTCACCCTGTTCAAGGCCCAAGAGCCACTCGAAGTAGAGGATTAAAGAATAAGAGGCACGGATTATGGAGATATGTGGGGAAGATAACGATTGACCCTAGACTTGAACAGGTTAAGATTGTAGTGATCGGGGAAGCAAACGTTTAGGAGTCGGTTCCACAAAGCAGCGGTTCGTTGGAAAAAGCTGCTTGAGTGGAACTCACATCTCACCAATGGGATATGAAGGGAGTGAAGGTGGTTCGGTAAAATGTACGTGGTGTGGCGGGTCATAACCGTCAAGGTTAGAATTGGTGGAACGAGTAAATCTCGTTTGTCTGATAACTTTCAATGGAAATAGCGAAAGAGCAGCATGCGTTTTGTGACATTCCGCCTGTGAGAAAGGGCTTGCAGGCTGGAAAACAATTTGTCATCCACAATGACTCTTTTGAACTCTATCGAGGGTGGAAAATGAAGACCTCGCAGCTTTCGTCCATATATGGCAAGGCTACTCCATTTTCGGTCTGAACTCTTGTAAAGGCAGATGATAGAAGAAGGAATCAGGTACTTATTGAAGCGGTACAAGAAACCGACTATTTTCCTTTCATCTTTTGTGAAGGATTCTACATAATTAGTTCCATGAGCTCTGAGTTGAATTTAAGTTATAATAGGATCCCAAGGCATGGGACCTTCTCTGAGAGGACACCTATTCATCGCGATAGGTGAAAATGAAGATATACTAAGCACTAGAGCAAATTCGGTGAGAGAAGCTGACCACTTGTACTTTTAGAGATTTCAAAAATATGACCAGGTCTAATATAATTGCAGACAAATTAAAACAATGCTTAAAAAAAATAATTTAATGAAGAAGGTAACAATCAAAAATACTTTTTGTATCTGTCTAAATTTCTGGGATTAGAAATGAACTTAACGAATGTCCGCATCTGTGGGGAAAATTGTGAAAATGGCCTACCTCGGAAACGCCCGCGAATCTGTGCGATGTGCAAACTCCGGTTGCTCAACGGTTAAAAGAACCAAAATGGCGGCGCCCATGTTTTATGCCAGGCGGTCTCGGACAGTTAACGCGAAATCTCGTTGTCTCGTCATTCGCATGCAAATCGTGGTCGGTCCTCGGCTGTATAAAGCAGGCGCGTTTTTGTTTCTGATTACTGTTTTTTTGGAGGGGGGGCTCGTGAGAATGTTGGACATGTGACACTGTTTTGTCGGCTACCCTCCTCGCGTTTTTCCCCATCTGCTACTATCAGCTGAGTCGTTGCTTTACCTCCACAAGCTATTTCGGCTATGGACAAGTTCGATCTAAAATTGATCCCAGAATTCGACGGCTGGTTTGAGAAGGCCGAACGTGTTTGCAGGGTGTCCAAAATAAAAGAAACTGCACTGGTCATCCCACTGAGACTCATGAGGGGAGCCTACGCCGTATATCAACAACTCGGGGGCGATGCTGACCTAGAGGAGATCAAGAGTGCCCTATATACGGCCTTTGGAATAGACCCCTTGGAAACAAGTTCGTCGGACGACGGCTCGAACCGGGTGAGACGGTGGATGTCTACCTGGCCGATTTGCGAAGGCTGGCGGTGCCGTTTGGCGGAGGAACGGACCGCATACTGGGATGCGCCTTCCTGGCAGGACTTCCCGATGACACCAGTCGGCTCCTGCGAGCGTCTTCAAGATTGGACACACTGGGAATTGACAAATTGCTAGCCAGGGCCCGTAACATCTTGAAAGACACGGAACAGGTCACGGCAGCTGTGAGAATGCCCGGGACACCGCGGGAGGGCCCAAAGTGCTACAAGTACGGTGGATCAAACCATTTCTCTAGAGACTACCGGAGCCGAAGTGATGTAGAAGTTGGGAGTAGCCAACGGACACGAGCACGACTACGCTGCTATCGCTGCAACGAGTTAGGCCATGCAGCACAGGATTGCTCGGGAAACGAGTCCGGGGACAAGGTGCAGTCGCAACCCTTGCCCCATCTCGGTCAGTAAATGCGGCATTGCCAAGGTCGACGTTTTGGTGGCACGTCAAAGGCCCCTCGGTTACGACCTGCTGCTTGGGATCGATGCGATCCGAGCGTTAGGAGGCATGATAATCACGCCAGCCGGAAATGTGGAACTGGTTAAAGGAAGAAAGGTGTGTCCAGCCATTTGCATTAGTGAGCCGGATTTCGACGTCTCTTTCAATTCCGACGAGAGGGTGTGGACCGCCGGGTGGAAATGGGCAAAAAAAAGTCACCAGTTCAGCTTCACAACAAGGTCGCAGAGTAGAAAGTTCCCGACAGCCTCAGAGGAAAATACGAGAAAGAGCTTCAACAGTGGATTGTGAACGGCTGGTTGATTCCGTACCCCCAAGAAAGACTGGGACCCCCAAAGGGTCTGATTCCCTTGATGGCAGTCGTGCAGGAGCAAAAACAGAAGGTACGTCCGGTACTCGATTATCGCGAATTGAACGACTTTGTGGATGCTTTTACTGCCGAAGCAGAAGTGTGCGCACAGAAACTGACAGCATGGAGGCGACAGGGAGTCAATATGTCGCTTTTGGATCTGCGAAACGCATATCTCCAGATTCCGGAAGTCCCTGATGTGTTGACCCGTCGACGCCTATTGTTGTGTGGGAAACTTGTTGGACATTTCCCCGTGTGTGGATGGCTCAGGGTGGCAGTTTCATTCGTCAAGCGCCTGGCAACCGCAGCAACCAATGGATGGGATGATAACATCAAAGATCCGTCCCTCTGTCGCATAGGAACAGAGATGCTAAGTAGAGTGCGGGAACTGGATCCCATTGGAGGAGACTGGTGTATGGGTGATGACGAGATCACAATCTGGGTGGATGCGAGTTCCGTGGCGACAGGAGTGGCATTGGAAGCGAACGGAAATGTCATCGAAGATGCGTGTTAGCTGCGTCCGACTAATGATGCCAGGCATATTAATTTAGCTGAACTCGATGCGGCGCTTAAAGGAGTCAATCTAGCCATCCAGTGGGAGGCGACAACATTGCACTTGGTTACTGATTCGGCGTGTGTGCACCGGTGGATTTCCGACACCTTGACCGGGAAGGCACGGGTGAACACAAGGGCGGCTGGCGAGATGATGGTTAGGCGATGGCTGGGCATTATGCGATCGCTGGTGGAAGAATATGGATTGACCATAGATTTGACACTCGTACGGACCTGTCAGAACCGTGCGGATCGCCTCACCAGAGTACCGCGCAGCTGGCTAAATCTGCTCAAGAGAGGAGAACCGGCGCTCGAGAGCGGTGCAGTGGTAGCGAGACGACTGGACGAGGACCAGATGTTCAATACACATCGTCAAAGCGGACATCCGGGCATGAAACGAACTTTGTACTTCGCCAGGTTAGACGACCTGCAGGTGTCCAGAGAAAGCGTTAAATCTGTTGTGAAGGCCTGCACAACTTGTCAGTCGATCGATCCGGCACCTGTTCACTGGGAAAGAGGAGAACTGGGCATGAAGAGCAACTGGAGCAGACTAGCGATGGACATAACTTACTACAATGGTGAGAATTTTCTAACGCTTATTGATTGCGATCCCTCTAGGTTTGCGATATGGCGGCCGCTGCGCCGACAAGATGGGAGCACCGTCATTCGACTGTTGGAGAATGTTTTCCTGGAGCGAGGCCCATCCATGGAAATACTGACCGACAACGATACTGCATTCACCAGTAAGGACTTTAAAAAATTTGCGGACAATTGGGACGTGCATCTGCGGTTTCGATGTGCCTACTCGCCGAGTGGAAACGGCATCGTAGAGCGAAACCACAGAACCGTTAAGACCATCGCAGCCAGAAAGGGCTGTGCAGTATCGGAGGCGGTTTACTGGTATAATGACGCGCCGAAAGATAACGTTTTACCGTCCACAGCACCGGATGATGCACTGCACAAGTATCATGTGCGAGTGAAAGGCATTGAAGCCAACCCGCTGCCTCAACTAGAAGTGACCGGAGGGAGATTGAAAAAAGGAGATCTTGTTTGGGTCAAAAAACCCACGCGGCAAGTGTATGACAAAATACGGCACTGGACGTGTTACGGAGGTGATTAGCCTACAATCTGTGAGAGTTGATAGAGTGCCTCGTCACATTAAAGACTTGCGACCGGTGATGCAACCGCTACCGTTACTGAGCGATGAAAGCGATTCCGAGTCTGAGAGTAATGAGCGTTCGATCTGCTTGGAGTTAGACCTGCAGGGCAGTGATTCCGATATCAGCAGCCTCCCGGCGGACACAGTGTTTACCGACACTCAAACCACAGACGAGAGCACGCATGAGGATGAAGCTTGTGTTGTCTCCCTTCGGAGGGGCACTCGACGGCGACGATCGCCACCTCCTTGCCCTGTTTGTGATCATGAGATCAGGGAGGAGTGTTTGGAAAATTTTGAAAATGGCCTGTCTCGGAAATGCCTGCGAATCTGTGCTATGTGCAAACTCCGGATGCTCAACGGTTAAAAGAACCAAAATGGCGGCTCCCATGTTTTATGCCAGGCGGTCTCGGATAGTTAATGCGAAATCTCGTTGTCTCGTCATTCGCATGCAAATCGTGGTCGGTCCTCGGCTGTATAAAGCAGGAGCGTTTTTGTTTCAGATTACTGGGGTTTTTGCCCGTGAGAAGGTTGGACGGCGTGACACTGTTTTGTCGGTTACCCTCCTCGCGTTTTTCCTATCTGCTACTATCAGTTGAGCCGTTGCTTTACCCCCACAGAATCTTCATTGTTATTATCGCAACGTTTCAGCCGATTTTCACTCCGGCCTTCTTCATGTAATCTTTCAGGAACTTGGAACTAAACCCTCTATTTAAATCGTTGTCTTTATTTAATCTACGTTCCGCTAGAATCATGTTAATAATATTTATTCTGTGTGTATTTAGACAGCATATTTGCATTCAAATAGGTTTGGTTAAATAATTTAGACATATCATATCGATTAGTTTTCGTTGTGATCTTTTCAAGTTTGCTGATTAAGTTTTTGGAATTGAGTAAGAAAAATATCAAAATTTTCTTTCGAATAGTTTTTATTTTCCCAAGTACTTTCAATCTCATCTGATACCATATTCAGAGGGTTTAGTTGTGAGTATATATATGTGTTTGTGAATTGAAAATATTTCAACTGTTCGTCATTTTACTGCTTATGCAGAGTTCTAGATTTCAAAGTTGAAAGTTCATGTATTCTTTTAGGGGAGTAGCTAGTTTGTTTTTGTACATACGTATATTATTTTTTTTCATAAGCATTTAAGGAGTTGGTTGCTATAATCATAGTTGACTTTAATTATATTGGGCTTTAATTCTCTTATACTATTTTTAGTTCTTGCTTATTTTCATGTAATATAGATGCATTTTCAAATAATATCCGGCTAATCTGTGAGTGTGGGCATGAGTGTTGCTTTAAGTGCTGATATATTGAGCTATGTTTGGCCAAATGTAAGTCTTTTGGTTAGCATCGTAGTAGCAAAGCCAACGTACATATTGACATTTTATCAGAGATACAATCTACTAAAGGACATTTATATTGATATAAAATGTTGGCCTTTTGCAAGATGTTACTTGGCGGAGAAGAGTTGTTTTGGACAACTAGGTTGTTTGTATTTATCCTCTCAAACGTTTTTTTTTTTTTCGCAATGGCTTGAAATGCAAAATAATCTGTATTAGATTTTGTAACCTAGGGAATATTGCTGAATAGAATAATCACACAAAGGTTTTGTTAATGAACGATAATACACGAACAACTTATATGAAATTCGACAGCGGCGCATAAAAGTAGTCAACGGCTAGAATCGAGTCGAGCGAATTCCACAATGAATCCTTAAATGCAGGATATCTACCAACCGCCCCACGCGGTTAGATGTGGTATAATGCCGAATCTGAGGGGAAAAAACTCCACCTAGACCCCATATAAATTGGAGTCGGGTAGCTGGTTCCCGAGATGAGACTCTGCCGTTCGACATAGCCTCGTCGGGAATTCTCTCTGTCCGGAGGTAGAGAGTTTGACTAGCACAGCTGGAGACGAATCTCCAGCTACAGGATATCTACCAACCTTCCCACGAGTTTAGATGTGTCACAAGGCTGAATTTAATGTGGGGTATCTGAGCTCGTAGGCTCGGCCCCAAATTACCCGTACACCGCGTATAAAAGGGGGATCGGGTAGCTGTTTCCCCGAGACGAGACTCTACCCTTCGACATAGTCTTGTCTGAGGAGCTTCTCTGTACAGAGACGAATCTCCAACTACACTCCAATTACAGACCAACATACAGTATTTACTACTGTCTTTATGTGAATGGGGATATCCCCATTATTGTACGTAGGTATGGTACAACAATAGAAAAAAAAATGCACCAGGATTCTTAAGAAGGGATTTGCTTTATTTGTTTATGTATATGCATACGTTCTTGAGGTTATCAATGTCTATGTATGTATGTATGTATGTGCGTGTGCGTATGTGTGTGTGTGTGAGTATTTACAAATACTCTCATGTATTTAATCATTTTACCTATTAACTGGGGTCAAATGATGAAAACACACACGCGCCCACACACACACACGCACACACACACACGCTCGCGCGTATGTGTGTGTGCATTCATGTATGTATATTTTGGCTGCATAAGTTCATAAAAACATGTTTCATTCAATAATATAGACATAGTGTGTGTACTTATTTTTATACTGATCCTTTCTAGTTGTCTAATTAGATTTTTTTTATGTTAATTTGAAATTCATCAAGAAAGCGTTTTTTGTTAGACCAAGTACTTTTGATCTTTTCTTAGATCATCTTCAGGGATAAATTCCAAAAAGAAATCTATTGTAACTGCAAGAAAAACAACCAGGGATAAATTTTAAATTCTAAAATAACTGTATCAGAGCATATTCGTGCTTTTTTTTAAAAATCCCTATTACAGTGGAATGCATGCAGATTTTATCGCAGTTAAAATAAGTTTGTAATTTACCCCTGAAGATTATCTTAGAAAAGATCGAAAGTATTTAGGCTAAAAAAAAGCTACGCCGCCTTTCTTGATGGATGTCATCTTAACATCAAAAAACTTGATATATATATATATATATATATATATATATATATATATATAGGTTCACCACTGGTCGTTAACTTTATACATATTATCTATTTACAAATATATTTTTAGTCATATCTGAAATTTTACTCACCCACACGTATATATATATATATATATATATATATATATATAGATAGATAGATAGATAGATAGATAGATAGATAGATAGATAGATAGATATAGATATAGATGTATATGTGAGTGTGTGTGTCTGTGTGTGTTTGTGTTTATCGCACCGACATATCAACATTTGACCAAATGAAATAAAGAACATAATCTCTTGGTTTGTCCGAGAAATTTTCTGTCTGGCGTATTATAATATATATATATATATATATATATATATATATATATATATATATATATATATATATATATATATATATATGTAAATTGCATATGTAAATTGCATATGTATATAGATACATACATATATATATATATTGGAAAATTTGGGTTAATTTCTGACCTATTTATTTCTGTCCTATTTCTTATATATATATATATATATATATATATATATATATATATATATATATATATATATATATATATGTATGAGGTGGGGGGGCTTTGTATTGATTATTTTAGCCGTTTTCTTGTGTTTTCTTTTTTCTTACGCGTTCCGACATAAGTTTTAATTCATTTTTTTCCTTTGACGTATTTTGCAACTGGCTGTCACAGTCGACAAGGAGATGTCGATGGCTAACATCAACAAAAAAATCCAGTTTTACCAGCAACGCAAAAGATCCTCCTATTTTTTTTATACATCATTTGTAACTTTTTGTTTATATTGTATATTTTATAGTTTCTTGTTCCTTTCATTCTTATTCTAATATCTTCAGATTTATTGAAATATATACAAGAAGAAGGGCGTTTCTTTTAAGAAATGACTCTCAATTTAGACAATCCGTGATAGACTCGGGATTAATGCCTTAGCTCGTCTGATAAAGATGTTGGCCTAACGGTTATGTTTAGGAAATTATTCGATGAATATTACTGTTTCTGATTCTCTTGCGTATAATGAGTTTATATTTGTTTGTTATTACTTGGGATTTCGTCTGCTTTCTCCAATTCTAAATCGTATTGATGCAGAGAAAGCCTGAAGTTGTCATGTGTAAAATCATTTAGTTTAAGAAACTCATTAACATTTAAATTCCAAGGCTGACTGAAGTAGTTTTTCAAGATATGCGCGCGCTAAACAAGTGGAAAAATAATACGGTGTTGATGATTAGGATCATGTATCTACATGCTTCGTAATTTCGTTATTAATTCTCCATTCGGACATTTTTGATCGGCAGTGAAACTAGGATATTATTTTTTTAATTAAATGCCGTGTCCCCTGGGAAAGTAGACGACCATGACGCACCAAGTCGGCTTGGGAAAGATAGTGGAGTTGTGTAATAAATTTTGGAAGAGAATATAACAGAAATAGAAAAAAAATGAAAATTAAAAAAAAAAAAACATATAGGAAGAAGTAATCAGAGAAAGAATTTAAATTGCAATTTAATCTGTAGCTCAAGACCGGTAGAAAAAAAATTACTCATGACTTTTCCAATGAAATTTATTCGTGGATGAATGCTGGGAATACCCTGGACTGAACATGTGAGCAACAAAGTTTTACAGAAAATGGAAATGTTATAGACACTTACACTTAGAATCAAAAAGAGATACTTGAAATTTTTAAGAAACATAATGAGTGGATGGGCATAGAAAATTTGACAATCACGTGACATATTAAAAGAAAGACAAAAATAGCACAGAACCTATATAACAAGCTTGTGTAAATGGTTGACAAAATAAGGATTAGGAGAGATTGCAAAAGGACAAATTTTACTAAGAGCTACAAAAGACTGAAAACTGTGGAGAGCCATGATCACCCACGTCGTGAAGGAACACGGCACATAAAAGAAGAAGAAGAAGAAGAAGAAGAAACTTGTGTAAATCTGTGTCAGAACGGAGATTAGGAGAGATAGCAAAAAGAAAAAAATACCAAGGGCAACAAAGGACAGGAAATTATTTACAGTCATGATCGCCACATTCTGAAAGGACACGGCATATAAGAAGAACAAAAAGGACAAACAGACAGACAGACAAACGAGGTAGAGGTTTCAGCTTGACCTTCAGATTCCACTTTCACGCGTACGTTCATAAGCGATCATGGCTCTCCCTAAATACTATTTCTTTATTATATGAAAATTACCAGAAAATTCTTGGGAAAGATAGTGGAGTAGTTCTCGTTGCTTTTCCACTGTTTGGAATTTCGTTTTCAATCTTTTAGATCGGTTGGCTTATCAGACTGATCTACACTGTTATTTAATCCATAGATGAGGGAAATAGAGTAGCTTTCTTCCTTCCTCAGGGGCATCAGTGAGAAAATGATACCAATGGACTAGTGAGTAAAATGAATTCACCTTGCTGATTGCTAATCACACAGCTGTTATGCTATTTGTACAATTTTTTCTTTTCGTCCTTACAGGACGTGGGGGATCAGCACTCTCCACATCTTCTGGTCCCTGTTCTCCCAACTATTTACACAAGCTCATTAGGTAGGTTATTTGCTGCTATCATCTGTCCCTCTTGCCTTTAATATGAGAGTATCAAATTCGGGAAGCCTTCTTTTCTCATTATACTCCTTAGAAATTTCTATTGGCTTTTTCTGGTTTTATGTCCTTTTTGTTACTTTTTTCTCCTAAATGTTCCTCATTAGAATATTCAGTACAAAAGTATTCTCAGCATCCTTCTGTAGAGCCACATAACTATTGCCGCAAGATTTTTTCTTTATCCGTAATGAGATTGTTCTGTATTCATTACTACTTAGGAGAAATTATATTACATAATTGTCATGGGTCCTTAACTATAACTACAGAATGAACTCTTCCTAAGACTATGTATAATACGCCTCTCAAGAGAGAGGGACGAATCGAGTCGAACCGATAGCAGTTCACTCCAAACCAGACTGACAGTCATACTAACACATTCCACATCTTGTATTATTATCATTTCGTGTAATATACCTTCGTTATTTCTACTTTTGTGTTCGTGTTGTTCTTCCTTATATATATATATATATATATATATATATATATGTTCCATCGTTGAAAAAAATACTAGGACATAGCCAACAAAATTTTTCTCCCACGTTGAAAACACCTAGTTCTTGATAATTACAGAGTTGTTCGATAATATTTGAAAACAGAACGTGTTATCTAAAATATTTTATTCGAAATTTTGAAAAAAGAAACAGTGAATAGAAAGACTTCGTCAGCAGAATTTAACAAAACTTACACACACACACACACACACATATATATACATTTACCGAGTGTAAAATTGTCCAAATCGTGTAACATTATGTAGTAATTGTCCACAAAATATTTAATAACAAAAAAAAAAAAAAATTAAATAAAACACTAAACTAATTGAGTTCCGTTTTTACATGTTTTTTGATAAGATATTTAGCCATTTTGACACGATTTGTCGTAAGATTTATTGAAAATCTCTTTGAGTTATTCAGCTAGGAAGAGAACAGGTTAACATCGTTTTGTGTCAACCCTACTATATCTTCCCAACGTAAGCAATGGTGAGATGAAAAAGACCATCAACGCCTTCAGTAATGGTATGAACATTCATACTCTGGCTTCCATCTTCAAATCCATTCAAGAAACATCAAGATTACTTGTGAATAAGTTTACAAAAGAGTGAACAGTAGAGGGATCATTATTTCAACTTTGAGTTTAATAGATTCTTATTGTTCAAAGCAGAGTCCAGTAGCGTTATAAAAACATCGGAGAATTTCAGTAGGATATCTTTAATCATTTCTAAAATACAACGGCTCAAAGCTTAATCTAACAATTGGACAATTTCGAAGTTACACGATTTTGACAGTTTTGGTATCACACACGGTGTGTGTATATATATATATATATATATATATATATATATATATATATATATATATATATATATATATATATATATATATCCTCAGTCCCTCGTCTGTTCAATCAGTCCGAATGTCCTGATAAAGCAGCAGATAAAGTTGAATGCTTTGCCCGAAAATCCATTTCCAACTCAACCCTTGGCTCATTTTGGAGGATAGAAGGTTTTTTTTGCTATTTGAACAATTTGCCTGTTATACCCGTTATACATACATACATACATACATATATATATATATATATATATATATATATATATATATATATATATATATATATATACATACAGTGTAACCCGGATATAAGAGAAACCCGGATATAAGAGAGATTTTCTCTGGTCCCAAATTAGAGCCATACTTACCTAAACAAAATAGACCAAACCCGGATATAAGAGACTACTTCTCCGGTCCAGACAACTCTCTTATATCCGGGTTACACTATATATATATATATATATATATATATATATATATATATATATATATATATATATAAATGCGGAGATGTAGGAGAGCGAGGTTGACATGTAAGAGACTTGAGAGAGAGTTGGATGTTACAGGATGACATATTAGTTGTCGGCAAGGAAAAGAATTTTGCCGAGCCGATTTCAAATGACAGCTGTGTCTGTTTTCTAAACTTTGTATTAGACATATTAATGGAAACATCAAGACGTTTCTTTTCTCGTTCTGTCTAGTTGCCAGTTCTGTTGGCGAACAGTTTTCTCACTTTTATATAATGAGGATCGTCAGAGAGAGAAAAAAAAAGTGACCAATTAAACGCTTAGATAAAACACAATTCACTAATTTATCAGGGCAGTAGCTGTAAAAGGCTATTGCGCAGTGTCGCCCTTGACAATTTGTTCATACTTTGACTGGTATTATGATTCAGAGCGTTTTTTCCCATGAATTGTTACGTAATGGAAGAGATTCCCGCATGAGTGCTTACAGGGACATTTTATTATTGAGCTCTTCCAGTCAACAGTCAATCATTACAACTATCATTACTTTTTTTCATTTTCTATACATTCTTCTCCATTCATCATCATCATTTCGACTCTAGTCCGCTAATCTAGTGTCTCTCAAGCCTTGTATTTTAGTGAAATTTAGTAGAAAAGGCTTTCACAGAGAAATAGTTGGCTATTTCGCACATACATCAGAATCGTTTCTGTGTTTCGTCCACTTAACATTTTTCATAGTTTCCGAAGTGTTCCGAAGAGTTCCGAAGAATTCCGAAGAAGTATTCCGAAGAGTTCCGAAGAGTTACAGTTGTCCGTACAGAAAAACATTTTTAGGAAAGGCAACGAAATTCTGCAGAACTTAATGAATCGGACAAATATCGCTTGTATGCAAAAAATTTGAAAAAAATTAACCAAAAAACATGCGCTATTTGCCTTCATTTCGTTTCATTATCCGTTCGAAAGGCATGAATCCGAATCTCTTTATCAACGATAATTGACCAAGAGAATTAGTGAATGAGAACATGTGCAAATCACTTTTTCATATGGAATTTACTACTTGAGAAGTAAGATAGATAAAAAGCTGTAACACCCATTGTCAGACTTGACAGGGACCTGTCATTGCTTCTTAAAATAGTGAGATGAGGCCACCTTCATACCACTTGAGCTAAGCACTCATTTGCCATACTCAGCTCCCGAGTTGGCGGACGACTTGAAAGAAGAAATCTATACGGGGTCAGTGGGTACTTTTCCTGTCATCAGGGCATGATATATTGCAGATTCCTTGACAGCATATCAAGTAAAATGTGGAAGAAACGACCAAAACTGCGATAACCAGCATTGGATGAGAACAGGTTTAAAATAGTCAACATAAGTGTGCAGGTCGGTGAGCAGACAAGGGACTGGGGTAAAGTAAGAAATGTAGTGTTCGGGGCGCACAGAGGAAAAAAAAATAGGAAAGGGGTGAGGATCAATGTGTGTTATTTATTTATTTTTTGAATTCTGTCCCGGGATGATTGATTGACTCATCAGGTGTGTGTGTGTGTGTGTGTGTGTGGATGAGCAGGTGGGAACACTCCTGGAATTTTGACCCAAGAACGTTTGAGGCCGAATTCGTAAAGCGGGTGGGGACAGCTCATCTCCAGGTGCTTCTTTGTAAGGGAGGATGCATTTACACGCTTTGTAGGAATCATCGATATCAGTAGGAGTCCGTATCTTGACGTCTATACATACACGCATGTCCGCTCACAATTACTCATTTTTAAGAAGCCTTCGTAGTTA
>OZ010581.1:92660187-92835187 GCA_963932145.1 Acanthosepion lycidas | reverse complement strand
TTAAACTTATACACAAACATTTCCCACATTAAGCACTCTCCATAAGATATTAAAAAAAACACAGTAAGAATCAGCTACAGTTGCACCGAAAATATGACAAATAGCAAAAGAGCACAACAGGAAAACAATCGATGAGACCTTGCCACTAGTACTGCGCTTAAATTTATAAAGTCTTGGTGTCATCTGAACA
Source organism: Acanthosepion lycidas (assembly GCA_963932145.1). Taxonomy (NCBI): domain Eukaryota; kingdom Metazoa; phylum Mollusca; class Cephalopoda; order Sepiida; family Sepiidae; genus Acanthosepion; species Acanthosepion lycidas. Next base: position 92,834,997 of record OZ010581.1, on the reverse strand, counting down.
ATTACCATGAAAGTATTTATTGAAATGTCACAGGGAAGCTACATTAAAGTGGTGGGAAAGTGACCGAAACCGAAATGCAAGGTCATGACCAATAATATTGCTGATTTTTCTTTGGATTTTATCAAACATCTCTAAATAAACAGCAAGAACAACGGGACGTATGTGGAAGCAATATTTCAAGCAGGGAAAGAAGTAGACTTATAGATATGTAAGATAGAGTCAGCGAAGAAAAATTCTCTAGCACGACACAGTGAACCAACATTCTTAGCTGTTAGCTTAGCAATGGATTCAATATACTCTTTCCACGTTCGCGCTCATCTCCTTGGTTTTCAGCTGCCTGATCAGATGCTATAGTTTCCAGGAATCACTTCTTCCGTTTGTACCGAATCAACATGTTAGATTGCAACACATCCCTTTGTCTCTGCCCGTAATGAGTGCAAGCGTGTCCTCAATGATGCAAAGTTAATATTAGCTGATAGAATGAAACAATGTATTGCTCTCGCAAGTTTGGTTCTATATATTATTGCCGGCTCTGCAAGAGCGTGATGAACAACAACAAATCCACAATACCTCCTCTATTCAATCAATTTGAGGTCCTGACTTTCTCAGTTGATAAAGCTGAATTCTTTGCTCGGAAATTCTTATCCATTTCAACGCTCGACTCATCCGGAGTACCCACAACTGATTTTCCCCTTAGAACTGAGGCTGTATTGACCCCATCGGTGGTACTGGATATCATCTCTAAATTAGACTCTCATAAGGCAACTAGTCCTGAAGATATATGCTCCTGAGAGGCTCCAGTTCTCTTCAAACTATATAACTAGTGCGTCAATGACATTTGGTATCCAGCCTGTTGGAAGTCTTCATCAGTTGTCCCTGTTTTTAAGACCTCTGGAAACGATTCTGACCCATCTAACTACCATCCTATCAGTCTCCTATCACCCTTTGGCAAAGTCTTCGAGGTTTTAATCAACGCCGAAGTGGTTAAATACCTTACACGCCATGATCTACTCTCTGACAAAGAATATTGTTTCCGCTTTTCTGAGTCTACCGCTGATGTGCTCACAGCCATAACTGATTTTGTATACCAAGCATTTGACAATAACAGAGACGCTCGAGCTATGGCTCTAGATATCTTTAAGGTGTTTGATAGGATTTGGAATGCCGGCCTTCTTCGTAAGCTTCATGGATACGGTATTACAGGACGATTATTTGACAATACAATCATTCCTGTCAAACCGTGAAATGAAGGTCGTCCAAAATGGGTTTTCTTCCAGTTTTTTTCGTACAAACGCTGCTGTTCCCCAAGGCTCTATACTGTCCTAAATTGTTACTGATTTTCATCAATGATCTTCCTGATGTCATCAGTTCCCAAGTAGGCATCTACGCAGATGATACTACTATTTACTCCTGTCTCAATAATAAATCCGTCATTGACAAAACTAACCTGGCATTGTAAAACCAATCTCTGGTTGACTGGGGCTGGAAATGGCTTGTAAACTTTAATGCCACCAAAACTGCTCTCGTTTACCCACCACAGAGAACCCTCCTTGCCTCCTATCAGAATGGCTGATGCCCAACTCCACGTGAGAGTTTCTCTGTGTCTGCTTGTTCTCACGCTTTCCACTGACCTGAGGTGGAACAACTATATTGAATCAACAGCTTCATCTACCGCAAGGAAAGTTGGTTCTCTGTGTCGCACCAGAAGGTTTTTCTCGCCTGAGTCCATCCTTGAAATCTACACATTTCCCCTTCGTCCATGCATTGAGTATTGTTGCAATATATGGTCTGGTGTCCCCGCTGTTTATCTCGAGATCTTCGACAAAATCCAGAGACGGATATGCAATGTGATAGGTCTCGATCTGGCATCTCGCCTAAAGTCACTTTCTTACAGACATGCTGTGGCTTTCCTCTGTCTTTTCTACGAATATTTTCATGGCAACTGCTCTAACGAGCTACTTTCACTGGTACATCAACTACACGAATTTTATCTACTAGGATGACATCTTTGTCCCAGCTTTTCATTGTCGAAGCGGTTAAGTGTAACCGCCTCTTCTACTCCAGCAGTTTCTTTTCCCGCACTTCCCAAGAGTGCAACTCCCTTCCTCTTACTTGCTTCCCTAATGGCTATAATCTTCAAATATTTAAATGTAATGTCAATTGACATCTTCTGATGTCTTGATATATATTCCTGTCCTCTATATCCTTTCCTCAAACATCCATCTCTCTGTAACCCCTTGTGTGCTAGTGGCACTCCCACCTTACTTGCGGTGAAATTCTTAAAAAAAAAAATCAGTTGAGAATGTTATCCCGAGAAGACGCAACGGGTCACTAAATGAATTTCAAAATCTGTCAAATGATGAAAACCTGCAAATCAAATTAGCAAAAAAAAAAAAACTTAAAACATCAATTTCCCCTGTCTTAATAGAGGCATTGGGTACCAAAGAAGGGTAACAACATTTATGTGAATAAAATTCCCGACGCATCAGAATCAGAGAACTACAAAAGATTACTTAGTGCGGAACTGCACATTCTTCTTTATGTACCGTGTACCCTTAGCATGTAGTTGATCATAGCTTTCCACAATTTCCTAGCCTTTGTATCACTTAATAAATTTTTTCTTTTCGTTATTTCTCCTAAACACTGTTCCACCATCCATTTACTTAAGCAGAAGGAGTTCCTGGTACCTTACGCTTTAAGGAAATACAAAAAAAAAAATAAATCAATTGTACTCACAATTACTGTTCACACATTAGAAGACTTTTATCTATGTAAAATGTGTGCGGTTTTAGTTTTGGATTTTCTTTTTACAAAAAAGATCAGTGGAAAATGTCATAAAGCCATGTCTGAACCTGGGTCCCTGGTTGGGATCTGGAAGAAAATGTGAATACAACAGAAATCAAATAAATAATAATAATAATTTATTAAAAAAAAATTGCATAAAAAACTTGGGTAGTAAAGACTATATGTTAATATAAATTCAGTAATACTAAAATATAACAATTAAAAACAGATAATCAGGTTTGTTGGTTCTCGCTCATCAGAAGAAAATCGAAGACAAAAACAAAAACAAAGCAAAATGCGCCCAGCGATCAAAAAATATACAACCCCTATTATATAGAAACAAAAAGAATAACATTATATGCTAATTGGGGTTTACGGCTATATATATGGTAGGATTTAATATACACTGATTCAAATACAATTAAGTGACAATCGGTATTAGCTTTATTTAGCATTGATAGTATATAACTACTGTTATTTTATCAAATGTTCAGCTGTAGCCGGACATGAAAACATTAAAGTACTGATGTAAAATGTTCAACTTTCCTTTGTGAATATTGGCTGATTATGTTCTAGTTGATCTGTGTTTCCATCCTTCGCCCAAGTCTGTTTACATAGACAGAAGCGAACTGACATCGGAATTACAGAACTAATTTGAAGGGTCAGTAGCACATCCTTCCGGATCGGTCTCAACATAGGGGTCTGGCACCAAAACCAAAAGTTTGATTGGCGGGAAAATAAGAACTTTTTACACCAACTAAAATTTGCTTAGCATATCTCTTACTAATAACATCAATTTCAGGGGAGCAATTGGCAAAGTCTTACGAAATTATCGTTTTTTTTTTTTAAATGCCAGACTTCACAATATTCAAAGAGTACACATTCTTGTTCAGAAACTTCCTAATTTCAAAATCTAATTTAATTTTTGAGCCTATAACCAAATCCCGATGAACGAAATAAATAAATCGATTTTTTTAGCTTTTTAGAATAGAACGTATCCCAATAGGTATATACCATATTTGCCAGCCTATTGAACTCACGCATGCATTAAATGCAACCAGATTTTGTCATGGAATATTTAGGAAAATAAAAGAAATCATCTAAAAAAAAAAAAAAAAAAAATTCACAATTATAACTTTACCATTCCGTAACATTCTCACGAACCATTTTCGTACATTCCATAATTAATTAAAATTATTTCAATTGTTTTTCAAGGAGAGAAATCAGCACATATATTAAATTCATAATAATAGCTACAAAGAGGTCTTCTAGCAACAGTGAACACTGGTATATATGGTAATATTTAAAAAGACAGAAATATGGTACTTGTTGGTAAATGAAGTTCCATACCATACATACAGGAAGCAAATTCCAAATAACTGTATATCAGCAAAAACACACGCAAAGCAAGCAGCAATGTACCAAAACAAATACTTCTGTAAAATCTGGTATTTCTACAAAACAAGCAGCAAAATATTTTGCAATTCCATAAATTTCTTAATTTGTTTTACCTGGGTGTATTTTTTTTTTGGGGGGGGGGGGTATTTTTAATTGATATCATGTTGTTCGCTTCCAGGACTCCTAGTTTTAGGGCTAAGCTTTATGCATGCACTGATTCCTGGTGAACCACATTTATTCAGGGTCCTCCTGTCTCTCTCATTCATAATACTGCTGTATTGGACGCAGGGTAATGTTTTGGTGAATTGTTTCGGAAAAAATCCGCGTCTAAAAGGCCAACAAACCCGAGTCTAAAAGGCCAACAAACCCGAGTCTAAAAGGCCAACAAACCCGAGTCTAAAAGGCCAACAAACCCGAGTCTAAAAGGCCAGTATATATATTTTTTATGAATTGTTTCTTTTTTATTATGAATTGCTTTTGAAAATGTCTGTTTTTATTGCCCTAATAAAATTGTATACCCCTGCAAAAATATAATAATAATAATAGTGAAAACAAGACGAAAAAGATGGCGTGGATGCTTTATAGATATTGTATTTAAGAAGCAGCTAAAACGAGAGTGTTGTACAAAAAGCTGAAACATTTTGTTGACAGGTTTGTATGTTCGTTTTGTTAACGCTGAAGGTCGTTGGTTGGTTCTTTCATATCTCGTCAATCCTGTCTTTTCAGTTTTTAATGCAGGTCAATCTCATAGAGTCGGCGCTGAGGTTTAGAAAACAAGGAATCAGAATGTTAGTCTGTTTACATGACGCTTTATTCTTTCAATCTTTTTTTTTTCCTTTGCTTTCTTTTCGTTTTTGTTTTGTTTTAAATGTAATTTCAGAAATACGTGGGAGGTAAATGAGTGCAGTCCGCTTTCTACTGTTTTAATATTTGTTAATCTCATCAAACGTCTATTATTATTTGTGGATAAACTGTGTCAGATGTTTTAACAATTGGTGATGCTGGTCAAATGTGCGGGACATATTTTCATTAAATATTAAACGTTTCCACTGGACATAAACTGGGGGATCACTTTGCAGTCGTTATTAAGTAATAAACTGGTCCGAATCGAGAATTACTAGAGGATGGGGGATTTTATTATGCAAAACAATGTTTTAACAATTGGTGATGTTGGTCAAATGTGCGGGACATATTTTCATTACATATTAAACGTTTCAGATGGACGTGAAGTGGGGGGTCTCTTTTAAGCCTTTCTACTGGACATAAAGAGGGGGATCACTTTTTATTATGCAAGAAATTGTTTTAACAATAAATGTGCTATTGATCAACAAATGGTAAAAACATCAAGTTATCGTTATTTTTACATGAATAATATTACGCGTTAGTCTCAGCTTATAATATGAGTATTGTGGAAATATTTAAAATAAACTGTCTATTATTTAATACGAGTGACGTTCATTGTAATTTAATTAAATAGGGCTTACGACCACTTCACGTTGAAATCCCAGTTCCCGTACAGACACCGAAGTTAAGTTGATCAGTACCTAGAGCGGTGACTGCTTGGGAATATCAAATGCTCTAAGCTTGTGTAGATAGTGTAATGGATAATGGCGCGGAATTGTTAATCGGAGAGCCGAGTTCGAATTCCTTATATTCACTTACGCGTAAATAACCTTGGGAAAGTCATGAATCCACATCTTCTCCGCCCGCTATGGGTTAGTAAGTAAAATTTGTATCACTAAATATTATCTCAGAAGAAATTATAATGTAAAATTATTTTCTGGCTTCAACTTGCAATGAGTTGATAAACCGTAAAGATGAATCAATTTAAGTAAATACAAATATATTTACTTTTTTAATTTCACGTACATGACGATAGTCAATGGGCACAAAAATATTATAACCTACGACGTGAGAAGAACATGTCTCTCAGAGAGAGTATTGTAAAAAAAAAAAGAAAAAAAAAATGGAAAAAATGTTTAAATTTCTGATGAATACTGAAAATGAATGAAAAATTCCTAAGGAATTTTTTAAAATTTTACCTGGTCACCAATTAAACATGCGGCCTTGCGTTGTGGAAAAGCTGTAAACAATTTGCTAGAATCTATCTTATACATTTATAAGTCTACCATTCCTCCATACATTGTATATTATTGTCACATCTGGACTTGTACTTCTGCTGTGTATTTCAATATTCTTGATAAAATACAATGAAGAATCTGCAATGTTATTGGTCCTAACTTAGTATCTCGGCTTCAGATACTTTCTCACCACCGTAACGTGCCGCCCCTCTGCCGTTTCTATAAATATATCCATGGTACTTGTTCTGATATGCTTTCCTCTTTGGTACATTAAGCTTATGGATTTAGATTGCACTATAATTATAGAATTTAGTTGAAATAGGTAGATATAACCGTAAGTTCTATACTAACATCTCTCGTGCGTCTCACTTGTGGAACTCTTTTTCAGCTTCTTACTTTCCAATCAACTTTGATCTTTCAAAATTTGAATGCAATCTTAGTCGTTATCTTCGGCCATCTTATTTACTGTCCATTTATTACACTTTCTCCTTAATAATTTATTTACACCATTTACATTGTTCGAACTTTTACCCTCATCTTTATTATCATATTTCCGACGATTCAGGCGTTTTATGTCCCCTCCCCGAAGGACACATGGCCAAGTGGATAAATGCGTTGGTTGAAGTAATCCTAGGGACTTGACCCAAAGAGTTCAGTGTCCAATGCATGGTGAACAAAAACTTTGAGTTGAGATACTAAAGGGAATTGATTGAAACTGAGATATCCATAAAGCATATAGTACATGGAACTAAAACAATCTACCCCCGTGATAAATGGTTCGATTCGAAATTCCAATGTAGATCACCTGAAGAAGGACGGAATGTATAAAATTCGAAACGTTGTGAATATAACAATAATGACGAGGACAACGGTCCGAACAATGTAAATAGTGTCAATAGTTACAATACTTCCTCACAGAAATATAGACAGATTCTGAAGCTAGCCGGAGCATAAAACGGCCGAAACGTCGTGAATATGACAATAAAGATGAGGACAACAATTCGAACAATGTAAATAGTTAGAATACCTCATCTCAGAAATATAGACAGACCCTAATAATTCTTTTTGTATTTTCTCTCACTCTCTTTACTCTATTGTTTTTATTGCCTTGCTTAGGTTGAAATGATTAAATGATTCAGGTATACGGGATTTTGTATTAATAAAATATATGTTTATTTGGAAATTAACTTGAAAGTTTATTTGTGAATAAAATCTTTTTGCTGTTATTTGTTTGCAGGGTAAACACTGACACAACCTCAAATATTCATTAATGAATATGTATTTTTAGAAAAAAACACGCTTATTTACACACTATACTGCACATTTGGCCTCACGTTTTTCACTGACATCTAATCAATAGCTGCTTACACTGCAACGAAAGTTGGGTCCCTGTGACGTGGCAGAAAATATTTCTCGTCAGAGTCCATCTTGTACATTTACAAATCTACGCCCGTGGCAGAAAATATTTCTCGTCAGAGTCCATCTTGTACATTTACAAATCTACGCCCGTGGCAGAAAATATTTCTCGTCAGAGTCCATCTTGTACATTTACAAATCTACGCCCATGACAGAAAATATTTCTCGTCTGAGTCCATCTTGTACATTTACAAATCTACGCCCGTGGCAGAAAATATTTCTCGTCAGAGTCCATCTTGTACATTTACAAATCTACGCCCGTGGCAGAAAATATTTCTCGTCAGAGTCCATCTTGTACATTTACAAATCTACGCCCGTGGCAGAAAATATTTCTCGTCAGAGTCCATCTTGTACATTTACAAATCTACGCCCGTGGCAGAAAATATTTCTCGTCAGAGTCCATCTTGTACAATTACAAATCTACGCACGTGGCAGAAAATATTTCTCGTCAGAGTCCATCTTGTACATTTACAAATCTACGCCCGTGGCAGAAAATATTTCTCGTCAGAGTCCATCTTGTACATTTACAAATCTACGCCCGTGGCAGAAAATATTTCTCGTCAGAGTCCATCTTGTACATTTACAAATCTACGCCCGTGGCAGAAAATATTTCTCGTCAGAGTCCATCTTGTACATTTACAAATCTACGCCCGTGGCAGAAAATATTTCTCGTCAGAGTCCATCTTGTACATTTACAAATCTACGCCCGTGGCAGAAAATATTTCTCGTCAGAGTCCATCTTGTACATTTACAAATCTACGCCCGTGGCAGAAAATATTTCTCGTCAGAGTCCATCTTGTACATTTACAAATCTACGCCCATGGCAGAAAATATTTCTCGTCAGAGTCCATCTTGTACATTTACAAATCTACGCCCGTGGCAGAAAATATTTCTCGTCAGAGTCCATCTTGTACATTTACAAATCTACGCCCGTGGCAGAAAATATTTCTCGTCAGAGTCCATCTTGTACAATTACAAATCTACGCCCGTGGCAGAAAATATTTCTCGTCAGAGTCCATCTTGTACAATTACAAATCTACGCCCGTGGCAGAAAATATTTCTCGTCAGAGTCCATCTTGTACATTTACAAATCTACGCCCGTGGCAGAAAATATTTCTCGTCAGAGTCCATCTTGTACATTTACAAATCTACGCCCGTGGCAGAAAATATTTCTCGTCAGAGTCCATCTTGTACAATTACAAATCTAGGCCCGTGGCAGAAAATATTTCTCGTCAGAGTCCATCCTGTACAATTACAAATCTACGCCCGTGGCAGAAAATATTTCTCGTCAGAGTCCATCTTGCACATTTACAAATCTACGCCCGTGGCAGAAAATATTTCTCGTCAGAGTCCATCTTGTACATTTACAAATCTACGCCCGTGGCAGAAAATATTTCTCGTCAGAGTCCATCTTGTACATTTACAAATCTACGCCCGTGGCAGAAAATATTTCTCGTCAGAGTCCATCTTGTACATTTACAAATCTACGCCCGTGGCAGAAAATATTTCTCGTCAGAGTCCATCTTGTACATTTACAAATCTACGCCCGTGGCAGAAAATATTTCTCGTCAGAGTCCATCTTGTACATTTACAAATCTACGCCCGTGGCAGAAAATATTGCTCGTCAGAGTCCATCTTGTACATTTACAAATCTACGCCCGTGGCAGAAAATATTTCTCGTCAGAGTCCATCTTGTACAATTACAAATCTACGCCCGTGGCAGAAAATATTTCTCGTCAGAGTCCATCTTGTACATTTACAAATCTACGCCCGTGGCAGAAAATATTTCTCGTCAGAGTCCATCTTGTACAATTACAAATCTACGCCCGTGTCAGAAAATATTTCTCGTCAGAGTCCATCTTGTACAATTACAAATCTACGCCCGTGGCAGAAAATATTTCTCGTCAGAGTCCATCTTGTACATTTACAAATCTACGCCCGTGGCAGAAAATATTTCTCGTCAGAGTCCATCTTGTACATTTACAAATCTACGCCCGTGGCAGAAAATATTTCTCGTAAGAGTCCATCTTATACATTTACAAATCTACGCCCGTGGCAGAAAATATTTCTCGTCAGAGTCCATCTTGTACATTTACAAATCTACGCCCGTGGCAGAAAATATTTCTCGTCAGAGTCAATCTTGTACATTTACAAATCTACACCCGTGGCAGAAAATATTTCTCGTCAGAGTCCATCTTGTACATTTACAAATCTACGCCCGTGTATTGAATTCTGCCGTCATATCTGGTCTGGTACTCCTGCAGTGCATTTCGATATTCTTGAACAAATCCAGAGAAGTGTCGGCAATACAATTGATTCTGACCAAGCATCTAGACTTCAGTCCCTTTCTCACTGACGTGTTGTGGCATCCCTCTGAAGAGCTTTTTTCTCTACATGAATTTAAGCGTACTGCTAAATTGGCATCTAGGTTCCGCCCGTTGAAATGTCAGTTGAAAACGTGAGGCCAAGAAGGCACAGTGTGTTGTTCTCCACGAGTCTAGCATCAGTCGTACTGATGGTTGACAGGAAAGATTCTCTATGGTGGTTAAATGAGAGCAGTTTCATTTTGGAGGCATTAAAATTTCCTGCCCCTCTTAACCACTGATTGGGGGTCCTTTTCAAGAGCAGCGACCAGATAAACTTTGACGGATTTACTATTGAGACAGGAGTAAATGGTAGTGTCATCGGCATAAATGCCTACTTGGAATTGATGATATCAGGAAGATCATTGATGAAGATCAGAAAGAAAGTAGGACCCAGAATAGAATCTTGGGGGACACCCGCGACCGTGTGAAAAGATCTTGAAACGAGCCCGTTTAAAACGGCCTGCATTTCACGATTTGATAGGAACGATTGGATTAAATCAAACAATCGTCCAGTAATATCGTAGCCTTGGAGCTTACATAGTAAGACAAATGAGCTAAAACCTGTCAAACGCCTTCAAGATATCTAAAGCCACAGCTCGAGTTTCGCCGTTATTATCAAGAGCTTTGTGTACATATTCAGTGATGGCCGTTATCACATCAGCAGAATACCTGGCAAAATAGAAGCCATATAGAGAGTAGGTCGTGAGAAATAAGATGCTTAACCATTTCAGCATTGATTAAAGCCTCGAATACTTTGCTGAAAAGCGGTAGGAGACTAATAGTGCGATAGTTAGAAGGGTCAGAATGTTCTCCAGATTTCTTATCAACAGGAACTAAAGAGGAAGACTTCTAACAAGATAGAAAGCACAGAAGCAACGAGGCAATAGTTGTAGAGTTTGGAGAGTACTGGAGCCAGCCCAGGAACACATTTCTTTAGGACGATGATTGGTATCTTGTAACCTCCGCTTGCCTTACTGGGAGTCTAATTTGGAAATGATGCCTGAAACCAGTGACGAGGTTATGCGCATATGATTCAGTTGAACGTTTGTCCTATTGGGAAATGAAGTTGTGGGTACACCAAATGAGTCGAGTGTTCAGTTGGAAGAGAATTTCTGAGCAAACCTTATCTGCTGTATATGTCAGGACTTCAAATTGATTGAATAGAGGAGGGATTGAGGATATATATATATATATATATATATATATATATATATATATATATATATATATATATATATATATATGTACATGTGTGTGTGTTTAATATATATATATATATATATATATATATATATATATATTACAGCAAAAAATCCAAAATTACCTAATGTGGGAATAGTCTATTTCAAACTGACTGTCTCGGAATGAGGGTTTTTGAATTTAGTTTACATAGCAGCTGGGGGAGAAGAAGAGTATTCATACCTTTCCCAAGGGTATTAGCACGTAATACTGAGCCACTAGCCGTTACTCCACTATGCCCACTCAGGTAAATTATAGAGGATACTAATTAACGTGATTTAATGTCTAACAAACAAAGTGTGTAAATGATATTAATCATATTTATATCATTTAGCTTGGGATGAATTTATGTTTTATATATATTAAATACAAGTTAATGAAACTAAGCGTTTGCGTTTAATTTTTGAAAATCATTATCGTCATATACGTTAGCTTGGAAAGATAACACTTTACTTTTGCTTATAAATATTAGGTTGGTGCAAAAGTAATGACGTAATAATGTCGTTTTTTGACGTAAAAAAATACGTCAAAAAACGACATTATTACGTCATTATTTTTGCACCAACCTAATACTTATTGCAAAATGAAATCCTTGCATACTTGATAAGATCCACCAGAAAACGAAACGAGTCGGCTAAGTTTGCTTTTTAACTCACTCTCTCTATCTCTCTGTCACTCTGTCTGTCTCTTTCTTTCTCTCTCTCCCCCTCTCTCTCTCTCTCTCTCTCTCTCTCTATATATATATATATATATATATATATATATATATATATATACTAGTAGATATATCATTTTTTTGCTTAGCGTTCGTTCATAGCAGTCTGAGATTTGATAGTTTAAAACAGAAAAATCAATTTTATTTAATATTTTAACTGAGATGTAGCACCGATACATCTCCTATGATCTGTTGTGGCTCTTGTCCAAATAGATCCTGGCAGGAATTTTTTACAGTGTTAAGTGGTGCATATATATATATATATATATATATATATATATATATATATATATATCTGTTGTGCTACATCGAGCAGTTTTCTTAATAGCTGCACTATATGTGCAATATATATATATATATATATATATATATATATATATATATAGATAGATAGATAGATAGATAGATAGATAGATAGATAGATAGAAAGATAAATCAAAAGAGTGGACTCACGTTCGATCGATCCCTGCCGGATGATACATTATATTTACTTAGATAGACGTATTACACACTGTTTAATAAATAAATAAAAATGGGGTGTCTAGTTCAAATAAGAAGTGTACCCTATAATAACATTTAAAGTAATAATAATAATAACAATAATACGCACACACACATATATATACGCACACACAGAGAGGATGCGATGGATAAATTGTCGTCTAAATTACACTAAAATGAAAATAGCACTGACAACACATTTTAACAGATATATCTACCAAAAATTAATGGGCACTTCGAGGCGGCGTAATGGTTAGCAAGCTTATCCCGCTAGAACAATTACAACTGAGTAGTGAGCACTTTCCTCACTGGGTGCCCCTTACTTTCTGTCTTGTGCCGCATCTAAGCTACGCTTGGAAAATCACTATATTTACCAAAATTATAAAAAATATCTTGAAATACTAAAGAGTAGATTTATTCAATAAAATCGCCATTGACTTCAGTCACGGCCTCCATGACTTAGGAATCTCCTGCAACTCTTCTGGACGGTCTCTTTGTTTAAGTTGGTGAATGCTGCTATAATCCTTGCCTTCAGTTCATCTTTGGTTTGAAAACGAGTTTTGTTGGTCGCTCAATCAACTGCACCCGAGACATGATAACCAAGTGAGGTGCAGTTTGGGGAGCTAGGTGACCAGAAGTGTCTCACCGCCATGACTGGATTCTCCTGCTTGTGTGGCATCCTGTAGATTCCTGTTACTAGCCTTTTGTAACGTAAGGTGGCTGTTAATCATTAAGTATAACTCAAAATTTCAATGTAAAACAAAACAGTATTTAATTACAACCGCAAACAAATATTTAACAAGACAAAGAAATAAAAGTCAACCAAAGATAATTAAGCATTTCAGTGAATATCTTGTTAGTAGCGCGGCTATGCATGCGTTCTTCCAGTAGCCACTCTCTTGAACCAGGGAAGTGATACCTTCTCAAGGCACTCGATGTAGTCCTCTGTGTTCAGTCTAAGGTCCTCAGCAACAAATTCGGGAGTTCTTTTCTTATCAGAACGATCAAAGTGAGTTTTCCTCGCTGCCGAACCTTCGTAATCACCATTAAACTCGTTCAACTCTTTCTAAATCCTCTGCACTGTCCACAGATTGACACCCAAACACTCAGGAATATTCTTATTGGATCATCCATTGCCAATGTACAGCGTGACTTTTTCAAAATTTCTGTCTGAGTGAAGTGTGTTGCCGTGCTCTTTTTTCTCACAGCCAGTGCCCAACTGGCCCTAACATATAGTGCAGTTGAGTAAATCAAAAACAAAGCGCATGCGCAAAATTAAAAATATAATATGGCGACAATTTACCCATCGCAACATGTATATTTATGAAGCGAGAGACAGGCCCTACAGCAAAAAGTTTCATATGATCTGATGATCCGTTTTGTTGCGAAAATGACAATCAGCATGCAATGTTGAATTTGATATTCTCTTTAGTTTCAAATTCTTTATTTCCCAAATTGAAAACTCTTCCCGCATAAAGGAAATTTTCATCAACATAGGTACATTTATTAGGTTGGTGCAAAAACAATGTCGTTTTCTCACATAGTAACATATGTGAGAAAACGACATTATTTTTGCACCAACCTAATATTATTTTAAACTCTCTCTTTCTCTGTCTGTCCCTCCGTGTTTGTGTGTGTGTGTTCGTGTATCGATTTTTCATATAGGAATTGATTATACCCAAACGCGGAGCTATGAAGTAACAATAAAGTCAGTGGGTAAGAAAATGAAAAGGAAGAACAAAACAAAAACACGGGCCTAACCTTGCCTACATCTTCTGGATCGAATGCATTCAACGCGAAAGTACGCCCATGCATCTTATTGTCATATTTTACTATCTAACTCGTACTTGCTGCTTCCTTCAAATTGCTCATTATACGTCCCTGCCAAGTTACTTAGCTTTACTCAGGAGTCATTTCAAGAACTCTCAATGTTACTCGACCAGTACATAAACAACGTCCTTTTTTTTCGTCATTTTGTTTTTGTATTATCTTTGAGAAAGCCGTTCCACAATCTTCTGTTCCCAGCCAACGTAATCAAGCGTATGATTCATGTGTGAAAACTGAATCTAACATTGAATGTGATCGTTACTTGAGAAAAGCCAGGCGACAAGATCTAACCGTTTTTTTCTTTTTTTTTTTCTGATTTTCTTTTGGAAAGTTGCAGTTACGTACTTGACAAGCGCGTTGATATTACAACACAAAGCAAACGCCTTTTAGCTTTGAAGAGATTCTCGTGCAACACTGACTGCCAGGACGGTTAATTCGTTCAGATGAGATTTGACGGTAAAGATTAAAAAGCAATAAACTTGCCTTTTGGTCCCTGCCAATGCGGTCAATTGGAAATCACAATTAACGATCAGATACATTTTTTTTTATTAAAATTCCTTATCGTTGAACGGATTTTGCACTAAGTCTAGGCTATTTGGGCCATATTAACTGCACATTAGAAGAAATACAGCCGCCTTGTCTGTGAAATTGCAAATAAAAAAAATAGCAACTATAACAACCAGTAATGTGGAAGCAGGTGGCACAATGGTTACCGGCTCAGATCGAGGAATCGAAGTAGAGCTGAGTTCGAATTCTAGTCGCACTCATTACATTCACTTACGGACCACTATGTCCTGCTAGTTTAGAGAAGAGATGGAATCATAGAAAAGAGATTGATTCAAGCCTTTCCCAATGGCTTTTAACCTTGTGAAACGTATGTGTGTGTATATATACAGTGTAACACGGATATAAGAGAAACCTGGATATAAGAGAGATTTTATCTGGTCTCAAATTAGAGCCATACTTACCTAAAAAAAATAGACCAAACCTGGATATAAGAGAAACCCGGATATAAGAGACTTCTTATCCGGTCCCGACAACTCTCTTATATCCGGGTTACACTGTATATATAATTGTGTACTTGAGCAGCAATCCTTCTTTTATACATGTTTCGTTAAAGACGACTGACAAGCTAATGCGGTTAAACTTTTTATTTAATTTTTCTAGTGTTTTCATTTCTGGGCATAAAGTGTGTAAAAACAGTCCAAATGTTCTGTATATCCGAGTGCTTTAGGCCATTGTTTTAGCCATTGTCAAGGGGGATTTCGATTTTTGATTTTTAGCAGATTGTGTGTTTTTTGGTTGTTTATGTATGTGTCTGAAGTTATAGGAATGTTTTATTTTCTAAACACCGAAATCTTTGATGATAAGGTTAGTTAACTACACAACTCGCAAAATCAAAATTACAAAGAACCAACATTATTTTCGAATTCAAATGCCCCTTAAGGAACTGTGTTCCTGTTCAAACCAAAGTCATAAACAATTACATTAGTCACACTACTCCATATCTATCTAGACGACTTACGTTACACCTACCCGACCATAGCCCAATCAGAACTCATTTAAATACAAACAAAAAGTTACCAAAATCCATCCGAAACATACTAGTAGAAAATACAAGTAAAATAGCCTTATCCACATGATGAAGTAAAAATAATGAAAGCATTGTTGATAAAAAGAAAGCAACAGTCAACACGCAATAACATTAACTACGAACATAGCCAAAAATGTGTTAAGACCGTCTTTGGAAAATAAGACTTTCCTATAACTTCAAACTCATACATTTAAAGCACACACACACACACACACACACATTCAGTAAAAAATTTAAAATTAAACCGCCCTTGATAATGGCCTAAAAATAGTCGAAGAAGCTCTAATATCCAGAACGTTTCGACAGTTTTTGCACACTGCCCAGAAAAGAAAACACTTGGCTCAGTATTACGTGCTAAAATTAAATATAAAATTTAATCGCAGTACCTTATCAGTCGTCTTTAACGATATATATATATATATATATATATATATATATATATATATATATATATATATATATATATATATATATATATATCCTTCTCCTTCTCAAGGGCATTTTACGAAGGAATGAAGAAAGTGTTCGGTCGGCAGGATAACGGTGTCTCGCCGATTAATTCAACAAATGGTTACCTCTTGACGGACAAGGCTGAAATCTTGAAAAGGTGGAAGGAACATTTTGATACTGTTCTCAACTGACGAAGGATTTCTTGAATCAATCCCTCAACGCCCAGAAATACCAGAGCTATCATTTTTACCAACTTTTCAGGAGGTTTTGGCAGCTATTAAACAATTAATGTCTGGGAAAGCACCAGGGAAAGATGCAATCCCACCGGAAATTTTTAAGTACGGTGGCACAAAGCTTGCAAAGAAATTGCTTGAATTATTTATTCAAATTTGGAAGCAGGGAATGGTCCCACAAGACTTTAAAGATGCATTTATTCACCATTTGTACAAAAACAAAGGAAACAGGAAGATATGTGATAACCACTATGGCATTTCTCTTCTTTCTATAGCTGGTAAGATCTTGGCCAGATTAATTTTGAACCGGATCATAAAGCATATAGTTGATGATATCAATCCTGAGTCGCAGTGTGGCTTTCGTGCAGGTCGTGGCACCATAGATATGATCTTCTCCCTGAGACAGGTTGCCGAGAAAGTTCGTGAAAAGAATCAGGAAATGGTGTTTGTTGACCTCGCAAAGGCATTCGACACTGTGAACCGGACTGCTTTGTGGAAGGTTTTGTGAAACCTCGGTATACTCGAGAACATGCTACAAGTCATAGTATCGTTCCACGAGAGAATGAAGGCGAATGTTATTTCTAATGGTGAAACGTCTGATTCCTTTGGCGTTACTAATGTCGCTAAACAAGGGTGTGTTTATGGCCCCTGTACTGTTTGCCCTCTACTTTTCTGTAATGCGGAAACACACATTTGCTGAAACCGAGGATCGTGTTAAAATTCAATTTAGGACAAGCGGTGGCCTTTTCAACCACCAGAGGTTTAAAGCCAAAACTCAAACTCGAACTAGCATAATTCGCGACTTGATGCTGCCCTTGTTGCTACTTCGTTTGAAGAAGTTCAGCGCCTGATGGACCGATTCTCTGCCGCTTGCAAAGCATTCGGATTAACCATTAGCATTACAAAAACTGAAGTTGTTCACCAATCTGCCCCAGTACCTAAGCAAATCAGAGGCGTCAAGCAGGACCCTCCGGTTCATGCATTTCCTGAAATACGAATCCAAGTCGACGGACATAATCTGAAGTATGTAAAGAATTTTAATTATCTTGACAGCAAAGTTAATTCAAGTGGAACAGTGGATGATGAGATGATCAATAGAATAGCAAAAGCCTCTAGTGCCTTCGGAAAAATTCGTCATCGACTTTGGAAAGATCGTGGTATTAGGCTTGGAACCAAAATACAGGTGTACAAGGCTGCAGTTCTCACAATCCTTTTGTATGGTTCAGAGTCCTGGACACTATACAGAAAGCAAATTCAGCAATTAGATATTTTTCACAAAGGCTGTCTTCGGGAAATCTGTGGGGTAAACCTAAGCGACAGAATGGCAAATGCAGACCATTTCACCGTGTGTAATATTGATGGTATTGAGTCCTTTCTAATGAAATCACAATTACGCTGGACATGTCATGTGTTACGTATGCAAGACAACAGAATTCCAAAAATGCTCATGTATGGTCAACTTGACAATGGTCATCGAAACGTGGGTCGGCCTTTGCTTAGGTACAGGGACAGGCTGAAGAGTAACTTCTTAGCTGCGATTATAAATCACACTACCTTTGAGAACATCGTAACTGATCGTAATGAATGGAAGACTACATGCTACAATGGCATCAACAACAAGGCAGCATCAAAGATTGTCATGCTTCGTCAAACTAGGGAAAGGAATAAAATATCTTCTACTGTTCCAGCCATATACTCCAAAAATCCACACTCTTGCACAATCTGTGGACTTCTTTGCAAATCACTAGCAGGACTGAAATGTCACTTGCGACTCACATACAAGGTTAAATGAACAAAGTTGTCGGAACCTCATAGGTCGAAACCGATGGGAGAGTTCATCATATATATATATATATATATATATATATATATATATATATATATATATATGTATATGTATATATATATATATATATATATATATCCGCTACCCCTACCGGTATAGTTAAATCTATGTAAATTCTTGCTTCTTGACGTCTCCAATTCATTGCCCGCGTTTTAGGCTCTCCCTTACGATACCGACCATATAAACCCTATGTTGGCTTTGTGGGCGTTGAAGAAAAACAAATGTACCTGAGTACGTGTTACATGGATTAGCTAGAACCTCCCCCCACAAAAAAAGATGGGTTTATCAGCAAAAGAGCATCAAGCTATTAATTAGCCTTCTCATGCTTATTTACGCTGAACATAATGTAAGGGAGCACATTTTTATAGTAAAAAACTGATCCGAGTGAGGATACTACAGGATATCAGATTTCATTGTACAATACATTTTAACAATTGTTGGTAAAATGTTCAGGATATATTTTCATTATTAAACGTTTCTACTGGGTGTGGTAGTCATCTTACTTGTTTCAAAAAATTAAAAAAAAAAAATCTTTTTAATATAAATAACAAATTCTTGATTATTTCACTTCTGGTCTTCCGTATTTCTTTAGATTTCATTTTTACTTTTACCCGCGATTTTTGGGACTGGTGTAGAATTACAGTCTGTCTATTTTGTCCTTTGACTTTACAGGCTACCGTGCGTAAATAAAACGTTATTTTCATTGTTTCAAGTAAAATGCATGCATTACTTTGAGAAAATCCAGGTAATTAATCCTTAAATTTACTAAAAGACTTTGAAACACATCTCTAGGACAAATATTGAATTTTAAAGCGAATTTTAAATTTGTTTTTTTTTTTTTGTTTTTTTTCTTATATAATGGCGGCGTGATGAGTCGATGAGTGACAAAAATAGTACTTTATTATATGTTTGGTCAAGTTATCTCGGACATTCATGAGTCTATCACGTCAATCCTCACGGTCCACATCAAGGGATTGTATGTTATATCATAACATAGCTGGTCAATGTAGATGGTTGCTGGGCGACCAACCCATGTTGTAACATGGCTATGTGCCCCGGAACAGTAGATGACTCTCAAGTTCTTGTTTTGCTCATCAGCAATGTCCTGCAAAGCGCATTCTACATTTGTAGAAATATCAGGGATGTGTTCATAGAGCTGTGACTGGATGTTGGTTGTCTTCAAGAGATGTTAAGTATCGATCTCGTCATCTGAGTGTAGATATTATCAAGCTTAGACGCTAGGGTTTTTGTTAATGCTCAAGCAATGTGACCGTACATGAACCCCAGCTCGAAAGAATCTTCGTTTGAAGTTGCCTGGTAGATCAGATTTTCAGATTACATCCATTTTTTATTAAAGGCTGTCCAGTCTTTAGCTATGCGAATTTTCACACCTAGAATTTATTTCGCTTCCAAGGTATGTAAAAGATTCAAATGATTTTATTGATTCATCTCAGACAATTTGTATTAAGCCTTGCTGATTGAAGCCTATGAATTCAGTTTTAGAGGCATTGACATAGAGTCCAACATCTATGACAGCATTTTCTAGATGATGTAGTATCGCATATCCATCTTTTTTTTTACAGGACATCGACTTGATAGAGTTACTGATAAAGAGAAACTAGGATAATGAGGTTTTTTGAGGAAAGATCTGAATACATAGACAAGGGTGATAACAAAGAGAAAAGGTGCAAGTGTGTTACTCTGAAGGACCCCTGCTTTGATGTCTAAGAAGATAAGTTCTCCGTTTGGGGATTAACTAAAAATGTGGTAATGCTTTAAAATTACATAAAAAGTTCATTTATATACGAAAATTATTTTTTCTTTCAATTCGGATTAGCTTTCGGCCATCATCTTTCAAATAGAACTGAAATTTATGTTCAAAGAAGGCACTGAAAATATTCAAAATATATTTTTAGAAAATCTGCGGCGAAACATATCATAAGCAATAAACTGATCCGAAGTTTTGAAAAAACAGACATTTTCCGGGCATTTTTTCATTTGCTCTCAACACATAAATTCACTATATATATATATAAAAAAAAAAAAAAGAGCTGAAAGCATCACTTCCTCTTACGTATTTTGATAATTTAAAATTTTAAAAAATAGATTAGAATAAAAAACAAATCTTTATAAAATAGTCAATAATAAATCTTTATAAAAGGTAAATGATAAATATCGCATATTTTAATAATATTCGGTTGGTGCAAAAATAATGTCGTTTTCTCACATAGTAACATATGTGAGAAAACGACATTATTTTTGCACCAACCTAATAACATATTTTTATAATCTTTAAATAAACATTGCCGAAGGAGTCAAAACTGTGGCAAGGGACCAGTTATCCCTTTGATACAAGGTTTTAGTTTTATTTTGCGGTCATGAAAGTTAAACATCGCCGAAAAAGCTTTCTTTCGAAATTTCTGACAAACATTTTTTCCAGTTAATATTCGTAATAATCTGTCCGTTATTTAATACCGAAATTTTTTTTTATTAATATATGATCTAAAAACTGTCTTTTAGTTCGCTGTTTCGATCCCACTCGTTCTACTTCTGGAACGGAGTTTATTTAGTGCTATCATTTTTGGTATAGATAAACCACTTTCACGTAGGTTAGGAAAATATCTACTTTTATCTTCTTGAGAAGGTCCCTCTTGGTTAGTCATGTCATAAAATGGTTGACGAATGGGGACAATGGTCACTACAATCAGTTAGAATATATTTTACGATATATGCTTCCTGAAAAGCTGTGCATTCAGGAGGATCAGAACCGGTGAGTAAGGCCTGCCTGAGGGTCTCGGGCAGTGCTTTGTGACGCTCACTATCTCATCGACATTTGCTTTTTTCTACCTACATTAATATACATTACAAATTAAGCTATGCACAACTAACTATTAAAGAATGAAACATTTTTCGCGGTTTTTAATGCCCATGTATGGTCAACTTGACAATGGTCGTCGAAACGTCGGTAGGCCTTTGCTTATGTACAGGGACAAGCTGAAAAGTAACCTCATAGCTGCGAATATAAATCACACTACCTTTGAGAACATCGTAACTGATCGTAATGAATGGAAGACTACGTGCTACAATGGCATCAACAACAAGGCAGCATCAAAGATTGTCAAGGTTCGTCAAACTAGGGAAAGGAATAAAATATCTTCTACTATTCCAGCCATATACTCCAAGAATCCACACTCTTGCACAATCTGTGGACTTCTTTGCAAATCACTAGCAGGACTCTTGGTTGTCCCCCCCCCAATTGCATCAATTTGTTTTGCTCATTCTCAATCTCGAAAAAACATTACATAAAATTCACTATTTTTTATAAATATGTTAAATTTTTTAAAATTATTCAACATTTTAACAAAAAAATGTCAAGTTGGTGTTAAAAATAACCGCAAGACATTGGTAATTTATTTGAGATGGAAGGGTCTATTAGGACATTCCATGAATTTGTATTTACTTATTTTGTTTATTTTCATTTCTTCTAGCTGAATTGTTCACTTATTTTGTATATGATCTATTATTGTATATAATTATGTTGCAATAAAATTTGTATATTAAAACACTACCTTACGACAATTGAGACGTAGTAGAATGGAGTCCGCATCGTCGGAGGTACGGACCTTTAAACCCGTCCTGAGGAGGAGGTTAATTTTTTAGTAGAAATGAGTGACTGATATTATGAATAATATGAAATGAGTGTGTCCAATTATGATTCTCAATAGGACAACTTCCTTTCGCGAACTTTTGAGTCCATGATGCGTTTCTCCAAGAATGAGTTTCATTTTGTGTCCATGATGTGTTTCTCCAAGAATGAGTTTCATTTTGTGTCCATGATGCGTTTCTCCAAGAATGAGTTTCATTTAGTAAATTTTGTTTGGTTGTTAGTTCTATAATTCTTTATAATGTATGAATTTATAGTAGCTTTTAAGTCTGTATATTGGATTTTCAAATGTTCATTTTTAGGGATTTCTTTGCTGTCATGGCAGCCTTTCCATTTCCGCAGATGCCAATACAAATGCGTAAGTAATGGCCTCCAAGTTCGATATATAGATGAATATTCTCTTAAATTTTTCCAACATAGCAATATTTGATTAGAACATAAAGTCACGAATGTTATTATTGCACAATACCACAAGTGTGAAGCACCTAGTTAGGACCATTGTCAATATAGTAACAAATGCTCACTGCTTAAGAACTCAGTTGCTTATTTGTTACTAGTAATTGGACGCAGTTTACGTTTGTGTATTGTGCATTGTGAAAACAGCTTAAGATAAAATATATTTACTTTATTTACATTTAAACTATTGTACCTATCCTTATTGTAAGCATTACATATTTTTGGCCGTTGTGCTCTCCGGCCATCATTGTAACCTTCAGTGAATTTCGAAATAAATCTTTATTTTTTCTACGGGGTAGATTTTTCACCATCTGCTGCCCCTGCCTAGACTATGTGGAAACAGGGCGACTAAAAACTGAATCATACTAAATAAAAACGAAACTAAATATCTCCAGTTATAAAGTGGAGACGAACAAAGCCTAACCCCGTAAATTAAATAAATCAGTCAGTTATGTGTCATGAGTGATACATGCGTAGGCTATCATGTATCATTCGATAAATGTCTGATGAGGCAGTAAGTAAATGTAATGGATCCAACTGGAATTCGAACTCGGCTCTCCGATTCCTCAATCCGCGTCGCTGAGTAGTACAGACAACTAAGCAGTACTAAGTAAAAACAATAAAGTTTATCAGTCAAAATATTTGCCTTGTATATTTCCACTGATACTGTTTTTTTTTATAAACTGTCACTGTTCGAATCTAGATATCAAAAATTCAATTTTAAAATATTCAGAGAAACATTTTCTTTTATTTTCTTAAACCCAAGCAACATTTTGTAAAAAGATATTGAAAGGTTATTGACTTGACTCACTTCCAAAAATGTAAGTAAATTATGTCAGAATTTTTTTTAATTTGGGAGTGTTGGTTGGACAAAGAACTTTTCAGCATTCTCTTGTATATAACAGAGTACCTTATAACTTGATATTTCGTTAACGTTCGTTAATAATCCATAGCACTTTTGGACATTCACCCTTTTCTTACTATTGTAATAACAATGCTTAATATACTGTATCTTCAAATTTAACGTTTCTTTCTTTTAAATTATTATAGTTTAAATTTTCTTTTGTTATCTTACAAATACAAAAAAAATTATAATAGGTGAAAAAGTAGTTTGTTTTCAGGTTTCATTAACGTCTTTAGGAGGCCATAAAACCACCTCTTCCATCGCATTCAGCCAAGTATCGTGCGTTATACATGTTTAGGCGATAATGTATCATTCGCATATATATATATATATATATATATATATATATATATATATATATATAACGTTTTTATAAAGTTTTAATGCTACAAGTTGAATACAAATTATTCAAACGTGACTAGAATCGGAACAAAGAATTGACAGCTGACGACATCTGTGAATATTATAGCCTTATTTATGACGTATTGCTATGGACCTTCATCTAAGTTCCTTCTAAAATCTGTGTCGATGCTTATATTTTGGAAGCATTTTAAATAAAAGGCAGTACTCTCAGAAAGTGTAGCCAATGAAAAGTGGAAGAAAGTAAAATCGAATATTAACAGATTTTGACCAAACTTGCATGCATTTGAGCAAAGATTGTACATTCTCATTTATGTTTTGATCACGTGTTGACAACGTGATTTAACCGGATGAAACCAAGACAGTGAAACGACTGTGAACTCTCTGAAACTCTGCAGAAGAGAAAAAAGGTGAGTGACCTCTTTTCGCCCACACAGGAAAAAGGTCCATATTTGAAATCAATGACCACGCGATGAACCCAAGTCGCGAAAAACGAACGGCACAAAGTTAGTTCGGCTTCGGTAGCCAGAGTGGACTGGTTCGCGATAAATGCGATAATCAGCTATAAATTCGCGTATGCGAAATAATCTTCTTTACTTACACTGAATGGTTGTTTGGCAGGAAGGCGACAGCCAGCTATCAATTTGGAATCGAAAGCTCAAACATAGCTCAAACAACATTTAACCCCCAAAAAAGAAGTAAACTTTGGCACGAGAGAAGAGAAGTTGTATCAAAACTAGAAGAAAGATACACGTTATTTTGAGAGCTACGAAACGACAGCTTCAATTGTTTCGTCACTGAAGAACCTAGACAAGAAACAAAAAAAAGAAATAGAGAAAAGACATCAAAAGAGACGAAAAGAGAAGGAAAGAGAAAAGAGATCTACATGAAATATAAAACGAAAAAAACAATAGAATAGAAGAAAACACACATAAGATACATTAAGCTAAAAGAAGATAAAAAGAAACGCAACTTTGATAATAATCAGATAAGTCATTGTTTCTTTTTGCTCAATGTATTTTGTCAAGTTGTAAATTTGCATGCAGGCCTAACCTAAGATTTTCTATAAATCGTTTGAGAGGAAAAATCCCCACCACCACCACCACGACGTTATTATGTCCCACAACATTTCTTTTTGACTTATTGTTTTTTTTTTGGTCGTATCTTTCATATTGTTTTCCCACTGTATGATACAGTAATAAATTTATTTAATTCTTAACTCTGCCTCCGTTTTTCTGTTGTTTGCCACCCGCTGTGTATGTTTATTAAGCAATTTCAGCCAGCTCGACTGTGTCTGATCGATCGGAAAGAGACCCTTGGGAAAAGAAAGTTGTAATAATTGTATAACTTAAAACATTAAAATAATGTAGATTATGATTTTCCTCTATCTATCGTCTGATAATAGGAAGCGGGGAGGGTCGTAACAATATATAGGTAACTCCACGAAATCACTAAAAAATAGAGCATAGTCTGATGAAAAAGACGCCAAACTTTATGAAAACAAAATTTTATCGTCTAAATGCTTATGTTTTTATGAAAAGGATAGACCAAATTTTTTTTTTATTATTTAAAAAAAAATTTTTCCATCTTTTTTAGAATATTCTAAATTTTGATTTAAAAACCTTGTTTCTCTTTGTTGCAACAAGGGGTAGTAAATAACATAGATAATTTTTAGCGCGTTTTTTTTTGTATTACACACATTAATTTGGAAAATCTTGCAAAAATAAAAATAATTGTCAGATGTTAATGAAACTTTCAGAAACTATTCACAGATTATCGAAATTAAATATGTTTGTTTTTATTAAAGTCATGGCAGAAATTTTTTTTTTTATATATTTATTAACACTCCCATAACTAATTTTATTAAAAACTCTAGAAATTTGAGGCCATCAACCTTAGTGATTACAATAGTTAAAAGCACAAGGCTTTGAAGAATGCAAATCATGTTGTTTTTTTTAATTGGAGCCAACGTACCTGAAAATCAGCTCTGAATTGTAACATACAAGACTCAATAAAACAAATATATTATTTAATTTCAAATGCTTTTATTTGTTTTTAGTTGTTTTTATGAATATGGACAATATTTTCTGAAAGCAAAATTTTTTTCAATGAAAATTGAATTTTTAATACAATTATTTGTTATTTCTTTAATTATAATAGATTTTTACATTAAGTTTTTAAAAATATTATAACATTAGTTAAAAGCACCATCAACCTTTCAAAGTGTCCATATGAGATTGTCATTGTCTAGCGCTTTGAAAATTGTATCGTTTGGACCAATCAGAAGAGCCATGGTAATTAAAAAATGTAATATTGTGCTTATAATCGGGCGGTAATTATAAAGTACGGAAGACCAACCAGAATACAATTTAGTTGCATTATTTGAGTTCAGCATTGTTCTCCGCTGTTAAGGCCTTTACTTTTCCGAAACACGTATGGAGAAGTTAATTTGATTTTTCGATTTCAACTGAGAAGGGTACCTATAAGTATCAGTATCATCTTATGAAATTTAACTACTGCTAAACTTTAATTTATATGATATTATTTTTATATTAATCTCAGTTATGACTTTTTTCCATAAATGAAATATCAAAATTAATAATAAAATGAATGGAATTACAAATAACACATTAAAATGTAATAAATGTACATAAAATTATAGTATTTTATGTACACTTCTGATAAAATTTCATAAGAAAGGTACCTATAAATTAATTAGATACCTTTTTCTTATGAAATTTAATCTCACTCTTAAAACTTAACAGTCTTATTTTTCAATTTCTTTATATTTTCCATAAAGCATCGTAAACGTAAAGATGAAAGCTAAGTACAAAAAAAAAAAAAAAAAAATGAAAAATTAGAGCGCTGAATGTTTTCCTTAAAAGTAACGAGGTAAATAATTTGTTCACTTAAATCTAAATAATTTCACTTCCTTCCATCCGTAGAAAGAATTATTTTCCCGTAAGTTATCTAAACGTCATGAATGTGTCTTTCGTCACCTGTCAAGCTACGCGAAAGGTTATGACCTGCTTTGTTTTATTTTCAAATTACATTTTTTCGGCGCAGAAGCTAAGTTAAGCTTGGTTCAAAATATTTTAAATAAACATTATAATTTCTGATTTTATTAAAATCAGTTTTGAAAAAATGATAATTGATTTTTAAAAGAATATCATAGTCAGATTTTCATCTTTTTTATCAAATGATTGAAAATGATTGATTATCTGTCCTTTTCTTTTGACAAAAAAAAACAAGATTTTTAACGAAAATTTCGGACGGACTAGGAACGATTAAAAAATGTAAAAAAAATACCCCCCAAAAACTTTGATCTTTCCTCTTTAATAATAATATGAACATTAAACGATAAAAACTTGTTTTCGTCAAGTTCGGCGTCTTTTTCATCATGCTATCTCTGTTTGTTTACATTTTCGTGGAGGTACCTATATATTATAAATTGATTTAAAATATGGTTTTTCCGCTTCATATTAAATTCATTTTACTGTAGGTGTTTTATTTCGATTCATTTAAGTGCTTGTAGTACTTGGAGAGATATCTATAGGTTAGAATACGTTTTATTTAATTACAATTTTAAAAGATGTTTAGGTTAGAATTTCTTTTTATCTAACTACAATTTTAAATACAACTTTAAAATATTTTCACTGTTAGTTTTAATAGACTATATTTCTTTTTTAAAAGAAGTAAATGTATTAGAATTACATACTAAGTAAAATTATTTTTAGATATTAAGTATAAGTATGTATATTACCTTTGTTAAAATTTTTATATTTAAATATTATTTAAGTAAAATTTATGACAATTACGGTAAAAATAGCTAATTCATTTCTCTGATTTAGTAAACTTTTTTTTAATACTTAATATATAGTTTCACATGTCTGTACAAAGGACATGGGACATTCAGTGGCTTACATCTTATAGCTTTGCATCATAATTTCATTTTTCGATAGGTGTTTTATTGGATTCCTTTAAGTGCCGGTAGTACTTTGAGAGAGGTATTTTGGTTAGAATACGTTTTATTTAACTACAATTTTAAAAGATGTTTAGGTTAGAATTCGTTTTAATTAAAATTTTAAATACAACTTTAAAGTATTTTCACTGTTATTTTAATAGACTTTTTTTGTAAATGTAATAGAATTACTTACAGTATATAAAATTATATTTTCCCATTAAATATAAGTACGTATATTAAGAGGTCACACTTTTTAAATTTATTTTTAAATATTATTTGAGTAAAATTTTTGACAATGACGGCATAACATAGCTATTTCATTTTTCTGATTCAGTAAATTTTTGTTTTTTATAAACTTAGTAATATATAGTTTCTCATGTATGCACAAAGGACGTGGGTCATTTAATGACCGACATATTCAAGCTTTTCTTATTAATTTCCGTTTTACTGTAGGTGTTTTATTTGATTCTTTTAGGTGCCAGAAGTACTTCCAGAAAGATGTTTGATTTTTATATTTATTTAGCCTAAATGAACTTTGATGTTGGTTGAATCTTTTTTTGAACTCATGGCTTGTGCAACCTATATATATTTTTATGTTTTCAGGATTTTCAATTGAAGAGATATTGCATTGGTATACTAATGATTCAATGCGACATTTATTTTGTAGAGGGCAATTTTGAGGGTTTCTACAGTTACATAATTTTTGTTTATATTCATCAGTTTTTATTTTTATTTTTCCTTTGTCTAAATTTTTTTGGTTTTGGTACAAATGTTTATTTAAGATATTAGCATTATGTTTCTTAATAATTTTTTCCAAGTTTTCTGTACAGCTGTAACTCAATTTTAGTGTGTTTTTATTGAAAATAGTACTTAGTTTACTTCCACTAGGAAAATGCTTGACTATTAATGCGAGGGATTTTTGTCCTAATTTATTTTTACCATTTGGTTGTATGGGGGTGTATACCAAATTATTTTTCTACATCTGTTTTTTCTATGGTTTCCATTTTCATTTTTTAAATAAGTTAGTTTTGGGTTTTTGTAGGCACTCTCTTTCAGAGCTTTGTTATAGAAATTGATATGCTCATCGAAAATCTTGTCATTTGCTGAATTTGTACTAATTCTTTTACTGATAGAAAATTAAACATATACAGGTTATGATTGCAGTTATCGGTGAAACAATGTGTTGGGAGTCGGTTCCACAGGGCAGTGGTTCGCAGGAAGAATCTACTCGAGTGGAACTTATTTCTCACTGATGAGATACGAAGGGAATGTGTTGTGGTTTGGTACTATGTAAGTGGCGTGGCGTGTTCTTGCTGGGAAGGTTTGATTTGGCGGGAGTAGGGAATATATTTCGTTCGAGTACTTTCTAAGGAAGTAGCTGCAGAGCAGCGAGAAACTTGCCACATCGCGCCTGTGAGAGAAAGGTTAAAGGCTGAAGAAAAATTCATCATCTGCAACTGCTCCATCTTTTGGTCTCTGGAGAGTGAGGTCTGATCAGCTCCTGCCCAAATTTAACAACAGCACTCCACATATATATATTATCATTCACAGACAGACTGTTTCGCTGTATCACAGCTCATCAGTGTGTGTAGACGTCCGGTTGTCTCTAGCTAGGATCGAAACTCCGCATCAGTCGGAGAATCTACTCCTAGGCCGTTGGAGCACAACAGTGATGAAGGTGAATTTAAGCGTATTTATTTTTAGATAAACACTCCAGTAACTGAGAGAACTTGATTTGTTTTATCGAAGTGTATTGCATTAGTTGCAATAATAGTCTGTGTTTACAAACTCTCACTTTCTCACCAGAGAGCTCAAGCGAAATAATTTTTCAGAAGCATATATATTGTCATTCTTAGACACTTTTTCGCTGTACCACAGCTCAGCAGTGTAGGTAGACGTCCAGTTGCCTCTAGCTAGGATCGAAACCTGACGTCAGTCGGAAAATCTACTCTTAAGCCGCTGGTGCACGGCAGGGATGAAAGTGAATTTAAACGTATTTAATAACTACCCAATAAATATTAATTTTTAACTTTTTTTTTATGTATTCCAATGTTTTATTGAATTTTAGATAATTTGATTTCTCACCAAGATTCTTGTTGAGAAAATTACCAATAAATTTAAATATGTATTCAATGCCCTACTCTTATTTTCTGATAATATCCGTATTTTTAAAAAAATCGACACGTTTATACACATTTCTGTATATATGTGACGATTTTTGTCAATTCGAACATCCATACAATAATATTTAAAATTCTTTTTAAATTAATGGAGGATGTTAAATTGTAGTGAGTTTTGCCATTTATGATTAGGAAATACAGTTTTGATCTACTAACGATATCACTTGAAGGCTACAATATAATACACAATTTTAAAAGATTTAAACGTTTATAAATTATTCTAATATAAAATACGAAAATAGTTCTTGTAAAAATTCATTATTCATCGAAAAATCTTTTTCTTAAGACAATAATGTCGATAATATATTTTATTGCTAAAAGCAGTTAAAAGCATTTCTAATTCAATAATGTCAGTTTCATTGCATTATTTATTTTACGAATCAGAATAGATTTTCTGTGATTGAGGTACTATTTGATATATATGATGATGGTTTATACCAATTATATGAAAAAATATTTTGTTCTTTTGGTAATCTCGTAAAATTTGCTGCCCTAAGTGTTCTCTTCCCTTTGTTGTTTTACCAGCTAACATTATTATTTCCGTTGCCAGGGAATCTTTTCTAGAAGGAGTTGCAATATTAATCCAATATTGACGGGCAAACATCAGAATTTATGTTCTTTGCTGTCACACCAAATTATGACGGGACTAGGAAAACAAATAGGTGTCAAGAGGGGGCGCCGATAAAACTGAATACTGACAATAGACAATTGGTTGTTAATAAACACGTCCAAAGGTAATGGTTCGTGCTAAGAGATCATTGTGTGTTGGACAGAATCATTGCTAATTAAGTGCAGTGAAAAGCAAGCTAAACAACTCCGTGGGGACCTGTCGGCTTAAGAATGCAAGTGTTGGACCCTACGTCGAGAGAAAGAAAAAAGTCGAGATCGATAAGAAATCGAATTATGTCTAGAAGCAACCGTGAATATTTTACATTAATCCTGGCGGAATTTTCTGATGTATCATAATTCTTATGTTAAATAATTGAGTAAGCACCCTGCGAATTCTCGACTATAAATAAACACCCATAGAAATACCCCTCTCCCTCGTTAAATATCTGTCTATATCTCTGAGATGAGGTATTATGATTATTTGCATTATTCGGACTGTTATCCTCATGTTCATTGCCATATTCACAACGTTTCGGCCGTTGTACGCTCCGGTCTTCTTCAGGCGATGGGAATTTCGAACCGAATCCTATATATCGTCCACTGGGGTATATTGTTCTAGTTCCACGTGCCATACATCTTCCGAGTGTCTCAGTTATTTCCCTCTAACTCAGCTCTCCATTTTTTTTAGTTGAACTCACAACACTTTGGGTCTAGTCACTGGATCTAACCAACGTCTTTATCCACTGAGCCATGTGCCTTTGAGGACATCTGTCTATGAATTTCTGGGATTTATAAGCAACCATTCTTTACCAGTGCTCATATTGCAATTTTTTGTTATTATTATTGCATATTTTTTTTACCAGACCTTATATTGCAATATTTGTATAGTTATTCATTTCCTTTCTCTAGCACTCCTTATTACTGGTTCCTATATTGTATTCATTTTTAGATTGGTCGGCACAGGAGATTTTTGTGATCTAGCATATGTGCTGATTCCTTAAGTTTTCATATTTTCCAGTGATGTTCTCTGTCTATTATTTCAACTTCGAGGATTCGGTTCGAAATTCCAATCACTTGAAGAAGGCCAGAACATACAACGACCGAAACGTTGTGAATATGGCACTGAAGATCACGATAACTGTTTGAATAATGTAAATATTGTAAATGCCTCGTTAAATATTTGGGCTTAAAAACTTTAACAAAATATTACAATAACAATAAGAAATAGGAATGCAGGTGATTATTTAAACAAGTCAGAGGTTTTATCCAAGTGTATGTAGCATTGTTTGTCTTAGAGGTGAAGGCCAGAAATGGTGGAACTCGAGAGGCTTGCGACAATCGACAGGAAGGAAATAATACATCATCCGCGCAGATTCTTTTCAACTTTAACACGACTGAAAACAGAGGACTGGACAGTTCCAGCCAGATGTGACGACCGTGCCCCATTTTGCGTCCATCTTCTAAATAATAATAATTGTGGAAATTGAAAACAAGAATAGTACAGTTCAGAGTAGGTGCGTTTGGAATGATAAAAAAATGGAACACAACAACACGTTGAAAAAGTCCCTGGAAATCCCAGCTTAAGAGAAATACAAAAATTGTCCTGATAAGTAGAGTCCACACGCTAAGAAGAACTTTGTCCACGTAACGTTAGTGGTGATGGAAAAACAAATAATGAAATGTAGCCATAATAACACACCATTACCTGGCTTGGGTCTTCCCCCAGACTTGGTAGGTAGCGTAACCATAATAGAAATCGAATTATAATGATGATGATGATGATGATGATGATAATAATGATAATAATAAATGATGATGATGATAACAACAACAACAATAATAATAATAATCATAATAATAATAATAATAATAATAATAATGAGCATAATAATGAGCATGAAGAAGCTTATAAGTACCTAGGAATTAGCGAAGGAGATGGCATACAACACACCCAAATGAAAGAAAAAATAAGAAAAGAGTACTACAGGCGTGTACGTCTGATACTAAATACTGAACTAAACTCAAAAAATAGAATATCAGCTATAAACACATTGGCTGTACCAGTGGTGCATTACAGCTTTAATGTCCTTAACTGGACCATAGCTGAAATTAAGCGAATGGACGCCAAAACGAGAAAGCTTCTCACTTGCTATCGCATGCATCATCCCAAAGCTGATGTTGATCGTCTGTATGTGCCCAGATCCGAAGGAGGCAGAGGATTAGTTCAACTAGAACTGTCCTACAAAACTACAACAATTGGCCTCCAAAAATACTTGGAAACTACAGAAGACTGGATGATGGTATGCGTCAAGGAACATGAAAGTAGTAAGCGTCTTTACTCCGTAATGAAAGAAGCCAACAAATTCAAACTGGAGCTTCAAATGGGCGTAGAGATGCAACTACAGCACAATACACCGGCTGAAACTGCAAAATACTTGAAAAAGACAGCAAAGACGAATGCAACCGACCAGATACAGAAGCGATGGCAAGATAAACCGCTTCATGGCCAATACTCTGCCCGTATCAACCAAGCTGATGTAGACAAAACCCGTACCCATCAGTGGCTACGCAGTGCAGGGTTGAAAGCGGAAACTGAAGGTTTTATCCTTGCTGCGCAGGACCAATGCTTGCTAACTAGGAATTATCAAGCACATATACTAAAATATTGTGTCAGCCCAAAATGCAGATTCTGTGATAAATATCCAGAAACGATTGATCATCTTGTATCAGGTTGCACGATGTTGGCACCCACTGAATATAAAACCCGACATGACAGAGTGGGCCAATATCTGCACTGGAAAATCTGCAACTTCTACGGGAAGGAAACTGAAAGAAACTGGTACCAACATCACCCAGACCCAGTTACGGAGATAGGACCTGTTACAATTCTATGGGACTACACAATTCACACTGACAGAACAATCAAGGCCAACCGACCAGATATTGTTATTAAAGACCACAAACAAAAACGGTGCCTCCTTATTGATATGGCAGCCCCTGCTGACTGCAATGTATCTTTGAAGATATTCAAAAAGCTGTCAAAATACAAGGACCTTGAAATAGAGGTCTCGAAAATGTGGCATATGGGAACATCAACAATCCCTGTTGTAGTTGGAGCCCTAGGACTGGTTGGAAAAGATTGCAGTAGACTAATTGCAGGGATTCCTGGAAGCCCATGCCTCAAGGAGATACAAAAAATTGTTCTGACAAGTACAACCCACACTTTACGAAGGGCTCTATCTATGTAATTTTTTTTTTTTTTTTTTTTTTTTGTCAGTGAAAAGTGTCATGATGCCATTTCTAACCTTAGGTCTCTGGGTGGGACCCGGAAAGAAATGTGTAAACGCCAGAAAACAAAGAAAATAAAAATATTAATAATAATAATAATAATAGTGCCTTAAAGAAATACGAAAACTTTTACTTATAAGTACAGCTCACATCTTAAGAAGTGTTTTACCTATGTAAAATGTTTTGTTGTTTTTCAAAACATGCTCAGTGGAAAATGTCATGGTGATATTTTTGACCTTACGTCGCTGGACAAGAAATGAATATACACCAGAAATGAAAGGAAATAATAATAATAATAATAGTAATAATAATAATAATAATAATAATAATAACAATAATAATAATAGTAATAATAATAATAATAATAATAATAATAATAATAATAGTAATAATAATAATAATAATAATAATAGTAATAATAATAATAATAATAATAATAATAGTAATAATAATAATAATAATATTTGTAACCTAGTGTCACTTTGTTGGCATTTGCTCTCTATAAAAGGAGACGCAGTTACTTATATTTGCAGCAGAGGAGCAGACCATCAGCACGCATGCAATCAAGGCCAAGATAGACAAAACAGATGATGAAAACAAATGCCGGATGTGTGGGCATTCTGATAAGACAACGATATACTCAGTGAATGTTCCAAGTTGGCAGAGAAAGAGTGAAGAGACAACATGATCGGATTTGAAAGTGAAGACATATGGAAGTATGCCGTAAATTTGTCTTCAATAAGAAGCAGAAATGGTATGAATACCAGAGGCAATGTTAGTAAAAAACAAAACAAATGTTAATAGATATTCTTAGATTTCTCCCTTCAAATAAATCATATCATGGACATCATTGGATCCATATCATATCATTGGACATCATTGGATCCAGTTTAGAGATGATATCAGGAATCATGGACAGAGTTATATGCATATTACTCAATACGGACTAAGTAGTGGAAATCTTACTATTGAACCATGTTCTCTGTATATATTGTTGTCCAGGGAGTCGGCAACACCAGCCCATTGGGCCAAATCCATCCCGCGGATAATTTTGGTCCGGCCAGCCAACTTAACACCCGGACACTACACTTTTATGCAAATTAATTAATACAAAACGAATAATTCCGTTATTATTTACTTTCTTTCGTATTTTTCCAATGAATCATGATCCAGTGCCTTACTACTGCGTATGTCCATTCTATGAAATCGTTCCTTGCAGATTGCCTACAGATTCTCGAATAGTTGAGTTTCCGGGCTAGTCTATATTACATTAATTTACTCACTGGTAAGTCTTTCCAGCGTGTTCGTGCAGCATTACAATTTTCGTACGCTTCCTTGAAATAACGTCCATCGTAGACAATGACCGTAGGACAAATAATCGACAGTCGAGACAATAGTGTCTGGGCGTGATAAAAATCTGATGCAATCATGGATGACGCAATATTTTTCAAGGCTAAACAAATTTCATCATAGACTCCGAAAATAGATTCATATTACTGCACACTACTGCAAATGACCTAACCTGAGGAAAAAATAGAAATCGATTACTCCCTGTCACTCCAGTGGGTCTAAAATTGAGAGTATAGAGTATTGAGAGAAAGGAAAGTAAAGCGGTTGTTTCAATTAATTTTTACAAGGGTGTAGTTATCTAAATAATTAAAAATATCAGTTGTACTTAGAATGCAACGAAGTTTTAAAATGAAAATTTCATTCCGAATTCACAGCTGACTTCTCTAAGAAATATGATTTGTCAAGCGGAAAATATAAAAGCCTATTAATGAATAATGAGAAAAATGACGGTAGCATTATTTAGTACATATGCTTGTGGGAAAAACCTTTAACGAAAATAAAATATAGTGGATGACCTCCTGGATAATGTTTTGCTCCTGTCATCGACAAATCTTTCACCTGATGTGGAGAAGTTATCGAACAGTCAGATATGTGCCATGCGTGCTACACGTTTAAGCGATCATGTATCTTTTGATACATGACTGACGAAGCAGATTTTTTTTTTCCCGCAGTAGGTTGCCATTTCAGCATTCGACCAGTTGCCACGCCGGTCTGTCCTGCTTTTTACCCATATCTGGTGGAAGAAGAAGAGGATTCATACCTTTCCCAAGGGAATTAGTACGTAAGTGAACCTACTGGAGTTCGTACTCGGCTCTTCGATTCCTCAATCCAAGCTGCTAACCATTACTCCACCGTGCCTTCTAGAGATGTGGAGAAGTTATCGAACAATAAACAGAAGTGTCTCATTAAATAATTTGTCATTTCTAACTGTATTTCGTTTGTAGTAAGGAATTTGTATTTTTGTTATGTTAGTTGCTATCCTGTTATTCTTGCAGTAAAATCAGGAACCTTTTTTGAATAATATAACATTAATTTCGTTTTTCTCTTTAAATGTCTAGACCAAGGCAGCCTTCTTGGCGGAGCGGTCCGAGGTCGAGACAATTTATTATAGTAAATTTGATATCATGGCTCTTCTCCGAGACACTGCATAGCTTTCTGGCCAGATCTTTTCAAAAGGTTGCCGACCCCTACAATGTAGTCATTGTGGAAATATATAGGATATATTATTTTCGGTTTATCCTTCGTAAACTGATAAATGGCTTATATATAAATATGAATTTATTGATAGAGAGTACTGGAGAAGATAGATACCTGTAGATTGATATACAGGGTGTGGCAAAAGTTACGCCATTTTTTTTATTTATTAACTTTTAGTGAACAAAAATTAAAAATATAAAGAAAATAATAATATAAAGAAAATTCATAAGTGTTGTCACATCAAAACAATATGATTTGTTACGATTAACAAGCTTTATAACATGTTCAAAATGCTCACTTGGTTGTTCAGTACAAAGCTGAACTACTGCAGACCATTTGACACATTTCTACATTAATTTATGAAAATTTATCAGAAATTACTTGTTTGAATCCAGGAATTATTTTTGACTTGAGCCTCTAAATAAGATATTTCACCCCACCCCACAAAGAAAATGGAGTGTTATGTCTGGTGATCGTGATGGCCACTCAAATGCTCCACATCGTCCTAACCGTCTCAGCTCGAAATTAAGATTTAACCAACCCCGATCTTGAAAACTATAGTTAATCTTAAGCCATCTTAAACCACTGTAATTTATTTTTCTCCAATAAAAGTTAAATAAAAAAGGTTTTTATTTTTTGACGCATCATGTAGACATATACAGGGAAAGTTTATATGATAATCTGGATATATGTTAGGTTCGATGTTAATACGTCCAACAATCTGCTTAAAATTTAGATATACGCACTTTTCCATCCATTGAAAGGAAAAACTTGTTTCATGCCTGATAGAATAAACGAGCTGTATTTCTTTATCAGTTGTCCAGCTATTATTGTCTATTTTGGTTTGCACGCTATACGCTGTGGGTGTTGGACCCAATGTCGGTCTACTCGGGCAACGACTTGGGAAACATGATTATTAAGACAAGCGCTGACCCTCTTAATCGTTAATAAAGATTAGACATGCAATCCTTTTACAGATTCTTTTGTTTTGTTACTCGTCGATAGGGCATTGCTTTTT
The DNA here is from genome assembly GCA_963932145.1 of Acanthosepion lycidas. Lineage (NCBI taxonomy): Eukaryota > Metazoa > Mollusca > Cephalopoda > Sepiida > Sepiidae > Acanthosepion > Acanthosepion lycidas. The sequence continues at coordinate 92,797,557 of OZ010581.1, read as the reverse complement.
AATCAGGAAAAGAATAACCAAGCGGAAACATATTGATAGGCACAATGCGGCTGATTTTACAAGCACGATATATACCAATGTTATTTTAGTCTAGCACAATAATTAATCTTCTGTGATTTTGTTTTTACTAAGGTTAGCTTAGTATGGTACAAAGCCTCCTTAGTGGATGACCCCTCCAGTATCTTATAATTTCACCATTGGAATTGCTAGTTGTAACCATAAGTTAAATCCTAACCGTATCTTTTCTTGCAGGGCTTACGGTTGCATCACGTTAAAGCACCGGTTCCCGTACTATCACTAGAGTTAAGCAACGTAGATGGGTAACCGCTTGGGAATACCAAGTGCTGTCAGGTTGGATATGCAGGTGATGTAATTGATAATGACTCTGAATTTTTAAACCTACTTCCAATTCTAGTTGTATTTACTTACTCGCAAATACCCTTGGGAAATGTATAAATCAACCTCTTCTCTCCCCAGTTATGCATCAGTAAATCATCATTATCTAAAAATAAATCCTACAATCTAAATATATTTTCTGGCTTTAAATAATCTGCAAAATGTTGATAATCCATAGAAAAAAAATCAATAAAAAAAGATCTCTCGCACTTCTCACTTGTAGAAATCTCTTTGGGTTTCCTGCTTTTTGCTTCCTACGATTTTCAAAAATTTAAATGCAATGTCAATCGTAATCTTCTGTATATCTTGAATCATGTTCTTTCTTTTTCATTTAGGGCCTTGATTGAAATGAAATGATTTAAAAAAATAGATTATTATAACACAAACCCATAATTGTGCGTTAGTCAATAACAATCGACTTCTCTACACATGCAAATTTATTCTATCCGAGAATTGTAATATTAGCAATAAAGAATGATAATCAGTGGAAAAATGTATAGAAGAAAGTGGATTATACGATTTGGGATAAGACACTCTCTAATATGCGAAGACAAGTTATAGCAAGAAAGACAAATCCAAAGACCTTTTATGAAACAACCAAAAGCAATCACAGTTGTGATTGTTACAAAAATAAAAAATCTGAAGAAAAGTAATATATTCAAGATAATGGTTGTCATTGGGGTAACCTTCAATGTTACATGTGGTTAAATAAGAGCAGAGCACGTAACCATATTACATGATTATGTATGCCAGGGTTACGTGGCTTTACACTGAAAATTGATAAAAATGGTCCAGCTGGCCACAGCGGAATTAGAGTGTGTCAGAGAATAAGAGATTTCGCACGTGTTTCTCCACGTGTTTCTGGTAGATGATCAGATGAAGAAACAGTCCTTGTGTATTCTATTTGCTACATAGTCTCACCAAATGACTAGCAACCAACCCAAATGAAGTATGTTATTATATATTATATGTGCTGTCAAAAATCTACTGTTTCCGAATGAATTATATTAACGTCCAAACAGAAAGGATGCTACGCAAAAAAAAAAAAAGAAAAAAAAAAAAGAAAAGAAATGTCGACGACGCGGTGATGTAGAAAATATTCGGAATCATAAAATTATTCTGCCTTTTTAGGTGAGACAATATTATAATGCGTATACGTATTATTCGAGCACACGGTCATATTATGTTGAAACACCGGTTCCGTCTTTCGATCAACGAAGTTAAGCAACGTCAAGAATGATCAGTACCTATATGGGTGACAGCTTTGGAATACCAGGTGCTGCAAGCTTTGATGTGCGGGTAGTGGCTCGGAATTGTTAATCGGAGAGCTAAGTTCCAATTCTAGTTGTGTTCGTTATATTCAAGTACGCGCAAATACCCTTGGGAAATTATAGATCTAACTCTTCTCTCCCAACTATGCGTTAATTAGTAAGAGTTCTACTACTAAATTATTATTATCTCCAAAACAAATTCTTACAATCTAAAAATAATTTCTATCTGTAAATAATCTGCAAAGGGTTGATAAGCCGTAGAAAATGGGTCAATCAATTGTTTTATTCGACCTACTGTTCTCATATTGATTAATATATACGTTTTATAGGAACGACGTTTCGGCAAATTCAGCTCTAGCCGTTTTCATAATTTTTGCTGATATGCGATATTTTGTGAATTAATTATATAGACGACAATCATGAAATGCATGAAATGCAAATAATTAACATATATATCTTATTTACACCAAAATTAGTGGATAAAAAAGGGAAACGTGAATATTTGGTCAAAAGTTTGTCTCTGAAATATTTAGCAGGTACGTGACAACGCAAATATCTAAATTAGATGTAAATATTTCAAAACGATTATAGGCATTTGACGCTAGAGTCATAGAAAACAGCTAGCATACATTAAATAAAATATTCGTCAGCCTATTTTAAATATGTTCAGTGAATAATAATTGCAAAGGCGCAACGTATGCAGTAAGGCAAACGACTTTCTATTTGCTGTGAATTGCCTGCAGACGATATCATCAAGCCGGTAAAATACATGATTTACATTTATAAGGTTATAAATACCAAACGCCATGCGGGAATAAAGATCAAAGTATTTTTTTTTTTTTTTGAATTTCAAAACCATAACAAAATTCCTCCCCTCTTGAAATTGAGCAATGTCAGCTTAAATCACTCCGACCTGTCACTACAGATTATTTCTACTCCTACCGAAACCAAATATCTGCTATCTTGTAAAGAGAAGAAAAAAACTGTAAAAATTACGAACATATTTCTTGTCTGTGGTCTTCAATAATACCCAATTAAATGAAAAAAGGATGTCTATGGATACATTATCTTTTTATCTTTTATATATGCTAACAGAAATCACACACACACACACACACACACACACACACACACACACACACATACGCACACATTAGGTTGGTGCAAAAATAATGTCGGTTTCGACGTTAAAAATACGTCAAAAACCGACATTATTTTTTGCACCAACCTAATATATATGCATATATATATATATAAAAGACACCTCGGCGTGGTGTAATGATTAGCAATCTTGTCTCCCTAGATCAGTTACGACTGAGTAGTGAGTTTCACCCTCACTAGATGCCCCATACTTTCGGCCTTGTGCCACGTCTAAGCTACGTTTAGAATAACCTGGGGCATCTCGAAGCGGTGTAATGGTTAGCAAGTTTGTCTCGCTAGAACAATAACTACTGAGTACAGTGTAACCCGGATATAAGAGACCCGGATATAAGATAAACCCGGATATTAGAGAGATTTTCTCTGGTCCTAAATTAGAGCCTGTGTTAATGTATATAAAATAGACCAAACCCGGATATAAGAGAAACCTGGATATAAGATACTTCTCCGGTCCCAACAACTCTCTTATACTGTAGTAAGTTCAATCCTCACTGGGTGCCCCATACTTTCTGCCTTGTGACACATCTAAGCTACGCTTGGAAAATCACTATATATGTATTTAAGCACGATTTTTTTTATTGGAATAGTCCACTTAGTTTTGAAATACAGTAAAGTATTTTGTTTATTGGAAATATGTTATCAGTTCATGACTCGGAATCTGTGATGATTCAACCATTTACTTCTCTCTTAATGGTAAGTCTGATACATTCGGTAGTGAAATTAGCAGCTGACTTTTAGAATGACTTTCAGTCTGTTGTTAACTGAGCCAAGAAATTGCTTGTTAACTATAACGCATCCAATACGCAACTGCACACTTTAGCCCTTTTAGAAAACGTTTTCTGCCTTCCATCATCATGGATGATACTAATCTACAGGAGAAGAAAACATTGCGTCTTCTCAGTCTATCGTTTTTCAACGACACGAGGTAGAAGGATTATATAGAAAAATTTCCGAGGTCTGCTATTTGTTGGTTCACTGTGTCGTTTTATTCGCCAGAATCTATCTTGCATTTTTATAAGCCACCTCTGATCTGGTGCTTCTGATATATATATATATATATATATATATATACAGATTATTGTCACAATTCAAATAAGAATCTGCTATGTTATCGGTTTTGGCCTAGCATCTCGACTTTAGTCACTTTCTCACCGCCCAACGTAGCTTCCTATGATTTTACAAATAAATCATTTCATAGTAATTTTTCTTATGAGCTTTTGGTACCTTGACATTACGAATTTAAACGCAATACTAGAATGGTAGCGAGGTCTCATCAATTTACTGCTGGAATTAATAGATGTAACTATGAATTCAATGCTAGCAGTTTCTTCTCTCGCATTTCTCGCTCGTGGAACTCTATTCTGGCTTCTTGCTTTCCAGTAAATTACAATTTGCAAAAATTTAAATGCAATGTCAATTATCATCATCTGGCTCCTTGAATCCTGTTCTCCTATTGTCCTTTCTCCTTAATAATATTTTTACGGTTTCTTTCATTTTCAGTTACTATTTGCGTCTTAGTGGCTTCATCGCCTTGCTTTGGACAAAATAATAAAAATGTATATAAATAATTAAATAAGTAATTCGAATGAAAATATATCTAAATTAAACCTGTTTCGCCATTTCTACGTTTCGCAAGCAAACTCCTCGTTATTTCATTTTTAAAAATTCTAATGAATTCTAACAAATGTGGAAAATGTTGTAGATATAATAATAATAATAATAATAATAATAATAATAATAATAATAATAATAATATAACTGAAAAATACGGGAACATTATAAGAATTTAACGTGCTTTTTGAGGCTAGCAAAACTTCTGGCTAAAAAGCATTCAAAAGATTACTAGAGCTATAATATTCAATAAATCCAGGAAAATTTCAGTGACTTACCTAATGAGCCGACACACGTTTTTCACGTCTAAACACTCATTCGAATCAGCTGTTTGATAAATATATTTCTGAAAATCTTCAGTCGGCCAATCAGATGTTACTTGGACTTTTTTTAAAGAAATGTAAGTAAATATCTACCTAGCTAAAGAGAGAGAGAGAAATTGTAGATATATATTAGGTTGGTGCAAAAACAATGACGTAATAATATCGTTTTTTGACGTGTTTTTTAACGTCAAAAAACGACATTATTACGTCATTATTTTTGCACCAACCTAATAATATATAGATTATTATATAATTTAATGCTGCTAAACGGTGCAAAATACAATTGTCATCTTTAGTAGTAATCACAGTAGGATTTGTCTAAGTTATAATATACGCGTGCCGGTTCAAATAATATAAATTTAATAAACTTGCTCATTCGGATAATACTGGCCGTAAATTTGACAAATTATAAGTGAGCCTTACTAAATAAGGACCTAGTCGGTGGGGTTGGGAAATTAATGGAAATAAACCGCCACTTGTATTTGGTGTCCAACAGTAGCAATATTGTCTCTCATATTAGCGTGAGTACAATCCTCACCACACAGCCACTTGAATCACACTTGTGACACACACCGGTGGTCGCGGTCGCAGCGCCAATATGGGACGTCCACTGGTCGCGACGTCAATATATGATACTGCGCCATCGACCTGTTGTCAACTCCCAGTTGCGGCGCTAAGTCGTAAGGTTTCTTCCACCAGCGTTTTGGGGTTGACACGATATCGCTACCACCAGCCCGTATCTCGGTCGATCTGGTCGTTTCCAGTTCGATACCAACTTTGTCGTTCTCAGCTCGCCTCCAACGCCTGGTCACCGAAGTAAATGCTTTGATCTCAAGTCTAGCCTACCCACGTTGAAACTTTGATCTTAGGTAGACGAAATCACTCAGGCGTCGTGCCGTAGTGCAAGCTGAATCCGGGGTAAAGGTGATACCACACAAGCGTAAGTAAAAGAAAAATAATAAAACAAACTCACGCGGTTCAAATATGTTGAGAAATAACAATTATCTTTATCTATCTCTTTACTACAGGAGTGTGTTTCTCTCCCGGCCCGTTTCTATGGATTCGTGACATTTTTTGCGTTTCTTAAGCGAGTTATGGTATCTTAAGTCGTTCGTCAATAAAAACTTGCTTTTGGTAGGAAGTCTAAGTCGAAAAGGACATGAAAATCTTACGGTCAGCTCCTGCGATGCTAGTCTCCAACTGCAACTCCGAACTCTCTTGAAACTCTGCCGAAAACACACTGACTAGCTGCCTCGAGACGTTTGTTTATATGGACACCGACCGAATCCGAGTTGGGGCCTGTCGTGGTTTGGGTTCTTTGACAATTCTTAATTCATAACAAAAATTCTCTTTGTCCTCAGGACAGGAAAATTTATTACTTCCCATTTTTGGAAGCCAATCACTTTCCACTCCGAAGCTCTCTCCCTCGTCCGTGAGAAGAGGCCGGAAGAGAATTATCCTCCTAGATTTTTCTTTTCTCATATTGGTATCTCATACCAATCCTGTTAGTGGGTGTCAACAACTTCCCCGCCTTTGTCATATATTCACCTTCGCCTATCACTCACGCCACCACTTGAGCAATGATCGCTCGGCAGTGTGGGTGTGGCTAGACCTGGCCTTCTTAAAAATATCGTAAAAAAAAAATTCTCTTTTCTTTCCTTCTTTGCTATCGATCAGAATTCTTATGAATCCCACGTGGCCATAATTAAATTTTTATCTTATCCTCAGCCACCCAAAATCCACTTAGCAGAATCACTACCGCTAGTCAACTTTTTAGCTGGGTGGTCGTGTTCCACCTGAAAATCAAATTCTTTATTTTTCTCGTGTCTTAAACTTTTCGTATCACCAGATGCCCACCTTCGGTTACATTAAGTTTCTCGTCAACAGTTTGAATAAGCAATAACAATGATCATATCAAGATCTGTATACATAACGGCTGGCTTTCTTCGTCGGAATCCAAGAATGAAAAATATTAATGGTATCTCTGATAGATAACCAATATTGATTTCTTCTGTCTGTATGCAGTTATCCGAAGCCGAAATTTATTTATGGTCGCCGTGTGTGGTGAGTTTGTCATTCCTCCCCGAATTCTTTTGCCCTTGGCGCGTAACTATCTGATCATGACATTAATTCATTCTGACATAATCTGAAATCTGGATTTCTCTTACGTATTTTCTGTCTTCTGCGAAAAATATCTTTCTTCGTAAATGAAATAAAGTCTTTTCCCTTTCTTTTTTGTTAAAAAAAGTCACTCGGTCTGTCTTTCGATATAGCTCTTTCTCGCCTCAAGTATTTCTCGTTTTTTAATTTCTATGCTTAATTAGTTAGCCAATTACCATAGCTAAATAGTGCCACAAACTGACATCAGATTTTCAAAGCATAATCTTTTTCTATGTGCCGTGTCCCTTTAGGACGTGGGCAATCATGGCTCTCCACAATTTCCTGGTTTTGTAGCACTAAGCAGTGCGTGTCTTTTTTTTTTAATCTCTCCTAATCCCTGTTCTTCCATTAATTTACACAAGCCCGTTAGATAGATTATACGCTGTTTTCTTGCCTCTCTTGACTTCAATATGTTCTTTGCGTGTCAAATTTTCCTAGTCCTCTTTCCTCATTACATGCCCCTGAAATTTCATTTTTTGTTTCTTTCTGATTCTAAGTATAGGTGTCCATTTTATTTCCATTTTCTCTAAAATTTTGACGTTGCTCACATTTTCAGCCTATGGTATTCTCTACATCCTTTTGTAGAACTATATTTCTGTTGCTTCACGTCTTTTCTGCATCTGTGTGGAGATGTTTAGTATTTACTACTATATAGGTGGACTGATATTACATAACAGTTCAGTAGTCTTTTTTTTTCTAAGGAAATTGTCCTGTTTTATCATCTTTTTATCATTTTTGTCATCTTTCGCCATTCTCATGCAACTTCGGATTTCGGGGTCACATTTCCCTTCTCTGTTAAACACTTCCTAATACTTCTATCTATCTATCTATCTATCTATCTATCTATCTATCTATATATATATATATATATATATATATATATAACGTGCGTGTGTGTTTCATTAAATACGACCGATAAGGCATTGCGATTAAGGTTTTTACTGATTCTTTCTTGTGTTCGTGCAAGTGTTTTCTGGACACAAAGTGTATAAAAAAAGACTCATTTAAACAGACACTAAAATCTACCAGAATCTATTCGAAACATGCTAGTAGAAAATACAAATATAATAGCCTCATCCTCATGCAAAAAATAGATTACAAATTATGAAACACTAATAATAAAAAAAGGAACAATTAATATGGCCACAACGTTCGGAAAATAAAACATTCCAATAACTTTAGGCACTTGCATAAAAAACACATACGTAGTAAAAAAAAAAAAAAAAAAAAAATGAAAATCGCCCTTGATAACGACTAAAAGAATAGCCGAAAACTCTCGGATATGCAGAACTGACAGTTTTTATACACTTTGTTTCCCGAAAAGAAAACACTTGTATGAAAACAAGAAAAGTGAAATAATGAAAAAAAAAAAAATGAAATAAAGATTTTAATCGCACTACCTTGTCATCCGTCTTTAACGAAACATACATAAAAGAGTGATTGCTACCTAAATACTAATTATTATATATATATATATATATATATATATATATATATATATATATATATATATATATAATAAAATTAGTTTTACGGCATGCTATATTTATGGGCAAAAACGTTATGCAGCATGTATAGAGCGTGTGCATGTAAGAGTGGACGCTGAGGTCAACACAAAATGGCTACATTTTGTTTCATGCTTCAAAGCAATCTTCAGGACAGAATATTTGTTCAAGCATAAAACAGACGCGGTGTTGACCTCAGTATACACTTATATATATATATATATATATATATATATATATATATATATATATATATATATATATATATATATATATAGAAAGAGAGAGAGAGAGAGGAGAGAGACAGTGATAGAGAAGGATAGATAGATGTACTACAACTCAGTATGTTTCGCTCATGAATTACTGACGTTATATGTCATGATGGCTTATAAAGTCATGAGGTTTTCTAATTTATTTAAGTATAATTTAATGTCTGGAATTTGTCTGAATTTATAACCAAATTTGTAAATATTTGACATTTCGTGACGTGAACTGTATTCGAATAATAATTCCTGAATTCCAAAAACTTCTGGAATAAAGAACAGCAAATATTCTACATATTTAGTAAACGGAAAAATATTATCTTTATATATTTCAAAGTTGTCTTTCTTGGCGTTTGAGTTTTCACATAAACCTGAATATATATAAGATTTTATTACCCTAGTCAATATTTTCGCAATAAAAACTGACGTAAGTAAAATGTTCAGAATATCTGAAATCAAAAAATGTTGGTCTATCTAGTTTTGATTTCATCAACGATATGTTGTTTCTGTTAATATGGTTAGATATTTGTAGCTTTTCATAATTTATTCGATAACATTCAAGAAAGGTAGAATTACAGAAACAGGGTCAAGATATTTAAATTTTCTCAAAGAGATTAGGGAACTGGGACAGAAAAAAACTTATAGGTGCCTAGGAATTAGCAAATACACGAGGGATACACCATACCCAAATGAAGGGCAAGATAAAAAAAAGAAAGCTTCAAGTATCTGATACTGAATACCGAGCTGAATTTTAAAAAAAAGAAAAGAATATCAGCCATAAACACCTTGGCTGTCTCCGTGGTTCAATACAGTTTCAACATTCTTAACTGGACCATAGCTGACATTAAGCGTATGGACGCCAAAATGAGAAAGCTTCTTACCTGCCACCACATGTATCAGCCCAAGGTTGATGTTGATCGTCTGTATGTGCCCAGATCAGAAGGGGACAGAGGATTAGTTCAACTGGAACTGTCTTACAAAACTACAATAATTGGCGTTCAAAGATGCCTGGGAACTACAAAAGACTGTGTGATGATCCGTGTCAAAGAACATAAAAGAAGTAAGAAACTTTATTCAGTAATAAAGGAAGACAACATATTCAAAATGGAGTTTCAAATGGGTAAAGAAATGCAGCTGCAACATACTTAAAAAAGGAAGATAAAGCAAATGCGACCGACCAGATACAGAAACGATGGCAAGATAAACCTCTTCACGGTCAATACTCTGCCCGTACCAAACAAGCTGATCTAGACAAACCCCATACCCATCAGTGGCTACGTAGTGCAGGGTTAAAAGCTGAAACTGAAGGAGTTATTCTTGCTACACAGAACTAATACTTAGTCACTCGAAATTACCAAGAATAGTGAAAAATTGTATTAACCCAAATTTCAGATTCTGTGATAAATATCCAGAAACAATTAATCTTCTATCATGTTGCCCGGCATTGGCACCCACAGAATATAAAACTCGACATGACAGAGTGGGGCAAAATCTACACTGGAATATATGCTATATATTATGTGACTTTACAATACACACAAACAAAACAAAGCTAATCGCCCAGACATCGTGATTAGAGTTAGCAAAGACAAAATGTACCTTCGTATTGATATGGCAGTCCTTGCAGACTGCAATGTATCTTTGAAGATCTTCAAAAAAACTATCAAAATAAAAGGACCTTGTAATCGAAATCTCAAAAATGTGGTGCATGAGGACATACAACAATTCAAGTTGTAGTTGGATCCCTCGGATTGATTGGAAAAGATTACAATAGACTTATTGAAGAGATTTCTGGTTATCCATCCGTTAAAGAAATACCAAGAATTGTGTTCACAAGTACAGCCTACATCTTACGAAGGACTTTATCGATGTAAAATATGTGTGATCTTAAGGATGTTTTTCCCTCAAAAAATTCTCAGTGGAAAATGTCATGATGCCATTTCTGACCTTTTGTCATTGTTCAGGACCCGGAAAAAATGAGTATAGGCAAAAAATCAGAGGAAATATAATAATAATAATAATAATAATAATAATAATAATAATAATAATAATAATAATAGTAAAAATTGTACTCACAAGTACAGGGCATACCTTACGAAGAATGTTGACTATGTAAAATGTAGGTGATCATAGGTTTTTGGTTATTCAGTTTTTACAAAAATGATCAGTAGATGTCATGAAGCCATTTTATGCCATCGGTCTCTGGTTGAGGACCGGGAAGAAATGTGTGTAAACCTAAACCAAAAGAAATACTACTACTACTGCTACTACTACTACTACTACTACTACTAATAATAATAATAATAATAACCACCTCATTGATATTACGTCGTAGTTCATAATCTTTTCTTTGTTTCAAAATAAACTTTTCTGTTTCTTAATATTTTGCATAGATTTTGGAAAACAACATTTGTCATCTCAATACATTAATATATTTTCACTAATTTTTGTCACACAGAGAAACTATAACATGCATACAACAAGCGGTGTGAAAGGGATGAAAAGAGAGAAGGTTTTCCTTGTAATATTTTCCAGTGGGAATATGACAGGTCGGTGGTGTCTTTTATGTTGTTAGATCATGATGGTTCCTCTGTTTATCCTACCGCCGTGGGCTTGTAACGTCCGTCTTCTCCGTGGGCTATATAGCAGTTTTTCATCGGCTGACACGTCATGTCTCCAGGCGGGATAAAAAGCAAATGAGTTTCGTCATTTATGAAATGACGTCACTCACCAGTCGTCATGTGAACCTCATGACTTCATCTCAACCAAAAAGAGATAATCGCCATTTGCATCCGTGCATATATGGAATCCTGTTAAAAAATTGTAGAAAAATTCAGTAGATTTAAGAGATATAAAAAATAGTAAAAAAACAGACACGAGTTCCAAATTAAAATTTCAACATTAGCATTTATTAATAAATCAACGATGTTATCTAAAACTCCATTCAAGATTTCAAAATGCAGGCGACCATATGTGTATTGTTTGCTACGAAATTGAATGCTCACTTTAGAAAATGATTAACAATATTTTATGTCCTAAAAATGGACATTACAAAATTGTGAAATATATACAGTATACACGTCTGAGGTTAGTAAATTTTCCTTTTAGCTTCCTTGATCAATTGTTTTTCTTATAAATACCGTCGCGTAATTTGACAAAAGACAGTTTTCAATTTTTCAGTAAACTATTGACCAGGGTTTGTAAGCAATAATTATTCCTCACGTTTTCGTATAATTATTGAGATTAAGTAACTTCTTACGAACATTTCGTTTTTTAAATATTTCATACAACACGAAAAACATACGAACGGAAATATATAAACAAAGCGAATCGTAATAGTAGTACAGTGTAACCCGGATATAAGAGAGTTGTCGGGACCGGATAAGAAGTCTCTTATATCCGGGTTTGGTCTATTTTGTTTAGGTAAGTATGGCTCTAATTTGGGACCAGAAAAAATCTCTCTTATATCCGGGTTTCTCTTATACCCGGGTCTCTTATATCCGGGTTACGCTGTACAAATAAGGTCAACTGATAACTATTGCCTTTTGTTATGATCACGCAACACATATAGATGCATACACAACATTAGGTAAATATATGATTTCGCATACAGTTTTTCACTCATACTAACTCAATTCATATCTGTTGCAAAAAAGAAAAACAAAATATTTTTCGTTGAATTTTGTTTGCGAGAAATTTCTAACCTGTTTCTTTCAACTTGAAAGAAAACAAAGATTGCTTTTATACACATTTATAAAAAAATTTTAATTTGTAGAGATTTGTTTGAAGATTGTTTCTTTTCTTCGACTTTCGCATGCTTTTCTTCTACATATACTTATTATAAAAAAATTTAATCTTATTAAGTGAAAGAAACACGTTATACTATATATTTAAAATCAGTTCATACCAAGCAAAGCGATAATGCCATTAAGATTCATGGGTCTACTGGGAGTGAAAGGCAATGTATGCCGTGCCACTATTTCGCGGCACACTTGAGAGGATCGCGCGGCACATTAATGTGCCACAGCACGGCGACTGAGAATCTGTGTGCTAACTTAAAACTTCTTGGTTAGAAACTATTATTGAATATCAAAATTCTTGTAAAATCCTGCTTATCTAAACTTTAATTTTAAGAAACTTTAGTTCCTAATGCTTGGATTTACTTTTAGCTAATATATTTGAAGATTTGCGTAGACAAAAATCTTCCATGTAATTCTCCTTCAAAAAGTTTCTATAAATTATCAATATTTCTATCAGCTATCAATTTCTATCAAATATCTCGTTACTTTCCGCCAGTGGCAGCTGTTTTGTGCAGTCGAGTCGATCACAGAGGGAGACGGTTTGTCTTATATTGCTGGAGCCAGGTTAGAATTTCAGAAAGTTTCAGAACTACTGTTAAGTTAGGAAAAATTTAAATCATACACGTTTTTTTTTTATGAAAGGTGGGCACTAGACATTTACAAATCGAAATAAACTGGGAAAGTGAGAAGTAATTTTATAAGTACCTTAACGCCCCCTACAAAACTGCAATCATCTTAAAAAATATAATACTTCGCTTGAAGCTTAAAGAACCGAGAAAGTTTTATTTTTTGCAAATTTCTAAGAACTTTTGTAAAGCGAATTCAGCTTCGAGACGATTTCTTTTTGTCAAGAACTTTTCAAATTTACAGGTAAAGTAACTTACCTTTGCTGAAAAAATCAAAATCAAAATCTAAGACGTGAAACGCTTGCCATCTGAAAATGTTTATCTGAGATATTGAAAAGCACCTTTTGTCCATAATTTAAATCTGCCTACCTACCAGCGACAGGCAGGCAAAGACTTTTGTTCTTGGACCATTTTTTGGTTTCTGCAGACTGAAAGATTCTGAAGAATAAGGAGATTTTGAAATGATTATCATCATTTTTTCTCACGTTTCTAGAATCATCTGAGAGAGAGAGAAAAGAGTGAGAGAGAAAGAAAGGGACAGAGAGAGAGAGAGGGAAAGAGAGAGTGAAAGAGACAGAGAGAGAAAGATAGAAAGAGAGAGAGAGAAAGAGAGAGAAAAAGAGAGAGAAGAGAGACAAAGAAAAGAGAGACAGAAAGTGAAAGAAAGACAGAGAGTGATAGAGAGATGAAAAGAGAGAGTGAAAGAGAGATAAAGTGAAAGAGAGAGAGAGAGAGTGAAGGGGAGAGATAAAGAAAAGCGAGAGAAAGAAAGGGAGAGAGAGGGAGAGAGAATGAGACAGAGAGTAAAATAAAAAAGAGCGAGACAAGAGAGCGAAAGAGAGAGTGAGAATCAAAGAGAAAGAGAGAGATAGAGAGACAGCGTGAGAAAGAGAGAGACAGACAGACAGAGTGAGAAAAAGAAAGAAAGAAATAGCTATAGAAAGTGAAAGAGAGAGGGAGAAAGATTAATTATTCCAAACTACTTTCCATCTATTAATTCTCAAGTGAATTAGTTTATTCTGTTATTTTATCTCTTTGCACGGCGCATTTAGTGGCTCACTAATGGTTTTAATAAATATATTAAAACGTTTATTAGGAGATGCTTTTATATACTAGCATACTAACAAAGACCAAATGATATTCAAAAATAAAAATATCAATCAATCATTATCATTATTAAACCGATGACCGAGTGAGATCGTAGCGTTGTTGCGCAGCTAAAAACCTGATCAGTTCTATTCACGTATCTCGGTTGAAAGTCGAAGAGGTATTCATTCATGCTTAGCGTTTCTGCGGCGAATAATAATACGGGGTCTAGCCCACTCCTCTCCAGCTTAAGTCAAAGCCAATGTCCTAAAACTTGAATGTTTTGCCTGGTCTCGGACACGGGGCCATTGATTCAATCACGTCAAACTCCTGCCCTGTCCATTAACTTGAATCTAAGAAGCCACTTCATCACCGCACTGACTGTAGATATAGATATGGAATTCAGTCTAACCCATTATGCTAGAAATTCGTTTACCCTACACGAATTTCATCCACCAATGTTTTTAATCCTGATAGCTATCTAGCAACACCCTTACCAAAAGATTCGTCAAATAAGGAGTCAAGGCAATGTAGTATTTATTATGCTGCAAGGGTTTATATACACAGAGGCAAGGATGTCATTGGTTTATGAAGGCTTGTAAATTTGAGAACTTTCATGAATGTTCATCAGGCGGTTGAAAGGTCAGTCAAAACATGTGGAGGACCCAAAGTGCCATAATTCAAAGTTTGTTGTAAAGTAAAGTGAGCGAGTAATCAATAGTAATCAAGTATAGTTTTTCTTTGTGTTTCTTTTAATATATATATATATATATATATATATATATATATATATATATGAAAAGTGTGTGTATATAAATATATATATATATATATATATATATATATATATATATATATATATATATATATATATATATATATAATTATTTATATATTATATGCGCGGTACTTATTAGAAAGCGCTCAATATCAGAGATAGAGCTAACATATTTGGTTGGATTGATGTGAGTTTGTGACCCTGGGTTTCCCGCTTTTGCGATCGTCAGACAAACTGATTAATTTTTTTAAAAATTTTGGGTTTATGTAGATTGCGTGTATTGGTGTTATTATGGAAGTGGAGGTGGGGAACGTCGTGGTGATGTCATCGTGCTAACGCAAACATCAAAAATTTAAAAATAAATATAAATAATAATAATAATAATTTTTACCTATCATAATTTTACACAAACTCCACCACACGTATATACATACATGCGAGGAAATATTATTCAGTGGAAAAATAGAAAAATTACATGCATACATTCACGAGAAATTTTCGCTACACTTCCAATCTTTGAATTTCAACATACAAATGCGTATGTATAGACACAACACCACCCGTATACATACATATGTCATATCCGAAACTGCCCACATATGTTTATATATGTATGAGTCCCGACGGACGACCAAGTGTGTGTGTCTGCGTACTTCATTGGGCGTATGAACATACATCGATGTTTGCGTTAGCACGATGACATCACGACGACGTTTCCCCACCCCCCACTTCCACAATAACACCAATACACGCAATCTACATAAACCCAAAATTTAAAAAAATTAATCAGTTTGTCTGATGATCGCAAAAGCGTGAAACCCAGGGTCACAAACTCACATCAATCCAACCATATATATATATATATATATATATATATATATATATATATATATATATATATATATATTTCTTATGCAGTATTATATTAGAACATGCACATATCCACTACAAAATAAAAATGTACAATTTTGCAGTGGATATGTGCATGTTCTAATGTAACACTGGATAATAAATAAATATTATTTTTTGTATTGAGCGCCAATACTAAATTAATGTTTTGAACGCTGAGATCTTACTGTTCGTTCTTCTACCCTTTAATATATATATATATACACAGACACACACAACAAACCACCCATGCACTCACCCACCCGCACACACACACACATTATATATGTCCATCCCACAAAATGTTTAACATCTAAAAAAGACTAAACTAATTGAGTTTATTTTTTCCAGGTTTTTAGATAAGACGTTTAGCCATATTGATTCCATTTTTTGTAAGAATCACTGAAAAATGCATTGATCATTCAGCTTAAAATAGAGTAGGTTAAAATTGTTTTGTGTTAAACCCACTGCCTTCCCAAATAAGGAACGGTGACTGGAAAAAGATCATTCAGTCCTTCAGTAATGGTACCAACATTTATAATCTTGCTTCCATCTTCAAATTCATTACAGAACCATGAATGGAAAGGTGAATAAGTTTTTTAAAAAGGAACAGTTGAGAGGAAAACTGGATCAGGAGGTCACAACAGCAAGAAGGGTCGGCATTTCACACTTATATCTAAAGAGATCAATTAGAAAAGATCCAACTCAATCCATAAGGCGGTTGGCACGTAAGAGAGGAGTTTCAGCTATGACAGTTCAAAGAGCAGTGAAAAAAAAACTTGTAAATGAAATCGTACGTGAAACCTGTAAGGCATCATTTAACTCCAAGACAGAAGCTTAAAGGGCGAAAATAAACTTGGAAAAGAAGTTGGAAAACCATCCAGGAATAATATATAGATATATATTTGAACTTTATATCAGTCTTCAATCGATACTTAGGTATGAACATGTCATTTTCGTTTATGATCGATTTCATCACGATACTTCTATTAAGCTTAGAGAGTAATTTAGAGACTAAAAGTGTTGTAAAAACCTTGGAGAATCAAAGTAAGATATGTTTAATCATTTCTAAGATACAACGGTTCATAGCTCAATCTAACAATTTGACAATTTTTATGTTACACGATTGGAACAGTTTTGATGTTACACTCGATACTTATATATATATATTGGAGCAGAAGAGCCGGCTACATTTAATAGTTTTAACAGTGAAAGGGTGAGAGCAAAAACAGTAGAGAAGAACCATGAATGGAAAGGTGAATAAGTTTTTCCAAAAATGCTCATGTATGGTCAACTTGACAATGGTCATCGAAACGTGGGTCGGCCTCTGCTTAGGTACAGGGACAGGCTGAAGAGTAACCTCTTAGCTGCGATTATAAATCACACTACCTTTGAGAACATCGTAATTGATCGTAATGAATGGAAGACTACATGCTACAATGGCATCAACAACAAGGCAGCATCAAAGATTGTCAAACTTCGTCAAACTATGGAAAGGAATAAAATATCTGCTACTCTTCCAGCCATATACTCCAAGAATCCAGACTCTTGCATAATCTGTGGACTTCTTTGCAAATCACTAGCAGGACTGAAATGTCACTTGCGACTCACATACAAGGTTAAATGAACAAAGTTGTCGGAACCTCATACGTCGAAACCGACGGGGGAGTCCATCATATATATATATATATATATAAATATATATATATATATATATATATATATATATATATATATATATATATATATATATATATATAAAAGGCAGGATGTCTCTGTGTGTGTGTGCGTGTGTGTGTAACGAATGTACGGCCGCAGTTTTTGACGGATTTACACCAAAATTTACATGCACTGCTCCAAGTTAGCGAGAAGGCCAAGACCGAATTTGCATTTCCCAACTACCATCGATAGTGCAAATAATCGATTTTTCGTTCTTCTACGGCAGTTTTCATGTAGTTTGCGGTCATTTTGTACTGGCCAGAGTGAGAGCCAATAGGTGGTTGCCACGAATAGGCAGGAAGATTTTATTGGCCAGCGTGAGAGCCAACTGTTGACTGACACGAATGTTAACTAGCATGCACAAAAAAATCGATAGTTACATTCGTTACAAGTGGGAAAAATTTAAATCTGCATGGCACTTTACTCCAATTGGCTCATTCGCTTGCTTAAACTCAACGCTGATTCTGATTCCGCTGAACTGGGTTGGGTGTGAAAAAGTATTCGTTGTTAACATTCTTTTTTCATTCGTTTTTTTCCAGTTACGCAGTTCTTTTTTAAAGCTGATCATTTTGTGTTCATTTTGTTTAGTTCTTTTTTCGTAACAGATTTAATGTTTAGTATAGAGCTTAGAAAAAATTCGCAATGTGAGATAGGCAAGAAGTTAGGCATGTAGCAACATCAGCACGGCAAAGGACACACCTTTAAAGGCAAGGAAGGGCAAAAATATTTTAAGTCAAGTGATAGCGATTGCTGTATGAGTCTCACGATTTTTGAATCAAGCACGGGCAACGCTGGGCCATGCTGCTAATATATATATATATATATATATATATATATATGTGTGTGTGTGTGTGTGTGTGTGTGTGTGTGTGTGTGTGTGTGTGTGTGTGTGTGTGTGAAGTATTGATGGATATTGACCAGGAAACACCGTGTTATATTTAACGAAACAAGATAAGAAATTTATTTAAGATTCACATATTTGATTTTGTTAGTAGATTGTTTCTGGAAAAGGAATCAAATATTTAAAGTTCGTAGTCTCTATGAATTGTCAAGCAAATAAAATGTTTATATTAAATCATGTTTAAAACAAATTGAGAGAGTTCGTTTTTTAAATGAAAGTTATACGGTTGTATTCAATATATAGATATAGGTACTTTGGTGTTGAATACAGTTCTTTGAAATTGACCTGCTCTCATTAGAGGCTGATAGTGTATCAGCGTGTAATTCGACACCAACGTTATGCAGACGCGTGGAACTCAGGCTTTCTGCCACCTACTTTCTACTTTTACTCTCTCTCTCTCTATCTCTATCTCTGCCTTGATTCAACTTTCTCTGCCTATTTATATCAAAAAACGATTTCACATTGGCTCGTTATATTTTCTCAGCTCGTAAAATAAATTTTCGCATAGGCTCGTTAAACTTTGCCTTGATCTTTTCTTCCATCCGGAGCCAATACCGTTTTCTATTGCTCAAAATAAATTTTCACATAGGCTCTCGAATTTGAAAACAGGGACAAAAACGAGTTATTTTTATTTCGTATTCACCACATTTATATATATGCAGCATATCTCCATTCAAACATAATCCATTGAATAATATAGACATATTGTGTTCACTTATTTTTCCACTATTCCTTTCCAGTTGTCTTATCTGTATATTGATATTAAGATCAAATCCATCAAGGAAGGCACCGTAGAATTTTTAAAAACAAGTACTTTTGTTTTTTTCTAACATCAAGTTCAGTGCTAATTTAACAAGACAAACTTATTGTAACTGCGATAATGATAGTGATTTTTAAAAACACATGCGATCGCATTCTGCTATAGGTATTTTAGAATATTAAATTTTATTTGTTGTAGTTATGACATTTTTTGCAAAACAAGCATTACAATGTTATATGCAATTTAATATGTTGCTGCTATATTTGTAGTAGATTTTATTGAGTCTTGCTTGTTTGATTTATATATATATATAATAGTTAAGCTTCCTATTTTATTGTCTTAATTGTTTTTCACCGATAATATAGAAAAGCTACTATTCGTTGCTTTGCAATGCGAGATATGATTTCAGCCCTGTTTCAAGTTTCGAAAGTGCAATGTTGCAATTGAAGTATGAATAACAAAAAATGACAAAATCTGATACCAGAAACAATGGCAATAGTATAATCCTGATATAAAACTGGTTATATGACGCATAAACCATTTTCTGTAAAATCATTTACAGTGTATGTTAATAGTAATATATTTAGTAAACAATTTACAATTAACCTACAATGAGCGCCTATTCTGTCAGGGATATTTTTTTCAATCCCCTTTCATCTTTTTCCCAATTCATTTTCCGTTAAAAAATCTGAAGCATAAACAAAATCTGTTATGCTTTTCTCAAATAAAATTATTTCCATTTCTCTTCTATACAAAAAAGCAATATTAATGACTGTATTTGTAGTAGATTTTGTTGAGTCTTGCTTGCTTGATTTATATATATATAATAGTTAAGCTTCCTATTTTATTGTCTTAATTGTTTTTCACCGATAATATAGAAAAGCTACTATTCGTTGCTTTGCAATGCGAGATATGATTTCAGCCCTGTTTCAAGCAATATTAATGACTGTATATTATTCATATAATATCACTATTCTCTTCATGAGAGTTTCATTAGATACTGATCAATAATTTTACCTTCATGTCGATGTATAATTAATTTATTGAAATATTTGTTCAGTATTTTTATGGCATAAATAATGAGCTATTAATGTACAGAGAAAAAATTAAGTTCGCTTGCAAAACAGTTTTACGTTTATTGTCGATATCATTAATTTTTGACACATTGAGAGTCGACCGTGATTAGAAAACCCACAAAATTAGGTCCTAAATGATTGTATCTCAGACTGAAGAGCTTGTTTCTTTATCAACATATCAGTAAACTCAAAAAGTAAGAACTTCAACGAAACCGACTGGTCATAAATAGGAAATAGTGTAAATAATTAAGCAAAAACTTTCAGGATCGAGTGCCACTTGGTGGGAAGGTGGGAAATTCCAGTCGTAGGCTTATATATGCAGACTTACAATCAGAGTAAATCAGCTACAAACCAGCCGTTGTGAGTTAACGAGCCGTCCGTCTAGTGATAGATAGACACAGCTAGAAAGCTGTACGTGGTGAGTAATGCAAGAGAGACGGTTACAGTAAGAGAGATGGAGAATCGTAGAGATTTGGAGGTATCGCTGGCCGAAGAGAATTTCTTGTTCGTTAATCTGTCGTGAGAAAAAAAAACATAGTAACAACAAAGATGTCTCACATGTCATCTACCTACACCCTGATTGTGCCAGGTAAATCTATGAACAAATGAGAGTATATTGCTCTGACTTTATTTTTCCTTCCGTTCCGTCGTGACTGTTCACCGGGCCTTTTCTGGTTTTTGGTCGCACCGACGCAGACGGGACTCCAGTCGATGTGACGATGACACATTTGCGAAAATTAAACCTCCAATAAGGTTAACCGTCTTATATTTTTACGGGACACAGAAGGCGCATTGCCTTCAGTTTTCTATAGAATAGGAAAAGATACATTCCAAACAGTAAATAATGTACTAAGAATCAGAAAAAATATTTACTGGAACCAAAGTAAAGAGAGTTGAACTGCTATGTAATATTAATGTTCTTATATGGCAGTGAATGCTGGCCATTTTCCGCACAGATGAAGAAGAGACGTGAGGTACCTGAGAATACCATCGACACAACATGTAAGCAATGATGAAATTGTAGGGAAAATGGGAAGAAATAGACACTTGCACTTAGAATCAGAGCAAGTGTTGAAAATTCTTATCGTTAGGGAATGTAGTTCCTTATGGAGAATTTATTACGGTAGTGCAGATAAAATCCTTGAAAATGTATAACAGATTAGCCGAAAGCACTCGGAATCAAAAAAATGTTTGAATGATTTCTACACCCATTGCAAGCATAAAAGTAAACACGTGTTCACATACAGGAAAGATCTAATAAAAAAGAATACTTAACAAAAGTATCCTGCCAGTATTGAATGAATAAAACATGTATTAAAGAGGGATTGCTACCCAAATACACAACTATCATTTTCTGTCACGAGCTAAAATTATTGTACCGATTGACTACATCCTACCAGTGAAATCATTTATTACATAATCGAGTTCTGATATTTATCATTCATCAATTGACCGGGTAATAATAAATATGGATGCTTTATCTGTCCTGGAGAGTGTCGATTTTACAAGCTCACAAATTAAATAATGTCAAAAATGTAGAGATAATGTACAGTGAAAAACATTCAATATTAAGTTTTTAGGGAGATGCTGAAAATTCCTCGTCCCGATCCACTTTCAAAAACACGATCAACTGAAGTAAAGGCTTCAAGATCAGAAGGAGAAGTTACCAGCGCCTCCTCAGACTAAGAATTTCCGAACAAGAAAACCAATTGTGTTTGATATTCTATTTAAATACAGTCTATTATATTTTCTTTGCATATTTCCAGAAATAAATTTCTTTTTTGGTTTGAAGCCCTGAATGAACTCTGATATCAGCATAAAAAGAATGAACATGAACTAAATAATGAAATAATTTCTTTGCGTTTTTCAGAACGTTCTCTGAGAGAGCCACTGAAAAAAAAAAAAAAAAAAAAGGAAAAATTCATGAACAAACGAGAAATATTGTATTTATTTTGTGTAGAATTTTACTATCATTGCCTGTAAATCTTTGTGCGCGTGTGTGTATATTTGTGTGTGTGTGTCTGTGAAATCTGAAAAAAAAAACACGCATAGTCAAAGTTTCCTTGGTTACACATCAAGTGCAAAAAGGTTATTGCGATAAACAAACCAAGAATAATGCAAAAATGTTGTCAAAATAAGATGCTTGTCGGCGATTAAACCCACAAGATGGAGAATAACTACCGGCAAAATTAGTTAAATATCTGATCTTAGAATTTTATGCCAGTGAGGAAGACAAAAGAATATTTTAATCAAATCGTAGTTTTAAAACAGTAAGCAGGAAATCTGAGACTTGTCTGAATAACATATGAAACCCTCATTAATGTTAAGATGTTTAATAAGAAAACCCAAAGAATACACTAATTGAAATGCAGTGATAAAAACATAAAGATTGACTATAGTATATACTAACAGGGACAATGTTTCGCAGAGTTTCTGATAATTAACAGGAATGAAGAACACTTCATCGTCGCATCAGAAACAAAAGCTTAAAGATACTAATCGAAAGACATCGACACCTTAAATGTACAATGCTGAAATACATAACCAAAAACTTGTTTTATACATTCCAACAATTCGAGACAAACTAATAATAATTATCAATGTATATTTATTTATATATTTCCCGTCCCATTCAACGTAAGTTAATTTATGACTGATTAATTCCTTTAGTCGTTTTAATAATCTATACCAATAAAATAATTAACCTTATTTAGACAAAACTAATTCCCAAGCAAAATGAATCGCTTAATTATTCAGTTAATTTTTAAGGCATTTCATAGATTGAAGTGCTATTTCTCCAAGGCTTTCATGTGAGGCACTTAGATACTTTTGTCCATTAAGTGATCGTCTTGTTTCAATTAGGTTTCAATTAGGTTTCAATTAGGTTTCAATTAGGTTTCAATTTGGTTTTGTCGTCGCCATCTTTCTCATTCTATTACTAAACTTTTTTTTCCAAGAGATGTTTTCATTTCACTGTTATATTAAACACATAAAATTTATATTAGGTTGGTGCAAAAATAATGACGTAATAATGTCGTTTTTTGACGTAAAAAAATACGCCAAAAAACGACATTAAAACGTCATTATTTTTGCACCAACCTAATACCATGAAAAGATACTAAGTAAAAAGCGATTTATGTAATAATAAGAGTAATCAATGAATCATAGATACCAGTGAGCGTACTAAAAAAATTATAAATGGAAAGGATTAATTAAATGATTCATTGTCCTTTACTTTAGTCTTGAATTCTTTATTGAATCTCAGCACCATTGTTTCAAGACTTTTGTTTCATTGCATCTCACTCTTAAAATTTTCTAACATTGACGTCACTTTTGACAGCAGGGGTACATTAGTATCTAAATAAGATTTATGAAATAAATGACTTCGTTTTAATGTTGACAGATTTTCATGGATTTTTGAATGCAGAACCATTTTTATTGATGCCTCATGACAAGTATTTTATTATTGCTTATGCAGCAGAACTTTTTTTTTATTTTATTCTAATTTTTTGCATTTGTTTGCCAAATATCGATAGCCTTTCAACTTATGATGTTAAATATTTCGCCTAAATATTCTATGCTTTCCCTCTCTCTATCTTCACCACTATCTCTCTCTCTCTCTCTCTCTCTCTCTCTCCCTCTATATATATATATATATATATATATATATATATATATATATATATATAGTGCATATTTAGACAGTATATTATCATTCAAACAGTTTTGGTTAAATAATTTCGACATTTCGTGTCGATTAGTTTTCGTTGTGATCTTCCCGGTTCACAAATTAATTACTTGAAAAAATAAAAACTATTTGAAAGAAAATTTTGATATTTTTCTTTATCGATTTTCTAAGGCTACCAAGAAATTAATTTGTGAATTTGAAAGGATCACAACAAAAACTAATCGACATGTGTCTGAATTATTTAACCAAACCTGCTTGAATGAAAATATGCAGCCTAAATAAACAATATATATATATATATATATATATATATATAAAATATCATATATATATATATATATATATATATATATATATATATATATATATATATATATATATATATATATAAAATATCATATATATATATATATATATATATATATATATATATATATATATATGATATTATAATTATAATGATTTTTTTCTCAGGTTTCAAAAACAAGAGCCAAAAGCTCTGTTTCATCCTCAATCGAAATTTTTTTGAATAACTAATCTTGAGGTTTACGCATATTTATAAGAATATTTTTTGAATAACTAATCTTGAAGTTTACGCATATTTATAAGAATATTCATTCGTAGAATTAATTACTATGGAAACGGCTGAAGCGACCAGTCCAATAAGGGGCGTAATGGTTAACAATTTGTATCAACATATCAATCACCCTCGGAAAGAGGCCAAGCCAAGGCAGGGCCGGGGCGTCCATTTCAAAGCGAATGATTACATTCCTACACCCACATTGTCTAGTCCGTCTTAGCGACAGAGAGTTATTGGTTCCATTGTACACCGTTAAGTATCTGAGGATTTTTTCTCTAAAAGGGCTGTTCGTAAATAAACGCGTCGCACCGAACTACAATTTGTTTTTTCACGACTTCATAAACGGTTTTTTTTATCTTGTGATTGAGTAAACCTTTTAAACCCTTTATTAGACAATGAAATTTTTTTTTATTTTTTTTTATGCTAATTATTTAATGCGAAAATTTGTTGATGTCGGCAAAAACCGTTAACTCATGTCTATGGTTTAATAAATTTTCATTATTTAGAAACTTAATAATGTATAGTTTTTCATGTAGGCACAAAGGGTATGGGTCATCTCAGGTTTTACAAGTTCTTGTTCTATTTATTATTATCCATTTTACTTTTGGTGTTTTATTCATTTCTTTTAAATGCCAAAAATATTTGGATAGGGATTTCTGATTTTTATTTCTAATATTACTGAAGGGGCTCTTGTGTTAACCCCATCTAATTTTTAATTCATTTTTCGTGGAACCTATGTATATCACTTCAGTGTTAGGACTCTCAATGGATGAGATAGTGTATTGGTATAACATAGATTTTATGCGGCATTTATTTTCCAAACGGCAGTCTTCAGGGTTTCTACAATCACATAATTTTTCATTATTTTTGTCTAATTTTAGTTTATGGCTTTTATTAATACTATTTTGGCATGCGTGTTTTTCCAGGATTTTATTATTATTTTTTTATGATTCTTTCTAGATTTTCAGTGCAACTTTAAATTAATTTTATGGTGTTTTTATTAAAGATCTTGATACGTCTGCTATTAGTAGGAAAGTATTTTTCAATTAAGGCTAGGAATTTATGTCCTAGCTTAATACTAACCATTTGGTTGAACGGAGGGGTATACCAGATGATTTTTCTTTTCCCGTTTGTCTTCTGGTTAGTACTATTGTTTCTATAATTGATGTTAGCATTTTTGTATCCGCTATTTTTTAGGGCTGTGTTATAAAAATTACTGTGTTGTTGGAATATTTCTTTATTAGCGGAGTTCATGCTGATTCTTTTCTCTTTTGAAGAGGGTATATGCTTAATTATAGACGGAGGGTGGTTTGACATAGGGTCTACATACAAGGTGTTAGCGTTAGGTTTTCTGTATATGTTGTTCATTAAGTTCAGAGTTATGTCTAGGAAGTTTACTCTTTTCAATTTAGTACGAACTGTACTTTTTAAATTTAGTTTTCTTAATTCACTATATATTATCTTTCTAATTTTATCTATTTTAAAATTTGTGGAGCACCTGACTAACATGAGCCCGTCATCCCTGTAGAGCCCGATGTCCTTAATGTGTAATTCATGGTACGCGGGTAAGTAATATAGTATAAATAGACCGACAAGGTCAGAAGACTCTGCAAAATCTAAAGATCCCATGGTGATGTCAAAATGGTCATCGGTGTTTTTAATATATTGGTCCCTATTGTGAATGAGGACAATTTTTTTTTCACTAAGAATTATATCCATTTCTTCTTTTGTTAGGTCTGAATATATAGTAGCAAAATCCAGGGCAGTCCTGAATAGATCCCTTGATATTGAATGGTAATAATCTACAATATCGAACTGTATTAGGGTGCAATCAGGCTTATTGTTGATACTGGTAAACCAATTGATGATTCTTTGTTATTAATCCAGGGTGTTAATCCAAGTTGGTTTTTAATTTGGCTAGTAATTCTTTCTAAGATTCTTTTGCTTATCTTACCGATGTCGGGTCGGGTTGGGTTTATCATTCTAGTAGTAGGGTTTTCCTCAAGATCTTGTTTGTGGTCCTTAAGAGTGATGTAGCATTCCTTTTCATCAAAAACAAAAATACTAAATAACTTCGGATTATTTACCTAACGTGTTTTTTCCTATATATATATATATATATATATATATATATATATATATATATATATATATATGAAACCGGAAGTTAAATGAGCGATTGTAATGTGAAAAAGAACAACTAAAAGGACAAATAATTACGGTATTCTAGACGAACGTGCACACGAAAAGTGCATATAAAAAAACAATATCGAGAGGTATAAGCAGTCAATTGCTGATAGCCCCTGACAAGGTGACGGAGTGATTTCGGGAGGGTCCGTCTACGAAGCTCTGGAGTAGGAATGCTGAATGTAACATCAATCAGCCAAGTGACAAAACTTCTACTCATATTAGTTATACATATATATTACTTCAAATTTTATTTTGTTGGATACGCGTATTTGAGTAAGATGCTTCGTTTTATTTTAAACATTACTGATTTATTTTACCACCCTGCAAAATCGAGGAAACTTATTAAATAAAGTATGACCTCCTGTAGGATTCGAACCTGCGGACCTCTTTTGCAGGAGAAACCACCATCTGATCCGGCGTGCTGTAACTACTCGGCTACGATGAGCTTCACAATCACGCAAGGTTCTATATTGCACGAGTGACTGTGCTTTAAAGAGCAATTTCACTCATTCTGATTTTCCTGAAAGGCATAATCTGATTTTCATAGTTGACACGTAAACAGCAATTTCTAAAGAATGAATTATTTAATCCGAGATTTTTTAATTCGAGATATTTTTTACTTCCAACGTCATTTTAATGGATACCCGTAATTGAGTAGACGCTCCGTTTTAATTTAAACAGCATTTATTTCATCAACCTCTCTGAACACTCTCGAAAAAATAAATGTTTTTAAGATGGCTTGTTAATTTTAACGCCTCCAGAATTAAACTGCTCTTTATTAATCATCTGAAAGAACCATCTCTGTCCTCAATCAGTATGGCTGATGCTGACCTCCAGGAGAGTAACTCATTGCGCATTCTCGGACTAACTTTCTCGGTTGATATGAGATTGAAAAATTATTATTGTATCCATTGCTAGGCCAGCTGCTAAGAAAGTTGGTTCACTGTATAGTGCTAGGCAATTTTTCGCCGCAGAATCTATCTTACATATCTATAAGTCTACCATTCCTCCATGCTTGGAATATTGCTACTACATTTGGTCCGGTGCTTCTGCTAATTAACTAGAGCTCCTTGATAAAATCCAAAGATGAATCAGTGATATTATTGGGCCTGTTCTAAAGTCTCCGCTTCAATCTCTTTCCAACCGCCGTAAGGTTGCCTCCCTGTGACTTTTCTATAAATACTTTCGTGATAATTCATCGGATGACCTCTTCGCTATCGTGCCTAGACTCGGTGAATTTAAGATTGTCGAAGAGGTTTCATCAATTTACAGTTGTGTTGATTAGATGTAAAGTAATTAAAGTCTATGCTGTTTCTTTTCTCGCACTTCTCACTTGTGGTATTCCCTCTCAGTTCCATGCTTTCCAGCCAACTTTAATGTGCAAAAATTTAAATGCAATGTCAATCGATATCTTCTCTCGCCCTGGTTACTCTCTTTTTGTTCTTGTTCCTTAACATTGTTTCTGTTTCTAACTCTCTCTCACCCAATAATCTCAGGTGACCCAGTGGCTTGCTTGGTGGGTAATCGATTAAAAAAATATGTATATAACTTCCGTGCTTTTACAAGCATCGACTTTTTAAATAACCTGACTGCCACTGTACAAAAGTTTGTTTTTATTAAAAGCATAAAAGGAATTTTATGTCTATAGGCTAGTTTCAGACGACATTAAAAATCTCCCGAGATCAACACTTCACGCGTCATCATAAATAAAATAAAAAAAAAAACGAAAAAAAAACCTCAAATACTGATCCGTTATTTTAAGCATGGGAACGCTAAAAGCTACGCATATATTTAAATGTCCAATCACTTTTATTAATTGAACTTCTAACATGAATTTTATTATTATTTAACCGCTTTTGCCAAGACACAGGGGAGGCTTCTAACTCAAAAATCATCAGCGCCATGTTTTTCTTCGAATTTTTTTTTTTTCAAAATTGTCTACAGGAAGAGAAGCAAACTTTCGTTTATAATAAAGTGTGACTATTTCTTGTCTTTACAGAACACTGACCACATTTGTTTTTTCCTTCTTTTTTTTCTAAGGCGGTTATTTCTTATTTTGCGGGTATTTTTTTGTTTTATTTAACGGCATAGAATCTCCTTATGTGTCATTTAATGCCGGAAGTTTATTTTGTGAGCACTGGTATTTTTTTCAAAAACCGTAATGCAGGTAACTTTTTACTGATTACGGTTTGCTTACGTTTGGTTTATTTTGTATTACGGCATATCGATCTCTATGGATTATTTAATGCTAACAAGATTTATAGGATAGGTTCGTATGATTAGAATATGTATTCTTTGTAAGGCATCAGGTTGTAGATCAGGTTTGATTGCCCAACTGACCCTACTATACTGTGCAGTGAACAAAATAAAAAATAGATAAATAACGAACATGCGCGAAATTAAAAATATCAAATGGCTACAATTTACGCATCGCACCCTGTACACACACACACACACACACACACACACACACACATATATATATATATATATATATATATATATATATATATATAAATATATATATATATATATATGTATATATATATATATATAATGAAGTCTAGCGCCGTATTCGACGATGAGGGTCAAGCAGTCCAGTTCCTAGGAAGCGATAGTCAAGACACCAGCACATATGATTGGATTGCAGTAGTGAAGGCTTCGTGCAGAACCAACCACACTTTTTCATGGAAAAATAGAGAGACCTGGTGCAGTCTGTGTCACAAGGTCCCCAAAAGACCCTCCGCAGGTTTTGAATTCAGAGTTGTCCTTCTCCTAGAACCAGTTGCCATCCAAGGCTATAGAACCCAGTCTGTCCTGCTATTTACCCATAGCTGGAGGTAGAACAGGATCCATACTTTTCCCAATATATATATATATATATATATGAAGAAAAATATACGGGAAAAAACAAACAAAAATCCTTATATGCAATAATGCTGTTTTAATGTTAATATGTCGACGTCGGACGTTTCGGTCAATAAACCATCTTCAGGACATATTCAATATAAAATATAAATAACATTATCAAACTTAACATGACAAAAACGATGGACACAAGAACAAGACATATCCAAACAGATAACTAAAAGTTTATGCGATCAGCATTTAGTTTTAAACATGGTCACGTTGTCACCACGTTTGCGACGCTATGAAAACGTATTCCTAAATTTGAATATTATGAAAGAAAAATGAAAGAAATTCTATTTGATCTAAAATTTATATGTACGCTTGTCGTGCCCACATTTTAAGTCACAGTTTTTGCATGAGACTTGGTAGATGCAAGCATCGGATGTAATATGTTGTTTGCTGGTGCTATTAAATCCAAGTAGAGTTTGAAATATATGAAGATTATTGCATATAAGGATTTTTGTTTGTTTTTTCCCGTATATTTTTCTTCATACTGTCGGATTCTATATCCATATATTTGCTTACATACTGTCTACTGGAAATACAAACCTGAATTCATTTTATAACATGGAATACTTCAAGCTTATCCGAAAATACAGGAATCTATTAATCTCCGCGCATTCCTATATGAACAGAAAGGATTTCTTATCTAACTATTTATATGTGAAAATCGTCTCCATCGGGCTTATCTCATATTCTGAAATCATCTTCATATATTTCAAACTCTACTTGGATTTAATAGCACCAGCAAACAACATATTACATTCGATGCTTTCATCTACCAAGTCTCATGCAAAAACTGTGACTTAAAATGTGGGCACGACAAGCGTACATATAAATTTTAGATCAAATAGAATTTATTTCCCTGACTACATCAAACTCTACTTGGATTTAATAGCACCAGCAAACAACATATTACATCCGATGCTTGCATCTACCAAATCTCATACAAAAACTGTGACTTAAAATATGTGGGCTCGACTAGCGTACATATAAATTTTAGATCAAATAGAATTTCTTTCATTTTTCTTTCATAATATTAAAATTTAGGAATACGTTTTCATAGCGTCGCAAACGTGGTGACAACGTGACCATGTTTAAAACTAAATGCTGATCGCATAAACTTTTAGTTATCTGTTTGGATATGTCTTGTTCTTGTGTCCATCGTTTTTGTCATGTTAAGTTTGATAATGTTATTTATATTTTATATTGAATATGTCCTGAAGATGGTTTATTGACCGAAACGTCCGACGTCGACATATTAACATTAAAACAGCATAATTGTATATAAGGATTTTTGTTTGTTTTTTCCCGTATATTTTTCTTCATACTGTCGGATTCTATATCCATATATTTGCTTACATATATATATATATATATATATATATATATATATATATATATATATATATATATATATATATAATAATAATAATAATAATAATAATAATAATAATAATAATAATAAAAAGGCTTAAACACTAATATTCCATGGTCATAATTTATTCCATTGGAATCGTAAATACGATCCAATTCATCAGACCTACAAATTCAAAAAGAAAACGGAAAAGAACAACTCCGGAAATAAAAATAGAATTTAGAGAGAGTGTAAGTATGAGAGTGTGGGACGAATGTTAGTTCTAAAGAGAGGGGTAACATACGAGAGAATTTGAGAGATTAAAACTTAACAGAGAGGGATTTTTTTACCACTAATATTATCTATCTATCTATCTATCTATCTATCTATATATATATATATATATATATATATATATATATATATATTGGGATAGGTATGCATCCTCTTCTTCTCCCTCCAGCTATATATATATATATATATATATATAATTTCTCATAACATACTTTACGTCATTAAGCTTCGCAGACACAGAAAAACAGACATATATCAGGGTAACATCGATCTAATGAATTCAAAAACTTCAACTCGAAATGTAAGTAATTTGAGCTTTTATCTTCTCACTATTGTCAATTTTTTTGTTTTTTTTTATACCAGGCACTCTATTTGCAAAATCTACTCATTGAATTCTACTGAATATAATTACAATGGAGTTGATTTTTAGGCGTGATATATATATATATATATATATATATATATATATATATATATATATATATATATATTATAATTATTTATTTAAAAATATGATTCCTCCGCTACATAAAAGTTCTCACGTTTCAAAAACAATACAGATTTTTAAAAACAAAAATACTTTAGAACGAGTTCTTTCCTATTTTTCTATATATTTTCACACACACACATACACACACACACACACACACGCGTGTGTATTAATGCATGTTTCATTAAATAGTATAGACAGGTTTCACAACACTTGAATGATAATTCTATGATTTTTAGGCTTTTAAAACAACATGCCTGGCCGCCTACACGATTCCGGAAAATCCTTGTTGAAAACACCACTATACTTTAACATGAAAACAATAAACAAAAACTAAAAATTCATAAAGCTATATTCATAAAACTGTTGAAACCTAACCTGAACAAAATAAATTATGAAAACTCCACAAATATACTTAAATGCCTATAACTGATAACAGAATCTATTGGTTTATACCAACGACTTCGTATGCTTAACACATCTCGTTTTCACTCTCGCGTGGCCATGTGTGATGTCATGAGCCGCAGTCCGATTTTCGCTTCCAGCGTCTCGTATGCACGATTTTGTCGTTGCTTGGAAATCTTCCATGCAAACAAAACAGAATATCACTGTTGGTATGCCCGTGTATTGTTTAATTTATTGTAATGTAATTGTTGTCTTTGATAATGGCTTATGTAAGCCGAAAGCTTAGATAGGATTAAAAAACATGTATCAATATGGTGATTTTCTTTCGTCTTTGAAGGATAATGTTATTAAGCTTATCAAACGATATAAAAGGAATTTGCTTAACATGAATAGACAAAACTTGTCTATATTATTTAACGAAGCATGCATTAATGAAAAAATGCTGCCTAAATACACATACACAATATATATATATATATATATATATATATATATATATATATATATATATATATATATATATATCAAAAATATAGTTTTCGCGTATGCTATATTTATGGATAAAAGTACTTGGTATGATTGATAGAGCGTGTGTAAACATAAAATTGAACCCTGGATTCAACACCGAGCGCTGACAGCCTGTTTCATTCTTCAATGCAATCTTCAGGACATGCGTATTTTTTTACGCTACTATTACTTGCTATATATACTGGTCTATGGTACGTTACGAGTCTATTGCATTCTTTTCATAGTTATTGTGTAGGCGGTAACGGTTATGTTTCAAATTATTTTACAGGCTATCGTGTATGAATAATTCTTATCTTCTTCATCTGAATGTGGTTATTTTTAAATATAGTTTTGTTTGCTAAAGTTTATTATTTATTACTGAATTATTTAGTAGAGCCAAAACACAAAACACATTTTAGTCCCTAAAATTCAATAAATATTAAGTTATTTAGAATATTTTCCGAAATTAATATGATTATTCAGTAGTTAAAAATGTATATAAGAAATTGTCGTTCTACTCGTCAAGTAATTGTTACTCTGATGGGCCCTTTACTTAAAAATAGCAAGTATAACCTATCGACAATTATATCAGCACCTCATAAAAACATACACCTTTATCTATAATAATAAAGCGCTGTGTACGTGTGTACGTTCGTCTGATTTTCGATCTCGATTAATCATAAAGAACTTGAATTAACAGGTAGTAAGCACCATAGTTACAGCCGATTAAAAATAAAGAAATTATCTCATTGAAAGTTGAAACTCATTTAAATATCGAACAATGTGAAAGGTTTTAAAAAACAGTCTTTATTAAATGATTAATTTTAATTTCGCTTTTCATCACAATTGCCATTAATATCGTCTAATTACACCGTAATTAAAGGTTATGTAGGACACGGTACGTTGCTCATTTTTTTTCTTATTTTTAGCACGCGTACGGTGACGTATTCGGAATATTACATAGTTCGTGTTCCCAAATGTCTTTTAAGAGTTACTTTATGTGAATAGATCATAAAGAATGGTGATTTTAAAAGAAAATAAAAATTGAGCGGAAATCGGTTGCATATACGAAGAAGGGTTATGCCGAATTAAAGTGTTGAATAAAGACAAAATAATTTTATTTTTTCTAAATTCCGGTAACGTTTACGTACATATGACGCTGAAAGGCAAAAGGCCGAAGGCCCAAAAGCCCTCCACAGGAGCTAGCCTAAAATTCGCTCGAAGGGCAGCTTCTGGGCGAGTGTTGAAAATGCTTTTTTGTGATATTTTAATCTGAAAGTAATTAATCTGATTTAATTAAGATTAATTAAAGTTAAAAATCAGTGAATCTTCCTCAAATAACGATAGATGAAAGTATATTATATTTTTGCAAAAAAGTTTGAAAGATTTTTTATTAAAGAAAATGATGTGTTGACAGATTTTTCAATATGGACGATTTTAGTGATTAGAATATTAATCCAATCAATTTCGGTTTGAAATACAGTAATGTCTATTGCTTATGGGAAATATTAAATTTAATCTATTAGCTTGTAATTACAACTAAAATAAAAGCTTCAAAAAAGAGTTTTCATTTTCAGAATGCATTTTAAACCTTCGGTGTCGCCTTTTTGGGAGGTCTCTCTCCTTCTCTCTCTCTCTCTCTATACATATATACATATATATATATATATATATATATATATATATATATATATATATATATATATATAATCCTCAGGATACTTGCGAAAATCTCTGAAATAAGTTAATTGCTACTCTTATTTTTTTA
Organism: Acanthosepion lycidas; assembly: GCA_963932145.1. Classification (NCBI taxonomy): domain Eukaryota; kingdom Metazoa; phylum Mollusca; class Cephalopoda; order Sepiida; family Sepiidae; genus Acanthosepion; species Acanthosepion lycidas. The sequence continues at coordinate 92,763,047 of OZ010581.1, read as the reverse complement.
AGTCATAAAAATAATTTTATGTTTACAGGCTTGAATTCAGACAACCTTTAAAATCTCCAGAGTTAAAAATTTTACGCGTCATTCCAGATGAAAAAAAATTCAAATACTGATCAGTAGTTTTGCTGACAGGAGTGCTGCAAGCTTCACATATAGTTAAATGTGTCAAACAGTTTTTATTACGTGAATATCGAACATGAATTTCATTAATATTTAAGCGCTATTGCCCATACACAAGGGAAACTTTAAAAAGTCAACGCAATTTCTTTCCAACAAAATAAAAATACCGAGCAAATATTGGTGATAATGTTAATAGTAATATCAACCGTTTCCTTATGAGGAAACATTCGGAATTCATTGACCGTGAAGACAGAACCACTGTCAGTCGAAATTTATAAAACATTTTTCTTAAAGCAACTTTTCAGGAAAATAGGTTCCTCAAGTCCAGTACCTATTATTTTGGCCTCGTGCCACAATTTGTACTTTTTGTACCAATAAATACCAGTCCAGTAGCTATTATGGCTATTTCCAATATTGATCGAAGTTTCCTTCCTAACCTTTTATCTTAGGTAGTGTGGGATGTCAACAAATGCCATTATTTTCTCTGCCAGTTCCATGTGTTATCTATCTTAGCTAAAAAAATAGCTGTTGAAAGTCCTCAAGTGATGTGGTTTCTGTTATTTGGTTCAATTCTTTGTGGTTCAAGGTTTAAGTAGTTTGATTTTCATCAAGACCCATAGGCTTCACTCGATCAAAGCCATTTTTAATTGCTGATCTGAGAAAGCAGTTTGAAGGAGTTGACATATTTCTGAACGGATATGTGACCATGCATATGCAAGTTTCGATGTAATGAGGATATTTAAGTGATTTCAGGTTAATATTTTGGTTTTGCAGCAAGTTGAGGTGTTGGGCGAAACTCCTTCTATCTATAAGGGGAGTCGGATGTACCATTACAATGATTTTCCTGACGCATTTTTTAAATACATATTTCTTTCTGTCTAAAGCGTTTACTTAGAGACGAAACGTAATTTTCCTTTCAGTATATGTCGCATAAGTCAATGAACTATGGAAACGTTTTTTTCAAATGTATTATTTGTTTGTAGCAAGAATACAATTTTATTACATCCATGGTGTTGACATTTACTATTCTGCTGTATAATCTATCTATCTCTATCTTTTGGCCTTCATATTTTGTTATTTTTCTTCTTCGGCTATCAGCTTCACAATCATGACGATAACATCATGTCCATAGTTCCTCTTCTTTGTGTTTTGAAATATGCATGTTTTGTTTAGCATATTTAATGTTTCTCCTTTAAAAGTTTTCAAATATTGCTTTTGTTCATTTTTCAGTTCTGTCAATTCAAAATCATAAATCAATGCTTCTATCTTCTTCTGTGTACTGTGTCCATTCTGGACGTTGACGGAGATAGTTTTCCATAACTTCCGGTCTATTGTAAGTTTGTAACAACGTTTGCCTTTTTTTGGCTGTCTCTCCTAATCCCAGTTCTGACTACCATTCACCCAAGCTCATTTAGTGTGTTGGCTACTTCTATAATTAATGAATAAGGTTTATACGGGAATATTTTACATGAATTAATAGTGGGGAAAAGGTACATACACAAAATAACAGGAACCGATTTATTTACAATTTAAGATCACATTTATTTAAGGAAAATAACAAAAGAAAAGTTTAAGTGTTTCTTTTCCTATAAATTAATTGAATAAACAACGAAAATTTTTAATGAGTGTTTTTCAGTGTGACTTGCCTGTGTAAGTATGTTTGTGTGTGAAGCAACCACAGTCATTTTTCTTTCATTGCGAAAAGTCGATGGCACACACTTCAAAAGGAGGAAAGAGAGTTACCTAAAGGTTCGCTAGTTTTTATACCCTTAGATAATAGGTTTATTATGCACTACACTCGTTATGTAGGCTATTCGCTGCTTTCTTGCCTTCAACAGCCAAATGTAACACTTATATTTGACACTTTCCAAACCATCTTTCTTCATTATGTTCGCTAGAAAGTTCAATTGTCTCTTTCTTATATTAAGTGTCCTATTTGTTTTTATTTTCACTAACATTTTTTCGCTTAATTCAGTCAGTTATGTACCATACGTGATACACGCGTAGGCGATCATGTATCTTTCGATACATGACTGACGAGGCAGATTTTTTTCCCACAGTAGGCTGCCGTTTCTTTTTGCGGTAGACCAGTTGTTATCCAAGGCTATAGAACCCGGTCTGTCCTGCTATTTACCCATAACTGTGGGAAGAAGAAGAGGATTCACACATTTCTCAAGGGTATTAGCACGTAAGTGAATGTAATGGATTCGACTGGAGTTCGAACTCGGCTCTCCGATTCCTCAATCCGAACCGCTATCTATTACACCACGTCGCTTGATTACTCTTCCTTTCATAGTCTTCAAATCCATTGACAGCACAGAGAAGAACCCTATTGGAAACAAGATATCTGTTTTCCTCTTTCGCACTCATATAGAATATCAATGCCATCTCTAATGTTTCAGAATTTATACTTTTTCATCAATTCCTTCGAGATTTGAGTTCGTCCACTGTCCAATTTAGGAAGCGTCTCAAATATTTAACGAGAGATATTACGCATATAACCATTGCTCTGATAATTATTCTGTTGTGGATTCTATAATCTTCCTTTTTCTTTTGTTTTCTGAACTTCCCCACTTCGTTCGATTTGATTGATTAATTGTTCAATAGTTTGTTTTCGGAATCCTTTCTGCTTCTCAAGATACTTCAAATATACAAATCAACCATTCGCCCTTGCATGGAGTATTGCTGCCATATATAGTCTGGGGCACCTTCTGCTTACCTCGGAGTTCTTGACAAGATCCAGAGACGAATATGTAATATAATTGGCCCTGATATGGCGTCTCGTCTACAGTCACTCTCTGTCGCCTCTCTCTGTCTTTTCTACAAATACTTTCATAGTAATTGCTCCGATGAGCTGCTTTCACTGGTTCCCAGTCTCCATGAATTCAAGCGCCCTACGAGGCTGGCATCCCGCTCCCACCCTTTCACTGTAGAAACTTTTAAATGTAGCAGTCTCTTCTACTCCTATAGCTTCATACCTCTCACCTCTCGCCTGTGGAACACCCTTCCCAATTACTGTTTCCCTGAGAGCTATAATCTCCAACTATTCAAATGTAATGTCAATCGACACCTCCAGTTACCTTGATCTATCCACTATCCCTCTCCTCATCCTTTCTTCTATCACTCCTATCTGCTCTCGCTCCAAATCTTCTGCAACCCCCTGCATCCTAGTGGCTTCACGCCTTGCTCGAGGCGTAATGTTTAATATATATATATATATATCCTTTGTTTTTTCACAAGGCGAACGATATTCTTCGGATTTCCCATTCATCTAGTCTTAATTCCAAAGGCACAGTTCCACAAGTATTTACCATTATAACAGGGCAGTTGCCTTGATTGAATCATAATAATGCATAAAATATCGAAGATTAAGGGGTTATGGGTTAAAAGCTTTAAGTGATGGAATATAAATAGTAAATGGAAAAATCTGAAAGATTACTTGGATAGATTTCTGATGGAAGAATATTCAATTGAAAAATATTAACCATAATCTATACAGTTCTTATGACGAAGGCACTGGAAGAATTTGAATCCAAAATAAACTTAATTTAATAAAGTCGATGCATCTGAATCAGGCTCCCGGGCAAGTGCCCATGTGTTAAGTCGGCTCTGGCTATTATTACGTCTGGCAATATAATGACAATTCTCACTCACTTTTTGATGGTGCATGTTACGGCAAGTCAGTAATTTTCTCCAGTCTGTATCTATTTTGTTTATTTCAGCTATAGTCCAGTTGACACTGTTGCAACTACAAGTCACAACTAGTATACCGAAGAAATTTCTTATTATAATGTAAAAATTCTTTTTGATCTAAATTTGTTTTATTATTACATGCCGGGTCGTAACCAATGATCTCGGACGAGTGAAGGGTGTGATTTGTTTATTGGTTTCCCTTAATTAGACAAAAGACAGCCATAAATATAAAATTCGAATAGGACAAAGCTGTGCTCAGGGTATGGGTTGTGCTAATTAGAATTATTTTGGGATTTCTTAGAGAAATGGTGCATCAGGGATTTTGTTGATTTGTTTTTTAGTTACTGTCAGAACCAAAGCTCCAACAGTTTTGATTTTAGGATGGTTTTTATACCAGTTTGCAACTGTTTTTTTTTTTAAATCCCGTAGTGATGATAGATATTCCAATGCAGATATTGATATATCCTGTCATGATAGTTTTTCTATTCATTCGGTGCGAGTATTGCGCAGCCTGAGACTAGGTGACCAACAGTTTCAATTTATTGGTCATAGAATCTACATTTAGGGTCCATAGTATTATGCAGGATATTAGCTTGGTAGTTGCATCTAATAGATTCCAATCGAATCCATTACATGCACTTACGTGCTAATACCCTTGGGAAATGTATGAATCCTTTTCTTCTCTCCCCAGCTATGGGTAAATAGCAGAACAGATCGGGTTCTGTAGCCTTTGATGGCAGCTGGTCTACCGCAGAAAGAAATGCCGACCTATTGCGGGAAAAAATCTGCCTCGTCAGTCATGTATCGAAAGATACATGATCGCCTAAGCCTGTATTACGTATAGCACATACTGACTGAGTTGCGTGTAAGCAGGCTCTGATACCTTACAGCAAGAATAAACCCGTCGGTCTCAGTATTAAGTGCTAAATTCCTTAGCCAATGGTGGGTTGCGAATTGATGTACATCAACATTTTTTGCTTCGGAGAAGAAAGTGGATATTTAGAGGCTTTTGTCTACAGTTTTCTTCTATTTTCTTTTGGTCTAGAATTTTTGCTTCTTTCAGTTTTTCTGTTGATGGCAGTTATATCTACTTCAGCGCTGTGTTCAAGAATTAACCTCAATTCACTTGCATATTTATGTGCCTCTTTTGATACGGAATAAAATCTTTTTACTTTTTTCATGCCCCATTACGAGTTGTGACATCCAATCTTCTATAACTGCAAGATACTTATAAAGTCCCATTTTTAAAATTTTCTAAGACAATTTCTGTTGAATTGATGATGACGATGAGGAGGACGGATGATATTTACTCGCGTTACATGGATCATATGGGCGGCCATTAATACCTAATCGCAAACCGAATTTCAGGCTTCTAATCGGGAGATTGGAGGCTTTCAGGAGCATAGAACCACTTTTTAATTGCTGTTTTCCCAGGTCCACCCTAACCCGGGATGGTAGCACCTGTTACAGGTTACAACTCTGGAAAAATAGAAAACGCCCAAATAAAATTAAAAAAAAAAAAACTACGACAATAAAAAAATATATATATATATATATTTATAGTAAAAATACCAGCAATTCAATTTTATAGATATAAAAAATTGCCAACAATACATGACACATTTTATCTGTAGTTGAAGGCATATAATTGCATTCAAAATATATTTAGTTGAAGCCATAAAATTCTGATCAAAATATTTACATTTCGGTATTTAAATAACCCATCGAGGTGTCGATATGCCGCTAAACATAATCAACCAACCAAACTGAATTTTCCTTTTTTTATTTTACTTGTTCACTTAGTGAAGTCAATGATTCAGTTATGTGCCACGTGTGATACACGCTTAAGTGATTATATATCTTTCGATACATGATTGACGAGGCAGATTTTTTTCCCGCAATAGGTTGCTATTAGGTTGGTGCAAAAATAATGACGTAATAATGTCGTTTGTTGACGTTAAACGTCAAAAAACGACATTATTACGTCATTATTTTTGCACCAACCTAATATTTCTTTCTGCGGCAGAGCACTTGCCTTCCAAGTCTGTAGAACTCGGTATAATCCTGCTATTTACCCATAACTGGAGGGGTGGTGAAAAATAGGATTCATACTTTTCCCACGTCAGTGAATGTAATGGATTCGACTGGAATTTGAACTCGGCTCTCCGAAGAATACTGAACTTAAATCATTTGCGCAGTTCCCACTGAATATCTTACTCTACTCTCTTTCACTTTTATTTTTCTAAAGATCACTTCTGCGTACACCATATCCGGTTTATCGTTGCTTCTTGTTCTCTACAAAGGCATCGTTTGCTATCATTTCAAAGAGGATTTTATCGTCTTTGCCTTGACGTAATTAACTCTGACACACTTGTCATTGAATAATAATAGTAATAATAATCATTATTATTATTATTATTGTTGTTGTTGTTGTTGTTGTTGTTGTTGTAGTAGTAGTAGTAGTAGTAGTAGAAGAAGAAGAAGAAGAAGAAGAAGAAGAAGAAGAATTGTTTTTACCGCATTTTTGTCAGTTGAGTTTTCCTTGTACGGCGAGACGAATTGTCATCATAATTACCAAAGATCACGTGACTGATAAGGGGGTGCCTGCGGATAAAGATATGGTAATGGGAAGATGATGGAGGAGAAAGGGCGTCTTTACTTAATCCGTTTTTCCTTCACCACTTTTTCTCTTCCTTTCCCAATAGACCACATTTTTTTTTTGCCTTGCTATTACTTAAAATTTTTATGTCTCCCTTTCATGCCGATCTTTTTGATCCTGTCGTCTGCAGGTGTGGTGAACAGTATCCAATTTCAAAGTGTTTAAAAAAACGCAGAAAAAAAATATAATCTTATAACGATGAAGTAAAAGTAAAGTAAAATGCTCATTGATGTAAACAGCACTGAATGGGTTACTTCTGCGATCAATGTCTTCGTTCCTGCTTGAAAGTGACGGAAAATCCCGAGTACTCGTCGACACGTATACACTTGCTTGTTTGTGTATGGGAATGCGTCTTTATTCAGTTGCGACGACTTTCGCTGAAGTTCAATCATATTGTTTTTGTTCAGAAAGAAATGTCGCCTGGAAAGTAGTTTTTCAAACATATAAGCACTTTCTTCATATTACACTATCCTCATAAACAATTTAGGATTTTCACCAGTTCTCGGCTCGCTGATCCCACTTTCTTTACGCTGCCTACGCATCCATATTCAAAATATATGTATTTATTCAAAACACATGAACCGGCAAAGTTTAACAAACGTATCGAAAAACAAAAAAACGGCGTATCAAAAGGAAAACCCTCCTTTTAATACGCCGTTTATTTTTTTTTCTCTTGACCTCACTATTAATGTATAGTTACTTGGCATTTTTTTTTTATTTAAAAAGCTATTTGAAGAATTTTAATAACACCCAGACATATGTAGCTGGATATTTTATTTTTATTTCTCGAGAATTGACAACAAACAAGATTTATTATATTGTAGGTACAACCACTGATTAGCTAAAAAAAATGAACATACATTGATGTGAAAATGACCCAAACATAATAAAAACAAAATTTTATTGTCAAAATGTTTACGTTATTATTAGGAGGAAAGATCAACGGACTCTTGGATTATTAAATTATTTTCTGGATCCTTTTGAGAAAGTTCAAAATTTTGTTTAAAAATCATGTATTGGTCAGCGGGCGACCAAAGATTAGTATTGGAAATTTTAGCGTCTTTTCTGCAATGAAAAGCACATAGATTTGGAAATTCTTGCAAAAATCAAGTAATTATCGGATTTTAATGAAACTTTCAGGACTTATTCACAAATGAATGAAGTCTTTAAGTAAGAAATGTATGATTTTCAGATAATCTTAGTAAAAATAATTTTTTTACATATATTACCCCCCCCCACACACACACACTTATTTAATTTATGAAATTTCAAGAAATTAAATTTTGTAGAGCTTAATGTTTATATTAGTTAAAACGGAATTCCTTGGAGAATTTATATCGTCAAATTTTTGGGGAAAACAGAATCCACCCCACCCCGTGTAACGGAAAATCAGATCTGAATCGTAAAATAAAAAATGCAATAAAACTAAGACATTTAATTTAAAAATCTTTTAATTGCTTTTATGAATAAGATATATTATGGACACTGTTGTCTTAAAAACACTTTTTTTCGATGTATAATGAATTTTTACAAGAATTGTTTTCATTTTATTACAACTGTAATTCGAATTTGTACATGAACAAAAATACATGATCCCCACAAATAAAAAACATATATATATATATAAAACATATATATATATATATATATATATATATATATATATATATATATATATATATATAAATGCAGGATTTTTTGACCCTTGGAATAATTACCTTTACTGAGCACGAAACACATGGTAATTAATCCACAAAGGAATCTGATTATGTGACGATCGTTAACAAAAAATTGGCGCCAATGTAGACAACGTGGCAAGACTGGGGAACCCCACCCTAGGGCAGATGAGGTCACTTACAACAGATGCATATCACCTCGGAAACTTCCCAGTGCTTTCTGAAAAATTTCCATTTGTGCCAAGACATGCCAGCATCTGGAAAACTTTCGGATTTTAGAGGTTTTCGGATTTGGAAATCTCGGATAAAGAATATTCAAACTGTATTAATTTGTCGAGTCTTACAATTCGTTTTTGTTCTTTGTTCAATTTAAAAATGTTAGCATGCTTAGTTTTCTCAGTGAATAAATATTTAACCCTTGAAAGGGTACTCATGATTTGCAACTTCCAACTGTCTCGTCCCACTTGACTCATGCTCAAGAAAAGAATATTTGGTATATAACGAGGTATATTGAAAGAAATAACTTGTTTCATTGGTAAATTATCACAGATTTTATAAATTTGCTAGTCTACTTAATCTGTTATTCAGCGTAACCTTAGCAAATAAGCGACCACCATGAAGTAAGCAGAGAAAATATTTCTCTAATGAAATGCCGCAAATAAAAAACAGCGTTTTCTGAAAGAAAAAAAAAAACTCAGAAAAATATTGTAAATTCTAAAAATAAAAAAAATAAGTGTTACGATCAAAATAGAAAATTGCTGCGCCAAAAGATTAATTGTTCAAATATTTCATTTCAGCTCAGAGTAAAACAAAACTATTCGGGAAAGGAAGTAGCTCATGAAATGCACCGAAATATATCTTAATGTTCATGTCCCTCTAGCGAAATATGCTTGATGAAAAATGTCCGAAATGTTCTTGGCCATTTTATTTTCTTCATGTAAATTCTTACCATCATTAAATCAACCCAACAGTTGCGAAAAAGATGGAAAAACAACAACAAAAACATATTTTTCTGCCAATATGAAGGGTGTTCCAAAGAAACTGTTAGTGATGTGGTGTCTGGAAAACACAACACTTAACTCAACAGTGTCAATCGTCATAGTAGTATTCAATACAATATTTATTTGTATAAAATAATGATAATACAATGTGGAACAAAGTCAGAGAAGGGAATGGGGAAAAGCGACGGTCTTCATCTGTTTTAACTGTAAACTTAGCTAGCTACAAACACTGACCCAAACAGACAACAATATTCCTTACTCCAAAACAACGCATTCATACTTAACTTTCTTACTACAGCCACCATAATACCACCTTGTCTCTATGAAAGTCCTAACTAGACTCCATATGTACAAATAATTGTCTGTGGGAGAAGAGGAATAAAACAATAAATTTAAAATTTGTCCCAGTGATTATTTACAAAGATGTAGAAAACTATTTACAAGAATCTAAACAAAATAATGCTAGTAATAGAACCCCACAGTCACTAACTGTGCCAAAATCAGTTAACTGGACGAAATTAATGTGGGACTTTAAAACATTCAACAGTAGTAATCAATACTCAGCAAGACAAGCCACTGCAATGGTATTATCTTCTTTTACCCATAGACAATTTCCGATGGTTACATAACATGAGAGTAAGGAGGCTAACTGGCCATGACCACAACAGGAATGTACTCAATTTTTGGCTTCATCGTCCGTTTGAATATTTATAAACATGCATTTAATTTTATTTAATATTTAATTTAAACCGTTAATCTTCTTTTTATGTCAATAAACATTAATATTTCTTAATCTTACCCAGTATTCCTTTTTATGCAAGTCAATAGACCCTGCATTTATTGTCATGTAAAGAAAGAGTACATTATGGATGGAAATCATAAACTATATCTGAGAAATCATAGTCAATATTCTGTAAAAGAAAGAAAATATGGACTAGTGGATTTATGTTTTGAATAATGGTATTGTAAGAACTGTGCAGGTAGTGTAATAGTTAGCGCCTAATAACGAGGAATCTACAAGTAGAGTTCGAATTCCGGTCGAGTTCGTTACATTCACTTTCCCACCACTCCACACGCAAGCCACCAATCTGTCTCTGAGTAGCATAACACTAACGTTTACCGCTGGTGGCCCGCTGTCGAACCGCCGACGTGTTCGTTTCGGCAATGTTACCACTGTCGGACCGCTAGAGGGACACCGATGGCTACGACCAGAGGACTACTGGCGTTGCCTCTAGCGGCTTGCGTAGAGACAAAACATTATCTAATGTATATATTCGTCTCTTCTCCTCGGCTATAGTATAGCAGGTAAGACTGGACTCTCTAGATATGATTGGCAACCAGTCTAGGAGAAGTACAAGTTTGAATTCAAAACCATACGTAACCTCGGCTAAGCATATACTATGCAGCCATAGAAAACAATATGAATTTTAAAATGATCTTTGATTTCGACTGCAATGCATGAGTTAGATAAGTTACTGTAACGATTTACGGCATTTATCTGACCTTTGGGAAATTTATTTTCTCCCATGTTGCAACTGTCTGTTGGTTCAAGAAATAAGATTCACGCTTCATATTTTCATACGTTTTATCCTTTGATTTAGGAAATGGACCGTGAAAACTAGAAACAAACAATAAATACGTCCATCAGAAGAGAAATGGGCAAAGAGGATACAATTCAAAGGAATACACAAACAAGGAAAACACTTTTCGAACAGAAACAATAACAATTTGGAATAAACTCAAAGAAATGATAAAGGGACGTATGGTGTCTTAGAGGCGAATTTCAGACTTAGTAGGGAGCAGATAGTTTGTGTTGCTTCATAGACATCAGTATCTACAAGGAAACGAGACAGCTTCCGTAAACCTAACCTTAAAGCAGAAATTACACCTAAACAATATGCGATAAATGTTAATTTTTATATTTAATGCGACATTAAAAATAATCCTCATAATTTTAACGCTATTGCTGATGCTACAATGCAATGTAAGTAGCAACGTCTCTAAACCTGCTCTCGAATATTCCGGCCATTCGGTGACAATTGCACACGCAAGCCACCAATCTGTAGTCCATATGTATTTGAAGAATGAAAAAAATATACTTTTTTTTTTCACTAATGTTCACACAATACTAGGATCCGGTACAGTCACCACTGTCAAACAAAGTACGGATTGCAGGTCCAGTTTGCTCTGCTTGAGCGGACTGGGCTATAAGCAGCAACTAGGCATTTTTCAATGCTCTCGTTGGCCCTGACATGCTTATCTTTACAATGCATCCTTTCTTTATGTCAGTGAATGTGTTGCGTTATATATGTTATTAATTTGTCGATTCTTACGAAGCGTTTTTTTGTGCTTTATTCAATTTTAATATGTTCAGTTCTGTCACTAAATAATTATTTTAGTCTTTGAAAGGGCAATCATGACTCGTTACTTCCAATTGTTTGAGTCCCATTTGAGTCCTGTTCATTAATTTTTTTTATTATTTATGCGTTTCACCCCAAGCAAGGTGAGAAGCCACTAGGACGCAAGGGTTACAGAAGATTTGGAGCAAGATCAAATAGGAGAAGGATAGTGGATAGATCAAGGCAACTGGAGATGCCGATTGAAGAGATGTCGATTTGAAGAGATTATAGCTCTCAGGGAAACAGGAATAAGGGAGGGAGTTCCAGAGGCGAGAGGAGCGAGATATGACGCTATTGGAGTAGAAGAGACGGCTACATTTAATAGTTTCAACAATGAAAAGCTGAGAGCGGGATGCCAGCCTCGTAGGACGCTTGAACTCATGAAGTCTGGGAATGCAGCTCCTGGGAGCAATTACCATGAAAGTATTTGTAAAACAGACAGCGAGAGGCGACGGCGCGTCTGTGAGAGAGCGACTGTAGACGAGATGCCAGAACAGGGCCAATTATATTGCATATTCGCCTGGAGCTTATCAAGAACCCCGAAGGAGCTCCAGACCATATATGGCAGCAATACTCCATGCAAGGGAGAATTGTTGATTTGTAGATCTGAAGGATCGATTCCGGGGAGAAAAATTTCCTGGCGCGCCACAGGGAGCCAACTTTCCTTGCGGTGGACGAAGCAGTTTTGTTTTTGAGGCATTAAAGTTGACCAGCCAATTCCTGCCCCAGTTCAGATTGGAGGTCCTTTTCGAGACGCACGGCCAGCTTAGTCTTGTCAGCGACACTAGATTATTTTTTTGAGGCAGGAGTAAATTGTAGTGTCATCCGCGTAGATGCCAACTTGGGAATCTATGGCGTCAGGAAGGTCATTGATAAAGATAAGGGAATAAGTATATATGAATATATTGTAAAGAAATATCTTACGTTCATGCTACACCCCCATCGTTAGAGACCTTTCGTCAGCGTGTTTTCTCATTTTCAGTGTGGTTACTTCTTACTCGACATGCCCATCTGCTCAGGAACATTTGTATTTCTTAACCTCCACAGATAAATCCTGTGGTTTATACTGAAACCATGGTGTCCGTACCTTAGCTAGAGTTGAATATGTGCCTCTTCAGAGGAAACTACGGTTTTGAATTCACATTTCTCCTTCCCCTATAGGCTTACGTCTATATCACGTTGAAACATCGGTTCCCGTACAGTCACCACTGTCAGACAACGTTAAGCTGGTCAGTACCTACATGGGTAACCGCTTGGGAATACCAGGTACTGTAAGCTTAGAGGTGGGGCGGTGTTAATGGCTTGTATTTGTTTATCGGAGAGCCCAGCTCCACTTCTGGTTGCTTTTGTTATATTCACTTACGCGCAAATACCCTTGGTAAAAGTATGAATCCACCTCTCCTCTCCCAGCTATAGGTTAATTAGTAAGACTTGTATCACTAAAACCATTATTATAAAAAAAAATCTTACAATCTAAATATATTTACTGGATTTAAGTAACTTGAAAGTTAAACCACGGAAAGCAAATCAATCAGTCAATTAAACATTTCCCTATACTAGCAGGAAACAAAGGCTAGAGTGTCCACTCCACTCTACTATTTATCCAATAGCTGGAGGTTCAAGAAATGGTTGCCTATCTCTTTCTATTAAACCAGCCGCATATTCATGTTTTTCATAATTCATTTTTGATTCGGATACTTTTTGGAAATAATGCTTAGATTAATGTGAAGATCGTAACAAAATATGATTTTGCCAAAATAGCTAGATAACCATACATTAACCTTAAAATTTCTGCAATATATATATATATATATATATATATATATATATATATATATATATATATATATATATATATGTGTGTGTGTGTGTGTGTGTATGTGTGTGTGTGTGTGTGAGTTGGAATTATTATTGTTATCGGTTCTTTTAATATATATATATTAGTTTCGGATATGCTTGTAATAATTTTGATATTGAGTTTGGATGAATTGTTTTGAATAGTAGACGTTAAGAGTTAGTTGGTAATATGTTTTTTATCTACTTTGTTCTCATTGTTGTTATTGTTGGAGAAGGGGTTGGGAAATATAGCAAAAAGGCAACATTTATTAAGAGCTCCAAGGGGGGGAGAAGGATGGGGAGGAGGAGGAGAAGAAGGAGGAGGATGAGAAGAAGAAGAAGGAGGAGGAGGAGGAAAGAAGAAGAAGAAGACATCGTTTTGGATATAGCATAGAAAATCTTGCATTCGACTAATTTTCCGACAGAAGCATCTCGGAAGAATATACTTTATAATTCGGTGATGGTAGTATCCAACAAAACTGTTCAGTCAGAATGTCCGCCATAATGAAAAGTTGAACGAATTAACTCTAGTAAATTTTAGCAAATGTGGCCGATGACGGATCAAGTCCTGGTCGACTGATTAAAAGTTTTCGTTTATAAGGTAAAATAAGAATGCATATATCATTTTAAATTTGTAACAAAGCTAAATATTCCATATATATTTAAAGAATGAAAAAAATGTTTTTTTTTCACTAATGTTCACACAATACTAGGCTCAAGAGCCAATAACCTAATAAATAAACCATGTTTATTATTTATGTTGTACATTTTCAAGAACAACAAAAAAAATGTATAAATTCACTTTCATCATATGTTTAGAATTTATTACAATTCTAATCATCATTTTTTATAACAAAAAACTTTGTGGAGGATTGAAGGTAAAGATTTAAAAAAAATTGCGGTGTCAATAGAAAAAACGTTCCGTATTTTTTTCTTGTCCATATTTCCCGTGCTTCCTGTAGCAAGTAAGCAATTACGGGATGGATTTACCAACGTATTTGTTCTTCCGAGATTGGTTATCAACTTGGGCTCGAGAGTCCAGTCTTTCCTGTATTTAACTCATAGCTAGAGAAGAAATGGGTTTATAGCTTTCCGAATGATATATATTAGGTTGGTGCAAAAATAATGACGTAATAATGTCGTTTTTTGACGTATTTTTAACGTCAAAAAACGACATTATGACGTCATTATTTTTGCACCAACCTAATATATATAGCTCCTGAATTAATTCCAGTTGAGCACTCTCGTGCTGAGGTATGGGTTTGTAAACAGTGACTATTATAGCTATATAGCGAGACTCTTCGCATGCCGAATTGAGTCACTGTCGGTCACTGGGCGTGTTTCCTAAAATAAATACGCCAAAAATCCACCTTCATCCCAACCGTGCGCCGACAGCTTAGTGGTAGAATATCCGCCTGATACCAATTCAGTCGGGTTTCGATCCTAGCTAGAGGATGTCTAGCCGCACTGATGAGCTGCGAAACAGTCTGTCTGTGGATAACCTTATATATATATATATAAATATATATTTCGTATATGTATATATCGCAAATTTTACGTGTTGCACTAGATTGATATAGGTAAGATTCGTCCGTGAAAATATGTCTGAGCTTCTCCAACGCATATGATTACAAACACACTGGAAATCTGAGACTCTGTGGAGATTACCTTGCTTGATATCTATTTCCAAATATGATCGATATCCAATACCGTATATATTTAACCAAGTATTTGTGGGAAAATGATATTCATTAAATTAGATGTAATACGAACTTCTCACACAAATACCAGTAGTACAAAATGATATCCCGAAAGCGGTTCTTACCACGCCATTTAGACTTTACGAATTCGTTTCGATTAAGGAACGCTGCTCGAATATTTCATACGTTCTTGTCTACTGTTTTGTTACGTTCTTGTCTACTGTTTCGTACGAGTGTGTTTCAATGAAGAGGAAAATTGTCTTGTGTTTACGGCACCTCGGCGTGGTGTAATGGTTAGCCTCGCTAGATCAGTTACGACTGAAAAGGGAGATGGATCCTCACTAGGTGCCCCATACATTCGGCCATGTGCCACATCTAAGCTACGCTTAGAAAATAACTATTCATCTTGTATTACGAAATGGACAAAGTCCGACAATTTATTTATTAAAGACATTTTTATGTTTAACGTTCTTTTTATAGATACAAGTATTTAAGTAAATGCTCTGTTTATAATAAACAGTATTAAATAACATTTACCGGCCTGAATGTCCGATAAATTTTCATAGAAAATATTCGAATCCTGTCAAAGAACGAATATTTTCTATGAAAATTTCTTGGACATTCAGGCCGGTAAATGTTATTTAATACTGTTTATTATAAACAGAGCATTTACTTAAATACTTGTATCTATATTCATCTTGTGTTTGATAAATTTGAAAAGTACGCCCTCGTTACCAACAGAGTTGAGTGTCAATTCGATGTATCCGAAATCGCATGTTTGCACATCTATCCAGCCTAAATGGGTATTTCACCAATACTTGAAAAAAAAGGGAGAAGATGACATTCGTAAATTCCCAGTGTCCACCTACATGATAGGTCTGAGAAATGCTGTAGATTTTCCCGACGTTTACGAGACGGAAGAACTAAATCGAAACCCCCATTTTTAAATTTTCATCTCATGAGGTACCAGTACCCGACAATATTTAACTAATCGCTATTGTTTCTTTTCTGAATTGACTGTCTTTTTTACAGCAAGTGTTTCGTCAGAATTGCCAAGATTTTTAAGGAGCAAAATAGTTGGACTCAAGCTGACTCAGAATTGCTGAAAACATTAATATTCCTTTGACTACGAGGAATAGGATCATTACCTAGTTTAATAATTAAAGTACAGAGACATGTATCACGACGCCCAGGTCGACTTGAAGCTTCATAAAGGCTAGATAGCATAGGGGAAAGTTCATCAGAACAATTACCATTTTCACTTAATGTTATTAAATGTCGATATCTAGAGGCAATGCTTATTTATATTGTATTTATGAAAGAGGCAGAACTCATTTTCTGTCGGTAAGTCTATCGACAGAAAATGAATTCTGCCTTTTTCGATGGCATTTGGGTGGAGTTCATACAAAGTACCTCACCCGGAGTTTGAACTCGCTTCACCGTTTTTATTTAATGTTCTCTTAGAATGACTCGGCACCTCTTACTTTATTAAATGTGTATGCATGTGTGTCGTTATACCTATGTGTGTGTGTGTGTGTGTGTGTGCGTGTGTATGCACTTGCATGAATGAGTGGTGAAGTTCCGCGCATTCAAACATATCGTTCGAATAGCATTAGCTTATAAAGTCTTTTCAATTTCCTCAAGACGGAATCGGCGTTCTTGTTACCAGATTTCTTTGAGATTTGTTACTATCGCATCAAATTCGAAAGAACCATCTCGCTCGCGGGAAAAAAGGATCTAAACAATCATTCGGTCTGTAATTAAAGATGCTATCAACAACGAGCATCGATTGTATTTATTTGAAATTGTACTGTCTTCACAGCCGCCATTTTGCCGGACACTATCTTATCTGATTTCTTTCCGCTTCCGTTTTGACACGCCCGTCTTTTCGCCTTCAAAATTTCAATTAATCGCTAATTACCAGAATGACATTGCGAAAAATAATTCTACTCACTTTACCCTTTCCGCACGTCTCGCATTTAACTTGCAAATCCTTTTTATATTTCACACACAAAACCTGATTTTTTTAATCAGTTGTCTCGAAATTAATCAGCCACATTGTATTAATAAACACGTGAAAAAAAAAGAGATTCTTTTCTTCATTTCCTATTATACTAAATCTGAAACTACTACAACCTGCTACTTTATATTTGGACGGAGTAACTCATATCGCTTGTTATACACAATGTTTAGACCGTTGCAACCCTCGACCTTTGTTATGGTCCGGTTCCTTGTACTACGGTGATAGTCCAAGGTAGAACCAATAAAGAAAAACTCGAACACGTATATGGAATAATACAGATACATTACAAACAAGAATATATACAGAGAAGTAGAAAGTGTTAGTACGAACAATCAGGTTTAGTAGTAATTGTCTGAACGCAACCCTGTTTCAGTCTGCCTCTGACTGACTCGCTCTGACTGACTGACTGACGGACTTCACTCCAGACTTCAGACTGAACGGTATTTTGTCACCCCCACCCCACAAGGCCGGTTTAACGTGGGATCTCTGAGCCCATGGGCTCGGCCAAAAATATGCCCATCGAACCCGTATAAACGGGTTCAGGGTCGGTTTACCTCCCCGAAAGAGACTCCGCCCTTCGGCGCAGCCTCGTTCGGGTTCCTTCCCGCCCGAAGGCAGAGAGTTCAACCGGTCAGCCGGTCGCCAGACTTCTGACTGAACCCTATTCAGTAAGAATATTCAATATTTCCACTACTTGAGTGCAATCATTTAGGTGCAATGCTCCAAAATATCACGACTGGTTGACCGAAGAGTTTCAGGTCGGAATTCAGACGTTATTCAAAGCATTTGTGAGTTGAACCCTTTTCTCCAAGGAAGGAATTTAAAATAGACACGTCTCTCGAATATGAGCGACTAAACAAATATATTTGAGATACGAAACTAGGCACTTATTTGCATCTTGAATATTAAAACAAGAAGTTAACTTAATCAAAATATGCTTTCTTTTGAAACTTATGTACAGGCTCATATTTCATCTGAAATTATTAGCATTTCTCTTTTGCACTTTTCAAGTTACTTATCCAAAAAAATCGCATTTTCTTTATTGGTAGTCATCGCCGCATATTTCGCTGGAAATACAAGGCCCACTTCATTTTTGCTCACAACTGGTTAATTTTAACACCTCAAAAACTAAACTTCTCTCCATTAATCATCTGAGAGATTCCTCACTGTCTTCCATCGGCATGGCTGATGCTAACCTCCAAGAAAGTAACTCATTGCGCCTTCTCAGGCTAACGTTCTCATCTGACTTGAAGTGGAAAGACTATACTGAATCTATTGCTAGGTTAGCTGCTAAGAAAGTTGGTTCACTGTGTCTTGCCAGACAATTTTTATATCCAAAATCTATCTTGCATAATTATGTCTGCCATTCATCCATACTTAGAATATTGCTGTCACATATGGCCCTGTGTCCCTGCTATATACGTTGAGCTCATTGTAAAAATCCAAAGAAGAATCAGCAATATTATTGGTCCTGATCTGGCGGTTCGATTTCAATTACTTTCCCGCCGTCGGAAGGTTACCTCCCTGCGCCTTTTCTATAAATACTTCCATGGTAATTGTTCGGATAAGATCTTCTCTATGGTACCTTTTTAATTTAAGCGCAGTACTAGACTAGTGTCGAGATCACATCAATTTACAGCTGAGCTGGCTGGATGTAACCGAAATGTCTATGCTAATAGCTTCTTTTCTCGTACTTCTCTTCCAGCTTCATGCTTTCTAGGCAAGTTTACTCTTCCCAAATCTAAATGCAATGTCAATCGCTATCTACTGTCCTCCTGATTACTCGTTTCTCTTCCCGCTAATTATTAATGCCCCTGTTCCTAATTCTTCCACACCAAGTAACCCCTTGTGTTTTAGTGACTTTACTGCCTTACATGGAGTGATACCCATTAAAAAAACCTTATCTGTTTCTTTCTATCTCTAAACTTTTCTTTCTATACTTCTCTCAACGTACGAGAAGACCACTCTCAAATAAAAAGACGAAGAAAAAGAAAAGAGTGAACCTGGCCCCCAAAATCCGGAAGTTTGCAGAAGCAGACTTTACTTATTCGTGACTGAAAAATACTTAAAATCAGGGAGGTTCCACGCATAACTTCTGTTATAAAGAAAATGAAAAAGAAAAGAACGTCGGAAAAACAATTTGTCGAATCAAAGACATTGATACAAAGAGAATTTTTGATGTTCGTACCAAATTCTCGAGCCTATTGAAAAAGATATAAAAACCTGACACCTCTAGGCAGAGGCAGAGAGGAGACAAGAACAGCACTAGGAGAAGACGGGACCAAAGGACGAAACCATGCATGTCATGTGAAGAAGCAGTGAAGAAGTAATCGACTGCTGACATTTCCGCCCTATTTCTGGGCCGAAAAGAACACAGTAGATTGACGCTGACCTAACTTCTCCCATAACTATTACCCTTGTCATGGTCTGACTTCCAACTGCTAAAGCGGACATTTTTCCAGACTGCCACTAATATCCGCCTTATTAACGAACCTTTTGCTACGCCGAATACCAAAGGACTCATTACTCTAAAGAAAATAAATAAAAATATATTATTTATTTTAAACCGTTGAGTCAGTTCGTTTTATTCCCAAGGTTTCCGATAAAACAATTATCCTAACATTTAACCATACTGACAACGTTCTTTATGTGAGCACATATATCATAATATAAAATTGTTCATAATAAAATTTTATATTTCTTGTAATAGCCAACACAAAACAATAGTGTTCAATCAAAGAAGTGAACCCACATCAATCATTTTTCCCCAAATCAATAGGCACAGAGCAATTAGTCTAATTAATGTGCAAATTAAGGAATCAGAATAAAATTAGTATGGCTTTGAATGTTACTTGGAGAGATCGTCTGACCAATCAGCGATTGTATGTAAAACATCATACAGTATCAGTCATCGTCAAACAGCGCAGTGTCAGATTCACAGGGCATTGCTGGGGAGCTAAAGTCGAAATTGTTAGTGAAGGTCTTTTAATAAGAGACTACACAAGTAAGTGCTAGCAGAGGACAATAGATTAGTACCAATATCAAGGAGAATTGTGACAGCATTAACTGCAATTTCACGGACGTGCCGAATATGATGAAATATGGAATTGGATGGCAACATAGAGTCAAGGAAATCCGCTCAAGCACTACGACCGGATGAGATTGCACACAAGAAATCTCTGCGGACATTTGACGCTGCACGATCCATAGTATCCTCGGCTATCATCTTTGGATACAAACAAATACGTATTATAAGGGTATGAAGAAAGTATGACACAATAACTTGTCAAAACGTGTCAAAGGTTGACTGGCGATCTAATTTATATTTCTAATGAAAGAAAAATATTTTTATGCTAAAACAATGCTGTACCATGAAGTCTCTGGTTTACCACTTTTCACTTATGGAAAAGTTATAGTGTGAGAGGTGAAATTGTAAACTTGGGTGGGATGGGTCGTTAGGTCCAGTCTTAGATCTTAGGTCTGACTTTTGTTTTCATTTGATAAATGAATTATTCGTTAAAATGTGTGACGCAAAGCAGGTCAGTTTGTTCTGATCAGGGATATGACACACAGTCAGGTGGAGCTAACAATGATGCGTGTGATAATTACGCCAAAAGAGGGTGAGATTCCGGATCATGGAAAATGTTCCACTGAAGGGTGGATTTTAACGATAGAAGATCACAATTTTGATTGGGAACACCACACCAACCAACCGCCGCATACGCCCCCGTCCCCGCCCCCGCCGGTGAAAGAAGGGCTGGGAAAGAGTTGCTTATCTCAACCTCCGATACTTACAACGCAAGGCCATTATTTTGAGTGGACCGCCAATCATATTGAGTTTTTTTTGGGTTTTTTTTCCATCTTAGGACACAAGACTATTGATCAAGCATTATTATTGGCTAGCCAATCAGAGCAGTGTAGTTGGGGTTTGCCACACCCTCCCCCATAAAAACAGTTGAAAGAGCAGAAATAAGATCGAATTGGTCTCTTCGCTAGTAGATCAACACTCTCACTGCCGGATGACCGTTGTGACTCAATCGGCTAATGTCCTGTTCTCTACGCCGTTTTTCTGAACTCCCTCGATCAGATGCCTTCATTTAAATCGTTGTAAGACTCTGAGCGGTTGAACCATAACTACAGCCAACAGTCAACCTCTTCCCTCGAGCTCAAGAATTCCTTATACTGGGGAAACTTCTTCAAATCCCTGTTGTTTATTTATTCATGATGGGATAGTACTATAAATAAAGGTTGTTATTTTACACTTGTTAATGAGTGGTGATGAATTTAATTAAGTTTACCCGCGAGACAGGAGACTTTAGTCTTTTACAAGGATAGCCAAGACAAAGAGGAGTCAGGTTTGATCTTCGACAGTTCTTCAACGATATTCCTGCAGATACTGAAACACAACGTGGGATCGCATGATTGGTGCAGAGTGGGACCGCCAGAGACAGATCAACGGACACGGACCACGGTAAGAGTGGCATTCAGCGAAGTATGCAGCAATAGGTCCACAACTGTCCTAGTGCGTTATATTCTATTCTGTCCCAATTTGTATACACGTGTTTAGAAACGGGCCTAGCATAAATATAAAGCCTGGTATATAAATATATCTAAACGTACCATTGACCGGTATATATATCAAGTAATAGCAGAGTCAAAACAACACACATGGCATGAAAATTGTATTGAAGCATGAAACAGGCAGTCAGCGCTCGGTGTTGATTTCAGAGTCCAATTTTATATATACACACGCTCTATCCCTGATACCATGTACTTTTAGCCATAAATATAGTATATCATATTTTTGATATATATATATATATATATATATATATATATATATAACAAAGTTATCTGGAAACTACAGAAGACTGGGTGAAAGAAATAAGAAACTATATTCAGTAATAAAGAGAATTACAAGTAGGTGAAAAAGTCTAAGTAAACCATAATACACCTAGTGTAGAACCAAAAAAAAAGAAAAAGAAATGCAATAGACCAAATGCAAAAAGCAATGACAAGATAAACCTCTTCATCGCCAATATGTTTCCTGTGCCAAATAAGCTGGCAAACCTCGTACAAATCAGTGGTTACGTAGTGCAGGTTTTAAAAAGTTTTTATTCTGTCTTCAGAGTACCAATGGTTTCAAGCTAGAAATTACCAAGCAAACATACTGAAATAGTAACGCTAAAGTGTTAACCCTAAATGCAGATTCTGTTATGAGTAACCAGAAGTAATTGACCATTTTGTATCAGCTTACAGGGTATTAGATTTCACTGAATATAAAACTTAGCCTGACAGTGTGGATCAATAACTGCAGTGGAAAATACGCAAATTTTATAGGAAGAAAAATTCATGGAATTGGTATGAACATCACTCACTACTGGTTACAGAGATAGGACCTATAACAATTTTATGGGACTTTAAAATATACACAGACAGAACAATCAAAGCAAATCGCACATACATCGTGATTAAAGACCAGAAAAACAGATTGTGCTTTCTTATTGACATGACACTTCCCGCAGGTTGTAATCTATCTTCAAAGATCTTTAAAAAATATCAAAATATAAGTAGGATGAAATGAAAATCTAAAAAATGTGGCACATGAAAACATCAATAATTCCAGATGTAGTTGGAGCCCTCAGTTTGATTGGAATGTTTCCGATGGATTCAGTGAAGGGAT
Organism: Acanthosepion lycidas; assembly: GCA_963932145.1. Taxonomy (NCBI): domain Eukaryota; kingdom Metazoa; phylum Mollusca; class Cephalopoda; order Sepiida; family Sepiidae; genus Acanthosepion; species Acanthosepion lycidas. Next base: position 92,740,260 of record OZ010581.1, on the reverse strand, counting down.
CTCTGGAAGACCATGCCTTAAAAAATACAAAAAATTGTACTCACACATTACGAAGAGCTTTATCTATGAAAATATGTTATTCTTTATGGTTGTTTTATTTTTTTATAACAATGTACAGTAGAAAATGTTATTTAACTTAGTTTATTAATAAACCAGATATAATACTGTTAGAAAATCAGAAAAAAAGATTTCCTATTGTGTATTTGAAATGAGAAATGAAAGTAAAGAAGATCGACAATTTCAACAATTTGCATTATGAAATTTTGAAAGTCTCGGAAAGAAATAGCAGTTCCAGTGATCATTGGAACACTCGAAAACATTCCAAGCATTGGACTGTGATTCGAAACTAGAGCCACCATAAAATGTGCGCCTGCTCGGAACAGCACGGATAATTCTAAAAGTAATGCACACAGCCTGTCTTTGAAAAGAAAAAAAATGACCGTTTTATTTTTTCAAGTCACAAGACGTAACCTGAAAATAATGTTCTTATGTAGTAAATATCATATAATGTGATGAAGATGCGAAACAACAAAAAAGATAGTAAAAGCCACCATGTTGCAAGGAGTTGGATAGAGTAAAATCAACTGAGAGGACAATAAAAAAAACAAGATCCAAGGAGACGCATGATGAGGATTGACATTATATTTTCATTTTTGAACATCGTAGATGACAGGAGAGTAGGAAGCCGGAAAAGGTTTCCACAAGTGAAAAGAGTTCCACAAGTGAAAAGTTCGAGTGAACGAACTAGCAGCAGCGACCTTGTCGTTGCGCTTAGAAAGAAACTTTAACGGTAAAATATTTAACCGCTGCTTGAAGGAGAAATCCATTCTAAGTCTGTGGAATTTGTCAAGTGTATGCTTGTTTTCAAGAATGTTTGTGAGTGTGCATTCCCTTCTCAGTATAGAACCGTCACACTCCTTAGTGCTATCAAAAAATGTTTGAATCTATAATCACCAAGAAGACTGCTGATCACCTCAATAGGAACAATCTCTTGAGCGACAAGCAGTATGGGTTTCGATCGGACAGATCTATTGCTGATATCCTAAACTGCCATTACTCACAGAATCAGTGAGGCACTAGACAACAAGTACATTACAATAGGATCTCATTGGATATTTCAGAGGCTTTTGCTACGCTATGGCATTATGTATTATTGCACAATCTCTCTAGCTATGAAATTACTGGAAATGTTTTCTTAAATATAAAGTCCTTCCAAACGGGTAGGTCCCGGAAGGTTGTTAACGACCAATCCTCGGAAGCCGTAGCAATCAATGCAGGCGCTCACGAAGTTCTCTCTTCGGTCCAACCCTCTTTCTACTTTATATTAATCATCAGTCTAAGAGTATACTTCGATCATTTGTGAAAATCTATGTTCATGCATCTATATTGGTATATGGATGCATCACCGAAGATCTAGATGACAAAAGATTGGCGGCTGATCTCTCCTCTGATCTAGCTCTAACTGTTCAGTCGGGGAAAAACCTGGCTGGTCACATTCTTGCATCAAAAAAAATATTTTTACCAAGATTTTCTAAAAAAGAAACGTTTTTAAAATAATTTAATTTACTTCTGAATAAATCCTGAAAGTTTCGTTAAAATTCGGCAATTATCTGATTTTTGCAAGAATTTCCAAATCATTTTGTTTTTCACTACAAGAAGGCACTAAAATTCCCCATATTAATTTATGGTGACCAGTTGATGCCCCCCCCCACCAAAAAATATTAAATAAAATAAAATAAATGAATAAAATAAAATAAAAAAATTCGAAGATTCTACAAAGGACCCAAAAATATAATTTAATAATCCAAAAATCATTTGGTCATTCCTCCTAATAATAACATAAAGATTTGACGATAAAATTTTTTTATTGTATTTTGGGTAATTTTTCATCATGTATGCTCATTTTTTATCGAATATTTGGAGGTGCCTAATTAACACGCATTCAAACTTAGGCATCTCTTATTTTCGAGGTACCTACATTCACGCTGTCAGTCACTTTGTCCTATGAAACGTAACCTGAATGAAAATGATCAGCACGTTATTAACAAACTGAGTTTCTCATAAACTTGTATAGCTCTCCAAAGTAGCTAGCCGTTCGAAAAACGATAACTTTATAGATTTTTTTTTTTAGGAGAGCCTGGTTTAAAGCACAGGCATATGTAAACCAGTTCAAACGAGATCCTGTTTTCTTTTCCCAGGCCTAGAATAAGTCTGCTGCCGGTTAAATACCATAATAAATGCGTTATTTGCCAGAAACAAATGACGATGATTCTATGTATCGTGTTTTTTGCTCTATTTTCATATTCGGTTTGAAGAAGAGTCGCTCAATTACAAAGAGGTCATAAAACAAAACGAATTGCAGTTCGTTTATATGCTTACTCATAGTGGCATCAAACAGCTTCTGAAGACGAAATACTCTGCTTTCCCCCCACTGTCATATAGGGAAAAAATTTTACGGCATTTTTATGAGATAAAAACGAAGCATGAACCACTTTCTTTTATGCCTCTTTTCTTTTTAGCTGTTTCTTTTTATTATTTCTTTTTCTTTTTAAGCCAGTCAGTGTGCATGTGTAGATTTGGTCTGCGAGTTCTTTTTTTTTTATTGTCCATAAAATTAGGCCCAGCTTCTGATGCAGAATCCTATTCGTCATATGGCCTCTTCATAAACACTTTTGATCTCAGAGCCGTTTACATAAGGCCCCGTATGGCCGTGTCGGTTTAATCTGTTTGTGCGAAGGCTAATTTACGTTGGGAAATCTCCGTCCGTCTCGATCTGGGAAGAAGTCGTATATATGCACGTTTATAGGATAAGGGGCGCGACAGATGGTCGACTACATCACTGATATATTTCTCATACGATGTGTGTATATATATATATATATATATATATATATGCATATATGTATGTATGTATTATAATTTTAATTACTATAAAATTAGACTTATATCAAATACACTTACGTTATTTATAATAATGATTATACCACTTTCAAATCTAATGAAATTAAATGTCATCAATATTATCGTAGTCTGAGTCTTGAGAACAAGCGGTGAAAATTTTAATTTAAGTGGCTTTTAGTTGCTAAAATGTTTCTGCTTAATTCAGGATTAAATTTTATTCATTTTGTTCTTTACGTTTTCTAACATTCTTTTGTTTCAATTTGTCGATGTTTGCAGTTTGTTTTAAGTTATTTTGACGCATTCATTCTACGAAAACGTGAAAGGACAATGAATCTCGGTAACAGCCATCCAATTTGAAAAATCGCTTAGTTCAGAACAGCGCTTCAAACAGCTAAATAAGGATAAAATGTTATTTTTTATGCAAATTAAAAAAACACTTTTAAAGGGATTTAAAATAGAGTACTCTAAGAAACATAAAATAGAAAGATAAAATCTGTCTGTCTCTCTCTCAGTTCACCCTGATGATCCCACATGGGGAAACCTAGGAAGGTAGTACCTGGGTCATTAATATTTATTTATTTAACTTTCGTTCTTAGTGCATTGAGCACTCTTTGTTTTAACATATTACTCGCTGCTTTGTTTTTCTTTGTACCAGAGATTTAAGGTACTGGACGATTTCTTTCGCCCAGTTCGGAGTTTTCTAGTACTTTCTTCTTTTCCATTTTTCCTCGGATGCAAATTTATTTGAAAATTGTGCTATCCCACCGAGTTTAAATAGATTTACATCATATATATATATATATATAAATTAATCTCCATTTTTGTTAATGTACTTATGATTCACTATAGAACAAAACATTGCAGAAGGAAGATTTACCAAATAATTCTTTCACGATACTGAATTATTGATGCGACATCATATATATATATATATATATATATATATATAGATAGATAGATAGATAGATAGATAGATAGATATAATTTTATTTTAAATATTACAGCAAAAACATGTTTAAATCGCTACACAATGGCTTTCGTGTTTCGGTAGTATTTTGTACCACTTCAGGCGAATGGTAAGTGAATGTTGATTAAATAATTTTAAAGGATTTCAAAAGCAAAAGGTTACCTCTTTTCTGAAAGATAAAGGGCCAGGTTGTAAGGATACATATGGTCAGAATTAAAAATAGACTTGTGTAAAGTCTATTTGTAATTCTACCAATGTATAACAGTATTGGCTGGGTGATGTTGAAAGACTCGAAACCACTAATTAACCTCGGCTAAAAAACATCAAGGATGATGCGTGGCAAAGCATCAAAAAGATTTCCGGAAATAAAAATAGAATTTAGAGAGAGTGTAATTATGAGAGTGTGGAACGAATGTTAGTTTATAAGAGAGGGGTTTAACAGAGAGAGTTTTATTTAAAACTAGGTGTGAGTGGAAGGGGGAAAATGACTGATGTCGGATGTCTAAAACAATAAGGATACACTTCGAGGTGACATACACACACCATGGCCGATCAAATCTTAAAGAAGGACGGAGAGGTAAGGAAAGAAGTGGTGGGGAAGAAAGATGGGGCGGGTGAAATTAAAATTGCAAGGGACGCTGTGTAATTGAGAAAATTTGACAAAAATAATATCGACTGCAGGTTACAAATCAAATATTATAAACAACAAATATGACGATTATCTAATCTGGCGAGGACCTATATTTTTATGTTCAAAACGCATGCAAAACCACACATACACAATAACTTATACACGTATATACATACACATCGCCGTGTACCTACATACACACATACATATATCCATGTACACATACACATATATCCACATATTCACACATACATACACACATACATATACATACACACACACATATACATATATCTGATTCAATATCTCTGATACTAAGCGCTTTCTAATAATTACCGCGCATATGATAAACAAATAATTACACCTACATATATACACACATACACATACACACACACCTCCATATATATATATATATATATATATATATATATATATATATATATATATATATATATATATATATATACACACATATATATATATATATATATATATATATATATATATATATATATACATATACACATATACATACATGCACCTGTGGATTTTGCATATATATGTATATTTACCACTAATATTATCTATATATATATATATATATATATATATATATATATATATATATATATATATATATATGACACCTTGTCAGTCAGTATCCTGCTCATGGCATGTTGACGTGAATATCGAATGGGTTACGATAATGTGAAGCAGATGGATAGGACATTACTTATCTGACATTGTAGGGACATCTTCCGTCCAAGTAGAGAGTCACCTGCATCACGAGAATATATGATCGAAGCTATGACTGCTCACCGTAGATCATGACCAACAAACTAATATGAAAGAGGCCTTATTAAATCAGCCTTTCTGAACGACAAAATAATATAAAACAAACATTATTGAGCCAGCGGGTGTCTATTTCACAAAGCAGTAGTTCTTGAGGAGAATTTGTCCATGAGAGACATGATGAATTTTGAAATACAGAGGATATAAGGCTGATTCATCTTCGTTGTAGTAGCATAGCATATCCTTGCTGCAAATGTCTGAACTGGCTAAACTAAAAAATAGAGCTCATCTGAACGTTTGCCATGGAAATAGTGATATAGTAGCGATGATCTTCCGACGTAACATCTGTAGGCTATTTAAAACCAGATACTATTTTAAATTCTAAGAATATTTTTTCGGGCGGTGATAATAATGGTTTAGTTATACATCTTTTATTAATAAATCCATAGCTGGATTCATTTATCAAGTGTATTTGCGCGTAAGGGAATATAACGAACCCAACGATAATTTGAACTCGGCACTCCGATTAACAATTTCAGGTCATTATCTATTACACCACCTGCACATCCAAGCTTACAGCAACTTGTATTCGCAAACGGTCACCCATCTTTGACTCACATCTTCTTTCCTTTTTGTGCCCTGTCTCTTCAGAATGTAGACGATCATAGTCCCCCACACCTTCCTATCCTTTGAGCTCTTAATAAGTTTAGTCTTTTTGTTATTTCTTCCAAATCCTATTCTACCATCCATTTACTCAAGTTCATCAAGTATGTTAAGCGCTGCTTTCCTCTGTCCGTCTTTTCCTCAATGTGTTTTGAGAGTATCAGATTTTCCAAACCATCCTTCCTCACTACCTGCCTCAAAAATTTCATCTGCCTCTTCCTAATGCTAAGTATATATTCCCTTTTTGTTTGTATTTTCTCCAAAACTTCGTCGTTGCTCCCATTTTCGGTCCATGGTGTCCTCAACATCATTCTGTAGAACCACATTTCTATTGCTTCAAATCTCTTCTTCATCTGTGAGGAGATTGTCCAGCATTCACTGCTATGCAGGAGGACGGATATTACGTAACAGTTCAGTACTCATTTCTTTGTTTCGTTGTTTCTAACGAAATTTTTCTGTTTCTTATTACGCTGCTTAACTTTTTAAATGCATCTTTGGTTCCTAATACGTCTTCGGATTTCAGTGTTGCACTTTCTGTTCTCTGTTAGAACAATTCCCAGATATTTAAATTTCTGTTCTTGTTTGATTTTAGTATCCCCATTTTGTAAATTGCATTTAGAGAATCGATTATACATTGAAATCCTTTGGTCTGTAAAACGCTTCTAATTGTTTAAATCTGCCTAATCTTAGTTGCTTTCTTTCCTTGGACATGTTTCTTCATAATTTCCTTTTATGTTCTTTTGTCTATTTTTGTGGTGCATTTATTGTCTTGTGAATGGGACATATTTGTTCATTTTCTCATTTTTTTTTTGTCTCGGGAAATCGAATCATTTTTCAGAATATCCATTCCTAATAGACCAGCTATTTACTCACCACTGACTTTATTTTGACTTTTTTCTTTTCTTTATTCCATTTCTTTGTCTAGATTTTCCTTGGCAACAATTCGTGTCGCTCTCACTTGATTATCAACTTTCGCTCGGTTTATCATTTTCGACCGCAGATTGCTCGCTATCAAGACGTTCGAGCTCAGATAGAGAGTGCTCTTTTTCATAGAATATTTGCCGTGCCAAGCAAAACAGATTACTGAAAAGATGGGATACTAGGATTTACCCCGATTTTTTCAACGTAAGATTCTAAGTTCGTTGTTATGTAATTGGTACTGTATTAGTCAACATTCTGGCAAAATCAGTTCGAAGAACGGTTCATTTCTTGGACTTGTCAGTTTCTTTCACCTTTATATTATGGTCACCAGCAATAACCACACGTCTAAGAGGAGGCATTTTCTTGTCTTTTTTCACACCAACGGTAATGTTTGGATTTATGGCCTCAAGGAACCGTTTGGTTTGGATGTTGAAAACTCACAAGATCATGACTGGGTCGTCTTTTGTTTTATTATTATTATTTTATTATTATTATTATTATTATTATTATTATTATTATTATTATTATTTCCTTTCATTATTCTTATTGACTATTATCATTATTGATTATTATTGATTATTATTATTTCCTTTGATTATCATTATTGTTATTATTTCCTTTGATTTCTGTTGTATACACATATATGGCTTCATGACAGTTCCCACTGATCATTTTTGTAAAAAATAAAAGTACACAAATAAAATCATGTACTTTTTACATGGATAAAGCTCTTCGTAATGTGTGTGTGATACTTATGATTACATTTTTTGTATTTCTTTAAGGCAATCTTTACCAGGAATCCCTTCAATGCGTCTCACGGAACCATTTCAAGTCAATCCGAGGGTTTCAACTAAAACTGAAAGTATTGATGTCCTCATATGCCTCATTTTTGAAATTTCCATTTCACTATCCTAATATTTTGATAGTTTTTTGAAGATTATCAAAAATAATTTAGAATCTGCAGAGACTCCCATGTCAACAAGAAAGTGTGGTGATCACTTACATGTGCCACAGCTCCGCTTTCTTTAATGTCATTGGTTCATAAATATATGATACTTATTATATGACAATTTTGCCATCGCACGTAATTTGAATTTTTATCTAAAATCACGGATTGGTCCATTTCCTGACCAATCGCGTATTTTAGTATCTTTCTATATTTTTGGCGCCAAGCTCACTGGAGCCTATGAGTAAATATAAAAACCCTTTCGCTGTTAGCCAACAGCCAGTAGCATTTCAATTCTTGGAGAATACGGCACGGCGCATATTTTTGTGACATTTTAATTCTTAATTATTACTCATTCGAGTAATCATACTAATTCCTATTGCTATCACTCATGAACATTACATCTTTCTACACTGGTAACACACTGTGGGATTATTCTTTATTTAGCTAAGACTTCAATTGAACTTTGTAGTTAAATAACATTCAACATTGTACTCAACATTAATTAGCTAAACTTACCCTTTTTATTACGGAAAAAGGGAAGCAACTTTCTTTATACTATTGTTGATTTTTGTATATCATTGTTAATACAATATTTTATTAATGTTCACTGAGCTTGATTATTTTCTCTCGTGTATGTTGTACATGATTCATGTGGGGTGTTGTTTTACAAGAACACAGCTTTCATTCTTGATTATATTCACGGTGACCCTAGCCAACAATCCGTACAGCACCACTACAAAAGCACATTCTGTTTTTGCGGTCTTTGATCACGATGTCTTGGCGATTAGCATCTGTGTGTATTGCAAATTTCCATAAAATTGTTATTATTATTATTATTATTAAAATTTCTTTGTTTACACGGTTATTCGTTGTCAATTGAAAATCTTGAATTATGATTGTTCACCCTCAAGTTTTTCGACCTCATATAACTAGCACATTTCGCAGAATATCTGTAGTGCCAAACATAGATATCTGAAGAGATTAGGGTTTATGTTTATTCCCATTTTTTCAATGTATCTTTTTATATTCGGGGCTATATACACCAAAGGTATCTGGGACAGTTGTGGCATTAACGTCCCACGTCATGGCAACTTTAATCCAAGGTCAGTGAATTTCTTAAATTTCTCAATGCCTTTGACTTTTAATATCACCAGGAAGACCTACGTCAATAAAGAGGCATATTCTTGTCTATATTTCTGAGGTGAGGTATTGTAATTATTTACATTGTTCGGACTGTTGTCCACGTTATGTCCTCAGTGATACATGGTCAATGGATAAAAGCCTTGGTTGGATCCAGTGACTAGACCTAACAGTTATGAGTTTAATATTGGGGAACAAAAACTTGGTAAGTTGAGTTAAAGGTAGGTAACTGAGACATCCGGAAGAGGCATGGCACGTGGAACTAGAACAGTATACTCTGGTGGACGAAATAAAGGGTTCAGTTCGAAATTCCAATCAACTGAAGAAGGCCAGATCGTACAAAGGCTGAAACGCCGCTAACATGACGGTTACGATGAGAACAACTGTCCGAACAATGTAAATAATGTAAATACGGCATAATTTGGTACATTTCTTTTCTCCCCAATAATGCCTGGTTTGATGGCGTCAGGTAGGTGGCCTGATTACATTAACACAAGATTTTGACTTGTTTGTTTGTCCTTACCGTTTGATTATTATTATTATTATTATTATTATTATTATTATTATTAAAATTATGTTCTAAAAGTACATGACGAGTTCAAGAAAAATAAACAGAAATCTAGCCCTTACATCTTTGGTAAAATTACCCGAGTGTGTCGCTCACGAACTTTTTAATGAACCCTTGCAATGGATGATATTGTATTCCAAGAGGAAAAAAAAAAGTTTGTATTGTATTAATATCGGTAACGACACTGGTAGACTTGCAATATAAGGGGATAAATCAGAAAGTAAAGGTAATTTGGCGTTAAAATCAAAGCAGGAGGCGCTGACGTGAGATGACAGGTAGATAGCCGCGTGTAGCATTCTATCTTTCGGTCGAGTTCCAGGGAGCAACGAGGTAAGACTCATGGGCGCTCCATTCAGTGATTGCACATTCTGGGAAGAGGGAGACAAACCTGAGGATATCCATCGTTGGATGTTGGCCCAGTATGAAGCAACATATGAATCAGCTTCATGAATCAACCAAAGATGTTAGAAGGTAGGAACGCTTTAAAGCGGCAAGAACATGTGTAACGGAAGAAAGCCGATCTGGTCGCCCATGAACATCGCGCACGGCACGGAAGAACATATCCACAGGATGGATGCCTCGATCAGAGAAGACCGACGAATCTGATTAGCATAAATGGCGACAATCGTGGGCATCTGCTACGGATCTGCAGAAGCCATAGCACATGATAACCTGGGGTACCCTAAATTTTATGCACGTTGGGTATCCAAACAAGAAAGCTATGCAGACTTCGCTACGTGATCAGCCAAAAAACCTCTTTTCGCAAGAGATGCAAAAACTCGTTGAACGATACCAGAAGTGCATCGTTATGCATGGAGATTGTCTGAAAGTGGCATATGTATCTGTCCTTCATCAGTGGAAATATATGTGTTGTATAGAAGTTGCCTTTTCTTTCTTCATTTGCCTTCATGTTATCATTGAATAATCACATCAATCGTATCTAGAGGTTTTCATTGGAGATCAACTAACAACAAGTCTTTTTATTACTGTAGAACGATGCTCAATATACTATGATTGTTGAAACGTAACGTTTATTTTGTGTCATTATTTAGTCGGCACACCGCCAGAGCTCATATGTTTTCCTAGCTTCATTGCTTTTCATTACTTCTTTTATTCTGGGTAAGCTGAAAAAACGACATCTACCCTCTGATAAATTGTATTGTTGTTGTATTTCATTTCTTAGATAAAGAACTGTGGTTATATATATATATATATATATATATATATATATATATATATATATATATATATATATATTAATTCATTCGCATATTGATTATTATAGATTGTGCCTCCGAAGTTTCCTAAGTGAAATGCGACATCAAATCTTTTGCATGTTTTCCTATGCGGCATCTGTCGGTATTGAGAAAGACCATGAATTTGCGCCTAAAAACTTATACCTCATCTGCTGATGGTGGCGCAGCATTTGTTATGACTGGACAGGCTAACACGGGTGCGGCAGTCTCGACTGCAACGAATGCATGTAAAAACACTCTCCACCCGATGTCGTTGTTTTCTTGCTTCCCGTGTCTTGCCGTCGTGACGTCCTCTCCAGACCGCAGTCCCGGGCAACGTTTTATGAGAGATCGATGGTTGCCCATGCAGCACGTCTCCTCTCTTGGCATCGTCTTCGTCACAGCAGTTGCCAGTACGAAACTTTTCATAAATACCAGATAAATCGACAATCTTCTTCTTGGCTCATTCCTGCCTATTTACGTTCGCCGGACATTAACCTAATCGAGCATTTTAAGGAACGTGGTGGAGAGTCCTACACGCACCTATCATGAATCTGTTTAAAGCTATTGAGATGGAATGTCTCAACATCACACCAGAGTTTCTCCAACCATTGTTGGAATTGGTACCACGTCGAAATACCTGTTTAGTGGAGGCCTCAGTCGATATTCGAAACCTCTGCCTGACTTTTGGCAGGATAGTTTACTTTGACAGATTTGTCTGTTTCGTGAGGGATAATTAATCCCTCTGTTACTTTCGTTTGCATTAGTGTCAATGATATACTAACAAAAGACAAATTCTCCACAGGCCAGCCAGAGGGAAACTACTTGCTTGACAATGCTATCAGATACTTTTCTCGCCTATTATTCAAGCATAATGACGACTAATTATTTTAATCACGTTACAATAGTATCCATCTGGGTTTTCCTAATATTTAATGCTCTCACCACTAGAAACATATTTCCACTGAGCCCGGCTGATATCCAGGACTGGTTTTTATGTCTGTAGCACACCAGAAGGCCAGGCTGAGGAAATTAGATCAGTTTGAACCACCTCCACATGTACCCGAAAATATTCACATTAAAAAAGCCATATGCCACATTCCGACCAAATGGTAAAGTTTATATATCTTGATTCCAAGTTATTCATCTGAAATTTCTCATTCAAAAAGTTTACATGATATGTTGATATGTGATTTTCAAAGCTTAAATAATTTTGCTGCTTATGCAGAATAAGGACACCCACAAACACAAATGCGTACGGACATATACACAAACTTTCTGCTTTTTATCACTTTAAACGTTATTTTTAGTAGATACTCATATTTGAGCAGTAAATTTATTTATTTTCGTCTATGGGCCTGAATATTCGAAAAATCTTATTAAAGGAAAATATGCACTTACCGGGAGGATTGAAACTTGCGTCCCCATAGACAGAGGGAACCGTCGTTAGATCCGACGTGTTTTAACTGCCTCAGACGGGAAGAACCTTTATAAATGAGTAGAGGATCTGGTTATTTATTAAAGGGTATATCGGCATGATTATTCGCGAAATATTATTAAAAATCAAACCAGGATTCGAGCCATATTCTAAATTGCTATTTATTATAAATAAATGCAGCGTCTACTCAAATATGAGTATCCACTAAAAATAGGAGGATAATATATATTAAGTATATATAAATATATTAAATATATATATTTAAAGTTATATATATATATATATATATATATATATATATAAAGCTTCTAAAAATAAAAAAGATCTTATGCAACTGAAATTTATAAACGAGGATCATATCATTCATGTACAGGTTCGGGGTTTATGTATCTTATTTGAATTGTTTGCGAGGATGGATTCTCGCCAATTAAATCATTAACCTCTATATTTGTTTTTTGTATGAATGATTCATGAATTTATAAATTAATTACGCCTTTATTGAAATATATATATATACATATATATATATATATATATATATGTATGTATGTATATATATATATATATATATATATATATGTGTGTGTGTGTATGTGTGTGTGTGTGTGTGTGTGCGAGAGTAACACAGTGAAATATTTTAAAAAATTCAACGTATTAAAACTGCTCAATACAAAGTTGGAAGACCAGACTTGCGGAGGTGTTTAATATTTATGAAGGATGAAATCTGATCAGAACACACTACCGTGGTTTCCACCTCTACGGTCTCCTCAGGTGGTTTGTTCAGTAAATCAACTTCCCGGTGTTCAACAACTTCGAATCCGGAAGTAGCGGAACAAAAGAATTTCTATCTTTAACCTGATTCGAATAACCCCAAACTGAACGTCTTAAATTGTCTGAATCTGTTCATTATTTCTGACCTCCTGTTCACCAATTCATTGCTGTTTTTATATGTTGATATCGACAGTTTCCCTTCTTGGCATAGCCTACACGTATTCTCCACTATTACGTTAGTTTTTACATTTCTTAAAATGGTCCATTTAATGCTTGGACTTTTGCTATGTCTCTCCTTAAATTTCCAATAGTACCTTGTTAGCTTCGTGCTGTACCTATGCTCCGGAATTCTAAAGGATGAGGTGTGATTGTACCATCTCCTCTTGAACTGGTCTTCAATACACCCGATGTATTTTTTTGCGTTACTATTTTCACCTTCCACTTCGGCACAATACACAACCCTTTCAGTACAGCATAATCCATTTAAAGAACAGTTATTTTTGTCCTGCAAATGCGTAAGGTCGCGGTAGTGTACTCTAGTCAGCTTTCATCCTTTTTAAATACATATGTGTGTGTATTACTTAAACGTCATTTTTATTGGATACTTGTATTTGAGAAGACTCTCCATTTATTTATTAAACAGTATATTTATTTATTTTTCGTGTGCAGCCCTGAACATTGGAGAAATTTTATTAAGGAAGAATATACGTTCTCCCGGATATTCAGGCCCGTAGACGAAAATAAATAAATATACTTTTTAATAAATAATTTGAGCATCTTCTCCAATATGAGTATCCACTAAAAAATAATGTTTAAAATGATAAAAATTCTAGTCTGATTAATAAAATTCATTACCTTAGGAAAATACATTTACAGGTGTATACATCGGTGTCAAATATGGACAAGTCAAATTTCATTTATTTGTTATTTGTAAATTGCTAAGTATCTAGTAATAATAATATTAGGATGTCAGGGAACAATTACGTTTTACAAGAAAGGATATAAAAACAGATGTAAGTTTATATATTATTTATCAAAAATGCCAGCAGCTTTAATTTCAACGATTGCAGCTCAACAGGAAGACAAATTTTCGCTTTCCCTTTAAATGAATGTGAAGGCTTGAAAAGAGTTTGAAAGGCTATTTTCAACTTTTATGTTTCTGAAGTTTCGGTCACATACGAAATGTTCTAGAGATCGAAAGAAATGAGCATGACATAAACCTCAAAGGGAGTGGGTAGAGGAGGAAGAAAGAGTTTGTAGAAGTTCGAGAACAAAAAAAGGCATTAAAACTCTTCAGTTCAGGGAGGTGTAGTAGATTGGTAAATAGGATCGTACCTATTTGAATATGTTAAGTAGACGGCTTATAAAGTGTATAGTAAACTAAAAGATAATCAAGAAATTGTCTACTAATCACGTGTCGTAGAGCAAGAGAATACAACAGTTTAAGATAGCAACCTTTTTATACATTCATTTTATGTTTGTACTTCTCTGTGTAGAAATCTATCCACCACCTGTTCAGTTGCACATTATACCCAACCGTTACTTTCATATGATTATCTTTGTTTCCCGAAAGATATCAAAGTAAACTTTATACATAGTCATGTAAAGTATTTGCTACCCTCATTTACCCCTTTAGAAAAATGGTCTCGCTTCTATGTTCAAGCAATCGACTGCCTTTCTCAGATTCCTTTTTGTTCTTTTGTTTGTTAATCAGACTAGTCTTATATTGGTATTTATTTATTTTGCTGGTGTTTCCACTTTTGACTTTTAATAAACCTGTTGATAGTCTTAATTGCCGTTACCTGACTGTCTTGTGGTACGCACGCGTACAAAATGGGCGCGGACTCCGGAGGCAGATCAGTGAGTACGAAGAACTTGCCAACCTAACGATCTTATTTTTTTTTTTCCTGAGGTTGTTTCTCGGGGTGTGTCTTGGCATAGTATAACTCCTTTTCTGTTTACCAATGCGGAACACTTTGGAAGTAAAGCATCGTTTATCTAATCAACTTGCTGACAATAAATGTCTGCAGCAACTCATTACTCTGCAATAATAATTCAATTGTCCTGGTTTCCTACGCTTTCCTCGACTGCTACACACTGAAAATCTGTTCATGCTGATTTTCTATGCTTACCTCAATACATTATAAATGTCAATGCATTCTACTTGATTTTCTCAATTCTTTCCAAGGACAAATCTATTTGACCTGTTTTTCTATGCTCACTCTAATTCCTCCCCAATTGTAATCAGTTCTTCCTGATTTCCAATGCCTTCTCAATTCCTTCCCAATTATAATAAATTCATCCTGATATTCCATGCTTTCCTCAATTGCTCCCCAATAACAATACATTTGCCTCGATTTCCTTTCTTTTCTCAATTCTTTGTCAATAATAATAAATTCGTCCAAATTTTCCATATTTGCGTCAATTGTTTACCAATAACAACGTTGTCGTAATTATTTTCCATATTTTTCTTAATTCCTTCCTCGATGACAATCTCTTGGTGCCGTTTTCCGTGTTTACTTCAATTCCTTACCAATAGCAATCCATTCTTCTCGATTTTCCATGCACAAATTGACCACAGAAATTATTCACATTCAAACATCTACGTGCCGTGACCAGAATTTCCTGCCCATCCTGGGGCTCTTAATAAATGTTGTCTTTTTGTTATCTCTTCTTGTTCCTCCATCAATTTACTTAAGCTCACTACGTAGGTTATGTGTTGCTTTTCTCTGTTCCTCTTGACTTCAATCTGTCTTGTGAGTATTAGATTTTCCAAGCCCTCCTTCTTCATTACGAGTCCCAGAAATTTCAGCTGTCTCTTCCTTATTTTAAGTATAATTTGCCTATGTCTTTCTATATTTCTCAAAAACTTCAGCGCTGGTCACATATTCGGTTCATGGTATTCTCAGCATCCTTCTGTAGAACCACATTTCTGTTGCTCCAACACTCTTCTTCATCTGGGAGGAGACTGTCCAGCATTCACTGCCATATAGAAGGACGGATATTAGGTAACAATTCAATACTCACTTTTTTGTTTCTAACGAAATTGTCCTGTTTCTTAATACTCTGCATAGCTTTCGGAAAGCATCTTTGGCTATCCCAAGGTGCCTTGGTGTTCAATATCGCACTTTCCGTTTTCTGTTAAAACAATTCACAGATATTTTAAACATTTAATGAAAATGGTAAAAAAAAATTACATTTTAATCATTTAAGATTAATTTTTTCCGTCTACAGAAATACTTAGCAGGACAGCGTGGAGTAGCGGTAAAGACAGTGGGCAGTTATGTTTAAAAAGGAAATCAAAATTACGTGACCGACTACAAATATAGTGGTGAAATGACTGCATAAAAATCGTCTTGTTTTATGAATAAAATTGTTAAAAACAAGCAACAAGAAAAACGTAAACTCTGGCGGAACGGAAATGACTAAGAATGAAAATAAAACCGGCAGATGTGTTAACCCTTCAAATACCAGACTGACATGGAAGAGGGAAGTTGATCGGTAACTTAGATTTAGCACAAGGCCGAAAGTATGGGGCACCCAGTGAGGATCGAATTCCCTACTCAGTCGTAATAGATCTAGCGAGACAAACTTACTAACCATTACACCACGTCGAGGTGTCCAAATTATGTTCTTATTATAGCATAGATGTGGCACAAGGCTGAATGTGTGGAGCACACAGTGAGGATCGTTCTCACTACTCAGGCGTTATTATTATAGCGAGACAAGCTTGCTAACCATTACACCACATCGAGGTTTCCAAATGCTTATGCCCAACCAAGGTCGAATGTGTGGATCACCTAGTGAGAATCGAACTCACTACTCAGCTGTAATTATCTAGTGAGACAAGCTTGACAACCATTACCTCAACTTCGCAGTACCCAAATGATTTTCTTAGCGTAGCTTAAATTGGCCCAAGACCGAATGTGTGGCGCACCCAGTGAGGATCGATCTCATTAATCAGTTGTAAGACAAGATTATTAACGATTACCCCACGGCTACTTTCCCAAATTTGATAACCATTGCCCCACTTCACGGTACCCAACTGATTTTTTAAGCGTAGCTTTAATGTGGCACAAAGCCGAATGTGTGGACCACCCAGTGAGGATCGAACTCACTACTCAGTCGTAATAGATCTAGCGAGACAAGCTTGCTCAGAGAGACATTGATTGATTGGAATAGATAAATCTCTGCACGTCTAGAGTATCAAGTGACAGTTTCCCTGCAGGCTTCAAGAACTCTATCACAGACTTTCGTTGCCAGCCATCCTTGAGTTTAGACATCGGATTTGACCTCTCCAGCAAACCTAGACTACGACTACGATCATGTCCTTTCTACAAAACGAAGGCAGCAGACGAGGAAACAATGAAGAATGAAGCTAGCTACACGGGAATATCTTCTGACAACAGTGTGATTCGAAAAGGATTCCAACAAAAGAGTTTCTTTATTCGTCTGGGGTTATTCGACAAAATACGAGGAATCATACTTATTATAAAACTCAGGTTGTGTGTGTGTGTGTGTGTGTGTCTGTACGTTTATATATTGAATCGGATTTCCTACATTTTTCAACCGATTTCAACAAAACTTCACAGGACTACGTAAAATTACCTTGCGGTGGTTCTGACAGTGCCAAAAATTGGAAAAACACAATTGTTTTTGCACGAAATCAATTTGAAAACACGATTAAGAGGCATCGCGAGAATGAAAGTGGGACAACTCATATCGAGTTATACTTATTATAAAACCCAGGTTGTTTGTGTGTGTGTGTGTTCATTTTTCAACCGATTTCAACAAAATTTCACTTTTTTTTTGGCAGGTAGTGTTTCTTATTGTCTTGCACACTTTTTTCTTTATTTTTACATTCAGAATGCTTTAAAAATTCCATTTACAAGACAATTGTTTATAATAAAATTCTATTCAATCGGTAGACTCATAACAATTGAAAACAATGTTTTTGTTTGAGTTTGGGTTTGACCAATTCGTAAAAAAACAAAACAAAAAAACAAAACAAAAACTAATTAAGACATGCGTGTCCGTCAACCTTAAACAATAATCTTTGTCTATTTTATTTTTCAGTCTTTATGATGGTCGATACTTGATCTATCTCTTACTGTTACATCCCCGGGCAACGCCGGGCATACTGCTAGTACACTAATAAAAACAATAGGTCCTCAATATTTTTTGTGATATCAACGATCAGTCGTTGCCTCTTTTCTGGTGCCAACGATTACTTGTTGTCACTTTCGTAATACTCGTTGTAGTAGAGACTTTGTAATCGCAGATACAGCCATAGTACGCCGTTGAACAATACTTGTGTCAGACGCCTTCGAATAGCACTTGCACTAGTAAGCACTTGCTCGATAATACTCTCTCTACAAGTAACACGTGTAGTCATCCGAATAGAAAAATAGTATATTGAATAGAGTAGAGAATACCAGTTCGTATACTAAAAGAGGATATAATAGAAATGCAGATTCGTATAGTATAGAGGATAGACTGGAAATAACGATCGTTATCCGTCAGCTACTTACTACATATATGCGTTTCCTCTATAGTCACGTGATCTATTAATTCAATAATGGTATTGAATTTGTTTGCTCAATGGCGATCTATGTTCAAACTCAAGTGTCGGCAGCGACACTTTATTCCTATATAACAATTTTTAACTGAAATAATACAGCTGTCATACCTGAGCTGAAGCTGCATAGTTTTCACTTTCCGGTCTTTATAAAGTCTATAAAGGTCTACGTGGGTGATTAATTGGTTTCCACCTTAAGCATTCTTCCCCATAAGACAAAAGGTTGCAACTCTATAGCTGTTTCCATGGAAAATGTTCCGACGAGCTACAGTCCTTAGTTCCCCAAACTCTAACCTTCCAAGCTAAGACGCGTCACTCCGCGTACATTAAGATGAACCACCCTCATTTACTTCGTATTTAAGTGGTCAGGAGTAAGTTCCTCTCAGAAAGCTTCTCCCTCAAATGTTTTGTTTTGTGGAATAGAATCCCTGGAGGATGCTTTCCCAATCACTACAATCATAACCTCTTCGAGTTTAGGTTTAACCGCTATCTTTCATACATATACCCATAAGCGGTGCCTTTTACACAACAAACAGCTTCATTAACCCTCTACCTTGAGTGGCTCTTAGGTCTTGTACATGTTGAACAATTTAAAAAATTACTTTCAAAACTTTTTTTATGATGCGATAATGTACGTGCCATATGACATTTATTTATTTTATTTTTATTTTTACTTTTTTGTCATTATCCTATGTATCTAAATCTTCTGCAGTGGTTATAACTGGCTGGTCCGCTTCAGTAAGCACCTGATTCCTTACGCCTTTATTGGAGCCAGATCAGGCCCAAAATTGAGTATTTTTGCTATATTTGAGGGCAGGAGCTGCACACTCCTCGCTTTCCAGGCTTCTAATGCCTCTCCGAGTCTTCCTTGGAGAAAAATTATTTTCTAACCTCCAAACTCACTCTCACAGGCGGAATGTGGCCAGTCTCACTGCCCTGTCGCTACTACCATGGCGAGTACTCGGACGAACTATATTGCTTGCTTTTGCCAGGTCTAAACTTCACTGCAAGAAACCTCCATGCCACTAACATAGTAGCAAACCACCAATATTTCTTTGGTATTCCATCGGCGAGAAGTAAGTTCTACTCGAACAGCTTCCTCTCGCGAACCACTGCCCTTTGGAAGAGACTCCCATGAGGATGTTTCCTTGATCATTACAACCTTAACCTAGTCAAGTCTAGAGTTAAGCTCCTATCCATAT
The DNA here is from genome assembly GCA_963932145.1 of Acanthosepion lycidas. Lineage (NCBI taxonomy): Eukaryota > Metazoa > Mollusca > Cephalopoda > Sepiida > Sepiidae > Acanthosepion > Acanthosepion lycidas. Next base: position 92,720,501 of record OZ010581.1, on the reverse strand, counting down.
AAACTACCCCATAATGTAACTTTCTACCTCGAGTAGCCATCGGGTCTTGTACAGGATAAACTTTATTATAAAAAAAAATATCTGTCATGTTTAGATGAAGAACAAATCTTTTTTTAAACTATTTACATCGTTCGGAATATTGTGGCCAATTAATCAGACTGTAGATTAAGACGTCAAGGATTTGGATAACTGTTTATATTTCAGAGAGGAGGTGACTAATTACACTATTTACGCTGTTCAGATTATTGCCCTCATCTTTATCGTCGTATTCGCGACGTTTCAGTCGTTTTACTCTCCAGTATTCGTCAGGTGATATACGATGGAATTTCGATCGAACCATTTTGTAACTCAACTCTCCAAGTTAGTAGATAAAAGCATTGGTTGAAATAATCCAGTGACTTGATCCAAAGAGTTGTGAGTTCAATACCTTGTCACAACAGAGGTGAACAAAAACTTGGAGGGTTGAGTTACTAAAGGGAAATAACTGGAACTGAGATATCCGGAAGAGGCATGGCACGTGGAACTAGAACAATCTACCACAGTGAACTAAATAAAGGATTCGTTTCGAAATTCCAATGTATATCACCTGAAGAAGGACGGCGCATGCAACGGCCGAAACGTCGTAAATATGACAATAAAGATGAGGACAATAGCCCGAACAATATAAATAGTGTAAATAGTTACAACATCCCATCTCAGAAATATAGACAGATTCTGAAGAAGGCCGGAGCGTACAACAGCCGAAATGTGAATATGACAATAAAGATGAGGACAACAGTTCGAACAATGTAAATAGTTACAATACCTCATTTCAGAAATATAGACAGATATCCAAATCCTTGATATCTTAATCGACTGTCTGACTAATCGGTTAAGAAAGCCTGTTTTTTTTATTGTTTATTGAACCAACTAGATTGTTCGTTGTTTCTGGTTTGTTTTGTTTTCCTCAGAGTTTGTTTAAAATTTTATTTTATATTTTTTAAAACTTTCTTGAATTTTCCCCTTCCATTTCCTTTGCTTTCCTTCCTCTCTTCCTGGCCATTTTATAGACGTCACTTCTAGCATTTATTTTTTTATCTTTCACTCTTATTTTAAGCTCCGCTCTCTTTCTCTCCCCCTCTTCGCGTTCTCGTTAAATATTCCTGTTCCTGTGAAATACAGGCTAAAACTGTATCTTCTTTCGTTTTATCTCCTTTCTTTTTGGCTCCTTTCTTTTTCTGTTACATTATTCGTAAGCGGACATTGATTAATTGTCTGCTTAACACCATATCAACTCATTATGGCTCATTTAATACCGAAATTTTAATTTCCTTCGGAGCTTGGAAGTAATAAAAATGTTATTCTGCTTTCACAATTGAATATATGGTAGATGATACTCCGCTTTTGGGTATATACAAGTTTATGTGGACATGGTTACTAGAGGCTGCGATGCGCGTTTTATGTTGTGGTTTTGTTGAAGTTATATTTTGGAAATACATTATGTAGAAAATAAATTATTGGATTTTATATGGCTTAATGTCATCAATGTTCTTTATGTTGATTGTTTGGTAGTATTATGTTGTCACACATGAAATGAGGGACTTCATGGGAAATGAATAAAATTGCTTCTGAAATATTAAATAAATAATTTATTTAGTTGAAATAGACATCATGTTGATGAATAACTGTTCTCCAAGATACCTGTAAATTCTAGAATTCTTAAAAAAATCAATCTTTGATGTGATAAACAGTTCAAATACATCGATTACTTCTTCCTTATTGAAGAATGTTTTATTGTGTATGAAAAGCTCAAAAGAAGAATTATTAGGAGAGATATCAGATGAATATGAAGGATGAGGCAAAATTTCATAATTCAAGTTATGCAGCTTTTGAACACTTGATTGAAAAGAGTGCAGCTGTGCGTTGTGGTGCAGCAAAATTGGACCATCTCTATTCACAAGTCTAAGATGTTTCCTTTTCAATTTTTCGTGCATACTCCCAGTTTCTTCACAATACAAAGTTACTGTTATTTTTTTTCTTGGGGGTAAGATTGAATAATGAATAACCTCTTTGTAAAACCATATTTTTTTTCTTGGGGGTAAGATTGAATAATGAATAACCTCTTTGAAAAACCATATTATAACCATTAACTTTTTAGAGCGCAGTGGAGATATTGGGTATTGTTTTGGTGATTCACTTGCATCTAACCACTGACGTACGCTCTTACTGTTGTCAAAGAGTATCCATTTCTCATCGGAGGTAATGATTCAATACAAAAATCATGTTTTTAATTGGGAGAGGTTACTATTTACCCATAGCTGGGACCCTACTAGGTGCTGCCACCTCAGATCTGGGTGGACCTGGGAACAAGAGTAATTAAAAGGAGGTTTCACGCTCCTCAAAAACTCCCAATCAAATGACTTGCTAACGGATGTAGTTTATTGTCACACCAAGGACGAAGCGTAGATAATGCAGCAACAGAAGATGTTTAAACTAGGCTATTTAACAAGAGGAAATAATTTTGAGCATCAGCCAGTATGTTATCAATTCGATATTTTATTCGTCTAAACTACGTTCGGTAATTTATCCCTTTACCGTTCAATTTTTTTTTCCCCACCCACGGAATCTTACACTGCCCAAATCCCTTTGCAAGGAGATTAATCCATTTCTTAGCTAAGGGTTAAATAGCAGAATATATTGGGTTATCTCTGTCGTGGTTGGCAAATAGACTAGGAAAAAGACCCTCTGAATTCAAAACCGGTAATATAAGCGTGGCGGGGTGCATACTATGAGACCTTTGAATAGATTATAACATTCATAATTAACTGCAGAACGGGGTTGTGAATTCGATCATCTCGAATGAGGTCGATTGACAAAGGAATTTAGTCGTTACATAATTACCTCCTTATTATATGCAATTGCACTGATGAACTATGGTACCTAGACTTTATGTATTTAAGTACAGGATGAGATTGGCAACAAGGCTTCATTTTACAGTTGAAATGGCTAGATTTAACCGTAAGCTAATAGTTTCTTCTCTCGCTTGTGGAACATTATTCCGGCTTCTTGCTTTCTAGTCTACTTTGATCTTCAAAAATGTAAATGCAGTGTCAATCGTTATCTTCTGTTTTCTTGATTCCTTTTCTTTTACTGTTTTCTCCCATTAATCCTTGTTTTTCATATTCTCTTACACTGAGTGACCTCTTACTTCCTACTGGCGTTATTACTTTGCATGAGGCGAAAAAAAGTGACCTTTATGACCTTTATCATTTTCTTTGTTATTTTTAACACGGTTCAGAAAAACGCTCAAAAAATTAGATAAAAAAACAGAGGAATTTAATTAATCAAATTAAAGTTTATTACGTGATTATTATTCACTTTCATTTATGGCCATTTCAGGAAAATCTATGACAAAGTGCAAATGTTTTTGATGTGACGGTTTTCATCCTTTAGAATTTCATCAGACTAAAATGATGTTTACATTGATGAAAACAGAGACAATTAAATGCACTATGAAACCTAGAAAAAAATAGAAAATTCACATCACCTCCTCGAACAAAAGGGGTGCGATTGTTCTTATGAATAGGAACACATAAAAAGATAAATTTAATTTATTACTTAACGATACCTACACATATGAGAAAATAGATGAACAAAAAATAATATGTTGCAGTTGTTAACACTTTTGGTGCGATTTTTATATTCCTCGAACACTTCACCTGCAAACAGTTTTGGTGGATTCGTGAGAGACAACGGTAAAATAAGACATAGAATTTAAACAATACAATATTAACAAATATATATTTATAGGGCATTTTACAAAAGGAAAAATGAAATTAAATGTGACGAGATCAAAGTAATATTCAGTATCTGTAGTTGAGATATGAAACCTCATCGAGAAAGAGATTCTTTCAAATCTCGGTAGTAGTTCAAAATCTCGCCGCCTGTGATTATCAAATAAGGGGCGGTAATTCGACAATTTACATAAATTTAATAGACATTTACGAAACTAATTAATAATGAAAACAAATTATGGAATAAACTAACTGAATATCCCCCGACAATACCTAAACTTTATGGTTTACCTAAACCCCACGAAACAAACATTCCAATGTGCACCATTAAATCACAGATATTCGTAGCACGTCCTACAAAACTGGCGAAAGCCATAACAATTGGTTGGTTGCAAAACTAAGCAGAATAAATACGACTGGTGAACTCTTGGTCAGTTTAGATGTTAAATCACTTTGCAACAACGTTCCTGCAAACACATACATAAAAATCTTTATAAAAGCATTTAACGCAATAAAAATAAACATCTTCCTACCAATACCTAAAATCATAAAAATCTACCGAATCATCACCTATCAATGTTATTTCACTTTTAATAATAACTTTTATAAACGAAATTTGGATTACTGATCGTGTGGATAAAATTCGGATTACCGATCTTTTCCCATCTACTTTGGGTGCATAGGTTGTGAAGCTTGTGTTATAAACGATTTATTTACCTGTTGTTTATGTATGATATCATTTGAACTTACCATTATTTACATTATTCGGAGTATTTTCCTCATCTTTGTCGCCATATCTATTACAACATTTCGGCCATTGTACGTTCCGGCCTTCTTAAGGTGGTTGGAATGTCGAACTGAACCCTTTATTTCACTCACTGGGGTAGAATGTTTTAGTTGACCATGTTTGCCGTAGTCTCTGTATATGGAATCCAGTGAAGTCTGTAATCTCTTCAATATCAGAATTTGGCAATGTAGATTCGGAGAAAGTAGGGGCTGTTAAGTAATTCTTTAAGTCTGCGATATCAGGTTGGCAGTGGAGATATTTTGGGAGAAAAAAGAAAATGGCTGCCTTTATACACGTCGCATTGAATATTTTGAGCTTTCTGATTGGTTAACCCTTCTATTGATGAACTATAAAATGAGTCAGCTCATTTTGACTGGCTCACTAGTAAAGTCATAACCAAAAAACTGCAACACACGTGCCATGTCTAATGGATGTCAGTTATCAGTTATCTCCTGATAATTCCCTTCACCAAGTTCTCCACCGGCTTAACCAGGTATTGAACTGACACTCAGTTCGACATTCCAACAAGCTGAATAAGGCCGGAGTGTACAACGGCCGAAACGTTGTAATAAATATGGCGACAAAGATGGGGACAATAGTCCGAATAATGTAAATAGTGTACATAATACCTCATCTTTTAAATGTATATATAGATATTGGTCTTACCATTGTATTCCCAAATATGTTTGAAACAAACAATCTCTACCTTTCCATGGCATCTTATTAATACGCAACAATAAGAAATTAAACTTTAAATGTTTATCGTAAACCCACTAACAAAAACGACCTAATTCATTTCTATTCCCACCAAATTCAAAGAATAAAATCAGAATTATTCTACCTCAGAGCCCTTAGGATATGTAGCTCTGAATACGTAAATAAAGAAGATAATATATATATATATATATATATATATATATATATATATATATATATATATATATATATATATATATATATGTATATTGTCATCCACAGACTTGTTTCGCTGTTCCACAACTCATCAATGTGGGTAGACACCCGATTGCCTCAAGCCGGAATCGAGAATCTACCCCTAAGCCATTGATACACGGCAGGGATGAAGGCGAATTTAAGCGTATTTAATTTTAGATAAACACGTCAGTGACTGGGAGAACTCGATTCGTTTTTAACAAATATATATATATATATATATATATATATATATATATAGAGAGAGAGAGAGAGAGAGAATGACCTTAATCAGCTCTCCTCAAGTTTTGAATACAGAGTTCACTTTCTAAGGTTGCTAACCATGACTCATGAGCCCTGTCTCTCCTGCTATTTAACTCATAGTTGCAGAGACAAGAGCTAGATCCATACCTTTCGCAAGGTTATTTTCGCGTAAGTGTATAGAATGAACACGACTGGTATTCGAACTCGGTTCTCCGATTTCTCATTCCGAGCCGCCATCCATTATTCCACACGCACCAGTTTTCTATATTCAGTTTTTTTCCGAAAAGTGTGAATGATTCTTCACAAGCCTTTACCATTCTAACCAAACCAAATGTGCGGATTCTTTAATTGTACAGATCTAGGAGCTGAATTTTTGAAACGACATACGTAGAATACGATGGTAGAGTATATCACACACATACACAAACCCTCTCGTGCGTGTGTGAAGACTGCTCGCAAAGTATCTAGCCATTATAAATATATCGAAGACCGGTTGGCGCGCCCTTGCTGTAACGTGGATGGCAAGCATTCAGAAGAGGCCTTAATGCGCATGCGTAAACAGGCACTTTACTTTCCCGTGAGGTTATTCAGTCGGCAGAGAGACGCCGTTGAGTGAATTTGTCGATTGTTCGACTGTTCAATTCACAGAGAACATGCCCCAAGTCTTGCTGGGAACTTAAGCATTCGTCCGTAGAAGTTATTCGAGTGATTACAATTCCAAAATTATGCGCCCTGTCACATTGGTTTGCCGTGTGATGTTGATGTATACATGACGAATAGAATGTATACAATGTGAAATGAAGTCAATAAAAACAGTTACATAATTTTTTGTTTTATTTTGAGCCTGATATTTTTAGTTGGGTGATGAGAGAATGCTTTCAGGGATGATTCAATTAGTGAAAATATTTTGATACCAATGCTTCAAAACTGGGTTTGGAATCCGTTGAAAATGATCCACATTCTTCTATGGTGATTAACAAGTGTTGGTCTGGTTCATAACAGTGAAAGTCATTTGTTCGAAAATTGACTTCACCAAACTCTTTAAATGGATTCTTCACAGAATGGTGTTTTTTTCTGAAATCTTTAAAAATTACACTGGATAACTTGATTGTTACTTATTTACAATAATAAATATTTGACAAAATGTCATTTTCTAAGATTATTGATGCTAAAATCAGTTAAAATAATGAAACTGCCGTTTTTTTTCTCCATCTAATGGAAATAAAATATATCATTAAATAAAAGACGATTAAAATATATAGATAAATGAATACTGAAGATTTTTTTAAAATAATTTATTTACATTTGTATTTTGGATAGATCAAATATTTAAATGAGTTTGACTTCCTTCATTTTTTACTCATTTGTAAATATTCTTAAAAAACGAAAATATTAAGCAACATTATTCAGTGAATGAATACTTCAATGGTGAATTTATGGAGAAAAGCTCTTCATTATCAGAAATGTTTAAATGATATATGGAGCGAAGACAGAAATGAACACCATGAGAGTCAAGCATCAAATGAAAAAAAAATGGCTTATGTGTCGGAGGATCCGCGCATAACTTCCAGTTAATAAATTAATCCTTTGAAAATAAATATTTATCATTTTCAACCTAAGGGTCGCGTTCTCACCGACAATAAAATAAACACGCTTCCTGCTCTTTTGAAGAGTATTTAAGTATAGATAATACAAGCCAGTAAAGAGATAGAGACGGCAACATACGATATTAGTTCAAGATGGCGCGAATTCAAAGAGATTCCATCAATCATTCCATCGTCTTCCTCACCAAGCTACGTGACACTTACACTCTTCTTCACAAAGCTAACTGACACTTACACATTTCTCCCCACTTTCTCCCTTGTCTCCTTTTTCTTACACACTTATACACGCTGAGAAAAATTTAGTTGTAACAACATGAAAATAAAAATAACTTATATTTAAAAACACTTCTCGCCTTTTCTTTGTGGGTTAATTCAAATTAGAAACAGTGCATAATTTAAAAAAGCACTGTTCAGATATAAATGATATTTACTGTTAAATGTATAACATTTGATTTTTTTTTTTTTTTTTTTTGTGAAAGGAACAATTCGGGGAAGTGGGGATTCGATTTACCGCTTTCAGGTAAATGACATTCGCTTATATAATTGCCTTCCATATGATATTATACCAGAGGGCACCTCGAGACGATGTAATGGTTAGCAAGCTTGTCTCGCTAGAACAATTACGACTGAGTAGTGAGTTCAATCCTCACTGGGTGCCCCATACTTTTGGCCTTGTGCCGCATCTATCCTACGCTTGGAGAATCACTATGATATTACACCAGAATATGACTTGGCTTCTACTTCACGTCAACTGAAGCAGTTTCAAATTTGTATTGAGATGACACCGAAAATAACCACGAATCACCTGTTGCTAGTAGTATCTTCGAGAGGTGAACATCTGGAGGCCTTATTGTGCCTGATATAGACAAATCCGGAAAAAAACTGTTGGATAGATAGATATATGCTCAACCGTTCCTGGTGAGAGTGGGTAGTACTTTAGTCATTGCAAATGGAGACTCTGAGGACGACATTCGACTGGGGACTCTACGACTCACACTCACATTAACCCAGAGTAATTGATGGAATTAGGAGTTGAATAAAATGTAAGGTCCAATATTAAGGATACAGGTTTCATGCTATCGTTTTACCGGCATAGGCACTCCCTTACACAAGCCAAATAGCGGAAAATATTAAACGCGGCGGCGAGTGTTTGTGTGTGGGGGGGATTGCTAATCAACGGAAATCAGTGCATATCCGGACATTTTGACTGTCAGCACCTTCTTAGTCAAGAATTGGTTCTCTGCGATTTCTGAAGTCTCTCAAAACCAAAGGTAATGTTGAGATGCCAAACCTTTGGTCGAGATTAAGGAGAATGGGAAAATGCGTCGTCAATCAAGCAAAATCAGCCTAAAGTGGCCGAGTCGGTTTGAAGCACGGATTAACAATGGCTTCACCTGCCTGGGAGGATATATTGTTCTTTAATAGAATTTCTCGAATATTCAGGCCGGTAGACGGAAATAGATAAATATATTGTTTAATAAATAAACGAAGGCTCTTCTCAAATATAGCTATCAACTAAAAATAACATTTAAATAAATCTCTCGGATTAATAAAAACTATATATATATATATATATATATATATATATATATATATATATATATATATATATATAGTTTATGCAAACTTAGGTAATCCGTATGGGTAGACCCGAGGAGGATAATATCCGGAGAGCTCAATGTAAAATTCAGAGCAGATATGTTTGAATAAAAACAGACCACGTTAAGGTTCCATGTAATAAATTATTTCACCATAACCCCTTTGACAGAGCTCTGGATCATCAGACTTTACTTCCAAAAAAAAAAATAAAAAAAATAAATAAAATAAAATAAAATAAAAAATTAAAAAAATAAAAAATATTTTTGTTTTTTTTTGTTTTTTTTTTGAAGTAAAGTCTGATGATCCAGAGCCCTGTCAAAGGGGTTATGGTGAAATAATTTATTACATGGAACCTTAACGTGGTCTGTTTTTATTCTATATATATATATATATATATATATATATATATATATATATATATATATATATATATATATATATATATATATATATATATATATGTGTGTGTGTGTGTGTGTGTGTTTCTCCGACAGGAATCGAACCTATACCTCTAATGGGATGCATCATTTGATCTGATGTGATATTAACCATTTAGTCACAAAAAAGCGTCTAGTTAGCAAAGTCGGAATTGCTGTTTTTAAACATATTTCTTTGTGGCTGAATGGTTACCAGCATATCAGATCAAATGAGGGTTCCTGTCTGAGAAGCACATTTTTTTTTCTATGAAATTTCCCTAACAACCAGCCCGCTAATTGAAAAAAAAGAAAAAACAAAAACAAAAACAAAAAAAGCATTTACTTAAATAAATTCTATCTATAAAAATAACGTATAAACAGAAAATATATTAAAATAATTGCCGGACTTAATCTATTTCAATATATATATGTGTGTGTGCGCGTGTAGAAAATCTTACAAAATTTTAAAATGATTTTAATATATGTAAGTCCTGAATTTTTTTTTTATAATAGAAATATATTGCATATTGGGAAAAAGTTATTTTTATTGTCCATGAATGTGGTACTGATAAAATATTACTTTTTGATATATAGCCTTTTTAGCTATCTGAGTTTAAACAGGACTTATATATGGAAACCTTTCCCACAGATGATCGCATAATGAGATACACGTGACCTTAAACATATTTCTCTACTGTACTCAGAACATCAAAGTCAACCTTGCACATATATAGACAATCGCCATTTACTTTTACTTTCTATTCGTACGTAGAAGAAGCGCTAATTAATGCATAATTACAAAAGCCCTGAATGAATTCGTGATGAATATTCATTCAGCTTTTCGAAATGTGTGAAAAATATAGGTTTTGGCTAGTGTGTATTCCTATGTCGATATCAGATAGAGAAGTCCGGTCTGTTGGCTTGGCACAGCGCCATCTTAACAACAAAGGTATCCACAATAAGATGCGGCTACAAAATATCGAACCGGGAAAACAGAACAGCCCCGTGTATTGTCCTTTTATTCGGACGAAACGACGCAGAAAACAATTGGCTTTAGAAAAGCAAGAACGAATCTCGAGAGAATTTGGATGTGTCAAATTCAGCACACACGGCAAATAAGTTAAATTTACAAGGTTCTGAAAAGACACATTGTTATAATTCACAATGAGTGATAAGTACTATTAAAACTACGATGACTTAAACCAGTAACTCCGAACTTTTACGCCATAGCATATTGGTTAGCCGCGTGATCTCTAATTCTGTAGACGGGTAGTGACAAATTAGTTACTTGGCTTTGGCAGGTTCAAATCGCATTCATAGTCATCGTGATCAACATCAGTCCCAGGACTGGGTGTGATTATAGGGTCGGTGCCCAGCAGAGCACTTGACCTGCAACTTCCATATGTCCTGATTCGTGACAATGTCTGAGTCCTAGTGTATGATGGACAAATCCGTTTTCTGTTTTCTATTAGGTTGGTGCAAAAATAATATCTATTTTTGACGTTAAAAAATACGTCAAAAAACATTATTTTTGCACCGACCTAATATTAGGTTGGTGCAAAAATAAGTTTTTTTTTACGTATTTTTAACGTCAAAAAACGACATTATTACGTCATTATTTTTGCACCAACCTAATATTTCTCCTCTGTCTCCCTCTTCTTCTCTTCCTTGCTAGGTTTAAATGTAATTTCTATCTGATTTATAGTGCTGATTTCTTGATAGCAAATCTTTCTCCCCACCAAAATTTTTGTGCAAATTTTTTTGTTCTCGGCTGGCTCTGAAGAGCGAGGATCGATAACTGATTAGTTCATTTTTGTTATTTCTTTTTTGTTGTTATATTTTTCGATCGCCGGTTCTCTGTGCCGCTCCTGCAAGTACTTCTCCCCTCTTGCTATCCTCTACCTTTACAAGAGCCAGGTCAAGCCGAAAATGAAATACTACTATAATACATGGGCGGGAGCCGCCCACTCTTCACTTTCCACTCTCGATAGAGTCCAAAGGCGTCTCACCGTCCTTGGAGGTGAAGGATTATTTTCCACTCTACAAACCATTTCTCAAAGACGAGACGTCACAAGCTTGTCGCTGCTCTATCGCGATTTCCATGGTGAGCGTTTAGATTAACTACACTCCTTAGTTCCACCAGTTCTAACCTGCTCGGATAAGAGCCGCCATCCACGCACATTGTAGCAAACTGACTCCCAAGAGGATGTTTCCCCGATCATTATAATTTTAATCTGTTCAAATCTAGGGTTAACCGGTAACTTCCACACATATCCACATAAGCTGTACCTCTTACTCTGTAACCCTCTATCTTGAGTGGCTCCAGAGCCTTGTACAGAGTGAACAACACTAATATGCAAAGAGTTGCTGGAAGTGGAAGAGAATCAGAAGACTTTAGTGACGAGAAAAGACAATAAAAGAACAGGTTTCAGGAAAACAGAAAGTGGAAAGTGATGTTGCTTTTAAATGTTTGAAGTTCGTAGGTAGCAAAGGAGCAAGAAATCGAAAGAGAGTCCACAGGCGAGAAGTGCGAGAAAAGAAACTATTAGAATAGGATTTACGGTTACATCTAGCTAATTACCTAGTAAAACAATGAGACCTAGTTGCCAAACAAGTAGTACGCTTAAACTCATGCAGTCGAATCATCAAGTCTAACTAGAATAACTGTCATGAAAATATTTATAGAAAAGACTGAGAGAACTCATGTTATGGAGTTTGGAAGGAGTCTGAATATTTCTATAATATCCATTTTTAAAGCTTTTATAGCATCCATAATTGTAGAAATAAAATAATATCTCTTCTTTTTATGTCTTATGAATTCTGACATAAAATTGTTTTAATCACACTAATTGTGTAGATAAATGCTGTTCAGTCAAATTTGGAATAATTAATCGGAAAAATTAAGAAAAATTATCCCAGGGTCAGATACATTCGACATACACGTTGTGTAGCGGTTATCACGGCTGGCATTTTAATCAGTAAACCGTGTTCAAATGTCTGCAAAGGCTGTTTCGATTGCTTTAACATAATTGTTCTTAGGCTAAACGTTTGAATTCGTCTCTTTGCCCCACGGAGCTATGGATTAAATAGTAAAATATATTGGGTCATCCAACCTTGCTTTGCAACCAGTCTAGGAGAAGCAACTAATACGTTTTTAATTAAGTAGTTAGTTATACTAGGCAATAGCAAGTTAATTCTGCTTTTTACTATATGCATTATTTCCTTAGCCTAGTACCAGATTGTTATATAGGAATAAAGTGTCACTGTTGACACTTGTATTTGAACGTAGATCGCAATTGGACAAACATAGGCGATGTCATTATTCATTAGGTAGATCACGTGACCATAGCGGAAAAGCTTATATACAGGAAGTCGCGTGACGTCTGGACTATTCACTATTTCTCGTCTATCTCTATACTATTCGGACTGCTATTATCTTCTCACTATACAAAGTACTATTACTACGAGTTTAATTCTAAGACGTTTGATACGGGTATTAGTCATTGGCGTATTATAATTGGTATCTGCGATTACAAAGTTCTAATATGTTGGCATTGACGAACTATCAAGCAAGTGTATGTTGTCATCATAAGAGCAGCAACAAAAGGGTCATTTTTGACGACATTACATAGACTGTTCTCATAAATGTATCGACAATAATAAAAATATATGATTGATGCAGCAAACTGAACCAACGGGAATATAAAAAAGATATGACAGGATAGGAACGGTGTTATATTGGGAATTATGCAAATGATTTCGGTGTAAACCAAGTAACATATTTTATGCATTAGAAGCAGACGTTCTCCCTGAAGATTAAAAAGTAAACTAGCCTGGAATTTTATGATCCAAACACCAACTCAGCATTGATTTGGAAAGAACAGACCTAGCTGGTGCAAAAAGGAAGAAATGAATAATGATCAAAAGGAGAAGATGAAAGAAAAAGAAAAAAAAATAATAGAACCTTACTCGAGATCTGAATAAGTAGTGAAACATGTCGTGAAACTGATCATGCTTATAATGATTGTGCTATTTGGAAGCAGTATAAATTGGAAAATCGAGAAAGGTGAAAAAATTTCTGAAATCCTGGACTTTGAGAAGAAATAAAAGTGTTAGTCAAAGCTCTAACAACTTGAGAAGAATTGCTGAGACATGAACGGATGTGACATGTCATTTAGTTCGAATATGCTAATATATAAATGATAAAAAAATAAAGTAACAGTCGATAAGGAGTGTAATATAAAACATACTTGATAGGGTGGGAACAGTAACTAACAAGGAATTGTGCAAGTTCAGACATAAAAAATAGATCGTATGAGCACAGAAGTTCTAGAGAATAAAAAATTATCCAATTGAAGGTAGGATTTCAGACTTTATTTAATGAACAAATGAAAAAAAAAACTTTCTTATAGGTGTGTCGTTCTTGACAGCACATTTTTACTGAGAACATATATAAAGATTTAAAAAGGTGCTGGCATTGTACAAGAAGTCTGACGTCCGTGTGTGGGAGTACTGTCCATAATTATGGATTAGCTGGAACAGTCCTTAACAAACTCGCATTGAAGTATCTAAAAATCAAAAAAAAAAAAATCAAATAGAGGGATCAATAAGAATTTTCGATTTTATTTTACAAAACGTAAAATGAAACACGGTGGAGTCATGGATAGCGGCGAGGATTTAGTAATCGGAGAGCCGAGTTCGAATTCCAGTCGAATCTTACGTGCTAATACCCGTAGGAAAGGTATGAATCCTCTTCTTCTCGCTCCTCCCTCAGCAGGACAGACCGGTTTCTATAACCTTGGATAGCAACTGGTCTACCGCAGAAAGACAGGCAACCTACCACAGAAAGAAATCGCAACCTACTGCCTCGTCAGTCACTTATCGAAATATACATGATCGCCTAAGCGTGTATCACGCATGGCCCATAACTGACTGAAAATAAAATCGAGAATACCATTTATAAGAAATCAGTTATGAATATTTGGCATAGTTTTTGTTGATCGATATTCAGTGACGATAAATCGGATTCGATAGCTGCTAAAGAGGCACAATACTTCGTAACAATACTGGGGAAAGGTCCAAGAATTGAGGAAACTTATTGTCACCAGTGATGACCATTATATTCGATCGGTGCAAAAGAGGCAGAATAATTCGTAGAGACTGAGCAATATATTAAGACATAGGAATTTTTCGTTATAAACAAAAGCAATGCTGACCTGCTATGTCATATCTATTTTCCCTGAGCAATTTCCTTACAGATAAGCAAGAGACTCGAAATAGAGATGTGGTCCTACAGAAGGATGGTAAAAACACCGTAAACAGAACATATGAGCAACGACGAACTTATAAAGTAAATGTGAACTTGGACCGTATGTATACTTACAATCAGAAAAAGCAGTTGATATTTTATGAAGAAAGAAGACTTGAAAAATAGAACACTCACAGGACATACTGATTTAAGGTGGAACAGATGGAAACGCTAATAACTTATCTAATGATATTTTGTATAGAGCAGGGACAAAGATAGGAGGTCAAAAGTCAAACGTTGCTTAGAGGGACGAACAGACAAGAAAATATGAAGCCAAGATCATCCTAAATGGACACGGGGCATAAAAACTGAAGAACGTTACTGAGCTTGTTGTTGAAAATTTAGGAGATTTTTTGCCACTCGATACAAAGTAATGGCCGCAAGATTCCTTCAGTATGAAGAAGCTTCATGCCTAATGATACTGAGGAGAGGGCTGGAAATTAAGACTTTTTTGCTCGATCATCACTTATTACTTTCAGTCTGTTTTAATATGAAAACACATAATTGAAATTACATACAGAAGACATTTGGCATTCATTAACCGAGCAGCCAGTGCCACTCTCGGTTGAAAGATATAAAACATATATTTCAGGCTAATAGACTTATTATGTTCATTAATTATTACCGTTTTTTCTATTATTGAGGGGAGTTTCCTTGCACACCTTTTAGTTTAAGGTAGTGTAGAAATTGTAGAACCGACTCCCAAGAGGATGCTTCACGAATACAATATTAACCTGTTCAAGTCTAGGATTAACTGTTAACTTCCCCACATATCCTCATAAGCTGTGTCTTACGCCTCTTACTATGTAACCCCTAACTCGAGTGGCTCTCGGGCTTTGTGAACATTATTTAAAAAAGTCATTGTCTTGATTATATCATTAATTACCCTTCTAATCACAAAGGCTAAGCATTTTATTTGTTGGAACACTTCAAGTGATCTGATTTTGTTATTTAATAAAGCTCTTTGTGATTCTATAGCGCCAATCTATCAGGTGTGATGAAAGATTGTGTTCTTTAAGATCTAAGCAGTGATTCTTAACATGGGCCATGTGACCCACGCGTAAGCCTGAGGAATTGGCCTGGAGTTGGCCCAAAGAAAGTAGATGGACTGCGAAATTCTTTTCTTTTTTTTTCTTTTTTTTTGAACACTGACGTAAAATTATGTGAACATAACTTGCATTATTTTGGCTTCAACATGAAGTTCAACATGAAAATCTGATGAATAGACACCAGGGACAAGTGTAGCCATTATTTAGGATTTATATTTTCTACTACATTTTGTTTTTGTAAATAATGTGCTTATGTGGGCCTCAAATTTTTTTGACATCAAAAATGTGCCGCAAGGAAGAAAATCTTCAGAAACACTGAGCTAAAGGTTTAATTTGCTTGAAACAATATTTCCTAAATCGTTAAAAGTTCTGAGAAGGGTGCTGACTGATGAAATTAACTGCCACTTGTTCTGTAATAATAGTGATTTTCTATGCGTAGTCTAGATTTGGCACAAGGCCGAAAATATGGGGGTGCCCAATGAGGATCGGACTCAGTTGTAATTATTCTAGCGACACAAACTTGTTAACTATTACTCCACTTTTCTATGGGTAGCTTAGATGTGGTACAAGGCTGAAAATGTGAAGCACCCAATATGGATCGAACTCACTACTCAATTGTAATTGTTTTAACAAGACAAGTTTGCCAACCATTACCTCACTTCGCAGTACACGAATGATTATCTAAGCGTAGTTTAGATATGGCACAAGACCGAAAATGTGGAGCACCCACTGAGGATCGGACTCACTACTCAGTCGTAACTGATCTCGCAAGACAAACGTACTAACCATTACACTTATATCCAAGTGACCCCCACTTGTACCGTAATGAGAGCTATAACACACGACGCATAAAAAGAAACAAGACATTTGAACAGGCGTGTTGTCACTTGACCACCTGGAAAGAATATAGCAGATTGTATTTATGGCAAAATCTCAACAAAATTTTGAAATCCCATTTGTGTGTGTGCTTGTATTAGTGTGTGGGTGTGTGTGCTTGTATTTGTGTGTGGGTGTGTGTGTGTATATGTGTGTGCGTGTGTCTGTGAGAGAGAGAGAGAGAGAAAGAGAGAAGAGGGGGAGTAAGGGCGGTGAGACAGCAAGATGAGAAATACCAGTGAAATGACTAAAAAGGTTGAAATAATTTCGTTTGTAGGCAGGAAAATGTTTGCATTAAATAGAAAAATGTCAATTTTGGAGGTTGTTGATAAGTAATCATATTAAATTGGATGAATTTTTCTCTCTTAATTCCGTAAGATGTCAGATCAAAGGCCTAAATCCAGAAAAACTGACAATTTTGATCTTTTGTTTCGACATGAGAGGGCGCTGGGTGCGGAAAGTGGACACTAAATTAGCCTGTGCTATTTTTTATTAGTAGTAGTAATAGTTGCACATACAGTCACTGCTGGCGTTGATATTTTATTATTTGTAGTAATAATAGTCCTCCGACAGTCGATGGTAATTTGTTTTTATTAATAATAGCAATAGTAGTTGCATTAGAGATCCTCTGAGATATCTAATAAAAGCGGGGGCATTTATCATTAAGGAAATTTTCCGATTCCCTGGAGCTCATTCAGAACACCCTGATCATTAATTTCGCACTTTTTGACCCTTTAAATAATTTTCTTTCCGCCCTTTTTAAAACTCCCTGTTTATTGCATAGTGAGAATAATTCTGCCTTTTCCCTTATTAAGGCCTCGTCTGTGTTAAGCATCTTGTTGTTGTTGTTGTTGTTGTTGATCGGATCCTTTTTCAGCAGAAAATAAGGATAGGAACGTCCCCTGGGGTGGCTATGGAGGACTTCCACACCCACTGAAAATCATTTACACCCACGCCTATGAAAATAATGTGAGCTAAGTTTGGTGTACAAATTAAAGATCGCTCCTCTCTCATCATTCTAGCGACGGTCCTGAAATGATGTGCAGCCTCAGGACTTTGTTTTGTCTTGTAAAATAATATCATTTAATTCTGGCTTTTAGCCAGGTACAACAATGATTACAGGTAACTGATGAAAATACAAAACTCACCTCACCAAGTACGTCTTGTGATTTCGTGAGATTAGTTAATTCTGAAAATAAAAACAAAACAAACAAAAACATTAGTGCACCGAATAAGGATCGAAATCACTACAAGTGCGATTTGTTAATGTAAACCATCGCGCTATAATCGACGACAAGATCGACTTTATTGACATTCACTAAACATGACTTAGGAAGGTTCAATGCCAAATGTAATAAATTAACGTGAGAAGATCGTGTTGCGCCAAACTGTTAAATAAAACGATCTAATGTACCTTTAAAAAAATCAGTAAATAATACTGAACACCCACGAACGGAAGATGCACAACTATCTCAGCCACTTGACAAACCTGAAATTTTTATTAGTGTTGGATAAAAATTAGAAGTAATAATTTATGAAATTTATTTTGCCTGACACAGGGCCAAAAAGAATGAGCACTCGAGAAGATTAAATGTGACCTGGGAACTCATCAAAGGAACAAAAAAGCTTGCTACTCTCACCGCTCTACGGCAGACAATCCTTAATAGTCACTTTCTCATTTTCTTTTTTTTTTTTTTGTGTGTGTCTGGTTATTTACTGCAAATTTATTCCTTGCATATAATCTGGCACGAAGTCAACACATTAACAGAGTATATACTTGCTAAGGCACCCTACACTGTAGCTTCTGATTGGGTTATTCGGATTCGGTTATTTGGCGCACATCTACACATAATAAGAATTTTCTCAATAAATATATATCATCCGAAATGATGGCATTTAAAACTGATGAGACTTTGGGAAAAATTATCATTTTAACAATCATACAAAAACTAGATCGTTGACGACAGGATAAAATCCCAAACCATTATAATACAGGATGGTCCGAAAGTCTTGTCACCCGTACATTGTATAATTTTCTATAGCCGACACGAGCTCCTAGTGTCTGGTAGAGAAGCTGCTTGCAAGTGGATGGACACATGATCATGTGCATTCTGGCAAGAGCATGGAGGAAGTGCAACACGATTTCACTGCAAGATTCGGCAAACCTACTCCTCCGAAGAGGACGATACTGCGATCTCACAGGAACAATTAAGGACAAACCGATGACAGGACGACCCTCAACGCGAAAGGACACATGGGCAGACGTGGAGGCATGTATGCTACGATCATCCAGGAAGTCACTACGAAAGCGGTCTTCCGAGCTAGGAATTCCCAAAACCACAATGTTAACAAACAGGACCTTGATTTCGTCAATGAATGTGAATAAACTGAGTCCAGTACATTTACTTTGTATTACTGTATTACTTGTTCTATAGTTTTCCTTGCGTTTTGCTAGGGATGACAAGACTTATTGCAAAATATATTTGGTTCAAATTATCTTCTATGTGCCGTATCACTTCAGGCTAGCTCTACAACTTCCTATTCTATGTCGCTCTTAGTAAAGTTTGTCATTCTGTGATCTCCTGTCCTGCCAACCATTTACGCAAGTCTGTTAGTTTATACGCTGCTTTCCTCTGTTCTTCTTGCCATCAATATATCCTGTGACTGGCAAATTTGCTAAGCCCCCTTTTCTCATTACGCGACCTAGAAACTTACTCTGTCTGATACTATGTTTAAGTGTTCTTTTTGTCTCCATTTTCTCTAAAACATCATTGTTGTTCACGTGTCTAGTTCATTTCTATTCTCAGCTTCAGTAGAACCATATTTCTCTTGTCTCAACTCTCTTCTACATCTTTTTATGAGATTGTCCAACATTCACTGCCATATAGAAGTACAGATAATACATAGTACACTTTGTTTGCGTGTCTAATTAATTTTTTTTATGCTTCTTAATAGTTTACTTAACTATTTGAAGGCATCTTTCTATTATCTCAACGTGTCTTCGAATTTCGGTATCGCGTTTTCCATCCTCTGTTAAAACATTTCCAATATTTTTTTTGAAGCATTTCACCCCAAGAAAGGCGGGAGTGCCAGGAGTACGTAGGGGGTTACAAAGAAAAGACTGGGTATGGGGGGGTGAGGAAGGGATAAAACGAAAAACAGGGATCAAGGCATCGGAATGACGTATTTACATTTTTGAAGATTGTAGTTATCAGGGAAGCAATTAAAAGGAAGGAGGCTCCACTGTCGAGAAGTGCGAGAGAAGAAGCTGCTGGAGTAGAAGTGGTGGTTACATTTAACTGTTTCAACAGTAAAAGGGCGGAACCCAAATGCCAATCTAGTAGCAAGCTTAACTTCAAGTAGTCAGGGAACCAAAGAAAAATAGCTCGTCAGAGCAGTTGCCAGGTTGAGATGAACAGCTGGGGCACCAGACAATATATGCCAACAGTATTCAATGCATAGAAACACGGTAGAGTTGATTTAACCTTCTAGTACGACATAGAGAACCAACTTTCCTTACGGTAGATGCAGCTATTGATTCAATGTAGTTACTCTACCTCAAGTCAGTGGAAAACGTGAGGCCAAAAAGGCGCAGCCATGCCGATAGCAAGCAGGAAGATTTCTCTATCATGGTTAAATGAAAGCAGTTTCGATCTGGAGGCATTCAAATTTACAAGCCATTTCCTGCCCCAGTTAACCACTGATTAGATGTACTTTTGGAGATCAACAAGCTAGGTTAGCTTTGTCAGCACTGCCAATTTACTTCTGAGGCAGGAATAAATGCTAATGTCGTTTGCATAGATGCCAACTTGAGAGCTGATGACATCGGGAAGACCATTGTTGAAGATCAGAAAAAGTGTAGGATCCAGAGTTTTTATGAAAGGAATTGGAAGAGAACCCAATCTGGATGACCTTCATTTCAGGATTGGATAGGAATGATTGGATTAAATCAAATTAATTGATCCTGTTATACGGTATCCCTGAAGCTTACGTACAAGGCCACCACGCTGACAAACGCCTTCGAGATGTCTAGAGCCACAGATCGATTTTAAGTTTAATTTTAATTCTGTTTTTAAATGTGTAGTCGCATCAACATAAAATATCATTTTGTTCGATGAAGTTCCAAAAGACGAAACGCGTCACATGAAATCGTTTTCGATTTTATCACAGATTTTCCGAAAATTCTCATGTATCTCTGAAAAACGTTACAAGTTCTATTATGAGGTATGTAATTAAGGACAAAACGCGTCAGGCGAAAACTTTTTCCATTTTGTCATAGATTTCCCTATAATTATTCTTGATACATAAAAATAGATACAGTGTAACCCGGATATAAGAGAGTTGGCGGGACCGAATAACAAGTATCTTATATCCGGGTTTCTCTTATATCCGAGTTTGGTCTAATTTATATACATTAACACAGGCTCTAATTTGGGACCGGAGAAATTATCTCTTATATCCAGGTTTCTCTTATATCAGGGTATCTTATATCCGTGTTACACTGTATATCATTTCCCCATTCATAAGAATATAAATAAATAACAAACATAAATAAAACGTTTTGATGAAAATTTGATCGAAATAAATAGGTGTACACCTATAATAAATTTATAATACTTGAGTTCACCCAGTACAAGACTAGAGAGCCAGTCATGGTAGAGTCTTAATGTGACAAGGTCTATAATGTGATATGAATGAAAGAGGGGGTAGTTGAAAGTGACAAGTCTTTCGGATCACCCTATCGATTGAAAGAAAATATATCACGTAATCCATTAGGGTTGTAGGGACACCAATATATTGCAGTGACTGTGATGTTTTCTCGGAGAAAAAAAAAATGAAATCAAAACCGGCCTGGAGAGTATTGGACTCCGTCAAGCAAGATAGCTACCCAAATCTATAGGATCTAATCTGTTCTGCTATATACCCATAAGTAATTCCCTGTGTGTAAATAGCTGCGGAAAGGAGAGATGGATTCATACCCTCCCCGAGGTTATTAGCTCGTAAGTCACTGTAATGAACTCAACTGGAATTCGAACTTGGCTCTCCGATTACCTCCTAGCGCCTATCCACTAATACACTGGGCATATACAAAGAGGACGTACCAATAAAACTTATAATAAGAACAATAATTGGTTCGCAATTTGGTTGGATTCAAATATAGTCTGTATAGAGGATTTACACCGGGTAAACTTTTAAAACTTTAATTTGAAAAAAATATATTCACATTTCTTCTCTTTCCTGCATTCTACTGACTGTGTGAGCAAGATTACTATAAAACTATGACGCTAAAATCATGAGACGGACCGTTTCTTTTCAATAGATGAAACCAAATACTCTTGTTTTTTAACTGTCAGAGATAATTTCGTTTGGCCATTTTTTTTTCTATCTCAGCTTAATTAAATTCCATATTTTGCGCTAACCGAATTTGACAATTCGTTTGTACTTTGGGGAATGAACTCATAATGCTGCTTACCTCTCTGCACTCATAAACTTCCTCTCTCTCTCTCCTTCCCCCTCTCTCTCTCTTTCCCCCTCTCTGTCTTTCCCTCTCTCTCTCTGTCTTTCCCTCTCTCTTTCCTTCTTCTAAGATTTTTCTCTACAAGAACAGCATCAATAATCTCATAAACAACTCAGTGTACCCCATCTTATCCGGCTTTACTCTTTTTTTTTTTATCGACTGCGAACACGTCATCTTCTCTTATAAAGTGTTTAAAATGACGAAGCTTTATTTTTAATCATTTCACCTCAAGCAAGGCAATGAAGTCACTAAGACACAGTGGAAGGGAAGGGAGCTTACTCTGTGTGAAATAATATAAGAAACAGAAGAAAAAAAAAACTTTACTAATGCACGAGAATAATAACAGAAAAAGAAGTAAGAAGGCAGAAGATAACGATTGACATTGCATTTAAATTTCAAAGTTGACTGGAAACCAAGACGCCAGAATAGAATTCCGCGAGCGAGAATTGTGAAAAAAGAAACGGTTAACATTAAATATAAAAGTAGACACGTCGGTCAAGACCGACGAGCGACAGTCGCCCCTCGGTGCTTACTACGTTCTGTGTTTACTGAAATGTCCACTTTTATATTTGCATACGTTCTATCGCTGATATTAAGTAGCACTTATACCCGTAAACATAGCATATCTAAAAAATATATGTTTATCATACATATGAAACCTTTTCGCCGACCTAGTATTACGCTTAAATTCATAAATTCTAGGTACCATAGGATAAAATTTACCAAAACAATTACCATGAAAGTATTTATAGAAAAAAGTTCAGGAAAGCTGCATTAGAGCAATAGGAAAGTGACTGAAGGCGAGTTAACAGGACAGGGCTAATAACATTGCAGATTCTTCTTTATTAAGGAGCTGTAAATAGACTAGATTTTAAAAATTGTATCTCTTTTAAAATTAATCAATTTGACATGCCCTGAAGATAAATCGGTTATGTTTTTATTTGGATATAAAAAAATAATTACTTATTTTTATAAAAATTATTTGAAAATAAAACTGATAATGACACGGATTTTTCGATATAAGACCAAGCAAAAATATTACCAGAAAATGCATTTCATCACTGGTTTTGCACCTGAATTATTTTTCTTCAACACTAGTCCTATGCTTTTTCTTTCAGAGAGAAACTTATGAATTCCTCTGAATAATAAGGAAGGAGAGCTTGGAAAGCATAACACTCAGGGATCAAGAGAGGTAAAAGAATGTAGCGAGCCACTCCCCAGTTGAGTTCGTTGAATGGATGGCGGAAAGTTGAGCTGGACCTTAGCAAAGGGAGAAAAACTGCTAAGAACCACACTAGATAGGAAATTGTGGAGAGCCATAATCTATATCCTGAAGTGATTCAGCACATAGAAGAAGAACTTTTGTTTGTTTGGGTTTTATGGCATATCAACCACTGTGGGTTATTTAATGCCAAATCCAGTTTATATGAATTTTAAATGCCTATTTTGTATGGAATAAAAAAATGTATAGGTGGTAACATTATTGTTTCAAAAAAAAACAAAAAACGTATAGCTGGCAACATTATTCCTTTACAAAAAAAAACGTATAGCTGACAACATTATTCCTTTACAAAAAAAAAAATAAAAACGTATAGCTGGCAACATTATTCTTCTTTTTACAAAAAAAACGCATAGCTGGCAACATTATTGTTTCAAAAACTTAGAGCTAGCAACATTATTGTTTCAAAAACTTAGAGCTGGCAACATTATTGTTTCAAAAACTTAGAGCTGGCAACATTATTGTTTCAAAAACTTAGAGCTGGCAACATTATTTTTCTGAAAACATTATCTGAGACCTTGCTGTTGGATGCAGTTTATCGCCATACCCAGGACGCGGATGTAGTTTACCGTCATACCCAGGACGCGGATGTAGTTTACCGTCATACCCAGGACGCGGATGTAGTTTACCGTCATACCCAGGACGTGAAGAAGAACTAGTCATGCCCATTGGTACAAGTCCATACTATAGTGGATTAAAGTTTCTTTTAATTGTACTCGTACCTATTTCGGGTAGTGTAAGAGTTAGCGACTCGGTAAGAATAATCTACGTCTTCAGTACGAGGATAAACTACATCTGGCAGCATGGCCTCTGTTCGGGAGGTTTTGAGGAGACTGAAACGACCTCTTAATTGGTATTGTTTCCAGGTCCACTCTGAGCCGGAATGGTAGCACTTGTTAAGGTCACATCTATGGGCAAATGGTGAACTCCCAAACAAAAATCAAGAAATTTTTATAATAAAATGAGTAACAATACATTTTTATAGCAAA
The DNA here is from genome assembly GCA_963932145.1 of Acanthosepion lycidas. NCBI lineage: Eukaryota > Metazoa > Mollusca > Cephalopoda > Sepiida > Sepiidae > Acanthosepion > Acanthosepion lycidas. Next base: position 92,696,109 of record OZ010581.1, on the reverse strand, counting down.
ATGACGTGCAATGCTACACTCTCTCTCTCTCTCTCTATATATATATATATATATATATATATATATATATATATATATGGTAAAATTACCATCAATACATCTTCTGATCTACAAACTATATATCTAAAAAAAGATACCTTTAATTGTAAAGTATACAATTATGTACAAAATATATTCTGTTTAAGAGATAAAATTGCATTCAAAATACTTAGATTTCGGCATTAAATAACCCATAGAGGTTGATATACCGATAAACAAAATCAACGAACAGAGTTCGATTGCCATCAGAGTTCCTTATGTTCACTTTCGTAAAGATACACTTGGCAAAGGTATGAATGCATCACTACTTTCTTCCCACCAGCTATGGGTTAAATAGCAGGAACGACTAGATTCTTTTGCCTCGAGGTGGCAACCAGTTTAGATGAAGTAAAACAAGCCTGATGAGGGACAGGTTTCGTCATCTTGGTGGTATGGCTGCAGTGTCCTCAAAAAAAGTTAATGGGTTACGGAACTCGTGTCATGAATATACAAAACAGTAAATGCTTTGGAATGCGATAATCTTACATCCTCGCCACATGAGATTCTAAATCTCTCTTCTAACATATAGCTTCTCTGTTTGTGACATTGCAGTCTTCAGTTTTCAAAACGAAGTCGCTTTATTGACCACTGAGAGAAGTGAGGGGGCAACATTAAAAAAAACCCTACAAATTCGTATTCTGCTGATTTCTCAAAACGTTCCCTTCTGCCTCTGTGTCAGAACATGTCTGGTATTAGCTTCATCATCTATTAGGTTGGTGCAAAAATAATGTCGTTTTTCTTACATAGTAACATATGTGAGAAGACGACATTATTTTTGCACCAACCTAATATAAGCAAGCCATACCACGATTAGACATTTAAATCTTCAGAAACAATGTTTTAAATAGGTATTTTAACTTTCTTGATCTTTATTATACGATTTCCTATTCCGACCAGTAGTGTTCATTTTAGTCGTGAAAAAGAACAACCCCCCCCCAAAAAAAACAACCAGAAATATCGACGGAGAGGAAATATTAAAAAATTGCAGTAATGTCGCACTTATTATCCGAAAGTTGCACTTGGATCAGTTATTTTAATTTCAATAAAGGTGCAATTAATTTATAAATTCATGAATCTGTAGGAACAGACGAAAGCTTGCAAAAATAAAAAAGACCTTATGCAACTGAAATTTATAAACGAGGATCATATCATTCATATACAGGTTCGGGGTTTATGTATCTTATTTGAATTGTTTGCGACGATGGATTCTCGCCAATTAAATCATTAACCTCTAAAAAAAAAAACGACCAACAATACATAGAAATATCGACACACAGGAAATATTAAAATCTGAAGTGGAATCTGCACTGGCCAAATTGAACAGAAACAAAGCGGCAGGGCCAGACGGAATTGTATTGATGCTGGCAAGTCTTAGATGATTTCGGCATAGACAAGATTACAGAAATAATAAATGAAATCTACAACAGTGGGGATATACCGGATGGCCTAAATAGATTTATTTTCAAGAAACTAAGTGCAAACAAATGCAGACAATCAAGCCTAGTGAGCCATATAAATAAAATTATCATCCGAATTCTGAAGGTAGTGAGCAAAATCAGACCAGAAAATAGGTAAGGAACAGTGCAGGTTCGTCAAAGACACTGGAACAAGGAACGGGATATTTGTGCACAGAATCTTATCAGAAAGAGTAATACAAATGCAGAAGGACGTGTATCTGTGTTTTATGGATTACGCAATGGCGTCCGATAAAGTACGCCACAAATTAGAATGTTAGAGCTGCTCGGCTATCTTGACATATTTGGAAAGGACATAAGAACAATCAAGAACCTCTACTGGCAGCAAACTGCTTCCATACAGATAGAAAACGAGTTCACCAGGTATCTAAAAATAGAAAGGTGTGTAAGACAAGGATATGTCTTCTCACCAGACTTATTCAGCCTATAGAGCGAGGCGATTCTGAAAGAACTAAAAGTACTACCAGTAATATTATTGTCGGCTACAATCTTAACAACATAATATATGCATGGGTACAGTGTTGATAGCAGACACAGAAAAAAAAACCCAGCAAAACTCTTACAGAATGTAGTGAAGGAAAGCGAGGAGAAAGGATTAAAAATCAACTGCAAGTAGACATAATGCATAGTTGTTAGCAAAAGAATGAAACCAAAGTGTAAAACACGTGCAGAAATTTAAATATCTGGGAAGTATTTTAACAGAGGACGGAAAGTGTGACACTGAAATCCGAAGATGTACTGGGATGACCAAAAATGCCTTCCAAAAGCTAAGCAGAGTACTAAGAAATAATAAAAAAAAAACTTCGTTAGAAACAAGTAAAAAAAAAAACTGTTACTTCATATCTATCCTCATATATGGCAGTGAGTGCCGGACAATCTCCCCAAAGAAGAGACTTAAAGCAACAGAAATATCGGGGGAAAGAAAGAAGTCACACGGAGCAAGATCAGGTGAATGGGGAGATTGTTCTTGTACGGTGATATTCTTTTCGGCCAAGAATTGTCACTTGCCCAGGGTATTGTGAGCTGGTGCATTGTCGTGGTGAAGCAACCACAATTTGTCCTGCCACAACTATCGTCTCTTCTCGCACACTGAGCGAAGCAAACGCCACAAGATCTCTTCTGATTGTTCATCTGTCCATGTGGCAAGAAATCATTGTAAACGATGCCTATATCTCACACAGCATATCCAGTCTCGTTACTTATCAGACAGACACCGGAATTTTAGGTTTTATTACAATTTTAATTATTTATTTATTTATTTTGCCAAGCGGTGAAGTTAGATAAAATAATAGCGGTGTCACGGTAAAAGCGTCCTTTTCTCACTACGCTTTTTTGCGGGCTTGAAGGCCCAAGTTTTGCCTATAAAAAAATTCTTGACTGCAAAAATGGTTCAGAAGCTGTAGAAAAAGGAATTGATCCATAATTAAATACTGAATATTCATGACATACTATAGTTTGTCTTTCGTTGCAAAAAGATCTTTCGTTTGCCTTACAAAAGGAACAGTGTTCAAAAAACCTGACTATGGAGCTTTGTTTGGTTTGTTTTGTTTCACGGCATATCAACACCTCAATGGGTTATTTAATGCCGACAAGATTTTTTTCCTGGTAATATTTTTTTCAAAACTGTATTGCTGGTAATAATTTTTATAAAAATGTATTGCTCGTATTAAAACCCATTTTTACGCTTTCATAGTCAATTGATCCCAGTTTGGGGGAGGGTAACTATTTGCCCAGAGCTGAGACTCTAACAGGTGCTACCAACCCGGGTCAAGGTGGACCGGAGAACACCAGCAATTAAAAGGTGGTCCCACGATCCTCAAAACCTCCTGATCAGAAGCCTTGCTGTTGGACGTAGTTTATCGTTTTACCCAGGACGCAGATGTAGTTTATCGTGATACCGAGGACGGCTGATTAAGGAGGGATAGAAAACTTGTGATGAAAGGAAATCGAACTGAAACGTTTATAATTATTGCATTGATTTCTCCTTTTACATACTGGCTCGTTTATTTATTTTATAAAGAAATTATCCAAACGATGATCAAGAGGAAGACTGTACACGTCGCTTGTAAGCACGTTTGTGACTGATGAGTCCAATGCGAGACAGACATACAGGTTGGCAACAGTTCCAGGTGAAAGTCCGGCTTGGGCTCGAATGCATAGCGTTGCAGTACTTACACCTTTCCTCTTGTCCCTGAGAGCGGGTCTGCAGGTATTTTCAAAGATGGAAACATCATGGCTGGTGATGAGACGCCAGGCGTCACGGTTCTCAGTTAGGGTTGATCATTGGTAATAGTTGATGTGACAGGCACCAAAGTATTTTTTCAGGCAATCTTTGAATCGCATCTTTGGTGCCCCTCTGCCACGATAGCCAGTGGGGAACTCAAAATACATTTAAAAAGAAATCTTTTTATTAAAAAAATTACAAAATTATAAAAACATGTAAACTAACTACAATGCAATATTTATTAAATGACAAATCATTACAATTTATTCGGTTCCTAAATTTTTATAATCTTGTAAATAAAGTTTGGATATGCATTGTAGTGAGATGGATATCTACTTGGAATGAGAAATCGAGGAGCTGAGTTCGAATTCAAGTCGAGTTAGTTATGTTCACCCATGCGCAGATATTTTGTGAACGTTATGAATCTATCTATTGTAGTCCCCCAAGCTATGAGTTGAATAGCAGGATAGACTGGGTCCTATAGCCTTCGTCGGCAACCAGCCCACCGTAGAAAGAAATGGCAGCCTACTGCGGGAATATCTTCTCCGTAATCAGTCATGAATCGAAAGAAACACGGTGTGTGTCAAGTATGACCTTTAGGTAACTGGCTGAAATAAACGTATGAATCAAAAGTGTATACGGAAATAGCGATGTCAAAAGTGTCTCTTTGACACAGCTTTTTCTTTTTTTGCCCTAAATATCAATGTTTTAAAAAGATAAATGATGCCTATTCAAACACGTGTACCTACTAAAAATACCGTTTCTAGTAATAATAAATATAATTGTCTATAAATAGACATTTTATTTGCTTACATTGGTACTAATGTACTAAAAAGTTACATTTGAAAACTCCAAATCGGTAAAAAACACATTTAGCTGTCTGTAATAAAGTAGGAATTTTTTTTCCTTATAATCGTTGATGCAATAAAATCACAATGTTTGTTATAGTCTCTTTTAAATGTTCATAGAAGAACGGAACAGGAAGCTAATAGCTAGCGGGGTGAATAAAGAGGTTCAAACCATATAAGCGCTATTTGCCTTCTTAATTGTAATTTAGGTATATTTGACGAGCACTAAAAAAATGTTGAAAGATCGAACGATAATACATGACGTAAGCAAACTATAATTTCACATAAAAAGCAAGTGTAACACAAAATTATTTCCAAATTGAATTCCTTGTTACTGTCAATCAACTCTTGCCTTCTTATTAATCGAACGATGACAAAAGAGAACGTATTTGGCATAGGCAACTTGAATATGTAATCGATTACAGAGATTTATTCTTCAAAGAACTTTAATGATAGCTACTTATTTTCTTCAGCTTCCCTACGGATAATATCGATTGAATCGATTTTTGTCTCGTGGCAATATATTTATTTCACAATCGATTTTTAATGACTGATAAATACAGTCAGCCCTCCCGTGAATGCTGAACAATCTCCTCACAGATGAAGAAGAAACTTGAAGCAACAGAAATGTGGTTCTACAGAAGGATGCTGAGAATAGCATGAACCGATGATGTGAACAGTTTTAGGAAAAATGGAAACAAAAATGTTACTTAGCATCAAAAAAAGCAGTTGACATGTCTAGGGCACATAATCTAGGGCTTAGAAAATTTGTCACACACAGGATGTATTGAAGGCTGGGTTGCGGGACAGAAGAAAACAAGCGCTAAGGCAACAGTTACGACAAACTACTTTCGTTGGTTCCCGGACTACATGAATTTAAACGAGCTACCAAACTGGCATCTCGCTCCCACCCTTTCACTGACAAAACGGTTAAATGTAACCGTCTCTTCATCTCAAACAGCTTCTTCTCCTGCACTACCAGTCCTTGGAACTTCCTTCCCCTTCCTTGTTTCCCCGATGATTATAATCTTCAAATATTCAAGTGTATTGACAATCGACATCTGACACCCTGACGTCTTTCTCTGTATCCTTTCCTCAAACACGCCTCTTCACTCTTGTTCTGAATCCTCTGTAACCCCTTGAGTGAAAGTGGCACTCCCACATTGCGTGAGGTGAATTACCTTAAAAAATAAAAAAAAATAAGAAAATGTGGAGATCCATGATCGTGTAAGTTCTGAAAGTTTACGGCCTATAGAAGAATAAGGATGACAGTATGAAGAATAATCTTTGCTGTCTTATGACGCATATTTCATTCAATGAAAATTTAGGTTGATATGCGATATTTTAAAAAAAATTATATTGTCCATAACATATTGCCGAGGGTGAAATTTTTCTTAATCTTTGTTCTTTAGTCAAAAGAAATAACATATATAATGGCGAAAAATAAAATTATAACATTCTGATAAATGTTTTCAACGATAACTATTTTGAGCAGCATTATTATACTTTATGAATATGCTACGGAAACAAACGATATTTCGATAAAATTTTGAAAATTCTCGCCATCATTCATACTATCACAACGTCTAATAACATGTCCACTACTATCTTTAAATACCGTGTAACCAATATATGTTTATCTATCTGTCTACTTCTTCCCTCTCTCTCTCTCTATATATATATATATATATATATATATGCGTTCTAGTAGACTGAAGATCGCATGAGTGTGAAACTTTAGTAGCTGTTCTTCGTTGAGCCTTGGCGTTGTGAAGCTTTGTTTGCTCTGTTTGGATAGCCTAGGCATTGAGCACTTTAATTTACTGCGTTGGTAGATTTTTGCATTTTGGTCTTTTTCTTTCCTTTTGGCGTTCTTTATTCGGGTTTTTCTTGTCTAACATTTATAGGTATTTTGACAAGTTATCTGTTGGTAACCCCAACATGTGTTTTTTATACGTGTATATATACATGCATATATATATATATATATATATATATATATATATATAGGGAGAGATAGAGAGATAGATAGATAATATTAGAGGTCAATATACATACATACATACACACACACACATATATATATACATATATATATATATATATATATATATTTATATATATATATACATATACAAAATATATAAATATATATATATATATAATATTAGTATAATAATATATATATATATATTAGTATAATATATATATATATTAGTATGATAATATATATATATATATATATATATATATATATATATATATTAGTATAATATATATATATATATATATATATATATATTAGTATAATATATATATATATTAGTATGATAATATATATATATATATATATATATATATATATATATATATATATATATATATATATTTTGAAGAGGATAGAATCCAGGTAGAACTCAATGTCCAGGACAGAGTAAGAATATAATAAAAATGGCTCAAGTACTAATATTACATGGTTATAATTTTTTACATTGAAATTGTAATCACGATGCAATTCATCGGACCTACAAATTCAAAAAGAACCATGATGGTATATATGTGTGTGTGTATATATATATATATATATATATATATATATATATATATATATATATATATATATATATATACACGCACACACACACATATATATATATATATGTATACAGTGTCCATAAAATGTCTTATTTATAAAAATTATTAAAAACTTTCTAATTAAATAATGTCTAAGTTTTATTCCATTTTTTATTTTAAGAGTTAAGAACAGAATTTCTGTAACTGGGGTACATGTTTGGCAAAAAATATATCATGCTTTAAATCTCCAATGAATTGTACCTAATATTAACATTAAGCGTTACAAAAAAGAATTGCCCGAAATCTGATAAAATTAAAGAATTAGCGGATAACATGTAAAAATATTTTTTTTTTACCAATATTTTCCATTTAAGAACTGTTTCAAAAAAGAATTTCATTTATTAATGAAGAAGTCGTGAAAGTTTCATTAAAATCCCACAATTATCTGATTTTTTGCAAGAATTTCCAAATCAATGTTTTTCGCCACAAAAAGAAGGTCTAATATCCTGTACAAATTCATCGTTCTATGCTGACGTCAGAAAAATAAGAGTTTTAACTAAAATTTCGAGAGTTCTAAAAGGGATTTTCAAAAATAGCTTTTGCATAAAAAAATTTCTTTGCTCTTTCGTCATAATAATAACACAAATTTTTTGGCGATAAAACATTGTTTTTAATAAGTTTGTGGGCATTTTTCATCATGTACGCACATTCTTTACCGAATATTTGGAAGTACCCCACGCATGTACACATATTCTTTTTTAAATACAGCGTGTCTTAAGGATGTCGACGATATTATCTCTCTCGGCAGATTTCTTTTTTTTATTATCTGTGAATTGCTATGATTTTTTGTGGGTGGTTTTCCCATTTACATTGGTTTTACATTCAAGGTTGTCCTTCTAGTCTGGGAAAAAGTAGATACTATGTACACCATCGGGGGGATTGACAACTCACATCACGTAAGAGTGACTATTAGAAGAATGTTTACACACAGACGGTCTTTGCTGATATTGAGATCTTGTCGTAAACGTATTGAAAGGGGAATTTATCTGTTTATTCATGCGGAATTGTTCGACTATTTAGCTAAATGATAGATAAATAAATTGATTTACGAATACAATCAATTCCCATTGCTGTTCGTAAAACAACCAACAACGAAGACATTACTGACGTTTGCTTGATATAATAATCGTCCAGGAGAAATGTTCCAAATGAATCGACCGAAAAAATCTGACCAAATACATCAATTATTGGAGCAAATCGTACATCAGAAAATAAATAAAAAGAGGAAGGGGTCGATTATTTTTTATTATTACCAAGAGATTTTCGTTTTCCTTCAATCAATTCATCAGCTAGATAAAGTTCGATTCTAAAATACCCCTATAGCCTGTCCGCGACAATAGAACCCTTCCAGTTGGAGGTAAGCAAATCAAACCTCAAGTTCACAATATCTAATTATGCCGAGTCAATATGGCGAGTCCCTCAGCTACATTTCTGCTCGGACTAGACTTAAATTATTTATAGTAGTTGAATAATAAAAAAACAAACTTTTATATAAATAAATGTGCAGAGTGTGTAATAGATAACGGTTCGAAACTAGACAGCTGAGTTCCAGACGAATATCATTTATTTGTTCGTTTTTTTAATGATGTTGAACGTGTACAAGTCCCAGGAGACACTCGAGATAGAGAATTACAGAGTAAGCAGCAACACACCAAAAAGGTAACAATGCCAGCAAGACGCAATGGGCTACTAAGGAAAACACTTTAGAAGCAGAAACCCCAGAACAGCAGACAAAGGAGGAGTAGGTAGTCTCTTCCATCGCCCAGTCAACACTCCTCTCCCTTCTATTGGACATGAGTAGAGGCTTACACCTTGTTTCTTGTCTAGGAAGGGGTTCCCGGTACTCTTTCTCTCTCTGGCCTCTGTATCAGTGCAGCTCTGTTTCTCCCGTGATGTGTGCAGTCTGTGGCATCACCTCTTCATTCTGAGGGTACACGGTTGACAGTTCTCTGGTTGCTGTTTCCGACTGGTAGTTAGGAGCCCTAACTCTTGCGTAGCGTCTTGAGCGGCCGCTCTGATCAACAGTTGTATAATACCGGGGTGTTTGTAGTGCCATGTCGCGCATGGAAAGGTGTCCCTGCAGTCACCTCCAGTGGGCAGCCCTGGGGCCAGATAATGATGCAGATTTTGCCAACTCCTCTCTGCCCGCGTCACGGTCGAAACTGTCTGTTTCTTTTACTTCAGGCCTTCTCATCTTACAAACAAAATTCAACATGAGTTACAAAAACCGAAAGATTAATCCTAAACCAGCCTCTCAAAATCCACCTAAACCCCTCAACATTTCGTTCTCCAACATCCGGGGCATTAGGACAAACTTCTGCAATCTGGAATCTTTCCTCACTGCAAACGGCCCGGATATACTGGCTCTCTGTGAGACAAACCTTGTCTCGTCTATCCCCTCTTATGATCTCTCGATCCCCGGCTATCTTCCTCTCCTCAGAAAAGACTCTCTAACCCACATGCACGGTCTTGGTGTCTACGTCAAAGAACATCTCCCTCTGGCCAGAGAGTCCTCTCTCGAATCGCCAGACCAGTCATACATGTGTCTCCGACTCTCTCTCCTCAATGCGGTAAGCTATCTCTTCTTCCTTTACAGCTCTCCATCCTCTCAAGACTGAGATACTCGATAGCATTTCTGACAGCATAGACAAGGCTCTCTCCCTCCACCCGTTTGCTCACATTTTTGTGTTTGGTGACTTTAACGCCCATCACACCTTGTGGCTTAAGAATGCTATTACTGACCACGCAGGCATTCAAACGCTCAATTTTTCAATCTCCCATTCCCTCACACAGATAGTTAACTTCCCCAATCATTTTGCCTTCAACAGGGAAGGTAAAGCCTCTCTTCTCGACCTGTGCTTTACCTCCATCCCCGAATCCTGCAGCGCCTCGCAACTCTGCCCTCTTGATAACTCTGATCATGCAGTAGTATCAGTTAACATCTTCTTCAACTCCACCCCCTATAAAGAACCTCCTACCACTAGAACTTCGTTCTACTATCAACGAGCTGACTGGGACGCGTTCCGTGATTTCGTCCGCGATGTCCCCTGGGATGGAGTCTTTAAGCCCCCCGTCCAAGAATGTGCTTCTGAAGACTCTTCCTGGGTTAAAGCTGGAATCGACGCTTTCATCCCATCAAGGAAATATAGGGTCAAGTCGCGCTCCTCCCCCTGGTTCTCGGCTGCTTGCTCAGCCGCCATCGCCCATAGGAACCACTACTTCCACCTATTCCGTAGCGACATGTCTGACTGCAATAGACGTCTCTTTGCCTCCGCCCGTAACGAATGTAAGCGTGTCCTCAACGATGCTAAGTCAATATTTGCGGCTCGGATGAAGGAACGTATTGCATCTCGCAAATTTGTCTCCAAAGATTATTTGCGTCTCTGCAAGAGCGTATTGAACAATTGCAAACCCTCTATACCTCCTTTATTCAACCAGTTCGAAGTCTTGATCTCCTCTACCGACAAGGCTGAATGCTTTGCTCGGAAATTTTCATTCAACTCGACGCTCGACTCTTCCGGTGTACCCATACCCGACTTCCCTCTTAGAACTGAGGCCATATTGATTGGGTTAAACATAATCCTATCTTTGGTACTGGGCGTTATCTCCAATTTAGACCCCAACAAGGCTAGTGGTGGAGACGGGATACCAGCCATTGTCTTGAAGAAATGCGCGCCTGAACTGGCGCCCGCCCTTTCTAAACTATACAACTACTTCCTCAAGGAATCTTGTTTTCCTGACTGCTGGAAGTCCTCTTCGATCGTTCCTGTCTTCAAGAACTCATGCGACCCCTCTGACCCTTCCAACTACTGTCCTATCAGTTTCCTTCCCCTTTTCGGCAAAGTCTTCGAAGCCCTAATCAATACCGGGTGGTTAACCACCTTACATCCCATAATCTGCTCTCAGACAAGCAATATCGTTTCCGCTTTGCCCGATCTACAGCCGATGTGCTTACGGCCGTCACTGAAACAGTCTACCAAGCTCTTCAAAATAACGGGGAAGCCCGTGTTGTGGCACTAGACATCTCCAAAGCATTTGATAGGGTTTGGCATGCCGGCCTTCTTCGCAAGCTCCAGGGTTATGGCATTACGGGTCGATTGTATAACCTAATACGATAATTCCTGTCAAACCGTAAATTGAAGGAATGGATTCTCCTCCAGTTCCTGTCCCACGAACGCAGGTGTTCCTCAAGGCTCCATACTAGGCCCCACTCTATTCCTTATCTACATAAATGACCTTCCTGACGCAATAACTTCCCAAGTTGGCATCTACGCGGATGACACCACAATTTATTCCTGCCTCAAAAACAAATCTAGTCTCGCTGACAAAACTCGCCTGGCCGTGCGTCTCGAAAAGAACCTCAAATCGATTGTGAACTGGGGCATGAATTGGCTGGTCAACTTCAACGCTTCTAAGACAAAACTGCTCTCTATTAAACACCACACAGATCCTTCCTTTCCCTCCATTAGAATGTCTGACGCTCAACTTCTCGAGAACAACTCTCTGCGGCTTCTCGGTCTCACGTTGACTGCTGACCTGAGATGGAATAAATACATTGAATCAATTGCCTCGTCCACTGCAAGGAAAGTTGGCTCCCAGAGCCGCGCCAGGAAGTTTTTCTCCCCGGAGTCGATCCTCCAGATATACAAATCAACAATTCGCCCTTGCATGGAGTATTGCTGCCATATATGGTCTGGTGCCCCTTCTGTTTGCCTCGGGGTTCTTGATAGGCTCCAAAGGCGGATATGCAATGTAGTTGGCCCTGCCCTGGCGTCTCGTCTACAGTCACTTTCTCACAGACGCACCGTCGCCTCCCTCTGTCTGTTCTACAAATACTTTCATGGAAATTGCTCCGAGGAGCTGCATTCGCTGGTTCCCAGACGTCATGAGTTCCAGCGCCTTACGAGGCTGGCATCCCGCTCTCACTCCTTCACTGTCGAAACTCCTAAATGTAGCCGTCTCTTCTACTCTAATAGCTTCATGTCTCGCACCTCTCGCCTGTGGAACTCCCTTCCCTTTTCCTGTTTCCCTGTGAGCTATAATCTCCAGCTATTCAAGTGTAATATCAATCGACATCCCCAGTTGCCTTGATCTATCTACTACCCTCATCCTTTCTTCTATCACTCCTATCTGATCTTGCTCTAAATTTTCTGTAACCCCTTGCATCCTAGTTGCTTCCCGCCTTGCTTGGGGTGAAATGCTTGAAAAAAAACAAAAAAAACTCTACTCAAATTCTACTTGTTCAAAAGACCAGCTAGGAGCGTGAACTGGGCGATAGGAGCACCTATTTATTCTATTTGCACAAATACCCTTGTGGAAGCTATGCATCTGGGTTAAATAAAAGAGCAGACTGACCTCTTCAGCCTTGGGTGGCAACCGGTCTAGGAGACGGACAACTCTGAATTTAGAAACTTATGTAACCTCGGCGAAACACATGCTAAACAGCCAATAATATATATATATATATATATATATTAAATAAAAAAAATAAAAAAATAATATTCAAATTATATTTTGCCAATAAAAATGTCGCTAGTTCCTGACCAATGATAAACCATGCCTTCATTTTCAATGAATTTCTATAGTAAAAATAATTTCATCTGAATTTTTGCATTAATATTATTTACAAAGACAATTTAGACTAATCATCTCCATCCAGATACTCTTTAGTATTAATTGACACTTACTACTGGTTTAAATTCATAAAATATTTCCCTAAAGAAAGTTTTTCAGGAAAACAAGCTGTTGAAGTCTACTAATTGCTTCTTTCTCGTATTGATGGGAGTTTCCTTCCAATTTTTTTGTTTTAGTCAGTGTGGAACATTAACATCTTGATAATATCATTATTTTCCTTTCTAACTATACATATATATATTTAGTTGTTGCTGCTGTTGTAAGTTTTTCAGTGATGTACATATTGTCATTTGGCAAAGTTCATTGGGATTATGTAGCGCCAGTCTATAAGATCTGATGAAGAATTTTCTTTTTTAATATCTAGAGGATTCATTCCTAGTCCGGGGTTTGACGATAAACTACATCCGCCAGTATAACATCTGATCGGGAGATGGGAAATTTTGAGGAGCTTGAAAGCGCTTCTTAATTGCTGTTGATCCCAGTTCCACCCTTACACTGGGTGGTAGCAGCTGTTAGGGCCCCGGCTATGGGCAAATAGTTAACTCCCAAACAAAAACAAAACACTATGAAAGTATAAAATTACATTTTTATAGTAAAATGACCAGCAATACATATTTATAGTAGAATTACAAACAATGCATTTTTTAGCAAAATGACCAACCATACATTTTATCTGGAGTTGAAGGAATCCAACTACGTTAAAAATGTTTAGATTTTAGCATTAAATAACCCATAGAAGTTGATATGCCGCTAAACGAAATCATTCAAACAAGACGAAAGAAGCTATAAATCCTACAATTTCTTAAAGAAATTAATCTGTATTCCAAAATATAACTTCAGCATAAAACACATATCCCCGCCTCTAGTAATTATGTCTACTCAAACATGTATACACAAAAAGGTTGAATATCATCTACCATGTATTCAATTGTGAAATCAGAATAACATATCGTATTTTTTATGCTACAAAGCACCCAAGAAAATTACATGTCGGTATTAAAGATCCATAAAGAATTGATATGCTGCTAAACAACCAAGACAAACAAATAAAACAGGATTTATTTGCTTAAAGCCATTTGCAATCAATGAACTGAGAAAATAGCCACATATGTGAGAGGCCATTTAAGAACATGACAAGTATTCTTAAGTTAATGTTTTAGTTTAGTGACGTCTTGTACAAAAGTACCTTTTGCGCAGTCTAATTTTTGTTCAATTTCTATATCTCTGGTTATAACTGATCCATACAGCGAAGTATTTGAAGCCTTTAGTATTTATTAATCCTGCATTCTCTCCTTTTATAATTGATTCAGGGTATTTATCATCAGTGCTTTTTTTTCCGATTCCACATTAGAGTAAGAATGTTGATTGTTTGTTCAAGATCCTTCTTATCCCAACTATGAACATCACAAATATTAGCAATGTACTTTTGATTCTAATTTAATCATCTCCTCCAAAGAAAGGCGATAATGCCACTCGTACACAAAGGGTTACTGAGAGTAAAAGAAAATGAGAAGACATTAGTGAGGATGTATTGTAATGAAAGAATAGGATTCAGGAAGACAGAATATGGCGATTAACGATGATGATGGGACTGTCAATAAGGTTTGTGTTTATTCCTAATAACAAACTTGTTTCTATTAATTTACACTGCATAACGTTGAAACTGAATTCCGACTCAAAAAATTATTTTCTGCTAAGAAATTGTAAAAACAAAATCTCACTTTTTACTCACTGCTAACAAAATAACAATTGTTTCGCTATAAAAATGAATTAAGCGAAGCAAAAGAAGGTCTAGATTGGCTGTAAATTCGGTGAGGTAAAAAAAAGAAAAAAAAGAAAGCAAAACTCGTTTTTAGACAAACCGTTTTTAAATGCATTTGGCGCGACTACCGGGATTAATATTTTTTTTAATCATTTCACCTCAGGCAAGGCAATAATTCCACCAAGACTCAAACGGGTTACTGGGAGTGAAAGAGAATGAAAAGACCTTAGTGAGGAGAAAGAACAATAAAAGAACAAGTTTCAGGAAGACGAAAGATGTCGATTGGTTTTGCATTTAAATCTTTGAGGATCGCATGTGGTCGCGAAGCAAGAATACGGAAGAGAGTTCCTCATGCGAGATGTGCGAGATAAGCAACTATTAGAACAGAACTTCCTGTTACATTTAGGCCGTTCAACAGTAAAAAAGTGAGACCTAGTTGCCTGTCTAGTAACATGCTTAAATTCATGCAGTCGGTGCAGCAAAGAGGAAAGTTCATGGAACACTTGCTATAAAAATATTTGTAGAAATGACAGAAGGAAAAGCACGTCACGTTAGTGAAAAATAACTCATGGCGTGATGCCAGATCAGGATCGATTACATTGCAGATCCTTCTTTGAATCTTGAAATATATAGTACGAGCATCAGGACAGATATGAAGGCAATACTTATAATCGGTACCTTGATAGAAAGTTTTAGTTTCCTCGTCTAATAAAATCTGACAAATGATGAAAGTGGAAAAAGGTTGCGTGTCAACGGCAGTCGAGCTTGAGTCAATCGACCCTAAGAAAGGCGCCATATCCGTTAGCATTGCCAATTCTTCCTGCGATATCACGTGTCAAATATGTGGTTTTCAGCTTTTCTATGGCAACATGACTTTACCTCATCTATGCTAAAGGACTCCCTAATCGAAAGTTAATTGTATGCTTCCTTGACAGAAGAAAATAGACACTATTAGGATAAAAAAAAAAAAATATTGCAGCACAGTGGAACCTCGGTTTACGAATTTAATTCGTTCCTGAAGGCCGTTCGTAACCAGAAATGTTCGTAAACCGAAACTATTTTTCCAATAGGAATCAATGTAAAAAGTCATATTACAATAAAATTGGAAAAGAAAAGCAGAGCAGAACACACGAATGTATACAACATGGTGGCCGACTCAGAAATTATTCCGTTCGGGTTAACTCGATACGGCAATGTTGTTCAATAACCGAAATTTTGTTCGATAACCGAAGCATTTTCATCTCGAATTTTCTCTTCGAAAACTGATTTGTTTATCATGTGAGACGTCCGAGAACCGAGGTTGCACTGTACTTTTTAAGAGGACTTCAAAGACAATATTTAGATATTTGTACATAATGTTATATATGTTCCACTTCGTTCAACTATCTTTCGCCCTTTTTAGTCAGCTTCACCATTCCTTCCTCGCAGATCTTAAGTAGATTTACAAGCTTCCAGAGAATTTATGTGTGAGAGCGCCGGTGAATAATTGAATAAAACGATAGAAGAACTTAATAACGCATTTTACTCTTCAGATAGATAGGAGGATACTGATCAAAAGGGGGAAACATTTTGGGAAAGGAATACCAGAAATAAAAAAAAATGCCAGTTACAATGAAAATTATAGGAACGCTACACATAAATTCATATTGGATGCAGAAGGAATACTTCCCACATAATGGTAAGATATTAGTGGCAATAGTGTCTTCATTTGGTTAATGTATTACTATGTGAGGTATTTCTGCCGCACAGTGTATATACATATCCTTACGTAATGGACATATAATGTCTCTTTTTTTTTCAATTCTATTCAATACATCATTACACATTTACTGAAATGGCTGCACTTGGCTCTTCTTTAAAAAAATAAATTATTTCTGGGAACTGTTTCAGAGAAACACGTATATGTTGTGTAATTTAATTTTGATCATACACACCGCCGAAAATTCTTATTCTCAGCGTACAACAAAAAACAAAAATATTCTACATGTCTTTTTTAGACCCCTATCGATATTATATCACCATAGATCACCGAAAGTTTTGGTAGAGATTTCAAAAAGTTCTTTGATTCATTCCAAAAAATCTACCAATTCGTCTTGCAAATTGTCAGAGAAGAATATCTAGGATTGATTCGAAATGGATCCGAATGAAAAGAAATTGAAAAAGAAAATCCTTTTATGGGAGGTGGGTAGGAGGTCAGGAGTTTCGTGTACATCGAAATCATAAAATTAGACGAAGTGTCAACAGTGCGAGAGACTTGTTCATGTACCGACTAAAATTCTCTCGCTGGTATATTTTATACAAATATTGAAAAATACAAATATTTAAATAGTTTATATCTTCCTTTGCGTAACTGGGCAACCGACCAATTAGCGAAATCGCTCAATTCCCGATGTGATACAATTAGCCTGAATTTCCTCTAAGTAAAATGATAAATGAAATTGGATATTCTTTTAATCATTTCACTGCAAAGGAAGGCAATAAAGCCATTAAGACACTGCGGGTTACTGAGTGTGAAACAAAAATATTATTAAGGCGAGAGAACAATAAAAGAAAAGGAGTCAAGAAAAGAATAGATAACAATTGACATTGCATTTAAATTTTTGAAGTTTAATCTCGACTGAAAAACAAGAAGCCGGAAGAGAGTTCCACAAATGAGAAGTACGATAAAAGAAACTATTAGCATAGAACTTACGGTTCCATCTAACCAATTCAACTGTGAATTGATGAGAACTTGCCGCCAGTCTAGTACTTAAACTCATAAAGTCTACGTACCATAGAGGAATGTTCGTTTTACGATGAAAGTAAATATAGAAAAAGTCCAGGAAAATAAATTACGGCGATGGGGAAGTGACTAAAGTTAGGATGTTAGGTGAAGAGCAATAACACTGCACATTCTTCTTCGGATTTCATCAAGAATCTCTAAATATATAGCAAGAGTACAAGCCCATATGTGGCAGCAATATTCGAAGCATGAACAAATGGTAGACTTATATGTTAGGTATATTCTGGAGATAAAAATTGTCTTGTCTAACACGATACAGAAAAACAACTTTATAGCTGCAGACCTAGCAATTGATTCAATATAATCTTCCACTTTATCTCAGATATTTGCCGGGGAAGTCGTAACGAGTCACTTTCCTGGAGGCTAGCATCAACCATACTGATGGAAGGCACAAAGGAGTCACTCAGATGATTGATAGAAAGCGGGTTTTTGTTTGTTTGTTGTTTTTTTTTTTGTGGGGGGGGGTTAAAATTAGCCAGATAAAAAAGTTATTCGCGAACCCACTGTACCTCACTTGTATAATTAACTCATAATAACCTTCCTTTAAAATGGACATCAAAATGTTGATTGAATAAAGGGTTTGACAAAATTTTCCAGATTACCATAAACTCAGGAGAGTACTTTAAAAACTAATAAAAATGATTTAACCCAAATTCCACTAAATGCCGTGTTCCTTCTGGAATTGGCGATTATGGCTCCACAACTTTCTATCTCTAGCTAGCAGCAATATTTCCTCCTTACAATTACTCCCTATTCTACCATACATTTACACAAGTTCGTCAGGTAGTTTATTCACTGTTTACAACTGTCCCTCTTGTCTTTCCTATTTCCAGTGAGTGTTAAATTTTTCGAACCTCCTTTCCTCATTATGTGTCCTAGAAAATTCAACTATATCTTTTTGATTCTAAGTATTAATGTCCGTTTGGTTTCCATTTCCCTAAATCCTCCTTGATGTTTACATATTTCCTCTATGGTATTCTTGGCATCCTTATGTGGAACCACAATTCTATTGGCTTAAGTTTCGTTTTCATCTGTGAATGACTGATAGTATTTTTATGGCTTATCAACCGTTTGACAGAATATATTTTTATATCGTAAGAATATTTGAAAATGATTATTCTTACTGATACAGATTTTATTAGGTTGGTGCAAAAATAATGTCGTTTTCTCACATATGTTACTATGTGAGAAAACGTCATTATTTTTGCACCAACCTAATACTAATTATCCCATAGGTTGGGGGATTCATACCATTTGCATTGGTATTTGATCGTAAGTGACTACAACGAACCCGACTGGAATTGGAACTCGGCTCTCTGATTTCCAATTCCGAGCCGTCATGCATTATACGACACATATGCAAGCGTACTGTAACTGGTATTCTCAAATCAGTCAACCATCACCGCACTGGCCTGGCTTGACGTTGCTTAACTTTGTTAATCGTACGAGAACCGGTTTTTCAATGTGATATGACCATATGTCTATGAGGATAATTTTCATCATTGATTTCTTTGTAGGAGAACTAATATGACATAGAATAATATTACACATATATTCTTTGTTTGCAATAAACCTTTTCTCTTTCTGAATGTTTTCTTTCGTTTTTCCATTTTCCGTCATCTGTTAAACTTCTGCACTTTCTTGATTTTTGACATCCCCAGTTCATAGCTCGTATATTGAACTGATTCTGTAGTTGACAACTATACATTCTGTCTTCTTAGAATATGGCTAAGCCTTTCTTTCCTTTAGTACCTTGTCTAGAAGATGAACCAATTTTCTTTTTCTATGTGATAGTAACAAGTTCTCATCGGCATAGTTTATGGCATAAAGAATGTAACTAACTTCAGGCCAAAGAAATAATTTTTAAAATCTTAAGTTGATTTATTCATTTTTACTTACAATCTTGCCTTTTTCGACTTGACGGTCCGTTCCATTTTGGGAATAGGCACTTTTCTATTTTTAACTCAATTTTGTTATTTTATTTAAACCTCGTGACAGCCTAACAACTATCTGAAACACCCTGGTTGTAAAGCGATGTAAAAAATAAATGTTAATTTTAAGTAGTATTAAATAGTTCGTCTAACTTTTTAAAGATCTTTTCACCCGAAGCAAGGCAGGGATGCCACTAGTATGCAGGGAGTTACAGGGAATGAATGAAAGTGGGAGGAAAGACTGGGTATAGGAGGGGAAGAGGAAGGATAAAAGATGAACGGGATTAAAAAAATTTAGAAGACGGCGATTGACGTTGCAATGAAATTTTTGAAGATTGTAATTATCAGGAAAGCAAGTAAACGAAAGCGAGTTCCACAGGTGCGAAGTGCAAGAAAAGAAGCTTTTGGGGTAGAAGTGGCGGCTACATTAAACTATTTCAACAGTAAAAGCTGGGACCTAGTATTCAATCTAGTAGCACGCTTAAATTCACATAGTCGGGCCACAACGGGAAAAAGCTCGTTAAATCTATTGCCATGAAAATATTTGTAGAAAAGACAGAGTGAGGGCACGTCACGTCGGTGAGAAAGTGACTGAAGTCGAGTGGCCAAGAGAGGATCGATTACATTGCAGGTTCTTCTTTGGATCTTGTAAAGAACCTCGAGATGACTAGCAGGAGCACCCAACCAGATATGTCAGCAGTATTCAATGCACGGACAAATGGTAGATTAGTAAATGTGCAATATGACGGGAAAAACATTCAGGCATATCACAGTGACCTAACTTTCCATACAGTAGATGCAGCTATAGATTCGATGTAGGCGTTCCACTTCTACCCAGTTAAATAGTGGAAGCCAAGAGGCGTAGTATGTTTCTCTCCGGGAGTCTAGCATTCGTGAAAATTTCATGATTTTCCTGTTTTAAATTTCTGATGAATCTTAATTCTTAAGTTAATGATTGAATAAGTTCTATGACAATAAAATATCCGTAGAATTTCGCCTACCGCATCGTTAAATATTTGAGCTTAACAAC
The DNA here is from genome assembly GCA_963932145.1 of Acanthosepion lycidas. Classification (NCBI taxonomy): domain Eukaryota; kingdom Metazoa; phylum Mollusca; class Cephalopoda; order Sepiida; family Sepiidae; genus Acanthosepion; species Acanthosepion lycidas. Next base: position 92,675,711 of record OZ010581.1, on the reverse strand, counting down.
TTTAAGAAAATCTTGCAATAACAATCAGAAATATGAATGCTGGACGTTATTTTAAAATGTAAAGGGATAAAAATGAAAATATTTGAAATTGAAAAACCTTTCCATTTTGCGGAAACAGATGTTAAACACTTCTATCTTCCCTTCTTCCTTTCATTTTCTCATTGAAACCAAGTAGCGTCTTTGATGTGTTTTACTTCTCTTCACACCCGATCAAAACGGAATAGTCCAATACTTATGAAGAATCGACAGAGCATAACGGTCGTGCGAACTAAGAGAGGAATGGACAAGCACAATTATTATACAGTGTATCCCTGATATAAGAGAAACTCGGATATAATAGAAACCCGGATATAAGAGAGATTTTCTCTGGTCCCAAATTAGAGCCATACTTACCTAAACAAAATAGACCAAACCCGGACAAAAGATAAACCCCGATATAAGAGACTTCTTCTCCGGTCTCGACAACTCTCTTATATCCGGGTTACACTGTATGATATATGAAAAGAAAGCGAAAAATACTTTACATAGATGCATCAATATTATTAAATATTTCAATGGAAGAAAAATTGAAAATAAAAGAAAAAAAAATAGTAAGTTTCTGATACAAAGATTCTGAGGAAACCCAATTTCTGTGCTTGAAAAATTGCAAATTAACTAATAACATTATTGTAGATTAGAACTAAGCGTAATTCCCGTTTTTACCTGCTACTGTTATATTTAACAGCCCTCCCCCCACACACACACGAGAGTCATGTGGCACAAGACCGAGTTTAACGTAGGTTCAGCCCTCCCCCTGCAAAAAAAAATCCCCGTAGAACCCTGACGAAACTTCAGCACAGCCTCGTCCGGGTTCCTCTCTGCCCAAGGCAGATAGTTCGACAGGAGCTGCAAACAGTCACAGCCTCGGTAGAACATTCTATCGCTGTTCCCTTCTTCCCTACCACTGTGACAATCAGTTGCTTCTACTTACAAATATGGCAAGTAACAGTAAGATTTTGAGGAGTAGTTGTTTTTTTCCGACCTGTGTATTAATATTTAATAAACCTCTTTGTTTACCCTACCTAGTCTTCTGTTCCTTCGATACTCTCTCTAAGTTCAGCCTTCCAGGCTATTCTGAACAAAGACAATATTACAACAAACATGTACAGAAAAATAAGATCTGCCTAACCCCGTTTGGCTCAAAATTCCAAGATTCCTAATATAAATGTTGAAACGATAGGAATAATTCATTTTCGTTTACGCTGCCTGTTATTTGACAAATGTTTGAAAATGGAGAACGGTGTATCCACCACCAGACGTTTTAATATACATTCGTGGAAAAGATATCTCTTCATGATATTATTGAGCTGACCTAGCCATCAAGGCAGGATGTGACACAAGGTCTTTTTTTTATGTGGGATGAGCATAAAGGCCACAGACGAAAAGTGAGACCACTGTCACGCTGGCGTTGATATTACACTGACACTACCTCTCTTAGAGCAATGCGGAAAGGGTTGGATTCCACGAGATCAGGCGCCTTCTCCCACCTAAAGTGAGGAGAGAACAGATACTACGCTTTCATCCCAAGCCAAAAGACTGCGAAGTGTTATTTACCTGACGTCCCCACTAAGGCAGGATGTGACACGGGGTTGTTTTAAGGTGAGCAGCTCATACACATGAATATCCATACAGGTCACGGACAAAAAATGCCCAGTCACGCTAGCATCGATGTTACACCCACTCAACATCACTAAGTGCAATGAGAAAGGTGCTGCCGCAAGGTTGGATTGTCCGGAACCTGGCGTCTTCTCCTATCTAAAATAAGGGGAGAACAGAAAATACCCTTTGATCTAAGCTAAAAGGCCGCGAAGAGATAAGGTATTAGGTTGGTGCAAAAATAATGACGTAACAATGTCGTTTTTTGACGTTAAAAATACGTCGAAAAACGACATTATTTTGCACCAACTTAATATTTACCTGACCTCCCCTCTTAGGCATGATGTGACACAAGGACTTTTTTTTTAACCTGAGGGCCCATATTCATGAATGTGTATATGAGCCAAATCGTCTAATGTCAGGTTGGCGTTGATATTACCCCGACCCCCACCTCTGTTAGTGCACTGACAGGTGACGTCGTTGTAATATAGATGTAATTAAGAATCCCCGGTATCGAGTGCCTTCTCCTATTTAAATTGAGGAGACAACAGATACTATCATTTCATCCCGGTCGAAAAGCCGAGATACGATAATGCCTCACAATGATAACTACTATAAACGTAGATCATTCAAATTTATACATGACGCTTGCGTTAGAATCTTCTGACCCTGGAAAAGAATCCTTAACACGTCACTATTCGTAGAAAATATTCTAACCAAATCATTAATTTTAAATTGAACAGTGTCTGAATAGTTCTCTCAGTAAAGAATTTTTTTTTAATGGCGCCTTCTTGTTCCATTTTTATGGTTAATAATGTAGCCAAGATGATGACTCTAGTCTGAATACATCATTATAATAGAGATATATTCTCGTTTCAGAAAATCGGACAATGTGCCTTTTCTTGCCGATGTTTTGGCCTGGAAATTATCAATTATTTGAATCTTGCTAAGTAGGTGATCAGTTCCTCTTGCAAAACTTTCTAACTTAACCTATAGTATAAAAGGAAAACATCCTCTGTCTGTCACACATTGCGTGTAACGGTGCATGCCATTATATGATGTATATTCGTATGTCTGTGTTGTGTCTGACTGTTTTGCATATGCCTGTGCCTGCTAATTCACACCCACTAGCCTACGCACAGACAGACAGTTTAAATAAGATTTTGGAATAATATATTCTATCTTAGTAAGTCTGTCCAACTCCTAACTTGGGTTGAACAAAATTGGCGACAAGAATAAAAAAAAAGAGTTTAGAAATCGGATAATAATAAGATTTTATCGAACTTTTCGGAAATTATTTTGTAATAAATAGAATTATTTAAAAAGCATTTTATAAATGATTTGTAGAAATAATTTTAGCTTTGTCATTGAATTGAAATTACACGGAAGATAAGTACATACTCAATTCAAATTATATTAAAATCGACGTCTGTGTCACGAGGGGTAATTTCTGGGTAGTATGAAAAACCGGAATGTGTAACCGTTTGAAGTTAATTTTATGAATACATCTGTGATTAAAATGAAAATAAAATTCGTATGAAAATATATTCTATTTTCAATAGAGAATTTTTTATATCCTTTCATTTGATATAAAATAAAATAAGACATATCTCGCCTGATTTTCAGGCAAATAAACTAACATACTCAAGAGCGAGAGCCGGATGTGAACGCGACAAGGCTCCGTCACAAAATGACCATTATCGTCGTTTGCGCATAGTTCCGAGTTCACGAGTTCCGGTCGAAAAATAAAATAATATTTGAAAGTGTTTCTATTTTTCGACCAATAAAAATGCTTCCCTCCTAATTATACTCGCGTCGTTTTTCGAGCCATAAAAAAAACGCCATAAAAGGGGTCACACGTAGAAGTACTAGCAGTCAACAGGAGGCCAGGGAAGAGATCTGTCACGGTCAGTCTGGGCAGTCAGCAGCAGTCAGCAGCAGTCAGCAGGAGGGGCGCCACGCCAACTAGTGAGAACTACTATGAGAGATCAACCCAGATCGGGAGCCGGCTATACCACAAGGTAGCTGTCCCAAACCCACATGTTCCTATTGAAATAAATCACGTAAATCTATTTCTGTTGTTGTCGTATTTCTTTCTTGCAACCATACGCTTGTCTATAACACATTCAACGCAAGGTGATAATGCGACTAGGACGTAAGAGGCTACTGGGGGTGAAGCAGATTGAAAAGACGAGAAGGTGAGTGGAAAGGACGATAAAAGAACAGGTTTTAGGGAGACAGAAGATAGCGATTGGGGTTTCATCAAAATTTTTAAGATTGTAAGAGGGAGGAAGCAAGAATTCCAAAGGGAGTTCCACAAGTGAGAAATGTCAGAAAAAGAAACTATTAGAATAGAAGGTATGGTTGCATCTAGGAAGACAACCAGTAAAACGGTTAGATCTAGTTGCCAATCTAGCAGCAGGCTTAAATTCCTGCAATCGAGGTACCAAAGAGCAAAGTTCATCAGAACAATTGTCATGAAAATATTTGTAGAAAAGTCACTGGGAAACCATGCCACGTCCGTTGGAAAGTGACTGAAATCGAGATGCCAGGACAAGATCGATTGCATTACAGACCCTTTTTTGTATTTTGTAAAGAATCTCGAGATATGTAGAAGGAGCACCAGACAATGCATAGTAGCAATATTAAATGCACGGAAGAATGGTAGATTTATAATGTGGAGGAGGAATTCCACTGGGAAAAATTGTCTGTCATAACAATGTGAAGAAACTTTTAGCTTTAGACTAAGCAATTGGTCCAGTATAATCTCAGTAGAGTGGAAAACGTGAGCTCAAGAAGGCGCAACGTGTTATTTGCCCGGATTTTAGAACCAGCCGTACTGATATCAAGCAGAAAAGGACCTCTATGGTGATTAAATGAAAGCAGTTTTGTCTTGGAGTCCTGAGAATTTACAAGCTATTCCTTGTTCCAGTAACTACTGATTGGTTGTTCTTTTCAAGAGCAGATGTCATTTTAAATTTGAAACTTCATCATCATGTTATCAACGATACGGAAGTTACCGAATTAGAAAACCTGTCGTGTCAGGAGTATGTCCTGCGATATTGGCAGAAGGAACTGGGCAATTCAGTCATGCGTAGTATCAGGCTAAAAAAAAAAAAATTACCACGCCCTAAAGTATTACCATGTGTACTATTCAGTCAGTTATGTGCCATGCGTGGTACACGCTTAGGCGATCATGTATCTATAGATACATGACTGATGAGGCAGATTTTTCCCGCAGTAGGTTGCCATTTCTTTCTACGGTAGACCAGTTGCCATCCAAGGCTGTAGAACCCAATCTGTTCTGCTATTTTACCCATAACTAGGGGGAGAAGAAGAGGATTCATACTTTTCCCAACGTAAGTGAATGTAATGGATTTAACTGGAATTCGAATCTCCGATTCTTCAGTCCGAGCCACTATCCATCACACCATCGTGTACTATTCAGTTATAATAATAATAAGTAATTGTTTATTTCTAAGTTCCCTTTTCTGGGATCGCTAGCTAATTCCTAGTTCATCTCATATCTATATTTCTTCAACTTTCAGAGCCAGACTTTAGTTTATATTGTAACTATGCTGAAAGGAACTTAATTACAGTTTCTGGGGAAAAGCTCATAATCTTGTATGATATAGGTGAGTACCTTCAAACCCTCGGTCATAATGACTTATGATATCATGCCAGTACAAAAATCGACGGCTTTCGAAAAGTTTCGTCTACTCAATTTCATTAACAGCCTCATTGGTATCGTCTCCCAATGAGAATGTTACTTCGTTGACAGATCGACCTTGGTAAGATTCGAAACCGGCTCTAATGAATCGGAATGCAAATATTCTAAGCAATTGGCCACATGCCAACTGTTAACCGTGGAATGGGAAATAAATACCAAACTCATTTTATGTATATGTTTCCGTACTTGTGCGTGTGCATCTATGTGAGGACATATGTATGTGTCTGTGTGTAAATATATGTGTACGTGAGCGTATCCATTTTTGTACGTCTGTTCTGTGTAAACGTCTTTGACTATACTTGTGAAACACGTGTACGGCTTCGTGGTAAAAAGCGCAGATGCGATCAAAGACATGTTGAGTTTAAGCTACTTTCAGCTTAAGTATTTGCCACTTTTAATTCTCATAGTCATAAAAAGAAGACGACGACTTCAAATGAGAGACGCTGGATTCGGAAAACTTTAGAATGAATCGAAACCTAAGGCAATGGCCGGTTAGGGGAGCTACGACTCTGATCGTAACCGACGTAGGCAATAAAAAAGAAAAGAGATAAATAAAGAGCGATGTTGAGAGGAAAATGTATTTTTCAAGGTCAGTTTTTGAGGGTAAATGATGGTGGCTTGATATTTCAACATGAGTTTAGTAAGAACGAGTGATAGACTGACAACGCCCGGTGATATTCTAACCACAGCGGATACGTACGTAGATCATAATATTCAATGCATCATTCACCGAGTCGATTATTATTTTATTTACCATTCCTTCGGATTCTCATCCAAATTTATATATATATATATATATATATATATATATATATATATGTGTGTGTGAAAATATTGTAGAAAATAGGAAAGAAACTGGTTTGGTAAATAATCCAAAGTTCCTTAGTATTTTTGTTATTATTTTTAAAAAATAGTGCTCGATATATATATATATATATATATATATATATATATATATATATATATATATAGATAGATAGATAGATAGATAGATAGATAGATAGATAGACAGACAGACAGACATATAAGTTGGATTTAGACAACAACATTTTATCCAAACAAGTTTTATTAAATTTCACAGACAAGATGTGTCATCTCAACATTTAATTATATATTCCCAATTTCAGAATATTGTGTTGTACATTGGGATTGAAGTTGGGGATAAGTTGCTTACAGTTCCGGTTTTCTTCTTGCCATATTCAACTACATTCGACTATCAGAGTTTATATATATATATATATATATATATATATATATAAAGGGAACATTGAAGTCAACACGACAGACTGATTGACGCTAAGCGCAATCATAAAGACATATGCGTTGTGTATTTCCCGACTATATATATATATATATATATATATATATATATATATACATATATATATATATATATATATATATATACAGATTACTGGTGCATTGTGAGTAGTCTATTGCATTGTGGGTACTCTATCCTAACAGTTATTTTGGTGGGAGTAGTTTGTTAATTTCTTTTGGGAGGAAAAAATAGCTATAATTACCTTCCCAGACCAAAACAAACTACTATATATACGATCAGGCTAATTTCAAAATGCAGTCAAGAAAACATATTTTTCAACGTTACTTAAAAATCGAAAACTGAAAAGAATAATTAAAAATAAATAAGCAAAAACAAGTAAAATAAATTATCCCAAATAAATAAAGTAAATAATAAATAAACCTATCTTTAAAGTGAATTTTTATTAATTAATGAAATATATTTCTTGAAGCTTTTATTTTGGTTTTAATTTCAAGCTAATAAATTCAATTTAATCTTTCCAATAAACAAAATACTGTCCTAATCTAAATTGATTGGAAGGAATTTTGGAGCTTTCGTTTTGAAATTTCTAAAAAAAAAAAAAAATAATAATTTCGCGCCATCCTTAGCAAACTGTTAAAAAATGTAAATGCCTTTATTAAAAAATCTTTATCATTTTCTGAAACATTTGAGAAATATTAGTTAAAATAGAAATATTAAAGTCTAATTAATCTGATTTTAATCAACTATTATTTACTTTAAATTTAAAATATCATAAAAAATGATTTTTTTAATAAATAAAAGCTTCCCAAAAATAATATTCTCCGTAGTCTTATGTTTTATTGAATGTTAGGTAATGTAACTTTACATTTGCTATAATTATCGTTATATTTTCGGATAATGTCGTGTATGGGCGACCGTATCTACAAAAATCAGCACGTTTATACACACACAAAAACAATTCAAAAGTCTTTTAAAAATACTTGGGTTGTCAGATTGTATTAGGTTGGTGCAAAAATAATGACGTAATAATGTCGTTTTTTGACGTTATACGTCAAAAAACGACATTATTACGTCATTATTTTTGCACCAACCTTATAAGATTTATGTTTAGTAGACATAGTCTTACTTAATGATAAAAGTTACACCACTGAAACTGAATTTTAAAAGATTTGAAAGCTTTATAAAGTATTCTAATTAAAATTGTAAAAAATGTAAACAAATCTTGTAGAAATTCATTTTTCACCGAAAACTTTTTTAAAGACAATATTGTTCTTAATATATATTATTTATATTAGGTTGGTGCAAAAATAATGTCGGTTTTTGACGTTAAAAAATACGTCAAAAACCGACATTATTTTTGCACCAACCTAATAAAATCAATTACAAGCTTTTCTAATTAAATAATGTCTTATTTTTATTGCGTTCTTTATTTTACGATTCAGGGGAGATTTTCGATGAGACGGGGTGTGATTTTAGAAAAATAATTTGATGATTAAATTCACCAAAGAGGTCTTAGTCACTAAAATTATCTTGTTTTTAGTGTTGTTGTTTTGGTATTTCTAAATAAACTTTTTCAATCTGTGCTACTTTCTTAATTTTATTTCGTTCAGCCTTTCTTTCGTTAAACATTGCTTTTTTATCGTAATTGATTTTGTGCTATCTTTCTTTTTTCTTTCTTCTCTCAATTCGTCCTTTCTTTCTTTCGTTCGTTCCTTTCTTTCTTTCGTACTTTCTTTCTTACTTGCTTTCTTATTTCTTCAATTTTTTTCTTTCGTTCGTTCTTTCTTTCGAACTTTTCATTCTTTCTTTCGTTTGTTTTTCTTTCTTTCGTTTTTTTTTCCTTCGTTATTTTCATTCTTTTTCTTTCTTTTTTTCTTTTCTTCCATTGTTTCATTTTTGATCGTTCAATGATTCTTTCGTTCGTTTGTTCTTTCTTTCTTTCTTTCGATTTTTCTTTCGTCTATTCTTTCTTTTTTTCTTTCTTTGTGATCTTTCTTTCATACATTCTTTCTTTCGTTTATATTTTTTCGTTTTTTCTTCCTTACGTTCATTCGTTCGTTCTTTATTTCCTTCTTTTTTTGTCCTTTCCTTCCTTCTTTCTTTCCTTCATTCATTTTTCTTTCTTTCTTTCTTACGTTCATTTTTCTTTTGTTCCTTCTTTCTATACTTTCATTCTTTCGTTCATTCGCTCGATTGTTGTTTCTTTCTTTCTTTCAGTCTTTCTTTCTTTCTTTCTTTCTTTATTTCTTTCTTTTTTTCTTTGGAGGTTGAACCACATGTAAAACATGTTTTTGACAAACATTTCTTGGAAATCTTTTCAAAAATAATTTATTTAATTTAGAAATAACTCTTGAAAGTTTCATTAAAATCTGACAAATATTTGATTTTTTCAAAAATTTCCAGTCTAATATTTATTTCCCCACTAAAAAGCCATTAAGATTTGCTATACTAGTTTATAGTCCATCTGCTGACACAAAAAAACACAATATTTTTAATCAACATTTCGAATTTTCTAATAAGAATTAAAACATTGAATTAAATATTCAAAAACTTCGATCTTTTCTCTTATTAATAACAAAACTTATCACAATATAACACCATTCTTGGTAGATTTTATATTGTCTCAATCTGGGATAATCAGGAAAAAAAGGTGGTGAAAAGATAAATGAAAAGAATACAGGTGGTTTAGGCTAGATTGAAAAAATGTCTTTTAAAAAATTTTGAAACTGTGTCCCTCGTTTTGTGCGCATGTATAGATATGGAAACGTCATCAAAGGCCAGTCTGATGAAATCATAACATATGAAACGCGTCACAGAAAACTTTCCAGTTTGTCATATATATATATATATATATATATATATATATATATATATATATATATATAAACTACCCAATAATTTTAAATTTTTTAAATATTTTAAGTATTCTAATATTTTATTGAATTTTAGATAATTTGCTTTCTCACGAAAATGCTTGCTGAGAAAATTACCGATAAATTTAAAATGTATACCACTCTTATTTACTGATAATGTCGTTTATGGATGTCCGTATTAAAAAAAAGATCGACACGCAAAATTATTTTTAAATTAATGAGTGATGTTAAATAGAAGTGATTTTTTTCCATTTATGATTAGTAAATACAGTTTTGATCTACTAATGATATTACTTGAAGACTACAAATTAATACACAATACAATATGAAAACAGTTCTCGTAAGAATTCATTACACCAACATTTGATTAGTGCATACATAATACTTGATTAATGCGGTAAAACATTCTTCAGTTTAATCATATAAATGGAAGATTGATTTTTTAATGTTAACGATTAATGAAAGATTTTCTAAGATTTAAAAATTGAAAAGGGGTAACTATTTTGCTTGTCCATTTTGTTTATATTCGATTAATGTTTTTTCGATTAGTGCGTATCTTTTAATGTTTATATTATCCGAACTAAGGATTATATATATATATATATATATATATATACCGTCATCCACAGACAGACTGTTTCACTGTATCACAGCTCATCAGTGTGACTAGACATCCGATCTCTTCATCGAAAGCCGTCTGATTTGGAATTAGTCGGAGATTCTATCCTTAAGCTATTGGCGCCAGGTAGAGAGGAGCGTGAATTTTTGCGTATTTGTTTTTAAATAAACACGCCAGTGATGAAGAGGACTCAATCCGTTAGGAGGGTTTATACACACACACACACACACACATATATATATATATATATATATATATATATATATATATATATATATATATATGTGTGTGTGTGTGTGTGTGTGTGTGTGTGTGTGTGTGCGAATATTGCTGTCACATTTGGTCTGTTGCTTCTGCTATATATTTAGAGATTCTTGATAAAACCCAGAAAATAATTTGCAATCTTATAGGTCCTAACGTGCCATTCCTAAAGCTGTAAAGTAGCTTCCCTGTAGAGAAGTAGCTGAATGTTATAGCATTATATATTGTTATTGTTTACGTTACGATACGTTTCGTCGGCAGATTTGATCGATCGAGAAAAATGGTCGAAGATTGTTTATAAAACAGTAATTCGGATTTTACTAATCAGAGGCTTCTCTGTAGCTAAATAGTATAGCACGTTAGATCAAATGATGGTTTCTGTATAGGAATATAGGTTCATTTCCTGTCGGAGAAATGATATTTTCTCAGATCGGTAAATGTAATTAATAATGTTTATTTAAAAACAGATCATTTACTTAAATAATTTGTACCTATAAAAATAACGTATCAACAGAAATATATATATATATATATATATATATATATATATATATATATATATATGAGTAAATGTGTGTGCGTATGCTTGTGTGTATTATGTGTATGTATGATTATATATTCAAAGAAGAATAAATAAAATATACATATAAACACAACCTTATATCATTAATACCCTAATATGATAGACACCAAGCCAGTTAAAAAACGTACTATTAACTACTAAATAAGAAAAACGAAATAACTAGTAATCAAAGACATATAAAAACATTTACTATGTCATTTAATAATTAATTAACAAACAAGAAATAAATTAAAAATACATCTATATTTTCAAAATTACGTTAAAAGCCCTCACTACTGAATGCAATAATTTATTAAGCATCAAGAGAGACACTATGCCGATTAAAAATAACGAGAATTCATCTATAACGAACAACATACATGCGAGAAAATAACCTCATGAGGAAAAGAAACCTCCTTCAGTGTTGGCATTGTGGTGACTGGAATTATTCAATCTATGCTCCACTCCACAAACATAAGTGCAATATTTTTTCTTTCTGCATATAACGTGTGAATGCACGTGTGATAGCCTGCCCTCGTTTGCCGCCAACCAGGGAAGGTAACAACAGTTTCGGTGGCCAAGGCGGTACTGTCACCCTTGGTGCCACCAGCAGCTTTTGCCACAGCAATTTGGCATTGTTCTTTTTTCTTTTTCTTTTTTTTGTAGACATATCTGTCTCTGCGATTTTTATCCAACTGCAGTCAGACTTTCAACGTTGTGTTAAAAGCGTTTGCTTTTGATATTTAACCAATATACAACGCGCTAGTAGAGACCGTTATCAATGACGTAGAATGCAAGGTAAACAGTGTTTCACGTCGGAAGTAACACTGTGCCGCGAGCAAGGTTTTAATTAACTTTGTTTATTTTGGTTCTTGACTAGATCCAACTCGATGCCTGTTGAGCTGTGATATGGAGACAATGTGATGCAACCTTCAGGCACCGGACAGTGATGCCCACCTTCAAAATGAAGGAAACGAGTGACCGTTCAAGGAATCCACTGCACCCGAACTCAATAGGTTCACCTCTTTTCCACGCAGTCGGATCGCAGCGATTCATTGCGGTTTTTCTTTCGCTCATGCACCTTTTCCTTGTTCTCCATTGGAACCGCTAATTCTACTAGGAGGACACACTCTTTGAATCAGACCACACTACAATGCCAGGGCGTGTGTCTGTCTGAATGTTGTGTACTGGGAATTGCAGGTAAACTAAAACCCTGCAATCACAGGTTTCACTCAAAAGCGTCATGTTGGGAGTTATTTAGTCCTTCCGCACAGCGCGTTCACCTTCCTTGTGAAAAGGAATCTTAGGTTCTCTGGTCATTACAGACTGTTTGTCAGCTGCTTTACACTGTGTACTAAGACCATGACCACTTCCAGCACTTTGTTATGATGCCACGTCTACATCCGCAGTATTTGTGGGCATGCAGAGAGTACGTAGCGTAAAATGCTTCGATCACTTTGTCATAATGCGCATACATCAGTGTCAGTATGCTCCCACAACTTGAGGTTGTTCGTATTTGGTAGGAGATCATAGGTAGATCGCAGGAGGAATGATATTACCAATGACTCCATTGCAATCAGCATGTTCCATGATAGCTTCCTTGGATCAATATCACTCCATGTAGTCCAAGCACATTTTTTGGATCGAGTAACAGCAGTAGTTGTTCGCTTCTCTTCAAAATTCTTGATTTCTTCAATCACCATGAATTGTTTTCCTTTTGGAGCATCTTTGGAGAAAAACTGGTTACTCGTGCTGCCCAGGCCAGCTCGACTGATTTGGGTCACTACAATAATTTCCTTGGTTTGCAGGCTGGATTCTGCTTCTTGGGTGGCTTTTACTACTGACTACTTGGTGCCAGTTTTGATATTTGGCTATATCCTGCGGACGAACTCACCAGTTGAATTCCTCATCATCATATGAATGCGTATCTTCCCGATCTTGAACTCCTCCATCAATGAGTTGGAAAGTTGCAGGTTTCCGTCACAGGTATAGCGTCACACTGTGGAGAAACGGGAGGAGGGATCTAAGCCACTTGCGCTGGTATTTGTTGATGCACTGATGCGTCTGCTGAATGCGAAACAGTAATATCATACACCTGAAATGGTCACAGATTTCTGTGTGACAAACCATGTCGGTAGCACAAAGCCTTCAGTTTGCCGGGGAGACGGGTTCTGTCTATGGATTCAAGTCCATCTACTGCCACTTTCTGCCCCTCTTTATCTCGATGACGATCAGTCAGTGGAATTTCATACATCCGTCTGACGATCTTCACTGTTTTCTCTTTGACTGTCGGGATCATATCACTCCCAGTGCAGAAGTGGATAATCCTCACAGAGTCTGCGAGTAATGATATGCCCCGGCCTTTCTTCGGAACGGGCATAAAGAAGGATGTTGCAATCCAAATTCACAAAAAATTTCAACAGAAAATTAAATCCGAATAAAATTTAAAAAACGACACTGGAAAAAGCTCGAAAAAAAAAACCCACAATATTTGCGAGGTCCAAATTGGATTACAAATCCCACAGAAAATTTATTGTTGTTTCCGTAAACAACAAACCAGTTTGTTCCCAGTTTTTTTACAGTGTCGGACATAACGTTAATATCGCATGCGACAAATTGAAAAGCCATGTGCGTCTGAATCACATAGCAATGAGCGCGCCTGAAAGTACAATTGGTTTAAATGGTGAGTTCATTTGCAATGTTTCCTTTCGAAATAGAACATATTCTGCTATGTGTTATGTCGTAGGGAATTCGAAATTGAATTTAATTAGACTTGACTGGATAGAACAGCTCAATTCTTTTTAAATTCCTCTCAAATTTGTTTTCAATATATTTAACCCCACGTCAGTTTCGAATATTGAAAATCATTTCACTGACGAACTTAAACATCGGTTTAGTGATGTTTTTCAAGATGGATTTGGGTGCAGTGCAATAGTTAAAGCTACTTTTAAATTAAAACCAGATTCTAAGCCAATTTTTAGAAAAAAATGGCCAGTACCTTATACTGCTCTGAATATGGTTGAAAAGGAACTGCAAGGTCTTCAGCAAGAAGGTGTAATAGAGCCTTTTCATAAATCCACGCAGTCAGCTCCGATTGTAGTTGGTAAAAAGGCAAATGGCAAAGTCCAGATATATGCTGGTGGGAATGATTCTTTGAATGCTCATCAGTATCTTTTTCTAGTGCCAGAGAATCTTTTCATATAACTGAACCGCGGAATTTGCTTTGATTCTTTTCTTCAACTGGAAGTTGACGAGGACTCCAAAAAGCTCCTTACTATCAACAACTACAAGGATTATTCAGATTTAACCGTCTTAGCTTTGGAACAAACCATTTTCCAATAGACAATGGATGCCTTGCTGACCGGATTTGCAGCATCATCATTGCAGGAACAAATCAAGATCAACTTATGCAACGTTTATTTTCTTTTTTTCATTCGAATTCAACAATATGGATTCCGTGTTAAAATGTGAATTTTTCTGAGAACAAATCAAATAACTTGGATTTATTTTCAATAAAAATGTTAGACAACCAAACCTGGAAATATCTCAGCGATAAAAAAGATGGCAGCACGGACAAATATAAGAACATTACGTTCTTTCTTTGGCTTAGTTAGCCGCTACACTGGGTTTTTTTTTTTTTTTTTTTTTTTTTTTTTTTTTTAAGTTCATCAAGTTCGTGCATCCCTCAACGAGCGTTTGCAAAAAGATGCTGCGTGGGAATGTCCTGGCGCAAGTCAGGCAACCTTCAAAAATGTAAAGTCCTTACTTTCTACCAATTTTTGCTGATACACTAAAACCAATCTATGGATATCATTATAGTCTCTAAGGCTTTCAATTATGGCATGGAAGCTGCCATTTCTCACTTACCAGTCAAAATTCAATAGTTCACTCACTCATCCAGATTACTGATACCTGCAGAGCGTAATTATAGCCAAATTGAAAAAGAAGCATTGTCAATAGTCTTTGCTAGTAATAAGTTACATAAAATGCTCTACAGGCGTCATTTCAGAGATCACAAGCCTTTTGTTAGTATTTTCTGATCTATAAAAGGCATCCCAGTATACACTACGAACCGTCAGCAAAGATGGTCTATTACGCTGTTAGATTTCAATTTTCTATAAAAATACAATTTAACCAATACAGTTGGTCATGCTGATATTATATAAGCTCATGACTGCAGAGAATAAAGTAGCAGAAATTCTATCATTGCGGGATTATCTCTAGAGCCAGAAGTCACTTCAGTGCTTGCCTCCAATGTAAGAGCATTATCGGTCATTTCTACTAAGATCCGTGAAGTCCCAGCTTCTTATCCAGTGTTAAAAAAGTGATATATTTCCATCGTACTAAATGGCCAGGCGTATGCACTGATAAAAGAATTCAGTCATTCTTTCAGCGTTGATCTTCATTGTCAGAAGTCGACGGCTGCCTTATTTTGGCGAAACGCGTGATTAACCCATTTTAATTACAGGAAAGAGTGATAAAGCAATTCTTTATGCTCATCAAGGTATTAGCTGTATGAAATTCCTAGAAGGCAGCTATGCTTATTGGTCAATCATAAACAA
>OZ010581.1:92607687-92655187 GCA_963932145.1 Acanthosepion lycidas | reverse complement strand
TCCTTTTGCAAGCAGCATCTGGAGAGGCTTAAGTGTTCAATCGTGGCGTAGTACTCTCGTCTGCTGGTAAGACAGACGAAGCTGGAATGTGTAATGAAGGTCTCAGATCGCTCTCTCTCTCTCTCTCTCTCTCTCTGCTTCCTGCCTCGTCTTCTGATCTCCAACTGTTGGTTTCACTTTTTCCCACTCTTAACGACTTCACCGTGAACAGCAGGGTGCCAGCCGCTGCGATCATCTGCTAGCTGTTCCCAGCTGGCACAGTCGATGTCTGTGAGTTTCAGTTTCCTGTTGCAAACGCCCTTGAAACGTAGAGTAATGCAACCTATCGGACGGTATCCCATGGCTAGCTCATGGTACATGATGTCTTTTGCTATACTTGATCAGCTGTCGGATCTCGTATTCGGTATGCGTGTTCAGAGCTGCGCCTTCATCAAACAGCATTTCTCTTATGAGTACAGAACGCATCGTGGTCTTATCCCTCGGGCAGGCCAAGTTGAATAATTTACCGTTGCTTCTTGTGCATATTCTTTGGACCGAACGCAAAGCTCAATAATGAGGAAGATGCCAAACAAAGTCGGAGTCACAAATAGTCATTACTTTATGCCAATGTGAATTGTGAAAGGCACATTTGTGTTTCTTGAGATTCTGAAGCTCCATTTTGTGGTTAGTACCACAGCTAAGCTGTGCAGACCATAATCTATCTTTCGATATATATATATATATATATATATATATATATATATATGAAGAAATATATAGTCTTAAGATGTGCTATATTTATGAGATAAAGTGATCAATATCAGAGATAGAGCGTGTGTAAATATAAAAGTGAGCATAGAAGTCAACACTTAGAGGCGACAGCCTGTTTCATGCTAGGTACAATCGTCAGGCCTGACGATTGCATCTAACATGAAACACACTGTCACCTCTAAGTGTTGACTTCTATGTTCACTTATATATAATTAAAACGAAAGGTGGTCGACATGGGCTTCTTATATGTAGATTTAATAGGCCTGTTCATAAAGATTTTTGTGGCACAAAAAGTAAATATATAAGATTTAAACTTTTTCTCTTCGTACTTCAATTAGTGAAAAGGCTAATATATTGTAAATATCAGCAACATTTTGCTGGCATTTTATTCCTCAAATATTTTTAATCGGCCTGTATACACGCTCGTGCGCGCACGCATACACACACACACACGCACACACACACACACACATATATATATATATATATATATATATATATATATATATATATAAGAATAAAATAGACAATCGGTAAATAGTACTTAGCCCTTAACGACGCGTTTCGTCATTCATATGAATTATTTTAAATTTTATATAACTACATAATATTCGTAAATATTTGTGATGTCAAATATAGAAACGCATCAGCAAGGGATAAGTACTATTTTTCAATGTATTCTGAGAACTTTAACACACACACACACTGATATATATATATATATATATATATATATATATATATATATATATTATTATTATTATTATTATTATTATTATTATTACGTAAAAGATATTTTAGTGGATACTTATATTTAAATGACGCTAATAATGTAATGTTTAATGACTTACAAACAAGAATAATGGTTAGAATTAAGAAATATTAATGTTTATTGATTTACACAGATTCACCATTTAAATTAAATATTATATGACATAAACGCATGGATCAAAAAAGAAAAAAAAACAAGACATTATAGGAGGGAAATCAATATATATATATATATACATCAGTAAATAGAGTATTCAGTCCGCTAGCTAATTCCTCGACATACTACAAGTCTACAAAAATAAATAATGTATCCTAGCCTTCCTAGACGTAGACAATTAATATCTTTGTAAAAGAAACTATAGACATTGTCCTAAAGAATATATACAACCACCTCTTTCGTCAATAACCGCATAATGCCACATGTAACATTTTACTTATCAGGGGACGTGGTGATTTTTTTAAATAATTTCACCCCAAGCAAGGTGGGAATGCCGCTCGTACGCAATGGGTTACTGGCAGCAAAAGTGAGAGAAAAAAATGAGTATAGGAAGGAGTGGGGGAAAGATGAAAGTTAAATGAATTAAAGAAGATAGAAGATGGCGATTGGCGTTGCATTTAAATTTTTGAAATTTTTGTAGTAATCAAGGAAGCAAGTAAACAGAGGAAAGTGTGGGAAGTAACACTTGGTGGGATGTAGATGCCAATCTGTTAGAACGCTTAAATTCATGTAGTCGAGGAATTAGGGATATAAGCTCGTCAGAAAAAATTGCCATGAAAAGATAGAAGGAAACCATGTCAGGTCGGTGAGAAATAGACTGATATCGTAATGCTAAGTCAGGATCGATTACATTTCAAATCTTTCTTTGGATTTTGTCAAGAACCTTAAGATGAATAGAAAGGTGCACCAGACCGGATATGATAGCAGTATTCAATGCACGGACGAATGGTAGATTTGTAAATGTGCAAGATGGACTCTGACAAGAAAAAAATTCTGGCATGACACAGTGATTCAACTTTCCCTGCAGTAGACGAAGTAACTGATTCGATGTGTTCTATATTTTCCTGATTTGATATTTGTTTTTCCTGCGTGCTTTCATTTTCAGTCATAGGTGTAGTCAGGGGTGGGATCGTTACACATATCGTCACTATGAACTATTTTAAAATTTCAGCTTTCTAAGAATTATTCGGATGAAGCCAATGAAATTTTCCTAGCACAGGGACTCTAACTTCTTTAAAATGACTGAGTTGGTCGAAAGTACTTGTGCAAAACAACAGAAACTTTGGACAGTTCATTCATAATTTCCATTCCAATAAACAGCTAATTATCCGAAAAATATAAAAGGACAATGAAAAATTAAAATTAGATTCAATTGCAAACAGGAAAATATTAAAGAAACAAAATTTTACTGCAATCGTAGAGATATCTGCAAACTCTGTTAGAAGAAAAAATTTTAAACAATATTTACAGACCCCAAAATCTATTGAATGAAAGATCAGAAAAAATGACACACTAAAAAATTTCCTCTTGGGTTCGTACGAACCAGGATGAAATTATGTCCATTGTATTTAATGCCCCTTCAATACAATTTCAATACACTTGCTTTCTCCTCTACTTCTATTACATTTCACGTTGTGCGTTTATTTATAAATAATAACACTTTAGGAAATCATTTGCCCCAAATCACCAGAAGATTGAATCTAAGGTAGCGTGATTGGCTAATCTCCTATTTTTTAAAACTCTCTCTCCCTCTCTCTCTCTCTCTCTATATATATATATATATATATATATATATATATATATATATACATATATATATATATATATATATATATATATATATGTATGTATGTATATGTGTGTGTATAATAATCAGTTGGGAATAATTTAAGTGAATCCTAATAATATAAAATATTAAAACTGATCCACAAAAAAAGCTCAATGTATTTATCAGAACAGAGCATATAAATTACGTAGATTTACTTGTAGGTCTTGTCAACTCAGAGAATATGAAGATATCTCTATCTTCATATTTCTGAGTTGACAAGACCTACAAGTAAATCTTGTGGGTCGAAACAATTATTCGAATGAGGTAACTTTGGATTTTTATTCTGCGTAATTTATATATATATATATATATATATATATATATATATATATATATATATATATATGCACACTCAACCAGTTATTTCATAGTGCCGATTACTTCAGACGCGTGCTTTTAGCGTTTTCATACAACAGCCGAGAAGAAAGACGATGTTCGGCGTTGAAATTTATTTTCAAAATAACTTCAAACATTAGGGCATTAAACAAGGATTTGGGTTTAGTTAGAGAGTTCAGCTTACATAGGGAGACCTCAAGCGAACAACATTCCTCGGAAGAGTAAATCCCACTTTGTTTATTCCTCGCATCGTTGAAAAAAGAACAGAGGGGTCTTCAAAAATTCCGACATTAATACCTATCTCCTTGTGCTTCAGTTCACTCAAAACGTTAATATGTAATATCATTTTTATTGAAAACATCGTGATACTTTTTTTGGCTTTATATATATATATATATATATATATATATATATATATATATATAATCACTCAATCAGTGGTATATATATATATATATATATATATATATACATATACATACATACATACATATATATAATCACTCAGTGGTATATATATATATATATATATATATATATATATATATATATACATACATACATATATATATATATACACAGTGTAACCCGGATATAAGAGAGTTATCGGGACCGAAAATGAGTCTCTTATATTCGGGTTTCTCTTATATCCGGGTTTGGTCTATTTTATATACATTAACTCAGGCTCTAATTTGGGGTCAGGTAAAATCTCTCTTATATCCGGGTTTCTCTTATATAGGTTTTCTTATATCAGGGTCTCTTATATCCGGGTTACACTGTATATATATATATATATATATATATATATATAAGTAATTATTTATTTAAAAAAATTATAACATAAATATGTTATAAAATCACTACAAAAATACACATTTTGTTTCAAAACCTCCGGTGTCTTATCAAGTGATGATGTTGAATGTATATATGTCATTAGATTAATTTGTTTTTTACGGCTTATCAGTTGTTTCAGGTTATTTAAAGCCGGAAAGTATTTTTAGATTTTAGAGATATTGTTTGGGAGATAATAATAATGGTTTAGTAATACAAGTCTGAGAAATTAACCCATAGCTGGGAGAAGAGGGAGATTGATACTTTTGCCAAGGTTATTTGCACGCAAGTGAATATAACGAATACAACGGGAATTGAACTCGACACTCCGATTAACAATTACGAGCCATTATGCTAGTAGCGCATCAAAGCGTACAGCACCTGGTTTTCCCAAGCTGTAAACCATCTTGTTACGGAGAAAGGTTGACGTTGCTTAACTTTGGCTATATAGGAACCGCTATTTCAAACTTTAATTTATACTAATATATATATATATATATATATATATATATATATATATATATATATATATATATATATATATATATATATATATATTAGTATAAATTAAATAAGACGGTCTACTAGTGCGTCTAGACAATTCCTGTTTCAGACGCATGCTCAGGCAAATTTTTATTTGTTCAATACCCACAGAGCCCACCTGTTGTTTATACTGCAACTATGCTGGGCTGACCTTAGAGTTTCTGGCAGAGATCGTGTTTTCTAGTGGGATCAACAGGTTAGCACGCTCAAGCATCGGCGGATTCCCAAAGTGTTCCCTCTACCTAATTTCACTCTCAATGTTTGTGTCAATCATGATATGGTTTTCAGGCACTTTCTAAAGTTTCCGCACGCTGTGATCATTTCTCCCAGATCGATAACATCACTTACCTGATAAATCAACCATAGTGATATTCGAACACGGGTCTCATGGACAGAAAGCGAACCGTCTAACTTATAGTAGGCTGATAACCTAAAGTAGGTCACGTATAGTAGGCCGATAAAAGAAAGTTGAGAAGACAACAATAAAGACAATAATAATAGTATTAATAATAATGATAATAATGATAGCTGTACCAATAGTAATCGGAGCTCTGGGCTTCTTGAGAAAAGGAATTAACAATTTCACAAAGTGTCCTAGGTAATATCAGCATACAAGTTACCCATGAGATCACCCTACTATGAACATCTCATATACTAAGAAAAGTGCTATCAATTAAGTGACAATTTTCCTATAGATTCTGAGGACCATAGTTTGAACCCGGCTCTACAGGATACAAGGTAGGAAATATACACAAATAATAATAATAATAATAGCGAAAACAATTACTTTGTATTATTAGAACATTAGAACAAACAGATGCGCGCACACACACACACAAACACACACACAAACACACACAAACATATATATATATATATATATATATATTGATGCAAGTTTCATTAAATAATATAGACAAGTTTTGTTTATTTATTTTATGTAAATTCCTTTCATATCGTCTGATTATTAACATTATCATTGAAAGACAGAAGAAAATTTTGTACGCTCCGGCCTTCTTCAGGTGGTTGGAATGTCGAACTTTATTTCGTTCACAGGAGTAGACTGTTCTATTTCCACGTGCCATGTTTAATGGATGCAGTTATCAGTTATCGCCTGTTAATTCCCCTCTCTAAGTTCTCCATTGCCTTAAATTTCCGCGTATAAGGCGAGCTTTAGATAAGACGAGGTAAAAAATACAGAAAATTTTCATGAATTTATTGTGTATCTGTAGTATATAACGACTGCTTAATGATTATATTAAAATGTTGTTAACCGAGTATTGAACTCACGCTGTTTGGGTCCTGTCACTGGATCTAGACAACGCTTTTATCCACTATGACATGTGTCCTTGAGGACATCGGTGTATAAATTTGTCTGTATTATGAACCTAATGTCTTCAGCAATCATTTTTTTACCAGTACTCATATTGCAATTTTTGCTGTTATCATTTCATTGTTTTTACTAGAGCTCATATTACAATTTTTGTTGTTATTATCACTTTTCTCTGGCACTCCTTAATACTGGTTCCCATATTGTCTTCATTTCTATGCTTGGTCGGCTCAGGTGATTTTTGTAGCCTGACAGTTTATCCACAATTTTAATTTCGAGGTACATAATATTCGAAAGCTGGAAAAATAAAATGAAAAAAAAAAAAGAAAAACATTGTCGGTTAAATTTGACAAAATCTGGGCTGAATTCTTGCTCCTTAATTATAACTTATACCGTATATTTCCGCGTATAAGGCGAGCTTTAGATAAGACGAGGTAAAAATATAGCAAATTTTCATGAATTTATTCTGTATCTGTAGTATATAACGACTGCTTATTGATTATCAAAAATGATGTTATTAGAAATGTTGTTTCTTACTGTTCTTATTGTTTACGTTACATCACATCTGATTCTTCTTTTTTTAACCTCTTATTTTCCTATATCTAAACAGTTACAAACAACCTGGTGTAATAATGACCATTTACTTATACTTTATCGGCAATCACAGATAAAGGTTCTATGTAATCTTAAATTGTGTTATTTAACACCAAAAATATAATGAATTTTTAATGAAAAATTAATATTATATTATCATAAATGTTATTACTGCCGTAATTAACACTACCATGATGATTATTGAAAGTTTGGCGAGTAATGGCAGTAAAGATTCAAACGGTTTTATTACTTTTATTATCAGTTTATTTGATAATGTGAACCTTCCATGTACGTTATTGGTATTGCACCGATGCCTACTGACAAACAACACTCAGAATTTAAGGTTTCTTTTTTAAAATTGTAGTATAAGACGACCCTCAATTTTTAAGGATAATTTTGGAGATATAAAGGTCGTTTGATACGCGGAAATGTACGGTATATCTATACCTATATCTATCTATATCTATCTATCTATCTATCTATCTATCTATCTATCTATCTATCTATATATATATATATATATATATATATATATATATATATATATATATATATATATAGTCATCTACAGACAGACTGTTTCGCTGTATCATCAGCGTGGCTAGACGTCCGGTTGCCTCTAGATAGGATTGACACCCGGCTGAATTGGTGTCAGTCGGAGAATCTACCCCTAAGCCGTCGGCTGGGATGAAGGTGAATTTAAGCGTACTTATTTTTAGATAAAAACGACAGTCACTGAGAGAACTCGATTCGTTTTATGAAGAGTATTGCATTACTAGCAGTAATAGTTACTGTTTACAAACTCACACTTTGTCCCCAGAGAGCTCAACCGAAATAATTTTTCAGATTCAAAAACTTCATATGAGCGGGAGTTTCAACCGACAAAACTACGTCAGCCTTATTCAACCCCGGTGTATAAACTGTGTCCGTGTCGGAATTAGAAATTTAACTTTGACAGCCGTCAAAAAATTGATACAGAAATTATCTATTTCGATGTTTCAGTCAGACAAAATGCCCGAGACGGTGTTTAGGGGAGCGTGGAATTATTAAAATAATAATATAAAGTAATCAAAGCAAACAATTAAATCAAAGGAATGAAATAGTTTTAACATGTCAGCATAAAACAAATTTAAACTTTTATAATATAGAGTTTACTTTGTTACTTTTTAATTCTCTCTAATTCATCAAATAGCGAATATATAACTATTTTCATTTTCCCCGTATTAATTATATCTTATAATTGACCCCTGTTCTATAAACTCTATTTCCTTTTATCACTTACATTTCATTATCTATTTTTTAGGTATTTTAAATTTAACTTTGTATGGTTTGGTTTTCATTATAACTTGATTTAAGTTATCTTTAAAGTTAAAAATGTATAATTTATTTTATTTTATAATATTTTTATTTTTAAACCTTTTATTCTTTTGATATATATATTTTTAAATATGATCTTTCTTAAATTTAATATAACTTATCTAAATATGACTTATTTTTAATCTTTTTGATATGTCTTATTTTTAAATATAATTTATTAGTTTTAAAGTGGGAACCTAAACTTTTTGTATATATAATTTTTTTCATATATAAAACTCCCATTTCAGACCTGTTTTAGTTTCAAATTAACACCTCATTCTTCATATAACCTGAATTTAAAGTCATATGGTTAATATCCGGGTTTAATTTCTTTCCTTTAAGGCTAATACCTTCCACTCTCGCCTAATCACCGTCTTGGGCAATTTGTCTAGCTGAAACATCGAAATGGATAATTTCTGTATCAATTCTTCGACGTTTGTCAAAGTTAAATTTCTAATTTCGCCACGAACACAGTCTGACTGACGTAGTTTTGTCGGTGGAAATATATCTATACCCCCACCCCATATGAGGTAATTTTGGTTTTGTTGTGTAATTTATATGCTCTGTTATAATATATACATTGAATGCTTTTTGTGGATCAGTTTTAATATTTTACATTACTAGGATTCTCTTGGATTATATATTAACGGATTTCATACCTGTACTTATATATATAAGGTATATTTAGGGAACAAGAATTTATCGCCTCCAGATCTAAACTGCTTTCCTTTATTCATCTTAGAGAACATTCTTCTGGCTTTCATCAGTATTGGATTTTCTCAAGTTGGCGTAAAGAGGAAATATTATATTGAATCATTTGATGTGTTTTCTGTTAGGAAAGTTGAATCGTTGTAAGGAGCTGGACAATTTTTCTTGCCAGAATCTATCGCACGCGTTTACCATTCGCCTTTGCATTGAATACTGCTGCCACGTCTGCTCTGCTGTTTCCGCTAATCATTTAGAGATTTATAATAAAATTCAAAGAAAAATCTGCCATGTTATCGGTTCTGGTCTGGAATCTCGGCTACTGTCAGCTTCCTATTACTGTTATGTTGCTTCTCTGTCTCTTTTCGTGGCAATTATTCTGATGCCCTTTCCTCATTGGCACCTCGACTTTAGTGCAGTACTAGACTGGCAGCTAGGTCTCATCATTTTACAGTTGAATTGACTAGATGTAATCATAAATTCTATGTTTTTTTCTCGCAATTTTCACTCTTCGATTTCTCTTCTAGTCAATTTCTTCAGAAATATGAATGCAATGCCAATCGTTATATTTTTTCTTTTTAATTCATTGTTCTCTCTCCGTAATAAAGCTTTTCTTTTTGTCATATTCTTTCACACTCAGTAACCCTTTGCATCTTAGGGGCTTTATTGCTTTGCTTGTGGTGAAGTGTCTAAAATCTACTAGAATCATCCTTCGTAAAATGAAGTTTTCAGTGCACTCATCTGAAAGTAACTGAAAGAAGTCGTTTACAATATGCAGGTAACCTTGGCTAAACAATCGGAAATATTAAGAGGTTTATCTTTCTCACTATTCATTCTTTCTCTCTCTCTCTCTCTCTCTCATAAACTCACACATACACACACATTGTTGCTATATTGGATCTAATATTTATCTTGCCTATCTCACACTGCGAATTTTTTTAAGCTCTATACTAAACATTAAATCTGTTACGAAAAAAAGAACTAAACAAAATGAACACAAAACGATCAGCTTTAAAAAAGGACTCGTAACTGGAAAAACCGAATGAAAAAAGAATGTTAACAACAAATACTTTTTCATACCCAACCCAGTTCTGCGGAATCAGAATCAACATTGAGTTTAAGCAAGCGAATGAGCCAATTGGAGTAAAGTGCCATGCAGATTTAAATTTTTCCCCACTTGTGACGAATGCAGCTATCGATTTTTTTGCATGCTAGTTAACATTCGTGTCAGTCAGCTGTTGGCTCTCACGCTGGCCAATAGAATCTTCCTGCCTATTCGTGGCAGCCAGCTATAGGCTCTCTCTCTGGCCAGTAGAAAATGGCCGCAAACTACATGAAAACTGCCGTAGAAGCACGAAAAAATCGATTATTTCCACTATCGATGGGAGTTGGGAAATGCAAAATCGGTCTTGGCCTTCCTGCTAACTTGGAGCATGTGCATGTAAATTTTGGTGCAAATCCGTCGAAAATTGCGGCCGTGCATTCGTTACACACACACACACACACACATCATGCCTTATATATATATATATATATATATATATAAATATATATGTATGGCTGATGCATTACTACAATTTCAAAGATGGCTTTTTTTTTAGTTTACATTAGCGTTCTTTAAAAAATAATTATGAAACCATAATTATACAAAGTCATCTTTATTACATTACGGTGAAGTAATTAATAGCGGCTGGGATTGTGGAATCGGGAAGCCAAGTTCGAATTACATGCCAATAATTGCATTCACTTACGTGCTAATATCCTTGGGAAAGGTATGAATCCTCTTCTACTAACCACCCACCCCCAGCTATGGGTAATTAGCAGGATGGACCGGGTTCTATAGCTTTGGATGGCAACTGGTCTGCGGCAAAAAGAAATAGGAAAAAATCTGCCTTGTCATTCATGTATTGAAAGATACATGATCGCTTAAGCGTCTATCACGCATGCTCATAACTGACATAACTGACTGGTGAAAGAAATGGCAACCTACTACGGGAAAAAATCTGCCTCGTCAGTTAAGTATCGAAAGATACATGATTGCCAAAGCGTTAATCACGCATAACACATAACTGAATTTTTAAATGAAACTTTATTGAATATCCAATGAGTTTTCAACTTGTTTAATGGAAGCTAAAACTATTCTTTCTCAACCTTTTTAAGCAACAGTACACCTAAGAGTAAATGAAAATATCACGGCCGACTTAGCAAAAATTTTAAAGTTTATACTCTTAAATGTTATGAAATAAAACCATAGATTCCAAAAATACATACACAAACATGAACTTTATTTCAATGTTTCTATTCGACTCTTTGTACAAGTTATTTAGTGTGAAACCTTAGCTTGGTGTTTTTCGCAATTTAGTGACAATGTTTTATGGCAAACATAAGAGGATCCCCCGGCACCGGCATGACGGTTAAAAAAATCACTGCTTTAAACCCTGGAAATATAAATCCATTGCTTCGCCCACCAAGCTATCCCAAAGCCATCAGGTCTATTTCTGCCATGACAGCTGATATAATCACCAAATGCTCAAATGGTAGCTTTTCGGCTGATCCATTCCAGATATGGTCGGCAAATATACGGATTATACAAATCAAGAAAGCCGTCCAATAAATACGCTGAAATGTTGATAATGACTAAAACATCAAAAAGATTTATGCCAGGAGCCCGGAAACATTTTGAAAGATACTTTATTTTTTTTACATTAGCATTCTTTATAAATGAAAACAAACATAAATATGCAACGTCATCTTTATTACATGACGAATTTTGCAATGAAACTTCATTTAATGTGCGATACGTTTTTCAACTTGCTTAATGGAAGCTCTAAACCTTGAAAGTATAAATCCATTGCTTCGCCCACCAAGCTATCCCAAAGCCATCAGGTCTATTTCTGTCATGACAGCTGATATAATCACCAAATGCTCAAAGAAACAATGAATACAGTCTTTGAATCCCTGTCGCTTATTTGAGGTCTAAAAATAAAAAAAAATAAAAATAAAATGGTTCATTTTTCGCGTCTTTTTTTCTCTGTTTTAAATTGGTTTTTATGGAACGTCACGAAATTGACTAAACATTTCTTCCGTCTCTCAGCAGAAATAGTAGGATGTGTGAGTGCTTCGTTTTGTGAACGGAAACTGGGGTGGGAGAAGTGAAAATTTAATGAAATCCGGGATGTTTAAAGTCACGCAGACAGAACTAAAATAGCCAAATGTCACCAATCACAGAGAAAGAACAAGAGAGATAGAAAGAAAGAGGAATGAAAAGGTGAGTGACAAAGAGAAAGCGCGCATTTAATGGTCAAAACCAACAATGAATATTGAAACCACACGTAAAGAGAAACATAAGAAATTGTACTCATTCACTCATTTATACTATCTGCTTTTTTAACACACCATTTTGTAAAAATGACCACAATGATCAGCGATGAGATACAGAGTAGGGTTTGTTGGTTTCCAGCCTTCACTTGGAGAATAAGTGATTAAAAAATGAGGCAAGTAATCTCAGACGGAATTTGAACTCTCTTCGACGATTTCGATTTGAAAAGAAAAGAAAAAAAAGAAACAAAAAAAAACGCCATCTTTACTTGTAAGTTTTAAATACTGGCTTAATTATAACACAGTTGAGAAAGCATAGACTTGGCTTTCTAACCTTGTTTGCAACCAGTTTAAGGGAAAGAAAACTCTGAATCCCAAAACTGAGGAAAAAAAAAAACGAGAAACACTCCAAAAGTTTCTCAAACAGGAATGGCAATCTACATATGCTAAAGAAAAAGAGAACTGTGGAGAGGTATGATCGTCTATGTCCTGAAAGGACTCAGCAAGATTTGGGGCAAATGATTCCATATATGATGTTATTAAATAAAACATCATTAATTACTGTTAATATAAACTAATTTCCAAATAAATGAAGGGCAGCTCATATCGCCTATTACCTTATTCCGTCTGAACAATGTTCCTGGAGCCGTTGTGTTAGTATAACCATTGAAGCAGATTCTATACCTATTTTGGTTGTGTGTGGGTGTAGCGAGATTAGGCTACATCCTTTCAAATACATTCTCAATGGGTTTTAAATCTGTAGGAAACGGCAGCTAATGGCTGCCTGGGAATCAGCCGAATGTTCCGAATGATCTGCATCCGACAGGCGATTGCGTTGTCATGCAGGAAGAAACCATCGCCATTTGGGAAAATGTCAAGCATAAAAACGAAAGGGACCAGTTAATTTGTAACAAAATATGTAACATACCTTCGGTTCATGAAACAAAAAGCTATCACCAACTTGCAAAACACACTTCTAACATACTGTATCCATTACCGCATGCGGTCTCTTCTAGCATAAACTCGACCATGCGTCTGGCCGAATAAGCTGGAAAAGTAACTCGTCTGACCAGACTTCTACGTTACAAAGGCCAGTAGTTCTCTGTATTTTTGTGCCCACTGCATCCTTTTCGAAAGTCAGAATGTCATTTCCCCACTTTCTAAAATTGCTTCACTCAAAAGTTAATAAAATAATATGCATATATTATTTAAAATTTTCATTATTTCCTATATTAGCACTTATACATTTACATTGATTATTTTTGATAGACAAGTTTTACAATTTTAATACCAATGGAAAATGTTTGATGGATTTTTAAACATCTACGCATATACAGTAATTTGCTGTATTTAATTCGTGACCAATTATTTTAATTTAATTCGTGACCAATTATTTTATAAATAAACTAAAGCATATTTCAGTAAACAAAAGGTTAATAGAATGCCAAGGTATTGTAAATCAGTAAACAAAATTTCTGTAAATAAAAAACAAGAAAAATTAAAAGATCCCCGCTGAAACCCTGAAATACCTCCCTGAGTTGAGAACTACATATATATATATATATAAGTGAACATAGAAGTCAACACTTAGAGGCGACAGTCTGTTTCATGCTATATGCAATCGTCAGGCCACATGTGCTGTTATTTTTCTCGGCTATTTATATATATACGGGTCTGTGGTGCATTGTGGGTAGTCTATTATGGCAGTTATTTTACCGGAAGTCGTTTATTTATTTATTTGGGTTAAATTATTTTGCTTCTTTTTATTTATTTTTATTTTTTGTTTCTTATTTTATTTATTTATTTATTTTATTATTTTTCTTCTATTTTTTTTTTAATCGGTGTTTTTATTAACGTAGTAACAATTTGTTTATATCACTTATTTAATAGTTTTGTTTTGGTTTGACAATTTAATTAAAGTTATTTATTCGATTTTTGGGTTGATTGTTATAGTTTGTTCTAACTATTATTTTGGCAGGAACAGTTTTTAATTTGTGTTTATTTGGGTTGATTATCTTTATTTGTTTTTTCTAACAGTAACTTTATCGGAATTGGTTTATTCATTTATTTACTTGGATGAATTTAGGTTAATTTATTTTACTTGTATATTTTCTCTTTTCGGTTTTTCGATTTTTAAGTAACGTAGTATTTATTATATATATATATATATATATATATATATATATATATATATATATTGTTATATAACGGTTATAAATTTTTTTTTCGTCCGATTTTTTGGTTCGATTTTTTAGTCTAACTAATATTTTGGTCATAATGGTTTGCTAATTTGTTGATTATTTACTTTATTTATTTGGGTTCGTTTTTTGTTTTTATTATTATTATTATTATTATTATTATTCTATTTCGTCTATTCTATCAGGTGTGATTTGGTAATTTGTTTGGATTAATTAATTTTGCTTATTTTATTGTTATTTTGTTTATTTGTTTATTTAATTGTTTTTATTTTGTTTTTTCCGTTTTCAATTTTTAAGTAACGTAGTAAAAATTTGTTTTCCTGTCTGCATTTTGAGATGAGCTTGGATCTTTTATTTAATAATTTATTTTGGTCTGGGAAAGTAATGATAGCTATTTTTTCCTCCAAGCAAAGTTTGCAAGTTTTTGATTGATTGTTGTAGGCTGATGATCTTTTCCTTATTTTCCAAGATATTTTTGGTGTGATGTGCGTTTTTTTTTTTTAATTCCCCAGATATACTTAGAAAGCATTGTACTGTGCGCATATTTACTATTTGTGAAAGATGTTTTGTGTGTATAATTTCTTTGTTTCCAGGGTCCTTCAGTTACTCCTATGTATACTTTTTCTTCATTATCTGGAGATTTTATCGTGGCTTGGTATATTACGTTGTTTTGTAAACAATTTCCGTTTAAGGGACATTCGTTCTTTATTCTGCAGTTGCACTTGGGTTTAATTTGTTCGTGTGGTTTGTTGGTAATTTTCCTGTTGTGCTTTTTTATTATTTGTGCCATGTTCTCGGTGCAGCTGTAACTGATTTTTACTGTGTTTTTGTTGAATATTTTGTGTAGGGTGCTTGATTCCGGGAAGTGTTTGTGTAAGAGTTTGAAGAATATTTTTCCTACGTTTGTTTATACGTTTTTGCTGTACGGCCGGTTGAACCATATGATATTTCTTCTCCTGCTAGCCTTTTTTGTGTTCTGTGGTGAGTATGTGAGTGTTACTGGGAATTCGCTATCTTTTAGGGCCGTTTCATAGTCTTTCTTAGCTTTGTTAAATAGGGATTCATTGCAGGAATTGCCGGAAAGCCTGCAGTTAATCTATTTTGGTATCTGTTTGATTATAGAAGGCGGATGGTTGGAAGATGTGTGTATGTAGAGTGGTTTATCATTAGGTTTTCTATATGGTTTATATTTCTTCATATATATATATATATATATATATATATATATATATAATAGTCGGCACCCGCTTGAGCATCGGGATCGTTATCTTCTCTTTTTATTCCCTTTCTATCTCACCACACACACACTGGTGGCAGTGGTGGAGATGAGCAAGAGTCACAGATGAGTGTGGATTGAGAATGTGGGTGGGTAAGTCGGGCCCTCCTGACAGCACATCGTAGTTCCTCTTCATGTTGATGGTTGGACTCCAAAGTCTCGGCCTCCCCGTCTCGTATGGTCCTACCTAATGAACGGCGATTTGCTGTAACGGTTTCACTGTTGATGTTGGCCTATGTCAACTGATTCTTGAAGCGCCATTTTGGACTTCAGCGTAGCCTCTAGCCAATAAGAAACACTCCAAGACTTTACCAAGCAAGAATGGCAATCTACATATGCTAAATAAAAGAGAGTATATGATGTTATTAAATAAAACATCATGCATTACTGTTAATCTAATCTAATTGAGGAACAATGATATTCCTCAAAATATTGAAAAACATATAACTTTTTGGTTCTTGTATATAAATTACTTGTCATAAAATAAAATCCTTACTTTTGTCTTGATATATTCGCCAAACAGTACCATGCATAAACCACATATCTTTTCATATTAGCAAGTTTATATCTTCTAGCAGTTCTGGAAGTGTATTCGAGATAAAGTCCTTGTAGACAGCTCCTGTAAGACGTGCTGGGATAACTTATAAACCTAACAGACAATAACCAACAATTTCACCCCGCACATTAATCGTAAACAGATGCTGGTGGCTAGTTTGTATTGTACTATATGGATTTCGATCATCCCACAAATGTTGGTTGCGTAAATTTGTTTTTCTGTCTCTTCCAAATGTTGCTTCATCTGTAATTAAGACGGACAAACGAATCGGCAGTTTATGCAATAAACCTTCGACCAAAGATCTCCTATGGTGAGTGATTAGAGGAAGAAAGAGCCTGCACGCGTTGAAAATGATACAGGTACAGGAGCTTAGAAGTACACTACATGTGGTACTATGAGTATACTACGGTATGTTAAGACCACTTGACGTGTGCTGATACCTGGATCGTCTCCGACAGCCTGTAGAATGCTTTCATTGCGGTCAGACTTACGAATGGATCACGCTGTTCCTCAAACCATACATTGCGGTGCTACGGATCCTGTCTCAGCAACGCAACAATAAACAGCAGCAAAGGTTGAATGACTCGGCTGCAATCTGATACAGCCGTGCTGCTTCACGTCCATTACCATTCGCGCGGCCTTATGTAAAATTCATATCTGCCTGTTCTCATTATAACTCTCCTGCTATTGTTAAGGAGTTAACTCACTACTACATACGGTACACTTGCTACGGATGTACACGAATGACAATTATAAATTCGTCTATATGGCAAACAGAGGATTTACGAATATATGTTTATATGGACTTTTGTCCATTTTTTTGGTTTGTGTAACAAACTCACTCAAAAAGTTTGTAAAAGTATTAGGTTGGTGCAAAAAAATGACGTAATAATGTCGTTTTTTGACGTTCAAAAATACGTCAAAAAACGACATTATTACGTCATTATTTTTGAACCAACCTAATATTTTTGATACGGCGTTTATATATATATATATATATATATATATATATATATATATATATATATATATATATATATATATATATCACCATTTGTCCGATTCGCTTACTACTTGGCCACGAACGAAAAAACAGTCAGTCGATGTCTTTTTCATGCTTTCAAGAGAAATTTCTCCCGTTATAGATCACACCAAGTTATATAAATATATATATATATATATATATATATATATATATATATATATATATATATATATATATGTAGTTTTTTTTTTTTTTTTACAATTGACTGCAGCACTTTGATCAAATGTGTTATCGGTTTTTCAAAAGTTTTGTAACCTCATGGCCACGAGCTTGCCTGGCTTTTCAGCTTAGTTGATGAATATTTATGAGCAGTCCTATACCAAAAAATATTGAAAAACCGATACCTTTTTTGTTCTTATATATAAATTACTTGTCATAAAATAAAATCCTTACTTTTGCCTTAATATAGTCATTCAGGGGACGAAATGTGTCTGTTTTGTTTCCCTTTTGTCTTTATCTATATTGTCCTTTTACAGAGAGACACTACCTGAAATTTTTAGGCACTCACACACACACACACACACACACATATATATATATATATATATATATATATATATATATATATATATATATATATATATGAATTACATAAAAATGACTCCATTTTGATGGTCATTTCGTCCCCGGAACTGGATTTTTCCTCTTCTTTCTTCTCTTTTTTTGTTCTTTCTATCCCTCCTTCGTTAATTTTTATTTTTCAAACTTTTTTGGCTTTTATTTAAAAAAAAGAACACAAAAAATCTTTAAAATTCATTTTTAACAAACGTTTTAGCAGTTGACAAACTTTAGCGTGGGAGGCAAAACGGCCAACAAAATGGAGTACAATCTACTCGGATTACTTTCCCACAGATTTTTAGCTATACATATATATATATATATATATATATATATATATATATATATATATATATATATATATAAATATTTGTGTGTGTGTGTGAGGGGGGGGCTGCGTGTGTATATTAAGAATAATTATAATTTACATTTGTCCCCTACTGCTCGATCCTACTTATATATAGCAATTAATTTTTGTCTGACGGTTGGTATAAGGATGAAACTTATGATGAAGAAAACATATATAATTATTCTTAGTATAAGTTATTAACTCCGATATTTTACATCGAGTATTGTTTCATTATTGCTATCAGCACTCAGTGTGCACAATATATATATATATATATATATATATATATATATATATATATATATTCGGATTTCGGTGTCACATTTGCCATTGTCTATAATAACACTTACATAGCGATAGTTAAGGAAATGTTAAATGAACTTCATCTTATAATCGTCTTCAAATATGTTAATCAGAATGTCTCTTTAGGATTATTCATATTCTCTTTTTCTCTCTCTCTCTCTCTCCCTCATATATATATATATATATGCCTCTGTGCGTGTGTGTAATATACCATAATAAACCAAGACAAAGTTTGAAGAATATAACAAACCTTTTCATTCAAACTAGATTATGCGTTTCGCCCTTCCTAGGCTTCATCAGATCAAAAACAATATATATATATATATATATATATATATATATATATATATATATATATATATATATATATATATATATATATATATATATATGTGTGTGTGTGTGTGTGTGTGTGTGTGTGTGTGTCTATTTGTGCACATGTTTAAATCATACATCATCAATACTTTTCTGCTAGGTTGTCGTTTCTCAGGATGATGTAAAAGAATGAAATTGTGCAACTTTTGTAAAAAAAATAGTTATATTTATTCTACAGCTTTTTTTTTTCTCAATTTCCTTGATTTTGTTGAAATTTATTTATACATTCTCCCAGCTTTCTCTGCCTTGAATTTAAGGTAAACCCTCATCCTATTTTCAGAATGGCTCGAAAGCAAAAGATTGATATAGCCTATTTGGAAATGAATTTAAGGTATGCATATATCGATTCTCCCACGCGGTAAACAGTTGCGCCTCCAACAATTTCATCAGATGTTATTCCTGGAAGTACTCATGGTATTGGAGATTAAACATCATTACCAATGAAAGCAAGTAATATCTCATAATATTGCCATATTCCGTTGGTATTATAAATGCGAATCCTAGATCTGCGTGGATTCAGGACCTTCCTCGTAATGGAGACTCTTAATATAGTTTTTTTTTCCTACGCAGTGTAAGCATGAATATTTTAGCCCGTTTTCCTGAAACTGAGTTAGTAATAGATGCTTAGCGTCCGACGACGATATCAAGAATATTTGTTTTTCAACCATATTTCCTTTCGCTGTCTCGCAGAGCCTCATATTAATTCATATTACGTTCATCAACTCATTTGACAGTTTCTTCAAAAAATTACAGTTATTTCAACGATGTGGGACCGACCGACCTTATTACAACGTCAGATTCATAATCCGTTGACGTCAGCTGGAAAGGCAAGATGACATTTTGAATGTACCGTGACTCTCCAATAAACATCGCAATCGCTAATTTTTACTAAAATCTAGCGTAACGGTTATCGATACGGAAAATGAAACAGGCAAATCAGGTTCAAGTCCCGGCCAATCTTGATGCGTTCACTTTCACACAAATGTTCTTGGTAAAGACATAAAACCGTTACTTATCTCCTTGTGTGTGTGTTAAATAGCAGGGTTCTATAGTTTTGGTAAGCGACTACTATAATTGAACGAAAACTTTGAATTTCATCGCTGGGAAAGGCAAAGTAACCACTCTCTCATCTTTGGAAAGATATTATAGTGACTTAATTATAATAGTAGTAGCAGCCCTTAATAAACCCGGTATCAGGGGCTTAAAAAACAAGCAAAGTATCTCTCTCTTCTGTTTTCCTCTTCCGAACAATGTGACATGAATTTTTCGTCTATGAATTATGTCAGTTATGCATTATGCGTGATACACGCTTAGGCGATCATGTATCTTTCGATACATGACTGACGAGGCAGATTTTTCCCATTTCTTTCTGCGGCAGACCAGTTGCCATCCAACGATCCAGAACCCTGTCTGTCCTGCTATTTACCCATAGCTCTGTATATGATTCTTACCTTTAGCAGATAAGTGAATGTAATGGTTTGTGTAGTCCTCTACATCGATAACAGGCAGATAGGGGGGGGGCTTATATTTGCTTTGATTTTCGTTATTATTTGCCCTATACGTTGTACTTTTTTCATTATTATAGAATTTTTGTTTTCTTTCGGGGAGGGTGAAAAACGTAAACTTTTGTTTAACTTACATATATGTGATACTCCTGGATCCTCAATATCCTTCGAGTCTTTCTTTATACTCAGACATGTTTGGCAGTCTTCCGATAGTTTTTGTAGTGCTAATCCAGGTTCATTTTGCAGTTTTGAAAGCATTCTTTTGCGCATTTCGCTATCCTTTGCTGAGACTAAACCTTGTACAAAAATAAGACACTTGAAATTGTCCGGGGTTAATTCTGCCAACTTGAAGTCGTCGCAATTTTTATTCACGATCGCGGCGAACGAGGAGTAGTCCTCATTTTCATCCTTTACGAGGTTAAGACATTTCCACCTTTTGTGAAAAAGTGACGTTTTCGGGCTGAAAAGCTCCGTCAGGAATGTAACTGCTTCTTCAAACGTTAAATCATTTGTCTTCTTTAGCAAAATGTAATCCAAAAATTTTGTCTATTCATCCGTTCCTAATTTCCTGAGTAATAGTCGTAACTTCTTTGCTTCCGTCCAGTTTTGACAATCGATGTTAAAGATGTCTTCATGACGCCTGAAAAAGTCCCCGAAATTTTTATCCTCTTCTAGGGAGTATTTGAATGTTTCTATCGTGTTCCATACTGCGTCTTGGGGAAAAGTCGCCTCTTTTTCCATATTTTGTTGTGTATTACTCGCTACTTTTACAATTTCCTCCTAGAGTTGTAATTGTCTTTCTTCATTTTGCATTTGTCTTTCATGATTTTCCTTCTGCGTTTGTAGTAATATTTTTTCCATTCTTTCTTGGAATTGTAATTGCTGTTCATTTTGTCTTTCTTGAAGTTGCATTTGCTGTTCATTTTGGTATTTTACAAGTTCTACTAAAATACTTTTAAAATCCTCCATGATAAAAATCTTATGAAAAACTCGATTTTCCGTATTTTAATCCTCGTAACTTTTTGTTACCCAATTGTTGTGAATACTGGCAAAAACGGAAATTTTCTCTTTTGAGTCTCCGAGAAGTGCAAATTCTTGTTGCCCAAGCTGTTGTGGTGAGAAGAGAGAAATTTTTTCTTTCCGTGTAGGTCCCAATTCCTCGTCACCAAGTTGTGGTCGGCAAGGGAGAATTTTTCTTTGTTCTCTTCCTGTGTGAGTTCGAATTTCCTCGTCGCCAAGTTGACGAGGGAGAATTTTGTCTTTTTTGTTCTTCTCGTGTGGGTTTGATATCCTCGTCGCCAAGTTATTGTGGTCGAGGAGAGAGAAATTTTTAAAATTTTTAATTTTTTTTTTCTTCCGTGTGAGTTCGAAAATAACAAACGCCAAGAATGAATATAGGAAAATAATGTATTAACGTAATAATACAAACTGGTAATGCAAGTTAGTAGTTCCAGGAATACGGGTTAGTAGCAAAATATCTATACAGTCTTTGGTATTGAAATATCGCCGTATGACTTCTTACTGAGTCTACGTGCTCGCTCACGGTGACTCTTGCTCGCTACGTTCGTTCTGATTTGTGTAATATTGGAAAACCCTTCAACATATATATATATATATATATATATATATATATATATATACTCTGAAAGGGTGGCTGTTGTAATTCGAATTTAACACTTATGCGATCTTTAGGCGATTTAACGGCTGTTCAAATTTCTGAAGTTCGCACGAGCATGAAACAAGTTTTACGACGAGAGCCAGCCTTTCATCGGAATTAACGTTGGTAATCGTCTTTTGGTAGGTCTAGGCAATCTAGGCTTCGAGCACATTAATGCATAGGTATGTTTGCTTTTAAGCATTTTTTTCTTCTTTTTTTCTGTATTGTTGGTTTTATTCGAGTCTGTATCTGGATAAGAGTTTCAGACTTTGGCAAGTTCTCCGTTGGTCACAACAACGGTTTATGCTTTTCTTTAATATATATATATATATATATATATATATATATATATATATATATATATATATATATATATATAAATTACGAAATGGACAAAGTCCGACAATTTATTTATTAAAGACATTTTTATGTTTAACGTTCTTTTTTTTTTTTTTTTTTTTTTTTTTTTTATAGATACAAGTATTTAAGTAAATGCTCTGTTTATAATAAACGAATATTTTCTATGAAAATTTCTCGGACATTCAGGCCGGTAAATGTTATTTAATACTGTTTATTATAAACAGAGCATTTACTGAAATACTTGTATCTATAAAAAAAAGAACGTTAAACATAAAAATGTCTTTAATATATATATATATATATATATATATATATATATATATATATATAGAAACAATTTTTTCAATCTAGCTAAATTCGTCTGTATTTCCTTTTATTTAAAAAAAAAATATTCTTTCAAAAAATGTTCAAATTATTTGCGTCTCTCGTTTCGTGAGCACGCGTAGACGTGACAACCTTAACAAAGACAAGTTCGATGAAATCCTAACGGATGTAACGCGTCACAAGAAATTTTCCAGTTTGTCATGTTTTTCTAAATACTCTTTGTTGATATAGAAAATTATGCAGAATTATACATACACACCCATATACATATATATATATATATATATATATATATATATAGAGAGAGAGAGAGAGAGAGAGAGAGAAATATGACAAGCTGGTAAGGTGTTTTTGTGACGCGTTTGATCCGTTAGGATTTCATCGGACTGGGCTTTGTTGATGTTGCCACGTCTACACATGCGCATCAAACGAGAGACGCAGGTAATTTCAAAATGTTTTCAACGAATATTTTTTGAAAGAATTTTTTTTATCAGTCTATCTGAAATCATCTGTATTCTTTTTCTTTATTTCACCACCAACTTTGTTTCTGCTTATCCCACACCGTGACAAAATAATATCAGAGCCCAGTCCGGTGAAATCCTAACGGATGAAACGCGTCACAAAAAAAACAAACTTTCCAGTTTATCATATTTTCCTCAATACTGTTTGCTGATATATAAAATTATATAAAATTATATATCGCTATATCATATATATATATATATATATATATATATATATATATATGTAAGCAAATATAAATGGATATAAATCCCACAGAATGGAGAAAAATATTTGGAAAAAACAAACAAAAATCCTTAAATGCAATTATGTTGTTTTAATATGAATGAAATGTCAACGTCTGACGTTTCGGTTTAATAAACCTTCTTCAGGACAATATTCATTAAAATACAATTAACATAATCAGTTCAACATGACAAAGACGATGGACATAAAAACAAGACTTATCCAAAACAGATAACTGAAAATTTTAAATGATCAGCTTTCCGTTTAAGCATGGTCACGTTGTCGTCAAATGGGCATGCTTAAACGGAAAGCTGATCATTTAAAATTTTCAGTTATCTGTTTTGGATAAGTCTTGTTTTTATGTCCATCGTCTTTGTCATGTTGAACTGATTATGTTAATTGTATTTTAATGAATATTGTCCTGAAGAAGGTTTATTAAACCGAAACGTCAGACGTTGACATTTCATTCATATTAAAACAACATAATTGCATTTAAGGATTTTTGTTTGTTTTTTCCAAATATTTTTCATATATATATATATATATATATATATATATATATGTGTGTGTGTGTGTGTATATATATATATATATATATATATATATATATATATATATATATATATATATATATATATATACACACACACACAGATGAAGGATAATAAAAGATTGCTATCTAAATACACAATTATCAAATTACACGACCCGGCAGCCAAAAAGGAAAATAACACCACTACATAAAAACAAAAAAACAAAAAAAAAAAAAACTTGTTTTGTCATCTTTAATGAAACATGCGTAAATGAAGGATTGCTGCCTAAATGCACTATATATATATATATGTATGTGTCTGTGTTTGTGTGTTATGCTTTCGTAAAAAGGTTTAATATAAAAGATCAGTGACCTGCAATTTTAAACTCACTTCCGAATTAGAGAAAAACATCAATATATAATTTGCTTGGAATTGTAACTTTCTTTGAAGTCCTGTATTTTCTTTTTAGAAAGTCGTCTTTTCTCATTATTATTTTCAGTGCCATGGCGCAGCTTTTATTTATTTTCTATCACTCAATTATATAACATAAATAAAACCTGTTTAATAGAGACTTTTTAATTTCGCCTTCATAAAGGAAGATAAACAAATATGAGCATTTGTTAATAATATTCTTCTTGGGCTTCCCGACAAAGAAAGATGAATCATTTTCTTTTAGAATTCTTTTCTTTTTCTCATGTTACCTTCCCTAATCCATGTAGATACACAGTTTTGCTTAGGCTAGCATAAATACAGACAAGTACGAAGTAAACAGGGCGGACGGCTTGCTTGCCATGGAACTTTTAAAACCTTAGCTTTGACCTTGGATCTGATGCCAACCAATGACAACGACAGAAAATACACATTTGTTTTGCGGTAATTATCAAGCTTAACTTCTAATTAAAAGATAAAATTGATATATGATAATTCTCTAGAGTCAAGCTTGTAAATGAACTGAATTTATCTATCGTGAAAATCTGAAGTCCAAATTTTGAATTTTATCCAGACTCGTACTCCGGTTACTAGCATCGATTAGCGAGACGCAACTATTAAAATCCATCGGATCAGCCGCCACACTTTCGGCATTGTTCCACATATAAGCCTACGCGTAGAAGTGGGCACTTCCACGTCCTCTAGATCGATTACAACTAAATAGCGAGTTCGATTCTACTGCCCGTCCCATACTTGTGTCACTAGGGCAGGTCGATTTTGGAACCCTGGTATTGCACTCAATTTAAAAGTTACGATTTGAGATGATAAACACACAGAATAAACGCAGAATATTTTTCCAAATCGTTACCATTTTTTGAGAAAACGAGTTTAAATGATTAAGTTTACGTTAAAAATTGTAACATTGGAATTTCATTCCGTTGATCAGTGAAAGCCCTATAGCGACAACCTTATAAAAATTTATAATTTACTGAATCTTTACAAATTGTATATCGAGGAGATGCTTGACACAAGCACATTATTATTAGTCATTGTGCCATCAAATAACACCTTCATTTACTTCAAAGGGAAATTAAACTGAACAGATTATCTATATTTTGATGTAATATGTTATACATTACAGAATTTTTAGTATGATTTTCAATAAACAATGTTAATTTAAACTATTTTGTCTAATAAATTGTGCCCAGTCGTGTATGGTGTGAGATACATTTTTTATCTACTTTTTGTTTTTATTAATTCTTATCTAACAAATGCTCTAACAAATTTTATTCATCAAGTAGCCATTTTTGTAATCTTTTACAATTTCTTACTGTTTTTATTTATCTAATACAGTAAAAAAAAAAATTGCTTATTTTCCTTGTGGTGATTCATAATTAGTATTCTAGCTTTAATATATATTCCATTCAATGTACTTAATAAAAAAATTTATATATCAACTTTATTTGGAATTATTCTTGAAATTTTAAAGTCCGTTAATAAGCAAAAACCTAAAAAAATTAGGTATCTCTGTACAATTTTCGATGATTTTTAAAACTAAATGTCCTTAAATTGGCAATAGCTATGGTGTGAGTACTTATCTCATCAAACTTCTGCTTTCGCACCGAGTGCAATGTTGATTTCTTTAAAAAAAGTGAAAAATCATCCTGCCCTATTATGTCATATGTAAGCTATTCTTAGAAAACCGCCATCAGGCAAGGGGCCTGTCAATGCAGATTTACAAGGCTTAGATTAG
The DNA here is from genome assembly GCA_963932145.1 of Acanthosepion lycidas. Classification (NCBI taxonomy): domain Eukaryota; kingdom Metazoa; phylum Mollusca; class Cephalopoda; order Sepiida; family Sepiidae; genus Acanthosepion; species Acanthosepion lycidas. The sequence continues at coordinate 92,628,859 of OZ010581.1, read as the reverse complement.
TCTAATACAACTAAGGACTTATTTGAAAGAAGACGCAATGTATTGTACAAATCTTTAAAGTCAAGGCTGCTTGTTTTAGAAATTAGAATTGATTAATTTTACTTTTAATTAGATTCATATGTCAGTGCAACTGATTCAGCCACCAGGTTGGTACTATATTTATAGACGACTTTGAAGATTATCTCCGCTTACATTTATATATGAGACGTTTTGTTCTTAGTATTTTGTCGGTTTCACGTTTTCCACTGACTTCATGTGAAATGATTATAGCCTGACCTCTTTAACTCTGTGATCCGGCAACTCCAGTGGTCCGGCATTTTGGGGAATCAGATGCCATCAGTTCGCTGAGTGGCTGCGAGGGCAGATCCACACATTGTTTACAACTTTCCGCAGCAGCCGACAGCAGCAGAATGTTTTGGTGATATATAGCTGCATATTATGCATTCCGGATAGTAAGTACAAATTATATATATATATATATTTATTATTTTTAGGCGTTTTTGTGGTAGTGCGAGTGGGATAGTCTTTTTAAAGTTGGGTTAGGCTTTTTTGACTTTGTATTGCATAAAAAGCTTGTTTAGAAACATTAAAGAGCGGTTTGTATTCTGATTTAAGTTTTGTTATACCTTTTAATGACACAAAATATATATGGAATAAGCTGGCAAGACTATGTTTACATTGCGTTTTTAGTGCATTCTGACATTTTCTGTGGTCCTAACGATGAAGGATTAGAGTTTATACTTCATTACATTAACTGCTAAATCTGCTGCTAGGAAAACTAGTCCACAATGTCGTGCTAGAAACTTTTCTCGCCAGAATTTATCTTGCACTTTTATAAGACTTACCAATAGTCCGTACATCGAATATTGCCACCACATCTTTTCTGTAAATATTTTCATTATAATTATTTTGATGAGCTTTCCGCTTTGGTACCTCTACTTAACGAATTTAATTGAAGTATTTAATTGGCAGTCAGGCCACATAATTTTACTGTTGAAATTGATATTTGTAACCGTAAGTTCTATGCTAACAGTTTCTTCTTTCGTATTTCTTGCCTTTGGAACTGTTATAATATTCAAATATGGATTGCAGCTGTATGCTCTCAGTATTGGTTCTACAGCACAAGTATCATATATTTACTTGTCTCCTACCCCATGGAAACGAGATATGACACAAAGTCGGTTTAACGTGAGGATCCCAGGCGCGTGCACCCGAACCAGTTTCCCAAATTGCCCAGCCAGAGCAAGCGTTACTTGCGCTGGGATCGATATTATTGCCGATCCACCTTCTTTAGTTCAATGAGCGAGGGTGCTATAGAAGGCAGTTGTTCCTCGGAACCGGGTACTTTTCAGTATATTTGCGGCTGCGATCTGTCCGTAGATAGGAACAACCGAGACATGATAACGGTACAAGGTACCACTGCTTCGACCCCGGCGCGCTCCATCCTAGGCGCCACTTTTGATCCGCGGTGAGCTTTCAGAAAAGGAAAAAACAAAAAACAATTTCAATAATTTTAGCAAAAAAAGCAACGATAAGGAAGAAGATGGAGTCCAAATGAAGCCAATTTGTCCTTGAGCTGACTGGCTTAAAGCCAGTCAGCTCACAATAAAAAAAAATGTCTCCAAAACGCACTATCAACTGATGGCGATAAACCCCACTTACAAGACGTGGGCAAAAGGCGTGAGAAAAAATTGAACATTTTTAAAGGGATTAATGACGGGTTGGATTAAGTGAATTTAGTGAATCCATGTTTTTTTCACGCCTATGTGGGGAGTCCAGACTTTGGCGTCAGTTCTCTGATTTTGATTTTTCATATCTGTGAACTGTTAGTGAAAAAAAAAAATGAACCAACTGTTTTTTTTTAATCTTATCATAGGCCTAGATCTACGGATATATCGTTACTTTTCATAAATTTTAAAAATCGATAGATAAATAAATTGAAAGATTCCAAAGATTTAAGGATTATCACACACAGTCCATTATTTTCCGGAAATATTGAACAGAAATTTAAAAGAAAATTGAAAATTAATATAATTTTTTTAAGTGCAGAAACTTTATTTAAAGTCTAAAAATGACCATTTTTTCAATTTTTCAACTTACAAGTTTCCGTAGTAGTAAAACAATGCAGTGTTTTATTTTTTTGTTTAGATAGTTGAAGTATTATTGAGCAAAATGAACTTAATAACATTAAAATTATGATAACATTTATTATTTCAGTTTTTGAAAGTGAAATTAATTTTATCGGACTTTTAATTCTTAGTGTACTACTTTGCTAATAAATAACTTCAACAACGTAAAAAAAAATAATTTAATTTACATTGTTAAAACTTTTAAATTAAAAAACATGTTTCTGTTATCGTAGCATTTTATGACTCCTCACTTGTTAGAATTTAAATAAATATTTAAAATAATAATAAATTATGAATACAATGCGTTTTTGTTTTTCTTTTTAAATAAAACAGGGTATATAAACAAAAACAAGTTATCTTTCCTTCATATCGTAAAATGTTTTTAAAGTTTTCCCGATTTAGATAAAAAGAAGTACCGTTTTCGTTTTTTTATAATATCCCCAGTTTTATTAAAAAAAACAAAAAACAAATATAATTGTACTTTTATTTCATAATTTATCTGTGAGTAGTTATAAATACTGCGTTAACATAAACACAGAAAAAAACTGACGTCACACGTGCATTAGATTCTGAGAAATTTCGTCGTTGACCACACACACACACACACACACACACACACACACATATATATATATATATATATATATATATATATATATGAATAAAAATGACAATAGGAAAACTAGTAATCGCTGACGCATTTCGTCCAATGTGGACTTTATCAAAGCAAAATACGAAATGAATTACTATAGTCATTTTTATTCTTAAATATTGTCTTCTTTACTGGTTATATATATATATATATATATATATATATATATATATATATATATATATATATATATATATATATATATTAGGTTGGTGCAAAAATAATGTCGTTTGCTCACATATGTTACTTTCATATATGATTTCTGAATTAATTCATTGATATATATAGCCATGTTAGATATCATTTTGAAGCGCGTTTTTCGCTCTATCGAATCGTGTTATTCGTTACCGTTCTCAATCGCTTCATTCATTTTTTTTTTTTTTGCAGGCTTTTCGACAGCATGGACAAAATTCAAATACGCACAATTTTCTTGTTCCAGTTCAAACTAGGCCGAAAAGCTGCCGAGACAGCTCGTGATATCAATGATGCGTTTGGCCCAGGAATCCCTAACAAACGTGTGGCACAACGGTGGTTCAAGAAATTTCGCAATGATGACAAGAGCCTCGAAGATGAAGATGGTCGCGGCCGGCCGACTGCGGTTGATAACGAACATTTGAAAGGCTTAATTGAAGCCGATGCCCACAAAACCACACGAGAAGTTGCTGTTGAACTTGAGGTCGACCGCTCAACAGTCGTTCGCCATTTAAAGCAAATAGGAAAGTCAAAAAAGATGGATAAATGGGTGAACGATAATAAAAAAAATCGTCAAAAACGACATTATTTTTGCACCAACCTAATATATATATATATATATATATATATATATATATATATATATATATATATATAAGTATAGGCTTTAAAATATAAGGGATTAATATACATTGTAATATTGTATTCCTTCTGGGGAGGGGCGGCAAAACACTAGCTACACCACTGGCAGGCTAGCTTCTTGTTTTCCTGTTAACTACGATCTTCTAAAATGTAAATGCAATATCAATCGCCATCTTCTGTCTACTTGAATCCTCATTGTTTATTGTTATCACTGTTTTTTTTTTGTTTTTTTTGGTTGTTTTTTTTTCACTCTCACTAATCCTTGCGTCTTAGTGGCTTTTATTCCTTGCTTGGAGCGAACGATTCAAATAAAATAAGAATAAGAATAATATTACTTAAGCGGCGAAGTTTGTAATAAACTGTACTACTCGGCATCTATTCGGCATCACTGATTTCTCGTCAGTGTATTTGCTAGCTGGCCTGCAACAAAATACTTTTGGCTTTTTGGACCGTAACTCCTGTCGGCACAACTTAAAGTAACTGGTCCACTCATAAAAAATAGGAAAACAATTTCCGGAAAATATTTTTTGTACATCAGCATTCGTCAAGCCTTTAGTCTGAATCGAGTAATATTTAACTTTTACCGATTAAGAATACAGTATAAAATCGATCACTTGCATATTACGATGTTACCTGGACATTTCTTTTATTTACAAATATCAAGTATAAAACTGTTCTTACGTCGTTTGAATATTTTTCATTCTTTCATTAATTTGTCAACTTTTTTGCTCTTTAATTTAAATATATATTATATAGGTACCTCCACTAATTTTCAATACCTGGGTTTAAATATTTTGTAAATTAAAAGCTTTCGTGTAACTTTCATTTTTGCTTTAATTAAAAGCTAAAGGCTTAAATTTACTATTACCGGTGAATAAAACACTCTGGTGTATTTCAAACAAATTATATTGATTGGAATGCTTTTTCTTTTTAATTCTTCCTAAGATAGCTGATTCGCGCCCTTTTTTTAGTTGTCTTTCATCACAATGTAATTCTCTGTATCAAAAAATTTTCCAAAAATAAAATATACTTTTCTGAATCTTTGAGTAATTTTAGCTGATTTAAAGTATAATTAATCTGATTTGAAAAAAAATACTTAAATTTAAGTTTATTATTTACTTAACTTTAAAATAATATAGAAATGCATTTTAAAACAAAGAGTAGCAGTGTTTATGCACTTGTCATCGTTCGTTAATCACGTAATAAGTGCTTATAAAAACGATGTTAACAGTTTTATTGTTGTTCTAGAGAGACTTTATCTGTTAAAATGACGGGTGTGCCCCTGTTTTATATAATTTTTAAGTGCTCAGTAATCTTAAAAATGTTGGAAAATATTCTCCGTAATCTAATTTTAGGAATGTTGACTTTAAATTTACTATAGTCATCGCTCTTATTTTTTCATAATATCGTGTATGGTCAACCATACTTTCAAAAATGGGCATGTTACATAATATTTTATATACAAAAAAAAAATAAAAAAAATTATTTAAAAAATCTTGGTGCAAAATGGTTTTTATTAAGCTCTTCAATTTTTTAGTAAATATAGTTTTCACTTTATAACAATATCAGCTAATCAGATGAAAGTAATGCAGAATTTTAAAAGATTATTATATTTTAAATCATTATGATTAAAAATTAAAAACTTAAAACAATTCTTGTAAAAATTCATTATTCATCGAATTTTTTTCTTAAGACAGTTGTGTCCTTAATAACTCTTATTTATAAAAGCAATTAAAAGCTTTTCTAATTAAATAATTAAACAATCTTTTTCTGTATTATTAGTATTCCCCTCGTGAATTCTAGGATATATCACCCACAAAGACTTCGACTTGACTCTTAAATCAAGCTTCTTTTTTTTACTCTAGATGTCACTTAACCGTCAGTCATTTGTAGAGTTTGGTTTTGAGGCGAACCAAAAATAGATTGGGATGAAATCAAAGTGGAAATGTGAGCAGATCTTCATCCAAATATGTTTTGCTGTTATGGTGGCGGACAGCAAAACAGAAAAACAAAATTGATTGAATTGGGGCAAAAGGTGGTGTAGCGTCAAACTTTAAAGTGAAAAGGAATTGCCAATCATGAAAAGGGATATTCAGAAATTTTCTTAGAAACAAAAAGAAAGAATGCTGTAAGAAGTAAGTTCCACTCAAACAGCTTCTTCCCAAGAACTGTCACTTCTGTGTGGATACTTTCGTGAACATTACAATGTGAACTTCTCACAGTCAAGAGTCAATCTTTATCTATCCTCCTTATTCGTGTAAGCTTCACTTCCATTTATATCACGCGTTCATTCAACATTACGAATTGTTTACTGTAGCCCTTTACCTTGCGTGGCACTCGAGACTTGTATTAAGTAACTATAATATAACGTTCAGTCCTCCGAGGCCTTGGCGGTCAGCGCAGGCGTCCCCCAGAGGTCACTTTTCTGACCAACTCTCTTTCGGATTGACATAAATTATCTGCCTAAGAATATACTCAGACCATTTATAAACATCTATGCTGATGATACGGCGATATACGGCCGCGCCTCTACAACTCTTGATGGTCAGATTTTGGCAGCTGACCTCTCTTCCGATCTAGCACTAACTTCGCAGTGGGGAAAAATGGCTAGTTATATTCAATGCTTCGAAAACCAAACGAGCTGCATTACATCACAGCCGATGAGATACCGAAGTACCGCCAGTTATACGAACGGATATCCCCCTCGAGGAAACACCGTGCCTTGAGAGAATATTGGGCCAGAAACTCACACCCGACCTCAAGTGGAATTCTTATATATTATCCATTGCTAAAGCTACATGTAAAATGATCAACTCCCCGTATCGCTCCAGTAAGTAACACATATTATCTTCTATCTTTATAGAACCCAAATGAGGCCGAAAATTGAGTAATGTTTTCATATTTGGGCGGGAGTTATAGAGTTCTCACTTTTCGGTCTCGATAGATTTCAAAATCATCTCTGAGTCCTTGTTGAATAAGAATTATTTTCCATCCTCCAACCTCTCTCTCACAGGCGGAATGGGATGAGTCTCTTACTGTTCTATCGCTACTTCCATAGAAGGTGCTAAGATGAACTGTATTCCTTAGTTTTACCAGGTCTAACCATCACGGCTGGGAAGCACCATACCATTTACATTGTAGCAAACCATCCACATTCCCTCCTTACTCCACTCGAACAGGTTTTTGCCACGAAAACTGTTATGTGGAACTGACTATCAAGAGGATTTTTTTTCGATCACTACAATCTTAATCAGTTCAAGTCAACTGTTATCTTCTTCTGTTATCTGTATAAATATATCTATATTATCCCTTAATGTAACCCTCTAAATCGAATAGCCCTAGGCCTTGTACAGGCTTACATTTAAAAGAAATTAAATTAAAACAAAAGAAAAATTTCAGGTTTGGCGAGGGAGAAACAGAAAGGATTGTGTTTCAGCAACAAAAAAAAAAAAAAAAAAAAAAAAGCTCACGTTATTCAAACTTTGAAGACACTGGGGAACATAAGGATCACTATGGACGTCGTGTCCAGGAATTTCAAACAGGATTATGAAAGGAAGAAGTCCACTTGGGTCCGCACATGAAAAAACAGTCCATGGAAATATGAATCGTGTTGCAGGTGATTCCATTAGTATCTCATGTACGCTTAATAACGTAAAGGCTGGATCTGTTTGCAGAGAAAACAAAGAGGCTAGTAATGAATTGACTTCATAGAAAGAGATGATCCCGTGGACTGGAGAGGAATTCGTAGTAACGTGTTTTTGTTTTTTAGAGCGTGCCATGGGCAAAAGAAAGAATTTAAAAGATTAAAGGTACTGATAAATTAAAGATACCGGATTTCAGCTCCTGTCTTCTCTTAAACATGATCAAAAATTTACTGGCGTTGAGGGGGAACAACCTTATTCCATTGAGTATTGGTTTTCCCTCTCGTGTTTTTCGTTATGTGTGCGGAACTGGTTTTTAGAGGTGGATTTTAAAGGCCGGTTAATTTCTAGCTCTGGCATGTACATGAAGTTCCTCCCGTGTGTGTAACGTTTATGTTCTATTTATTTTCTGTCTGTTTAACTCCTGATAAATGAATTAGGTCTATGTGCTTATTTATTTATTTATCTGTCTCCCTTATTTACAATTTTCATGCATCTTATCCCCTTTTTGACTCTTCATCTCATCCTTCACAGAAGAAAAATGTGCAGTCACTGAGAATGTCTGCGTGCGATGGACGCGGGGGAAAAGAACTGTGCGGACGTTGAGCGAAAATAGGTTTATTAAACAATTTTCTGTCACGCAGCAGGTATTTTATGCAGTGAGCATGTAAAACAATGGATTGTCTACTATCTATCTATCTATCTATCGATCGATCGATCTATCTATCGATCGATCGATCTATCTATCTATCTAAAAATGTTTTCTGGCTTTAAATAACATGCAAAGGGTTGATTAGCCGTATACAACTAATCTATCTATCTATCTATCTATCTATCTATCTAAAATGTTTTCTGGCTTTAAATAACATGCAAAGGGTTGATTAGCCGTATACAACTAATCTATCTATCTATCTAAAAATGTTTTCTGGCTTTAAATAACCTGCAAAAGGTTGATTAGCCGTATACAACTAATCTATCTATCTATCTATCTATCTATCTATCTATCTATCTATCTATCTATCTATCTATTGTTTATATCTATATTTCATTCTGTTCTTATGTATCATACAGTTCATACCTATATTGCCGGTTTGTTCATATCTATCTCAGTGTTTTTTTTTATCTCTCTCGCTCTCTCTCTCTCTCTTTCTTTCTCCCTCAAGAGCTCATATTGCAATTTTTCGTTTTATTGCTTTTCTTTAGCACTCAGTATTACTGGTTCCCATATTGTATTCATTTCTATGCTTGGCTATCTATCTATCTATCTATCTATCTATCTATCTATCTATCTATCTATCTATCTATCTATCTATCTAATTATCTTTGCTTGTCTGTTTTATATCTATCTATCTATACATCTACGTATCTTTCGATCAACCCGTTCATTTCAATCTATTTTTCTAGCTAAGATTGTTTGCATCTATCTATGTATTTAAATATATGTTAATAAATACACATATACATAAGAAATTGAACATTATTAAGTCTATCAAAAATAAAAAATTACTTAATCAAAGAAATGAACTAGCTATTTTTTGCAGACATTGTCAAAGGTTTTCATTAAATAATGATTAAAAAAGAAGAAAGATGAAAAATGAAACATATATTTTGATCTTTGAATAATCATTTTTAAATAAGTAATACTAATATATATGTTTTAAAGTAAGTATAGTCTATTAGTAATTAGAATTAGGAATAATAATTTAAAATTGTATTTTAATATGACATATCCATATTAAAACGACCCTTTTGAAAAATAAATTTAATAAAGCAAATTTAACAGCAAAATTAATGTGCCGTAAAACTTTTCGTCAATGAAAAAAAAATCAGACGACGTGCGATAAACGGATGTCATCAGTTGTTGAACAGGCACCCCTACCCAATCTTAACTTAACCTCATTTGGAAAGTAACACATATTTTGATACACAGGTTATCAGTGACAATGAATCCCCTACCGCCCCTTGTCAAAATGACTGAATTTCCACGTAACCTTAGCAGCTAATATCAAGAACGTATGTGCTTATAAACTTAGTAAATTTCAAAATACGTTATTCCAAAAATAGCTTGAAAAAGAAATAGCACTAAGGATTTTAATTTAATTCTAAAATTAAATTTAGAGTTTTTAGTTTCTGTTCTTGAAACATGGTAATTCCTGTGTAGCAATGGGACCATATCTTCAAAATAGTAAATTTATAATAGTTATGCTCTGCAGAATTTTATTGAGCACTGTTATTTTAAAAAACAAAAACAATTAATAAGAGCACCGGATTAGAAATCTTACTGTTCTTTCTCATTATATATTATATATATATATATATATATATATATATATATATATACAGCGTAACCCGGATATAAGAGACCCGGATATAAGATAAACATGGATATAAGAGAGATTCTCTCTGGTCCCAAATTAGAGCCATACTTACCTAAACAAAATAGAACAAAACCCGGATATAAAAGAAACCCGGATATGAGACTTCTTCTCCGGTCCCGACAACTCTCTTATATCCCGGTTTCACTGTATATGGATATTAGTTCCTATTATAGTTGAGCACTGCCCACTCTAATTTTATACTATGGATAGAACCAATTTCGGAATATCTCTTAAGAACATTCCCACGACAAACAAACGGGATTATCATCAGATTGGCCCTACAAACTGAAGAATGAGATGGAAAGCCTATTTTTTCTTCTCGCCTGGTACTACTCATATGACTACGAAAATTACGGTTTTAAGATTTTGAAGGCAGCACAACTTATTGAGGCGCTGTCCGGTTTTGAAAATGATCTACTGGGTATCATAAACGAATTAACCTTCCATAGGAATAAAAACTTTTTTCAAAAAAGTCTTTATAATAATAAGGATATGTATAAATCCGGTAAAATTTATGTTAAATCCAATTATACAGGTAAATTTTAGGTAAGTTATCTCCCAAGGATTATGACACCTTAATTAAAAATAATTTGACTAAAAGCTATAAGAATATTAACACTACAACGTTTAACCTGACTGATAAAATTACTTCTGTTAGCAAATCTATCACAGACGACAAATTATGATTCAGTGACCGTATCACTGATACGTAAGTGTATCACATGATAAAGATGCATATATTCTATTAAAGGACCATAATCTGGATTTCAGATCCCAGCCATGCACACGTCTAATTAGTCTTACCAGACCGGAAGTCGGAAGAATTAGCAAAACCATCTTGGAAAATACTAACCACTTTATTAAACGTACCCTTGGATACTTTTAGTGGGTTAACACTGCGGATGTTATTAATTAGTTCAAAGGTATACAAAATAAAGATAAGTTTACTTTTATACAGTTAGATATTATTGATTATTGTCCCTCCATCTCCAATGATCTTTTCACTTTGGCTTTGGAGTTTGCTGAAGAATATTCAAACATTTTCGATAAGGAATATGATATTATTTCGAAATGCAGAAATTCTGTTCTGATCTACAATGAGGTACAATGGACTAAAAAGAATTCCAGTGATTACTTCGACATCCCAATGGGTTCATTAGATTCTGTTGATGCCTCTGACCTGGTCGGATTATTTATTTTTTTTATAGTTTCAGTGCCTATGAATGCGTAGATAATGACAGTATTGGATTATATGCAGATGATAGCTTATTAATAGTTAGGGATTCTACAATATTAAGGTAGACCATATTAGCAAAATGATCCATAGGGAGTTATGGTCTTAAAGTTAAAATAACTACCAACATTAAACAGGTAAACTTTCAGGATGTTATCCTAGACCTTAACCTTTTTAACCTTATATAAAGGATAATTCGAACCCAGTATATGTACACCCTAATTATAACCGTCCCTCGTCAGTTATTAAATACATAACGTCTTCCATTGAATTGGAAGCAAAGAGGATTTTAATAAGCATAGCGAATTTAACAACTCTACCCTTAGAAATAGCGGTTATAAAGGTTCTACTATTAAGTAAAGAAATCCTATTAATTATGACCATAATAAAAAGAAAACGGTTAAAATTAAATTAGGACAAAAATTCATTAACCTTACTAGTAAACATTTTCCCCAAACTAATCCACTTAGTAAAATATTTAATAATAATATACTTAGATTAAACTATTGTTGTCCGGACAATCTCGAGAAAATAATTAAAAAACACAATAACAGAGATTCAATAGTTATAAAAAATTCAAAAGGTATGGCGTATTGCAATGGTGCAGTAAATTATACTAAGTATAATAATACTAAGACCAGCACATGTAATTGTGGGAATTCCAGTAATACCCAATACCAAGTAATTGCTTAGCTAGTTCCCTAAATTATTTTAGTACTATTTTTACACTTGAAAAGCCGAGTATTAATTTTTTTTTTACATTGGAAGCACTAAAGATTAGCTTAAAACCCGTTGGTATCAACATGTACTATCCTTCAACAATAGTACTCATAAAAATATACTTCATTGTCAAAGTACTTTAGAATTTATAAGAGAAAAAAAACAAACTCCTCCTGTGAAATGGAAATTAATTAGGAGGGCTCGAACCTTTAATTCCCTATCCGCACCATGTTGTCTTTATCCCAATGAAAACTTGGAAATTAAATCTAATCTTAACTTTAATATACTAATAGATTGTACTTAGAGTATGTTGAATTACCATATACTTGTATGTATTCTGATTGGTCATTATAGGTTACATAATAATGTTCTCCCTATTGAGTGGGTTTGAGTGGTTTTGAAGTCTTAAAACTCTTTAGTTTGCAATCAAGACCATCACTTGATAAGACACTAGAAGTATTGAAACAAAATGGCTATATTTATAGCGATGTTATAGCAAGAATATGTTATAATTTTGAATATATATATATATATATATGTTTATCTATCTATCTATTCCGTTCTGTTCATAACTATCTATCGATCACGCTCTCTCTCTTTCTGTCCCTCTTTCTCTTTCACTATATATATATATATATATAACGTCATCCACAGACAGACTGTTTCGTTGTTTCACAGCTCATCAGGGTGGCTAGACATCCGGTTGCCTCTAGCTATGATCGAAACCCGACTGAGTTGGTGTCAGATTCTACCACTAAGCCGTCGGCGCACAGCAGGGATGTAGGTGGATTTTTAGCGTATTTATTTTTAGAAACACGCCCAGTGACCGACAGTGACTCAATTCGCTTTGCGAAGAGTCTCGCTATATTAGCTATAATAGCCACTGTTTACAAACCCATACCTCCTCCCTAGAGAGCTCAACTGGAATTAATTTTTATTTCAGGAGCCAATATAACGTCATCCACAGACAGACTGTTTCGCTGTTTCACAGCTCATCAGTGTGGCTAGACATCCGGTTACCTCTAGCTATGATCGAAACCCGACTGAGTTGGTGTCAGTCGGAGATTCTACCACTATATATATATATATATATATTACATTTCCAGATCCCAAAAACCTTTTGAACGAGAGATTCGATGTCATGAGCCGTTGCATGTATACATAAAAATTGCTCTTAAGTTAATATGAGGCTGTTTAAAAAAAGTATGTACATTTCAATTACCCCCCCCCACGGACTCATTTATAATAACCTTGCTTTTATCCTCCCTCTCCCATCTTCTTCTCTTATCTTCTACGAATCCTCCTACTTCCTTTCTCACACACTCAGCACCGCGCGTTTGATTATTTATTTTTAAATATAATATAGCGTTCATTGTTTTTTTGTTTTTTAAAGAAAGGAGGTCAGTTGAAAAAAAAAAAATCGCCTGATGACCCCGTAAGTTTGAAAACAAGGTAGCTAAATCAACTGACCTCCTAACTTTTCAAATTAAATGCTGTCCAAGTTATATATATATTTTTTTCACACATGTATTGTGAAATTTTAATATTACTGATTCCTGGTCCAGTTCAAGTCTATTAACCTTTTATGCATTATATATATATATATATATATATATATATATATATATATATATATATATATATATATTCATGAATCATTCATCCAAAAAACAAATAAAATTTAAATTTAAATTCAAACTCAGCGTTGCGACCGCACGTTCCAAAACAATAACACATTTCTCATAGCATTTTTCGGATTACATCTCTATTTTCGTTGTCCTCTTATTACCGAGAAGTAAAAACAAGAACAAAATCTACTTCCATACCTGATGATGTCTGTAGGAACAAACGAAAGCTTGTAAAAAATTAAAAAGACCTTATGCAACTGGAATTTATAAACAGGGATCATATCATTCATATACGGGTTCGGGGTTGGTGTATCTTATTTATATTGTTTGCGATTATGTATTCTCGCCATTTAAATCATTAACCTCTATATTTCTTTTTTGTATGAATGTTTCCTGAATTTATAAATTATAATTGCACCCACCTTTTAATTGAATATATATATATATATATATATATATATATATATATATATATATATATATATATATATATATCCGTTCATACCTATCTGTATATCTATCTATCTATCGATACCGTTCTGATCATGTCTATATCTGCCGGTCTGTTTATCTCTCTCTCTCTCTACACACACACACATATATATATATATATATAACCAGTAGAGAAGACAATATTTAAGAATAAAAATGACTATAGTAATTCATTTCGTATTTTGCTTTGATAAAGTCCACATTGGACGAAATGCATCACCGATTACTAGTTTTCCTATTGTCATTTTTATTCATAAATATATATATATATATATATATATATATATATATATGTATGTGTGTGTGTGTGTGTGTGTGTGTGTATATAAACATGACGGTTTGCTATCTATCTATCTATCTATCTATCTATCTATCTATCTATCTATCTATGGCAGTCTCTTCTTGTGTATGTATGCTTCTATCTATTTATCTACCTGGCGATTTTAAATTCTTCATTTTCTTCTGGTGAAGAATATACGTCATGAAATGTGCAGTTTAATTATAATATGAAACTCTTTTTATTTTTTTAAAAGCATTTTTTGTCTTACGTACCATGTCCTTCCAGCATGCTGGAGATCGTCATCCACTTCAATGGGGACGACGTGTGTTCCTGTAGCAAGAGAAGTAAGCCCCATGAAGGAGCCGATGAATTCCGAGTAAACGCCCAGCTAACTCGAACAATTTTCTCGATAACATAAACGTGTCGAAGGCAACGGGAAACCACTGCACTGTCACACAAAAGAACAATTATGGCAATGCACAACGCAAACCAGGATTGTCAGCGAATTAAGTGGTTCTTCTTTGGGAAATTATTGTGCATTTTACAAAATCCCTTTTTCTATTAGTTTCTTGTTTAGATACGTTTTCTTCAATGACTTGCCTGAGGCCATCAGGTTACAATCGTCTGAGAAACAAATCCCTGTTGGAATAAATATAACCCTTTACCCCTCTAACGATAATGAATGCTTCTTCCAGGCTGAGCCCTTTACCTGCTATTCTCTGTGACCTTGTCAACAAAGCGGGCAACTTACTTTATGTCGACAAGACGAGCGCAGACTTGACGACGCCCGTGTTCGGCTTCTCAGCAAAATAAAGATATAAATAAAGAAAAAACTATACTATAAAAGATGCTTTGATTTTCTGTCCGTCACACACCGGCTGCTTGGGACTTTGCATACACGCATGTAAAGTATTTGCCTGTGTCTATGTTATGCGTGTCTTACATTGCCCCATTTAAGGAATAAAAGAAAAGAAAAGAAGTTTTTAAAGCCCTAATAAATCAGATAATTATAAGATTCAATTGAACTCCGGAAATTAGGTGTAAATAAAAAAAATATTTTTTAAATAAATTTTGTAGTAATATTTTACAGTCTGTTGTAAAATATACATATACATATATACATATATATATATATATATATATATATATATATATATATATATATATATTCGTATGAAATTGAAAAGATGAAATGGATTGCTGTGTCCCAAGTATTCATTTCTATTTCTGTCTATCAATAAACATGTATAAAGATAAAAAGGTAACGGAAATGGGCGAACCTTTGAAGTCATTGTTAAAACTTAATATATAAATATAATATAATATATATATATATATATATATGACGTCACACATTATGAACTGGACAAAGTTCGACAATTATTTTAAGACATTTTTATGTTTATACATTCTTTTCATAGATACAAATATTTAAGTAAATGCTCTGTTTATAAGAAACAGTATTAAACAACATTTACCGGCCTGAATGTCCGAGAAATTCTCACAGAAAGGATCCGAACCTGTATCCTATACGGTACCTTCATTTAGCATGACGTGCATTTACCGATTTGGCCACGAAGGAGCGTTCGGTTAGCAACGCGAATTTACTGTATTTAAACTTCAATCTTCAATCTCTCACGTACATTCATATCTGCTCATGGCGTATCAAATGTAAATAAATGACGTCACACATTACGAAATGGACAAAGTCCGACAATTATTTTAAGACATTTTTATGTCTATACATTCTTTTTATAGATACAAATATTTAAGTAAATGCTCTGTTTAAACAACTCAGGCCGGTAAATACTTTTTATTATAAAACAGAGCATTTACTTAAATATTTGTATCTATAAAAAGAATGTATAAACATAAAAATGTCTTATGTATATATATATATATATATATAAGTACCTCCAAAGAAAATTGATACCAAAAATTTAAATAAAATGAATTTTTAAAAATGAAAAATCTTTCTTGTCTCGGAGTATTATTCTAAATTTATTTCCAATAATTCGCCGAAAAAAGAGCGTACCATAATTACAAAATGCTCCGGACATGATAAAAACAATGTTTTGTAGGTACCTTCATGAGATCGCTAAAAACAGAGCATGGCATGATGAAAAAAACGCCAAACTTGACAAAAACTTTTAGCATCTAAATATTTATGTTTAAGAGGAAAGGACAAAGTATTTTTTCCCTCTTTTTAGAACATTCTGAATTTTGATTGGAAAACCTTATTTCTCTTCGTGTCCAGCGGAACTACTAAGTGACATAAAATTTTAGCGCGTTTTATTCTGTATGACAGACATTAATTTTGAAAATCTTGCAAAAATAAAAATAATTGTTAGATTTTGATATATCTTTCAGAAACTATTCACAAATGATGGAACTTATTATAAATATTTTTTTAAAAATCATAGCAATTTTGTTTCATATGTATTAATCCTCACCCATAACTAATCGTACGAAAACTCTATAATTTCAATTTTGGGCAGATTAGTGATTATATTAGTTAAAAGAACAAGGCTTTGTGGAAATCAAATAATGCTTTTTGGGGTTTTTTTATAGTTGGACCACCTCTACCTGAAAATCATCTCTGAATTGCAACATACAAAACTCAATAAAACAATAATATTAGTTAATTTCAAAAGCTTTTAATTGCTTTTATTTATTTTAATGAAGATAGAAAATATTGTCTGAAAGCAAAAAGCTATTTCGATGATAAATGAAATATTTTATTATTTTTACATTATGTTGTTAATTCTTCTAAAATTAGGGAAAAGTTTGTACAATTTAACGAATGTTGTTATTATGTAGATATATGTTTACAGATTATAATTTCCAAAGCTTCTTACGAACTAACGAAAAAAAAAAAATGTGTCAATAATACGACTGCAAATCAAATATACGGAAGACCGGAAGTATCATGCGTGCAATAAAAAAAAACCGTCACGTGGATTGAGTTTCTGTCTAGTATTTAGCGTAAATACTAAATTTTTAATACAATTATTCGTTATTTCTTTAATTATAATAGATTTTTACATTTAAGTTGTTAAAATATTATAAAATTAGTTAAAAGACGCATTCAGTTTCGTAAATGACTTTTGAGATAGATGTATTTTTGCGAAACACGTGTCGAGAAGTTAATTTGATTTTTCAATTTCACCTGAGGAGGGTACCTACAAGTATCAGCATTATCTTATGAAATATAAATTTGTATTTTATGTACACTTCTGATAAAATTTCATAAGAAAGGTACCTATAAATTGATTAGATACCTTTCTTATGAAATTTAATCTCACTCTTATTTTAATTTCTTTATAATATATTGTCCATAAAGCATCGTAAACGTAAAAGTGAAGGCTAAGTACAAAAAATAAAAAATTAAAAAAAATAGAGCGCTGAATGTTTTCCTTAAAAATAACGAGGTAAATAATTTGTTCACTTAAATCTAAATAATTTCACTTCTCTCCTTCCGTAGAATAAATTATTCTCACGTAAGCTATCAAGTGACGCGAAATGTTATGACCTGTTTTGTTTTATTTACAAACTACATCTTTTCTACGCAAAAAAACTAAGTAATGCTTGTTTCAAATTATTTTAAATAAACATTATAATTTCTGATTTTTTTAAAATAAGTTTTGAAAAAATTACAATTGTTTTTTTAAAAGATTTTCAAACTGAGATTTTCACGTTTTTTTATAAAATGGAAAAAAATGGTTGACATGATTGATTATATGTCAATTTTTCTGATAAAAAAAAAAAACAAGATTTTTAACGAAAATTTTGGACTTGCTAGGAACGATTAAGAAATGTAAGAAAATGCCCCAAAATACTTTAATGTATTCTCTTAATAAAAACATAAACATTTAGACGACAAAATGTTGTTTTCCTCAAGTTTGGCGACTTTTTCATCATGAAATTTAAATTATGATAAAATATTATTATCAAACTTTTTAGCGATCTCATCAATATACCTATTTAGCGTCAAAATGTTTATGCTATTATTAAGAGGTACGACCAAAATATTTTTCTATTATTTAATTATATTTTTTATCCTTTTTAGTACGTTCGAAATTTTGGTTAAAATTTTGTTTTTCTTGCGTCAGCGGGTTAAGTGGAGGCATAGATTACTATAGAAAGTTTTAGCTGGGTTTTTTCGGGGTGAAAAATACATTAATTTGGAAATTATTGCAAAATCAAATAACTGTCGAATTTAATGAAATTTTCAGGTCTTATTCAAAAATTAATTGAATTATTTTAGAAATGTTGCTTTCTTTGCAGACAATCTGAGAAATCTTTTTAGATCTACCACTCACTTTATTATAAGAAATTTTAATTTTGATTCCCAAAATTATTTATATTAGTTAAAATAGGGACGCCCACTTTTCGCTAAAAAAAACAGCATAAAATGAAAAAGGTCCAAAACTTAATAAAAACAAGATTTTATCGTCAAAATGCTTATGTTATTATTAAGAAGAAAGACCAAAGTATATTTTAATTATTTTCTAAAAAATTGAAACCTTTCTAACAGGTTCGAAATTTTGGTTAAAAATTCCGTTTTTTTTTTGTTTTGTTTTTTTTTTACATGAGCGACGTAAGTAATTTTTACAAGGAAATATTTTTTGCGCTCTTTTTCCAGTGAAAAACACATTGATTTGGACGTTTTTGTAAGAATCAAATAATTGTCCGATTTTAATGAAACTTTCATAACTTATTTGCAAACGAATTAAATTATTTTTCAAATATTTGTTTTAGAAAATTTTGGTAAAAATTATTGTTTACATATGTTACACCCAACTTACTTATGAAATTTAGAAAAATTAACTTGTATGTTCAAACTTTTTCTTATTAGTTAAAAGTAGGACGCCTTGCAGAATGTAAATCATCCATTTTTTTTTCAAACTTTTACTCGTTTTCTGACAATCTGCTCTAAAGAATGTAATAAAACTATAACATTATTTAATTAGAAAAATTCTTCATTTCTTAGGACATAATTCTCTTAAGAAAAAAATCGATGAATTTTCACAAGAATTTTTAAAAAATTTTGATAATAATATTTTATCATAATTTAAAAATCGTTTAAAAATCTCCCACACTGTATTCTTCTGATGTAATCATATTGTAATTAAGTAGAAATTATATTTACGAATCAAAAATTAAAAAGTTTAATAAAAGCCGTTTTGCGCCAATATTTTTAAATAATATTTTTTTTTACTTTAAGTATCACAATTTTTCATCTATAGTTGTTTATGCGTAACATTATTATGAAAAGATCATGTATCGTCCTCTTTTTACAAAGAAATTCGGTTGTCACCAATTCGTTATTCGTTGCTTACGTTTCAACCGGTTCAAATTTAAAGTAAGTTTTACTTTTTTATTTTCTATGTCACGAAATATTTTTATTTAATGTATTTATTTGAGTGTGGGTCATAAATCATTGAGGTACCTCAATCACGGTATTTCATCTCAGTTATTAAATTTATAGTATTTTAAATTTTATTATTTTTTCATAAAGCATCTTCAAACGTAACAAAAGTCAATTAAATGTTATATAATTACTGAAAATATGTTAAATTGTAAAAATTACTAAGTAGTTAAAAAAAAAAAAAAAATAAATGGATTCACTTCGATTTCGTAAATTTATGTTGATTCTGGTCAACCATACTCGTCAACACCTCGTAGCATATCGATGACTTCAATAAAGACACGAAAAAAAAAAAGAACCTTGTATACTATTTTTATGCTATAAATACGTAATATTTGTTTTAAATCAGATTAATCAAACTTTAAATTTTCTAATTTTACTGAAATCACGTGTCACAGATACGTATTTTATTTTTGAAAAATTTTTAAATTCGATAATTAAATTTGATTTTAAAATTTGTTAAGAAATGTCCGCCAGTAAACAGATCTTCTGAAATCGAGTAAATATTTGACATCCCAATCAAGATAATTTCTATTTGAAATACATCAGATTATTTTGCTTATTGAAAATAGTAAATTTAATCCTTTAGCTTTCAATTAAAGCTTGAAAGAAATTTTCAAAAGTGCATTTTCATTTTTAAAAATTCATTTTAAACGTTAGGCATCGAAACTTTATACGGAATTAGTGGAAGTAACTAATTAAAATCAAAACTCCTTAGAGAAAAAATATTTTTTTTGCAAAACAGAAACACCAGATACCGAAAATTTGCTCTTATCGTAAAATAAAAAAAAAAGCATTAAAACTAAAACATTATTTAATTAGAAGAGTTTTTAATTAATTTCACGAATAAGATATTGTACGGACACTATTCTTATAAGAAAAAACATTTCGAGGAATAACGAATTTTTACAAGAATAGATTTCATTTGTTTTAATTTTAATTAGAATATTTTATTAAGGTTCAAATCTTTTAAATTTCTACATTTCTTTAACTAGGTGATATTGTTATTAAGTAAATTTGCTCATCATAAATCCAAAAAATTAGTACAAATCATCAAACAGCAATATTTGAAAACAATTTTTTTTTATTTCGTGTATAAACGTGCTGAATTTTTGTAGATGGGGGCGTCCATACACGACATTATCAGGAAATAAGATCGATAGCTATAGTAAATTTTAATTTAAAGTATTCAGTAAAACATTAGATTACAGAGAATATTTTCCTAATTTTTTAAGATTACCGAGTACTTAAAAATTATATAAAAAGGTGCTAACGTTATAATCTTTAATTATTTTTACAGATAAAACCCACTTTCCATAGAAAAATACTAGATAATCATCCATCTGTCATCAAGCTGTCAACAAACTGATAAAAACTCTACACCTTAAATAAACAGCTACTGCCATGATAAAAATGCATTTATGCGATATTTTAAACTTAATGAATACTATTTGTTTCATATCAGATTAATTATACTTTAAATCAGCTAATATTCCCCAAATAAAGTTTCAGAAAAGTATGTTTTATTTTTGGAAGATTTTAATAAAGAGAATTATATTCTGATTAATGATGGCTAAAACTTGCGCTAAAAGTTAGCAGTTTCAAAATGAAAATTACTTCAAGTCAATTTAAATTAGTTTTTAAATATAGCAAAGTATTATACTGATTGGAAATAATAAATTTAATCTATTAGCTTAAAATTAAAACTAAAATAAAAGTTTAAAAATGTTAGGCATTGCGAATCTGTTGAGGT
>OZ010581.1:92520187-92602687 GCA_963932145.1 Acanthosepion lycidas | reverse complement strand
ATCTACAATGAATTTGTGAAAAATGCATTTGTAATAATTTTTAGTGCGATTTTGAAAATAATCCTGTTACTGATAACAGCGTTTTTATTAAATATTTGCCTGAAAAATCGAAAAATGTAAAAGTTAATGCCATTTTCGGATGAGAAATAGTTTTAAAAGAATTTTTTTTTCTTTTTTAAATTCATTTTTAAGCATTCATTTACAGTTGCATTAATTCTTGACCGTAGACAATCCCTCTTTACATATTTGTTATGAAAAACTATAGGAACATCGTTCATTTATGGTTGAATTAATTCCTAACCACGGACATTCACTCTTTTGTATTTGCAATGAAAAATTGTAGTAACATTATTCATTTAAGGTTGCGTTAATTCTTGATTTCTTACGATCCATTTTCCTCTAATGCAATATTTTTCTAGAATAAAACTACTAGCAGTGCAATCGTCCGATTCACTGATATTTGAATTAAACCTGGCGGCAGACAATGATTTTTCTCATCTGATCTCTTTATTTAATGTGCATATTTGTAATAAAAGATATTATTGGTAATAATTCGTGAGAGTTGAATGTACGCATTGGGATTTCCTCGAGCCTGAGAATAATAATATATATAGAAACAATTACGTACAACAAATATTTTCTTCCTTTTGAATGAGCAAATTTTATATAAAAGTAGAACATGATGATGTGTATATACTGCTACTATTTTACCTAGTATTACGTACCGCATAGTCGGGTTATCTGCGACTAAATCTGTTCCCTTACCAGACCTTTCTGGTAAGGATGATGACTAGTCTTTCAGAAGGTTTAAAAACATGTCATATGAATGGGCTGATGAATACTTTCATGGAATCAACAAATATCCTTCACAGTCGGGAGGATATAGAATTAACTAGGTTGGTGTTTAGGCACGCCATAAGCGCACTGGTGGTGTTGGACTCTTCAGCCTTCGTTAATGTATCCAACTAGGAGAAAGAAAAAGCCTGTCGTTTGGCAACATTCAATGATTTTGATTGGTTCTTCTTTTTGGGTGCTTACTCTTCTTGCTTAGAGGGTGGACTTGACTCGTTGCTATGTTTTTCTTCACATTAAAAATTAATACATATGCATTGCTTTACATTGTAAGTCACAATTGAATCTTGCGATGGTCATGCTCGGGAGCTATCATATAGAACTGTGCTTTTTGTACATACGTATGTGTGAATTTCTGATGGAAGTTTGAATTATTTAATTTTATTTGAATGAGCAATTTCGAATGCATCAACTGTACTATCAATTCATATCATTATACAATCCTAACATCTAAATTCTGAAAACAAATTGTTTGGCATATGCAACACTGCAAGACCCCAACTCACACTGATTGAAGTTTTTGAATGATAGCAGTTAATCAATAACTGGATATTAATAGAAAACATTCAACCTGAATCCTGTTAAATATTTTGATACCCTTTTTTGAGTACCATCTTCAAATATTTCTTTCAGAGCAGTCGTTGTGTCAACATGGTTTTGTGCTAACGTTTATACTGAAACAATAAAGTATATTTGAGCACAGCAACCATGATTTCAAATCAGTCTCTCCATTCTCCATAGTTCTGTGCAACCAGTGTTGTAGCATTACCTTCGGACTATTTTTTTCCCGGTCTTACAGTCGGAGCAAGCGGTTCATCTTTGTTTTGAAACTTTTAGGTCCCAATTTTACAAAATCATCCAGCAACTTCCCTGAGCAAGTTTGGGGCCAAATTACAATGTCTTCATACACAGCAATTTCTGTGTTTGCCTGTACTATATTTTTATTTCCATTAACTTTATCATACCTGTCCTTACCGCATGCACTGGAGCTCTTTTCCTTTGGTACATCATCAGTGTCATCTTCAATTTCTTTAACAACGTTAATTCCTGCAAGATATTCCTCCTCAACTTTTATTTCTATATTTGTCTCCACCATATTCACATATTCTCCAGATTCCTCCCCTCCTAGTCCTGATGTACATTCAGCATCCCCATCTTTGCATTTTGCTTTAGCTACATATTTCTTCTGTAGGAAAACATGTAAAAATGCAGCACATTTTCTTTCCTCGCGTTCTCTGGTAGCTTTCAACTTGCGGTAAGCCGCACCACTCATTTTTTTGCTGTTTATTCATTATAATCGATAGGAAATAGAAAAAGAAACAAATATGAAAAGAGCATACCCAGCGGCATAGGGTATTTTTATTTATTGTACTAAAATACAATTTGGCACAAGGCTGAAAGTGGGGTTGTAAAAAAAGGTTGATAATGTTTAACTATTCTAAACTCAGCTAGACACATTCGTGACACATTCGCATCTTATAATGGCGTAAGTGTTGCTTAAAATAGAAGGAAATAATTACAGGAGTTTATCCTATACAGCCAATGATTGTTTAAATCATTTCTTAAATTCAATTTTAAAAATTTACTATCCTTTTTTTCTTATACATTTTTCTTGTCCCTTTTGATTTCATTCTTATATTCAATATAATAATTTAAAATTTAATCCATAGAAAAAGTCGTAATAAAGAGAAAATTGAACATTTGTATTAAAAAATCATGTTCACCTCTAATACTTGCATTAAAGATTAACTTATTCTCCAGAGAATTGACTGACAATTACTTTTTAGGCAAAGTATCTACGCCATCATTATTTTGCCGGCGTATACATTGTTATTTTTTATATCCTTACGGCATTATGAAAGATGGTAATGACACTAAACTAATAAGGAGAGAAATATTTAATAAATATATTTATTTCCATCAGTTCAGCCGGTTATTAAAAAAATATTCGTGTTTAAAAAAAAAAAAAAATAAAAGGCAATATTAAATAATTACATTTCTGACTTAATTTGTTTGGGTTTTGGGGGGTTTTTTTAAAGAAAAAAATCTTTACCCTTTTTTTGAGTTTCTACTACTCAACATAAAAAAATAATTTGGATCAATAAAGAATCTCTTTCTCCCAGATGTGCTTGGGGTGATTATACAGTTGAGTTGGAATGGAGATTCTATTGTTTCTCCTAAAGTAATATTTAAAAATATTTAAAAAATCATTTCGGAAGAATTTAAAGCGTAATATGTTCAAATTTTAAATAATCTTAACTTACCTTTTTATATTACAAACTTAAAATTCTTAGTATGTATACTAATATAATAATAATACTAATATAAAAAGTTAATCTGGTAATAAGGACTAGATTTTATTTTTATGAAAATTTTTAGTTTAAAAATCTTTAATTTTTTAAAAATTTAATGTAGAATGTTGTTATTTTCACATAATAATTACACAATAGTGATTCTAAAATAATAAGCTTTAATAATGGCAAGTTTAGTAAAAACATTTCAAATGTAAACAAACTTTAAATGGTGTATATTTCTGGTTCTAATTTGTTACGAATGTTTTTCTTATTTAAAAAAATATATTCAATCTTTTTCTACTAAAAGAACGAATTGAAAGGAAAAAATACATTCATTTTGAACAAGTTTCTACAGTTGATAAGTTGGGTGAGATTCTATAGTTGAGTTAAGATGGGGCGGAGATCTTACAATTGATCAGTCTGGGGGATTCTTCAACTGATCCGATGCTTTATATCAGCTTTTTCCATTAATAAAGGAAAGAATTGGTTATGTTCAAGATACGCACAGCTGAATTTTTAGCTTTTTTTTTTTAAGGAATGCCGCCTTAAAATTAGCAGCAGGAGTCAGCCTCGTACACTCTTTTTGTCTGATTTTTTCGGGAAAATAAACTTATTGCTTTTCACCTGAATTGTTACATAACTTTCTTTTACAATAATTTACTTTAGAAAACTTTTTAACAAATGAATTAAAAGCAAATCAAATATATTTTCAGAATTTCCTGAAAAATGCAGATCAAAAGAGCATACGAAGTTGGCTCCTGCTGCTACGATGAAAAGAGCATTCCTTAAAAAATAAGCTAAAAAATTTGGGAGATGTAATTTGAAGAGAAGCAAATGAACTGTTGTTTTTTTTATGAATAAATAGTTTTAGACTTCTTTCATAACGTCAAAGCAGTTAATGTTGCAAAAAAATAATAAGGGGGTCATTACTGTGCAGGAAACGGTAAAATAGCCTCTTCCTAATTTTTAAATTTAAATGAAGGCTGTTTTGTTCTAAAAAAAAACAGCCTTCAATTAAAATAAAAAAAGAATTAAACTTATATTTTCAGATTAACTGGTTTTTACCAAGGATAACTGTTCAGTCCACTCATAAAATATATCATGGGTAATCTTCATTGGAGTAATAAAACAATAAAACCTAAATATTTCTTAAAACCCATGTGCGTTGTAATTTACTATCTGAATCAACTATAGTCCATATTTTGATTCAATGATTTTGCTCTTAAATCTAATCAGTATCCCGTGATATGTAAAAGAAAGCATGGAAAATTTCAATTAATCAAATTATTAATTAAACATATTAATAATAGTGCAAATATATTCAGATTTCATGGACAATGAGAGAAAGATATAATCAAACAAAAACAGGCGATATTTTATTTTATTTTTAATTTTCCTCCCAGAAGACGGTTTGGGAAAGAGCGCAACTTTAAAAAAATGACCAATTTTTTTCTCCATAATTATAATCATAAAAATTTTAAGACTTCAAAGAAGACGAATTTTTCTTATTTATTGAAACAACTTTAGTCTGAATGAAAAATCGATTCGTAATTTTTTTTTAAATACATTAAAATCTCGGAAAATATGCTATTCTACATTGAGAAATTTTAGCCATAGATAGATTAAATAAATCTTTATTATTATTACAAATATTTCATCTTAAACAGAAGGGTTCGAAGGCTTTCAAAATTCACTCTAAAATTTTTAAATAAATAAAATGTAGGCAAATTGCATTAGATGAAACTTTGTTTTTCGATTGACCCAAAGGTAGAAAACACTGGTTTTAAAACTCCACTAGAAAAAAACACGGTCTGAAATTATTTTTTGAGTTTTTAAAAAACAAAATTAAAATTTTCAAATAACTTCTTCAGTGTGTTCACATTGTAAATTTAATTGATTTTTATATGTGGTCTGCTCGTTTTTGATCTTTCTAGAAATGTAAAAATTAGCGATTGGAATTTTTTTTCTTCAAATGACCAAACGTTGAAAGAGGGTTTCAGTGAAACTGTTAAAGTGATAAAAAATATTTTCTCAAGGTTTTTTCAAATCAAGGAAGCTGTTCGTTATAAAATTAATTTATTAATTTTATAATGAATAAATTAATAAATAATTTCATTAAAATTTCAACATGTTCACAATTAATTTTGAAATCATTGAAAAAAAAAACATCTTTGGACATTTTATTTTATTAAAAATAATTCAAAAATGATTAAAAATTATTTAGGTCGATTATCGCAATCTAAAAACATGGGGTGAAGCGGCAAATATATATATTTCTTGTACAAAATGTACAGTATAATGAGGATATCTCTTGGAATGTGTCCTTGTGGTCTTGTAGTCGCAGCAAAAGGTCGTTCACAGTAGGGCCAGATCAAAGTACCGGCATCTCAGACAGTCGTCCGAGCTTATTAAAAGCTGAGGTCGACAACAGGGCGGCATGTCATGTGTTTGGGATCTTTCAAACAAAAAAGGAATGAATGAGAAAAAAAATTGAATTTAGAAATATTTGATTTCTTTTTTGTAACAAAAATAAATGATTGCGCCTTCAATTTTTTAACCCGCAAAATGCCGCCCACATAAAGTGCCGTCCGGGGCCCGGGGCACGACACTCCCACTTGGACCTCCACTGATTGACCTGATTCTTTTTTTATGTGAAATTTTGTAACATTTTTTACAGGTAAAAAATGACTTTTTTTACATGGATTCAGAAAAATAGCCAGCAAATCGAAAAGAATGTTTCGGCTTCCATAAAAATGACTTATTTATTCAACATTAAGAAAACATGAGTTGATTTATAGCAGTAAGCAAAGCTTAATAAACAAAATTAAAATGTTTCTTAAATCACCTGAAAGCAATCATCTACTTATCATCTCATTAACATCTCATTAATATTAACAGCAGCATTCTTATGGACAGGTCAATCAGCTAATTTACTTTTTGAAACCAGATACTTGGATAAGCGAAAAGAAAAGATCAAAGACCCAGTACCAAAACAAACGGCAATCCCACTCTGATAATATACTACCCGACCACTTACCAACCTCAATATAAGTCCAGAAAAAATGTCGAGGTCAGCCTCCTGGTTGGTCCGCACCACTCTACCCAACCCAAAACTAATCAGAATGGCTGCTTGTTACAAAGAAGGAAACCTCTCTCTCTCTCTCTCTCTCTCTCTCTCTCTATTTCTCTGTTCCAACGTACAGCTACGGAACCAACAAGAAAGATATAAGTTTGTATTTATATTCAAGAAAATAAAGCTTCCAAAGTAAAGTTCACTATGTTTCAATTCATTTTGAATGTAAAAAAAACTGTAAAAACGTTCTATGCCAACCTCAACAGATTTTATTGCATCCCAAACATTTCTCCTGCAATAAATGGGTTAAGAAAAATAATTTATTTTCTCGCAGATTCTGACCCGTTTATTCGTTAAATCTGTTACCGGATGTATTAGTTGGGCTTTTTCTCCATTACTGAATTTTTCCAGAAAAGTCAGATTAATAGTAATGGGGGATTTCAGTGAATGTTTTGTTATTGTTGTTTAAAGGAATTCAACTTTTACTCAAGGTAAAATATTCTGTTTCCTGTCAACATGTCATATTTCATTTGATTTCTGTTTTGAATATTCACTTTTTTGCCAGGCAAGGTTAATGGACATCTGCGTGCGTAAACGTTAATGACTAGCATATATCTGTCGGCGAGAAAATTCTGTAAGATAATAATCTTCATTTGCTACGTTGATTTCTACTTTGATTTTAGGTGGAATCAGTTGCGAGATTAGATGACAGGATTATATACTAATATTAGTAAATAGATAATAGGTGCATTGGAGTTTTCTCTAACAAGAAGAGAAGGACTTCACAATTTAGGCCGGTTGTTATTAATGTTAAAATAAAATTACAAAAACAGGGAATCATTAATGGTTGAATTAATTCTTGAACAAGGAAAATCTCTCTTTATTTGCAATAAAAATCTATAGTAACATTAATCAAATGTAAAATTATTAGCAGTGCAATAGACCGATCCATTATTATTGAAATTAAACCTAGCGTCAGACAATGATTTTTCTCATCTGTAATGGATTTCCATAGTATAGAAAATGTCCAATACATACGTGTATATCATACTTCTGCTCTCTTTATTTAACGTGCATATTTCCAAAAATATATCGTTGGGGAATATTTCGTGAAAGTTGAATTTACGCATTAGGATTTGCTCGATTTCCTCTGAATATATATAGAAACAATTACGTACAACAAAGATTTTTTCTTGAGCAAATTATATGGAAAGAATATGAAATATATACGGAGATATATTGGTAATATTTTACGTACTGCATAGTCGGGTTATCGGCGACTAAACCTGTTCCACAATCTGACCTTTCTGGTAAGGATGATGGCTAGTCTCCGAGCAGGTCTAAAAACATGTCCTATCAATTGGCTGATAAATACTTTCATGGAATAAACGACAATTTCTAATAAAAGATATTGTAGTGGAATATTTCGTAGTTTTAATGATATCAGATCATTGCCAAAGTTCGTGCCCGATTTTTAGGGTTGATATAAAATGTTCACAGCTTAACATTGTCGTTTGCTTTGATGCCGATTTCTGATCTGTCTTTTGCATCGTTCAATTGCAAGTCAGATTGTTTTTCATTTTTTTTTTTAATTATATCATCCCATGCAAGGCATTGAAGCCACTAAGGCACAAGGGGTTCGTGAGTGTGGAAGAACAAGCAAAAAAAAAAAAAAAAGAGAAACATGAAGCGGGGAGAATACAAGACTAATCAAGACAGTAGACAGCGATGGCGATTGATAGCGATTGATTGAATGTCGACGTTTTGCCCACAAATGTGTGCTTTAATGATGGAGGATGAAAACTGCACTTTCGCCATATTATAATAAACAGTATTGAACAACATTTATCGGCCTGAATGTCCGAGAAATTTTCACAGAAAATATTCGTCCTCCGACAGGATTCGAACCTGTATCCTATACGCTACCGTCATTTAGCTTGACGTACCTTTACCGATTTGGCCACAGAGGAGCGTTCGGTTAGTAAGGGCGAATATTTTCTGTGAAAATTTCCGGTAAATGTTGTTTAATACTGTTTATTATAAACAGAACATTTACTTAAATATATTTATCTATAAAAAGAATGTATAAACATAAAAATGTCTTAAAATAATTGTCGGACTTTGTCCATTTCGTAATGT
This sequence comes from Acanthosepion lycidas, assembly GCA_963932145.1. NCBI lineage: Eukaryota > Metazoa > Mollusca > Cephalopoda > Sepiida > Sepiidae > Acanthosepion > Acanthosepion lycidas. The sequence continues at coordinate 92,594,329 of OZ010581.1, read as the reverse complement.
GTGACGTCATTTGTTTACATTTGATACGCCATGAGCAGATATGAATGTACGTGAGAGATTGAAGATTGAAGTTTAAATACAGTAAATTCGCGTTGCTAACCGAACGCTCCTCTGTGGCCAAATCGGTAAATGCACGTCATGCTAAATGAATGTACCGTATAGGATACAGGTTCGGATCCTTTCTGTGAGAATTTCTCGGACATTCAGGCCGGTAAATGTTGTTTAATACTGTTTCTTATAAACAGAGCATTTACTTAAATATTTGTATCTATGAAAAGAATGTATAAACATAAAAATGTCTTAAAATAATTGTCGGACTTTGTCCATTTCGTAATGTGTGACGTCATTTGTTTACATTTGATACGCCATGAGCAGATATGAATGTACGTGAGAGATTGAAGATTGAAGTTTAAATACAGTAAATTCGCGTTGCTAACCGAACGCTCCTCTGTGGCCAAATCGGTAAATGCACGTCATGCTAAATGAATGTACCGTATAGGATACAGGTTCGGATCCTTTCTGTGAGAATTTCTCGGACATTCAGGCCGGTAAATGTTGTTTAATACTGTTTCTTATAAACAGAGCATTTACTTAAATATTTGTATCTATGAAAAGAATGTATAAACATAAAAATGTCTTAAAATAATTGTCGGACTTTGTCCATTTTATAATATATATATATGCATACATGCATACCTGGCGTAACAGCATAAATGTCCAAATCGTGCAACAGCATTATTAGCCATCTCACAAAATGTTTAATATCTAAAAAAAAACAACACTAAACTGAGTTTATTTTTTGTTTTCAGATTAGACGATTAGCCACCTTGATTACATTTTCCGTAAGAATCACCGAAAAACCCTTTGAGTTATTCAGCTAGAAATGAAAAGTTACACTCGTTTTGTGTCAGACTCACTGTCCACTCAAACGAGCAAGGGTTAGAGGAAAAATTATTCGTAACTTCAGTAATGGTACCAACATTCATACTCTGGCTTCCATCTTCAAAGTTCGTTCAGGAACCATCAAGAGAACGGCGAATAAGTTTTTAAAAGAAGGGAACAGTAGAGAGGAAAACTGGATCAGGAGGTCACAACGGGAAGGGGAAGTTCATTTCAATTTAGAGCTAAAAAGATTAATTTGAAAAGGCTTAAAAATGAAATCGTACGTGAAATGTGTGAGGCACCTTGTTACTCCAGGACAGAAAGTTAGAAGGTTAGAGAGGGCGAAGATCGTCTTGAATAATTTGGAAAAGGATCCTGATATAATAAATATATATTTGACCTTCATTTAAATTCTTCACGAGCTTCCGATACTTAGCTCTGATTAATTAATAATGAACATGTCATTTCCGTTTATGATAGATTTCATTACGATTCTTTTGTTAAGATTAGAGAGTAATTATACGTTCTTATTGTTGAAAGTAGAGTCCAATAGTGTTATAAAAACTTCGGAGAATTCCAGTAAAATATATTTAATCCTTTCTAAGATACAAACGTTCAAATCTTAATCTACAAATGAACTATTTTGCTTTTACATGATTCGGACAATTTTTCTGTTACACGCGGTATATATATATATATATATATATATATATATATATATATATATAATTTATGAGTGACAGCTTGACAATCTTCTCTGAAATAGAAAAAGAGACTTTCTTAGATCATGACGTGGACAAATAATGAGAATACCATTGACAAAACATGTGAACATCGTCGGATATTTTTATTGATATAGATTGAAGAAAGAGTACCTGCAGAAGTTGACTCTCAGAAAACACAATGAGGCCAAGAAAAGTAAAGGTAAACAGTAAGTATGATTTTGTGTGACAGGATGGCAGAATAGGAACACTGTGAGAAAGAAAAAAGAAGTTGTGGAGAGCAATAATCAACCACCTCCTGGGATTGTAGCACCTGTTAGGGTTCCAGCTCTGGGAAAATAGTGACCCCCCCCACGAAAAAAAAGAAAAAAAAAAGACAATAAAAGTATAAAAATAAATTTTTATAGTAAAATATAAGCAATACTTTTGTAATGTCAACAAACACTCGTTTGACACTTTTGTGATGCCAACGAATACTTGTCACTTTCGGAATGCTCGTTGTAGTAGAGACTTTGTAATCGCAGATACAACTATAATAACGCCGTTGAACAATACTGGTGACAGACGCCTTCGAATATCACTCGCACTTGCTCGATAATACTGGCTCGAATAGTAACCGTGTAGTGATCCGAATAGAAAAATAATATAGTCAATAGAGTAGAGAATAGAGATCCGTATAAGTAAATAGAAGTTAGACTAGGAATAACAATCAATTAGACGTCACGCGATTTCCTATTCATGCGTTTCCTCTATGGTCACGTGGTCACGTTAATTCAATAATGGGAGTGCCTATGTTTGATCAATGGCGATCTATTTTCAAACTCAAGTGCCAGAAGTGATACTTTATTCCAATATATCAAATACATTTTTATATAAAGATTTACCAATAATATATATAGATAAATTACCAACAATACTTATTTATGGTGAAATTATCAGCAACACATATTTATACTGAAATTACCAGGATTATATTTTTATAGAAAAATCACCACAATAGATTTTCTGTAGTTGAAGGCATAGAATTGCATTCAAAATATATTTAGTTGAAGCCATAAAACTGTGTTCAAACTATTTATATTTGGGCGTTAAATAATCCATAGAGGCTAATACGCCGCTAAACAAAATCAACCAACCTAATTTACCAGCACTATTTCCTCTTCCTTCACGTTCGTCCTTTCACTTTTGCTAAATTTTCTTTTACATATTCTTGTACTTTTTTTGTTTCTCTGTTCACCTCACCGCTTGTTAAAAAATTCCTAATCATTTTCATTCCATAAGTGAAACAAAGAAAAAAAAAAAAAAACGACCCATCATCACATTTTAGTTGTTGCTTCTTCTCCCTTCTTTCGCTTCTCGTCTGCTTCCTTGGAATTCACTGACCGCTTAAATACTGGCAGCCATTATAATTATTCTCATTGTCTCAGTTGGCACCAGAACTGAGAAGATATTCGACATATACCCAGACGTTCTTCTCTTTTCTGCGCATCTGCTGTCATTTTTCTGACTCTTATTGTTAATGCCATCCGACCTAATCTCTTTAATTCTTTTTCAATTTTAGAAACGCAAAAAAAAAAAATGTTACGCACATTTTATGAGTTAATTCAATAAAGTATGTTTCATATTTCAACGCCTGGTATTGAACATGGCTTATCAAACTAATCTAGCCTTGGCCCTCTGGATCGATTTTTACACTCGTGCCTCTATGCATGGTTAAGATATGTTAAAAATAGCGAAAATCGAGAGAACATAAGCTTTTAAACTAAGATATATTTCACTTGTTTTGAAATTATCTAAATGAATCATTTTCATTATTATTCAATTGTTGCATAAATTCGTGTTTTTTTATATTTTAATATTTAATATTTCTTAATAATTCTTATGAATCATTCAATAATGTATTCCATTAATTGTTTACGATTGGCTGTCAATGATCCTCTAACTGTTCAATACCTCTACGATAGAAATCACTAGATTTTGGCTCGAAAAGTTCATCAAGTCATGTTTTAAGCTCCACATCGTTGTTGAACAAAACACCCCTCAGATTGTTCGAAAGTGACCGGAAAAAGTTGGTAGTCTGAAGAGGTTAATACCGGGGAATATTGTGGGTGTGGCAGAACTTTCCAACTGAAATCTTTAATTGCATGTTTGCTCATGTTAGCGATGTGAGGGAGAGAATTGTTACGTTGAATAATCAAATTGTATCGCCACTCAGCTCTTTTCGACTGTTCATTTGTTCAGTATACAAGCTTAGCATTGACCGTTTTGTTACTCTGGACATTACTGAGTGAAAATGACGAGTGACAGTAATATAAGAGCTTGCCATATTCTAAGCCAATTCCATAGGGGTCTGGTGAGGTTCTTCTTTAATCAGCGCATGCAATTGGTTCTCATCAAACTGAACAGGTTGACCAGAATGTGGAGAGTCTGTGAGTTAGAATTTGTCCTGCTTGATATGAGAAAACCATTTCTGCGACGTTTTGCGGGCAATAAAGTCACTAGCGTACGCAGTACAAGTGGTTCGAACAGTTTTGGCAGTATTGTAACTTTGGTTAGAAGCAAAAAGAAGAAAACATCCAACATGCTCACTCATGTCTACTTGCCATTCTATCTTAAAGGGGTGCCTAATAACAACAGTCTCACAGGATGACTAGAGTTACTAAGAACCAAAAAATTCTACGAAATATTATTCTTCAAGATCATTCGCAGAACATCAAAAAACAAGGAACGAATATATTTAACACACTAATATTATTTTATTAGCTTTACACTTTGGGGCCGCCTCAATAAATATATGAAAATATTTTATATTTAATATAAAAGTGATACACGTTGGAATTTCCAAACGAACGCATTATTTCGCCTACTGAGGAAGTGTCCCAGTGGATAAAAGCCTAGGTTGGCGTAAGAGGTGAACAAAAACATGAATTTTTTTTTTTTACTAAAGGGAAATAACTGAAACTGAGATATCCAGAAAAGGCATGGCACGTGGAACTAGAACAATCTACCCCGGTAGACGAAACAAAGGTTTCGATTAGTAATTCCAACGTATATCACCTGAAGAAGGCCGGAGCGTCCAACGGTCGAAACGTCATTAATATGTCAATAAAGATGAGCAGAACTGTCTGAAAAATGTAAATAGTTGCAATACCTCGTCTTAGAATTATAGTCAAATAGTAACAGATTGATCGAGATAAACGCATCTTCGAAATGCTGAGAATTTAAGCTAAATATATGGTTTAGTAGTTTAACACGCCTGATATCAAGTTTTAGGCTTATAAATCGTACCCAATTCATATTTTCATGTTAAAATAACGGTTTTTGGCTGTTACAATTTCATTCAGCTTCATATTATTAAACAAAGAAATGGACTTGATAATTTTAAACACACAGGTTATTTTTACACGTAAAATTGATTACTTCGCACTGTTGCTTCTTAAGTAATACAATCTCTGTAACTCTCACCGAATTGCCCATGAATGTGTGGCAAATGGATAGAATTTTAACGCTAAAAACATTGATTTAATTTCAAATAGCATTTAGAGTTTTTTAATCTTCAAAATTCGTTTAAACCGATCAACTTTTAATATTTACTGAGGCGCAAAACAACAATACCCCTCCACTATTTTCCCCAAGAATGCTAACCAATTTACAGATGATAATAATGAATCTGTGGAAAGCGAATTTAGGTAATAATGGCACCGTTAAAAATGGCACAAGTTGTATAATAAGAAAAAATTTCCATGTGATAGTAGTTGATCTTATAATCTGTTTTGTAAGCAGATCTTCTTGTTTCATTTATTAGCTAATTTGAGTTCCGTGATACGACTGTGGTAAATCCACTGAGATCAATCGTCTGTACTTGACGGTTCCCGGACAACTGAAACAGAAGTCCAACTGTCCTCCGATTACAAAGTTAAATTTAAACAGTTTAAAATTAAACAGCTTCTGGTGCTTAATTTTAAACTGTTTAAAGGGTTTTTTTTTTTTCACTTGCACCATTATTACCTGTAACATTATTTACGTTCACCGGGGAGAGTCATGGTCGCTTACGTCCTAAAGGAACATGGCACTAAAAGGAGATAACTCCTCTTATATATAAAACTGAAGGAAAATGAATAAATAAAGAAAATATACTTTCCTCTAAACAAGAAACGAGAATATGTCAGGTTCATTAGTACGAAGACACGTGCTAATTAAACACCTTCTTCTCCTTCCGCCCAATTGTAATAGACTAATATAAATCTGTACATTTATGTATACACGTCTGGGCAAGTCCATTTCGCCGTTCGCGGTATAACAGAATGTATGGTTAAATGTGAATTTTAGTTACTTTGGATTTAAATTGACTATAGTTATCACACTTATTTTCTGATAATGCCGTGTATGGACATCCGTATTCAAAAAATTCGTCACGTTTTACTCAGAATATGGCTAAAATTGAAAATCTACTTAGGTGTTGAGTCACTATAATAATTATTTTAAAAAAATCTACCAACTAAAGAAGACATTATCAACCAATATGGTGTTCAGGCGCGATTTTATTTTATAAGCGTTGATTCTGCGCCTTATTATGGCGACGTTGTGTCTGGTTCAGGTTAGTAAAAAGGGAATACTCTGGAAAAAAAATAACTGTTAAAAAAAAAACATCCTCTGGATTATTTTTCAGCCAAACAGAAAAAAGGAATAAAACCCGCAATCATTTGAAAAGATATATGTGTTAGTCTGCCGACTCGGATATAAGCAATGTCATCGACCTGTTAAAATACTATTCATACACGACACAACTGGATAGGCAGGACGGATAAAATTTTCAACAACGAAGAGAAAAGGATGTTAGATTTCGAGATACAACGTAGCCAAAAACCGACTCCGGATAACATATGAAAACTGACAATTTTTTTATTATTTTTTAATACTCACAATTTTTTCTATCATGCTAAATCAGATGATTTCGTTGCATACATTTGCTTGCAAATACCCTTCACAGTTGTCAGTCAGTTATGTGACATATGCTTTGGCGATCATGTATCTTTCGATACATGACTGACGAGGCAGATTTATTCCCGCAGCAGGTTGCCGTTTCTTTCTGCGATAGACCAGTTGACATCTAAGGCTATAGAACCCGGTTTTTCCTGCTATTAACCCATAGCTAGTTGGAGAAGAAGAGGATTTATACCTTTCCCAAGCACGTAAGTGAATATAATGGATTCGACTGGAATTTAAACACGCTCTTCGCAACTATACAAATCCATACCCTCCGCTATGAGATAAATCGTAGAACATGTATCTAGAAAAATCATTTTTATTCTCCAAAAAATTATTAATATTCACTCGCAAAAAATTATTACAATTCAAAATATGTTTCAGCTTTAAATAACACACAAAGGGGTGATAAGCCGTAAAAAACAGATCAATCAATCACACCTCGTTCAACAACAGACATTTCCTTTATTACGTTGACCTATCAACTACGCACATGTCAGAACATTGACAACATCTCGTTATCCTCGTTGCTTTTAAATCCTATTTTTAAAATTAGCATCGATGAAATCCCCACTAAGAATCACTGAGACACTAGACATCAAATACATCTCAAGGACGATCGCATTAAATATATCCTAAAGGCATTTGACAAGGTGTGGCATAGAGAGTTACTATACAAGCAATACGATATGCAATTCGCACTTGGTTAACAACTATGCATTTTGTCATCTTATAATTGATGTTTAGTCTTTTCTTCTCGCTTTTCTTCACTGTCTTCTGTAGGAGTTATTGTAGTTCCCTTTATGTAGGCGATTGATCTTATCTTGCTCATCTCACATCTATTATATTGGCTGTAACATCAAAGCTTCAGCTTGCGTATAATGATAAACACTCGCGTGTCAAACAAAAGTAATGCCTCCTACTAAATTGCTAACTCTTTTAATGGATATTTCGCTTATGCTCTGGTTCACATTGCTCCCTGGTCTTTTGAACAGCAGTCGAAGTTTATCTCCTGTAATCAGTTTAGGATTAACTTTCCGGTACCGTCATCTCATTCTCTTTCACTCCAACAAACTCTTTGCATCTTAGTGACATTGTGGCATGGCCCAAAAGTGAATTGATTAAAAAAAAATATCCTATAAACATTACATCATATGAATATTTAATACGGAGAAAGGTGTTTGAAATTTTATGTTAATCTTGTAAATATAAAGCTAATCTTCTAAGTCCAAAACGAAATATATGGAAATCTTTTAAAGGACCATACTCCTGTGAGATCCTTTCGTAATACACAATGTTTTCAAATATTTAGACCATACCTGTCATTGTTAAAAAAAAACAACTTTATTTACTGGCGAATCGATTAGAATACAAACTTTCTAGAATTAATACTCTTGTAATTTTCTGATGGTGTGTTCGGGTAGCTATGAGTAAAATAAAAGGCTAGACTGAGGTTTCTAACATTCGGTCGAAAGAAGATAAGGAAAACTGTGCATTTCAAAGTCTGGAGAAGGCAACAGAAAACCTATCCATTATATTTCCCAAGAAGTCATGTCAATTCACAGGGAATAAAGAACATGATCACCTGTTTTCTAAAGAAGCATGGTATTTAAAAAAAATATTTTCATAGTGAACTCCTCACCTTGGAGAATGTTTAACGGATGAATCTCAAAGGCTATCACTATTGTTTAATGAATTCCATCACAATGGTATTATAAATTTGTTTTTTAATTTTAGTTTTTTACTTTATTGTTTATTCCTGTTTTACAACTTACTTCCAAAGATTCTGGTCTCTTTTACAACTTATTTCCAAAGACGGTCCGTTTTACAACTTACTTCTATACACTCTGGTCCGTTTTACAATTTATTTCCAAAGTATCTGATCCGTTTTACAACTTATTCCAAGGACTCTAATCCTTTTTCCAACTTACTTCCAAAGACTCTGGTCCGTTTTCCAACTGATTTTCAAAGCCTCTGGTCTGTTTCCCAACTGATTTCCAAAGCCACTGGTCTGTTTCCCAACTGATTTCCAAAGACTCTGATGAGTTTTATAACTGACTTCAAATGACACCGATCTCTTCCAAATTAGACTCTGGTTGTTTTGTGACGAATCCGATTCACCCACGTCGCCAGAGGGAGCAGCGGCAGAAGGCTTCAATCCCGCGTCTTTTTTTTAGGAAACTGAGATATAAACAGAAATCTAGATTTGTCTTCTAGGCTGCTATCTATGACAACGCGATTAAGTTGAGCAGAATCATTTATATAAATATTTTTATGCCATTAATTTTACAAAGTAAACAAGAAAACTTAATTTCTTTCTCTCTCTCTTTTTTCGAAATCTGAGCTTCTAAGAGTTCCATATCAAATCTTATTTGTGTAAAGAGCCTCACTCCGGAATAAGAAGCAGAAGCAAAAAGCAAAAAACTATGTATTTAAGATCAAGACCAAAAAGTATTTACAGTCGATTTAAAAATATTCATTTTATAAGAGGTTCAGATAAAAAAAAATATGGAATCAGGAAACGTTAAAACTTAATATCTGATTTACTCGTCTATTTTTAAGATCTGGTTTAGCCTCCCCCACACTTTTCATTTAATGGTACTCCTGCTTCCAATTGATCTCACTGCCAAATCAGAACCCAATTTGAATGTGACACGATCAACTTGACTACATTCAAAGTTTTTGAACTGTTACGTCTCATACGGTAGGTCATTTTGATCTTATCCTGTTTATCATTCAAGATATTTTGAATGAGGTGGACCTCGTACGATTTTAACGCCCACAAAACCACCGTTGGGGAAATTATTATACAACCTGATAAAATAATCATGGTGTAAGCTGTTGTTTATTCACCACTGAGTTTAAAACGACGTAAAAAGAAAATAACCACATAAATATGCGATCTATATATATATATATATATATATATATATACATACAGTGTAACCCGGATATAAGAGAGTTGTCGGGACCGAAGAAGTCTTTTATATCCGGTTTTCTCTTATATCCGGGTATGGTCTAATTTATATACATTAACACAGGCTCTAATTTGGGACCAGAGAAAATCTATCTTATATCCGGGTTTCTCTTATATCCGGGTCTCTTATATCCGGGTTACCCTATATATATATATATATATATAAAATCCAACATATTAAATTTAAGTCTGTATCCTTTTTAACGTATATAGATAAAATAGATATCAGTTTAAATTTAAAGTGGATTTTTAAATTTTTATTTTATCTGTAAGTTTTGACGTAAATTTGACTTTAAATTTAGATTGCAGTACAATTAAATATTTAATAATAATAATTTATCCAACTAACACCGCTAGACTCAGAAATTCTAACCAGATCATGGCCAACATTGAAATAATATATATGTAGATTGTTATAGATATATGTATATTTCTAAAGAATCAATGGCTTTAACTTTAATCCAATATTTTTATTATATCAACCATTGATATTGTGGAGATTCTTATTTGAAATAGATAATCCATTTCTGATGACCGATGGGCGTAATACACGCAGTTTAAAACAAAAATAAAAATGGGCCGTCTATTTTAAATACAAGTATCCACTAATGTTTTTCCTTTCCCCTTAGCCACTACATCGCAGAGCATTGGCTGGGTCAAGCATGGATATATGTGACAGAATTTTAATTTTTATTCTAACTCATCATAATTCTATCACATATATATATATATATATATATATATATATATATATATATATATATATATATATATATATTAAAGACATTTTTATGTTTAACGTTCTTTTTATAGTTACAAGTATTTAAGTAAATGCTCTGTTTATAATAAACAGTATTAAATAACATTTACCGGCCAGAATGTCCGAGAAATTTTCATAGAAATATTCGTCCTTTGAAAATTTCTCGGACATTCAGGCCGGTAAATGTTATTTAATACTGTTTATTATAAACAGAGCATTTACTTAAATACTTGTATCTATAAAAAGAATGTTAAACATAAAAATGTCTTTAATAAATAAATTGTCGGACTTTGTCCATTTCTTAATATATATATATATATATATATATATATATATATATATATATATATATATATATATTGTGCATTTAGACATGTTTCATTAAAGACGACAAAGTACAGCAATTAAGCTTTTTATTTAATTTTTCTTGCGTTCGAACAAGTGTTTTCATTTCTGAACACACAATGTGTAGAAACTGTCCAAATGTTTTGTAATTCTGAGCACTTTCGGCAATACTTTTAGCTATTATCAAGGATGATTTTATTTTTATTTTTCAACTGCATGTATGGAATGTGTGTATGTTTCTAGAGTTATAGATGTGTTTTATTTTCCGAACACAGTCAGCATATTGTGGCCGTGTTCGTAGTTAATATTATTGTGTATTGGCCTTTTCTTTTTATTGTTAAGTCATTCAGGATTTTTAATCTTTTTTTTTTACAAGTGCATGAGGTTATTATGCTTATATTTCTATTAGTATATTTCGGATGGATTCGGTAGGTTTGCTTGAGTGTTTACAGGAATTCTAATGGGGCTGTGGTCGGATAGATATAACGTAAGTCGTCTGGATGGGCCGTATTAGTGTGACCGATGTAATTTATAGCTAAAAGTATAGCCAATGGGCTTGGAATTACAAAACTTTTGGACAGTTTCTACAGATTCTGTGTCCAGAACAGAAAATACTTAATCGAACACAAGAATAATTAAATAAGAAGCTTAATTGTAATACAAAGCAACCAAAAAGTTCTGTCTGTTTTTAAAGGAAAAAAAGAAAACGCAATTACACAGTATGTCTAATTTATATTTAATCTTCGAAGTAATCGCCATCGGCATCCAGCACCTTCTGCTAACGTGTCTCCAGCTGTTCAATGCCCTTGCGGTAGAACTCGGGGGGTTTTGACGCAAAGAAGTCCGTAAGGGCTTTGCGCAAGTCTGCTTTATTGGTGAAGGATTTCCTCCGAAGATGATTATCAAGGGAGTGGAAGAGGTGGTAATCGGATGGCGCAAGGTCAGGTGAATAAGGTGGATGGCACAAAGTCTCCCACCCAAGTTGCTGTATGGTATCCCTGACCACTCGCGCGACATGCGGCCTGGCGTTGTCATAGAGGAAAAGCACACCTTTGCCATTCACCAGTGCTGGCTCCTTCTGGCGCAATGCCTGTTGCACACGTTTCAATTGCTGCGAGTATAGGTCTCCAGTGACGGTTTGGACTGTTGGTAGCAGTTCATAATGAACCACTTGACGACCTGTCCACCAGACACAAAGCATAATCTTGCGTGGGTGCATAGGTGGTCTTGCGGTGTGAGGGACAGCATCCTGAGGAGAAAACCAATGTCTGGAACGCTTAGGATTTTCATACAGAACCTACTTTTCATCACTGGTAAGCACTCGATTAAATAAGGATGCGGTACGGTGGCGAGAAAGCAGCGATTTGCAGGCTGCCACTCGTTGTCCCTTGTGGACCTCCAACAGCGTTTGCGGAACCCACTTGCTCAGTTTGTACGTCTAGGCGGTGCAGGTGAAGTCTAACTGTTTCATCAGAAACGTTGAACTGTCTTGCAAGTTCCCCGCACGTTAGACTACTGTCCTTTTCAATGGCCGAACTTCTGGACTCCGTCATTCAAGACCAGTGGTCGTCCACTGCGCGGCTCATCATGAAGAGCCAAATCCCCCGACTTGAATTTTCGAAACCAACGCCTTGCAGTACGTTCATCCACAGCACTATCCCCAAACGCTTGACAAGCTTGATAAGCCCAATTTGAAGTTGTAAAGCAAACATCCCCGAACGAGATCTCTAGACACTTCCATCCATCTCACAGCTGTCCGGCTTATAACTGATGACCGGGCACGGTGCGCGTGTTTTTTTATAACGTCTGATGAAGTTCCTACTTCCGGCTGTACGAATTTGAAAACAATTGCTACACGCATTTCGTAAATAATTAAACTTCATTCAATGACTAATCAAAAAAACGTACATAACTTTTTTTGGTTACCTTGTAAATTGTCGACCGTCTTTAATGAAATATATATATATATATATATATATATATATATATATATATATATATATATATATATATATATATATTGAGGTCAAAACCAGTGGGCTTGGTGTTGACCTCAGTGTCCACTTTTATATTTATCTACTACCTTTCTAATATTAACCACTTTTACCCATAAATATAGCATACCTTAAAACTACTTTTTATCATTCATATATATATATATATATATATATATATATATATATATTTGTCTGACGACAGCAAAGGGCGTGAAACCAAGGGTCACAAACTTATATCAATCCAATTAAATATGTTAGCTCTATCACTGATATTGAGCGCTTTTCAATAAGTACCGTGCATATATAGTATATAAATAATATATATGAATGAAAATTGCATACTTACATGCATATATATATATATATATATATATATATATATATATATATATATATATATATATATATATATATATAACTATGAACCTAAAGAGCCAGGCAAACCTACCTACGTTTCACTTACGCAGATCGTCAGGGTACGCTTTACTCGTTTTGGAGGGTTTTTTTTCGTTGGACTATGGACGATTGTTTTCGCCTCAGTTATATGTTCTTAGTCCTTTCTTTTTTATCCCTTATTTTTTCTTGGGTATTGGTTTGTTCATTTACAAGCCAAAACACCTAAGGTTTTTCAGACGAGTATAATTACTTATATTTATATCATTATTTTTATTATGTATATATATATATATATATATATATATATATGTGTGTGTGTGTGTGTGTGTGTGTATAAATATATATATATATATTTATATATATGTGTGTGTGTATATATATATATATATATATATATATGTATATATATATATATATATATATATATATATATGTATATATATATATATATATATATATATATATATATATATATATATATATATATATATATATATATATACATAGATTGGTGACAGTGTTACAATTATTAGTTCTGTCAAACATCTTGTCATGTTGCAGTGCTTTTTTTTATTACATTAGTCTGTCCGATGCTTCATAAAAATTAAAATCTCCCAATCTACTAAATTTCCTGTAGCGCACATTCACAAAATGTTGTCGATCCACCAACACTTTCGCCGAAAACTACTTTTTGAATGTCTCTCCGCTTTTTAGATTCGATTAAGAAAGGGAAAATTTGACAATTACAGGACACTTTGAAGGCAAGATTGACAGAGTTCACCCGCTCATATCCTCAACGTCCTTGCGTAAATGGATGGCAGCGCACGGTTTAGGAGAGCTAGCAAAAAGTCATAATTTACTAAGAGATACAAAGGAGTGGAAATTATGCAGAAACATGATTGCTAATGTGTTGAATGGACATGATACATTAATGAAAAAGTATTTTCAGAGAGTCCAACAGAATATTTGTTGCATAAAAATTATAGAAGGATTACTCGTAACGAAAAGTCGATCATTAAAATTAATCGATACCAAATATCTTTGCTAAAAATGAGTATACCCCCAGTTAAATAAAACCAAAGTATTATCGTCAAAATATTTATGTTATTATTAAAAGGAATGACCAAAGAATTACTTTATTATTAAATTATATTTTTGAGCCTTTTTAGAACGTTCGAAAATTTGGTAAAAAACTCTTTTTTTGTGTCAGGGGACGGAACCAAAGATTAGTATAGGAATTTTTTGCGTCGTTTTACAGGGAAAACGCATTGATTTTGAAATTCTTGCAAAAATCAAAAACTTGTATTTTACTTAAACATTCAGGACATTCACAAATGAGTGAAATTATTTTAGAAATGTTTCTTTTTTAGAAAATCTTGGGAAAACCTTTCTATATAATTTTTAACTACCCGGTGATTTGAAAATTTAGAAAAATATTCTTCGTAATATAATGTTTTATTGATTTTTTATGTATTTGGCTTAAATTTACCATAGTTTTCGGCCTTATTTTCTGATAATGTAGTGTATGGACGTCCGTATTTACAACACACACACACACACACACACACACACACACACACACACACATATATATATATATATATATATATATATATATATATAGGGAAGAGGCTATAGTTGTTCCAACGAAAGAAAAGTGTGTATATTAAAAACAAGAGAAAAACTTCAAACGTTTTTGTTTGTAATGTGAATTTTTTTTTAAAATATATTTATATTTGCTTTATTTTCCATAATTTTGCTACACGTGTTTATTTTCCATAATTTTGCTACACGGGTTTCCGGTCTCGCGATCCTCATCAGGAAAAGAGTGGATATTTCCAAATGTTATTAAAAGGAATTAAATTTTCCTATGTTTTTCAACGTTAAATATTCTCGATATTAGACATTGTCTTTTTTGTGTGTTAGTGAAGCAAATGTCTATCTTGAACTGGCACTGAATTCTGTGTGAAAGGTAATAACGCAATTAAGACTGGCCCGAGAAAGAGTGAGAAAGATATGCATATTCTTATCTTTTAAATGACTCCTGTGTATTCTTAAATCTATTTCCATTTTTTGTTTTTGTCAGCATGCGTACGCATACGTATATTCCATCTCCATACATAGGTACTGTCTTATTATAAGGAATTAATATACACATATTTACACACATATATACATACGCATACACACACATATACATACTGTTGTGGAATTATTTCGCAGTGGAGGCTTGTATTTGTACTAAATCGGTCCTAAATAGTTCAACGTAGAAAACGTTAGGAACTTCATATAATAGGTATTACGCAGAGTAATCTTGTTGGGGTCGCTGATTACTTTCGTATTCGACTAACTGTCGTCCGACATAGACGCTATTTAGTAACTGCCCCACGCAGTCACATGTGGCACAAGGCCGAATTTAATGTGGGGTTCCCGAGTCCGTAGGCTCGGCCAAAAATCCCCGTAGACCCTGCATAAACGGGATCGGGTCTGTCTACCTCCCCGGACGAAACTCTGCCCTTCGGCATAGCCTCGTCTGGGTTCTTCTCTGCCCGAAGGCAGAGAGTTCGACTGTCGTCCGACATCGACTATATTTAGTCACCCCCCACGAGGGCATCATGTGGCACAAGGCCGGTTTAACGTGGAATCTCCGAGCCGAAGGGGATCGGCCAAAAATATGCCAATTGAACCCGTATAAACGGGTTCAGGGTCGGTTTACCTCCCTGAAAGAGAATCCGCCCTTCGGCGTAGCCTCGTTCGGGTTTCTCTCCGCCCGAAGTCAGAGAGTTCAACCGTTCAGCCGGTCGTCTGACATCGACTGACCCCTGTTTCTCTTACTACTCCTACTTATATTAGGTAGGAGAGTATATTAACTATAGAATAGATGTGCTTCACTATAACACATACATACACATACACACAAACACATACACGCACACACTTCCTATGTTGTGTAGGGTTCGCGTGTGTGCCAATGAGCAGTTTCTTTTGGCCAATATGTGCACACAAACACACACACACACACACACACACACACACATATATATATATATATATATATACACCAGTACGTGCATGTACATGCACACTCCTCTC
This sequence comes from Acanthosepion lycidas, assembly GCA_963932145.1. Taxonomy (NCBI): domain Eukaryota; kingdom Metazoa; phylum Mollusca; class Cephalopoda; order Sepiida; family Sepiidae; genus Acanthosepion; species Acanthosepion lycidas. The sequence continues at coordinate 92,578,171 of OZ010581.1, read as the reverse complement.
TATGAATACATACTACTGTCTTATTATAAGGAATTAGTATACACACATATACATACATATATACACATACAAACACTTCCTATGTTGTGTAGGGTTTGCGCGCGTGCCCGTGTGTAGTCTATTGTTTTTGCCAATATGTGTGTACATATTCGTCGTCCAACATATACCCGCATGTGAGCGTGCCTGCATGGAGGCTAGTGGTTCTACCACTGTATTTGGCCATTATGCGTGCATACTGTGTGCTTTTCGTGTGGGGTTATCACCTGTTTATTGCTGGTTTAAATTTGTTTATGAAGTTTTTTTCTTGTATTTGTAGGTAAGAATAATTGTCTGTTTGGTATATTGGCATAATTTTAAATTCACACTGGTTACATTTATAGATGTTTTGTGATACAAAGAGTTTTCTGTCGTCTCGTAATTTTACGTTGCTTTTGTGCAAGGAGACCTTGTTGTTTAGCTGTTGGCTGATACCTATATATGACTTCTTGCATTTTGTGCATTTGAGAGCATAAATCACATTTTCGGGGTTGCAGTTTAAATGTATATATTGAGAGAGAGAGAGAGAGAGAGAGAGAGAAAATTCAGCGATATATATATATATATATATATATATATATATGTAGTGTAGGCCTGGGAATGAACACTGTTAACTGCAACCCGCTCTTCTGTTCAAAGTGGATACCAATTAGACAATTTCAAAGAATCATTCGCTTGCCATAAAAAGAAACACTTGAGAATAGGTATCTCCATTAGGTCACGTAAAGATTCGGCATATCACGATGAAAAAAGACTCATAAATCAACGGAAAAAAAGTTTTGTTTAAATATGTTGTTATTAATTGAAAGCTAAAGCATTAAATTTATTATTTACAGTAAGTAACATATTCTGGTGTCTTTCAGATAGAAATTATATAGATTGGAATGTCAAATATATGCTCGATTTTTGTATAATTTTCTTAAAAGCAGACATTTTCTTAAATTTTAAGAAATTTGTAAACAAACAAAATTTTGAATTTAAACTTCTTCCTAAAATAAATTTATATATTTTTGACACGTTATTTGAGTAAAATTAGAAGATTTAAAGTTAAATTAATCTGATATGAAACAAACAGTACTTACTTATAGCTTAAAAAAATTGTATCCAAACATTTTTTAACGATGTGTCTGAATTTTTTGCATGTCTTTCATCACGTTCGCAAATGACGAGTTGATGACAGACAGCTATGGATGATCAAAATTGACAATTTTTTAAAAGTAGGCAAACGCGGTTTTTCGTTTTTAACTAGTACTTTTTAAATATTAACATTTTTATTCAGCAATTATGTACTATTTATTTTTTTTATTTCATACTTTCTTAATTAGACAATTGTTTAAATTTTTTAAATCATTACATAATTGTTTAAACTTTTCTTATTAATTAGATAATTGTATATAAACTTTTCTTATTCAAACTTTTTCATTATATAATAATTTTTTAAACTTTTTTTAGATAATTGTTTAAAGCTTTTATTTGATACTAATTCTTTATTTTTTTAATTATATAATTGTTTAAAATTTTTAAATAGATAATTCTTTAAACTTTTTTATTAATTAGATAATTCTTTAAACTTTTTTATTAATTGTATAATTCTTTAAACTTTTTTATTAATTAGATAATTCTTGGACAGAGAAGAGAAATAACGAGACGACACAAATCACGTGACCTTTTTAAGGATTATGTCGCGTATACATTTCCATACATAGAAATTATGAACGTTTTTTCAATAAAAATTTATTTTTAAAATTATTTTAAAAATATTTCTGTTCAAACGACTGTTATGTGCTTTTCAAAGTTCGATTCGTAAATTTACATTTTCATTAACGTTATCATTGCATTACGTGCGTGAAAGAAATAAAGAATTTTAAACGATTTTTGAAGTATTAAGAAGTTAATGAAAAAAATTTGAAAAATGGGGAAAAAATTTGTAAAAAATACATTATTCATCGAAAAAATTTTATTTCTTCACAAAATAATGTCCTTAGTATAACGTATCTACAAAAACAGGTGGAAGCTTTTCTAATTAATTAATGTCATACTTTTTACATTTTTTTTTACAATTCAAAGCAGATTTTCTATGAAACCGCGTAATGTTTTACAAACAAAAACTGGTGATTTACTTTCTACAAAGTGTCCTGTTTATAACTAATAAAAAAAAATCCCGCGCGTGAAGATTTAATTTCTCGAAATTTCATGAAAATATGTAAGTGGGTGGAAACATGTTAAAAAAAATCTCTTTTTAACAAGATTTTCTGAAAAAAAAAATTCAAAATTAATTTAATTCAATTCTAATAAGTCCTGAAAGTTTCATTAAAATCCAACAATTATTTGATTTTTGCAAGAATTTCCTAAATTAACGTGTGTTTTCCTCGGGAAAAGCGCAAAATAAAACAAACCTTTTTTTAGTCTTTTCGCGCTGTCGTAAAAAAAACATAATTTTTAACCAAAATTTTCTACGTGTTTGAAAGGAGTAAAAAATTTAAAAAAATATTTAAAAAATACTTTGGTCTTTCCTCTTCATAACAACATAAACATAATTTAAACAAAACTTTGTTTTCGTTGATTTATGAGTCTTTTTTCATCGTGATATGCCGCTTTTTTACGTGACCTAATGGAGGTACCTACTTGAGAGTGAGACGAAATTACATCTTCCTGCTTCAAGTCTTTGCCCATAGTCTCACTCACAAATATATAGAAAAACTGTTTTCGTTAACTTACTCCGATAATGGTTACATTTTTTGTACTATTTTCGCATAAAAAAGTTCAAGATCCAAATCAAAACTGTAGATAAATTATCTAAAATTCATGCTTATATTTCCTTTTTCTTCTTTTCTGTCTAAATTTTATTATTTTGTCAGGTACTTTCGGCTGCCATTACCACGTATTAGATGTGGTCTGTAGGATAGACAACATTTTGTTGGCCATCTCCTGGTATCATTTGAACCGAGAATTATAATTCGAATGATTGAATGAAATATTTAATATGCTTATAATACGTATAACGATTTCATATTAATATTGTCATGAAAAGATTTGATGTTAAGCTCAAAACCATCTTCTGACAACTAACGGCCATTTTTTAGGCTGATCAGGCAATGGTCGAAAGCGATGATAAGAATGATGGATATTTCTTGCAGAGTACTGAGTTCTTTGTTTGTATGAAAACAACACAGACTACATAAAAAAATTATCAAGTATTCTTTATCTGTATATATCCAATGTTGCATATATAAATTACAAATTGCCACCCGTTAATACACAAACACACACACACACACACTCACACACACACACACACACACATATATATATATATATATATATATATATATATATATATATATATATATATATATATATATATATATATACTGCAGTTCAGAATTACCATGGGATGAACTTGACAGAAGAGTGAAAAAGAATTTAAAAGAGCTTTAGAATCACTGAAAAAATGGAATCAATTATCAAACTTATACTTTGAGAAAATTTTGCAAAGAATGCCAAACATTTTTGTTATAGTAATCAAGAGTAAAAGAGGATATTTTGACGAGAGCAAAATTTAATCATGATTTTTCTTTTTGTGATAATAAAATTTCTAATAAAATAATTGTTTCACTTATTTTAACCATGTATAATAATTTTCCATTATTTAAATTACTAAACACCTACTTTGGAGCCAATTGAAAACATTAGCAGAGGTGGCATCCAAACCTTTGAACTGCAGTGTATATATATATATATATATATATATATATATATATATGTATGTGTGTGTGAATTAAGTATTAATTAAGAAAATTACTATTATTATTATTATTATTATTATTATTATTATTATAAGAGATTAACATAAAACATGTTGAAATTGCTACACAAAAGCTTTCATGTTTCAACACTTTGATTGTACTTCTTCAGGCGATGGTAAGTAACTGGTAGAGAGAGAAGGAGAAAGATAGTGGGAGAGATACTCACTGGCCACTTAACTTAAGTACACCTGAAGAAATACTCTTTCATGTAAATTTCTAATCTGCTAGTAAGGTTGCACCAACTGAATGGACATATGCATTTAAAAATGGTTATGGCGACCTGCTGAATTTCATTTCATGCATTAGTATACGATTTATTTATTTAAGTGATTTTGAATGCAGCATAGTTGTTTGTGCTTGATGGATGCATATGGGCATTTCAAAACTTCTGGCATGCTATGATGTTCACAAAAACATCTCTTGTGTTTACAGAAAACTGTTAGAAAAATTGAAAAAGACCATCAAACAAAAATCTGTGTGGAAAATTCCTTTTTGTCGAAAGTGGTGGGAGGAGAATTATGTAACCCTCTCAAACTGAAAGAAAGGTAAGATTAACACAAACCTCCAATCATTAGAAAGGAGGTATACAGAAGAACACATCTGGGCACAACACGTCGAACCTTGAAGCAGATGGGCTACAGAAGTCCACACCGGGTGCCACACCGGGTGCCACACCGGGTGCCACACCGAGTGCTACACCGGGTGCCACACCTGTCAAATAGTAACAAGTAAACGAGGCGATCAAAAATTGACAATAGAAGATTGGAAAAACGTTGCCTGATCTGCTAAAACTCGGTTTCTACTGCGATATTCGGATGGTAGGGTCATAATTTTGAGAAGACAGCATCAAAGTGTGGCTCCCTCCTGCGTTGTAGAAATGGTACAGGGCAGTGGTATAAAGATATGGGGAAAATTTCTTTGGCATACGTTAGGCTCGTTGGTAGCAATAAAAGATCATTTATATGTCGTAGCCTGTGTAACTATTGTGGATGGGCATATCCTCTGGTAACCACTCCCAGCAGAAAAAAAAGAAAAGAATGATGTCACAATTAAAAAATAATGTCAGAGTGGTTAATAGAACAGAGCTATGTGTATCGCATTCACATAGAGAAAATACGGGATTTAGTGGAAAGTGAGATTTGAATCAAGGATGTGAAGCTAACCACTCTCCTACATGCAAGCCACCCATCTGTCGCTGGGTGGCATGCCACTAGCGTTTACAGTTGATAGCCTGCTGTTGGACAACCCGCGTGTTCGTCTCGGCAATGTTACCACTTGTGCACCGCTCGTAGCCCATCGTTGGCCCGCTGGTAGTCTGCGGGTGGCTGCCACCAGATGACCGCTGCTGTTGCCATCGGAGACCCGCCAGCGGGCCACTAGCATATTGCCTGTAGGATCAGAAGAACTATGGACACCAATTTTCGAAATTCTGCTTTCAGAACATTTTAGGAAACATTCCAAGAAGAATTTAGACCGACAAAAAATGGCACAAAATTCATTCCAAGAATAATATTAGGTTGGTGCAAAAATAATGGCGTAATAATATCGTTTTTTGACGTTAAAAAATACGTCAAAAAACGACATTATTACGTCATTATTTTTGCACCTAACCTAATAATTGTATAATTGTGTTTGTTCCTTCGTTAATTAGTAAGCAAGCGCATGCGTACGTCATGCCATTACCTCAGATAAATAACTAACCATTCCATTTAGACTACGAGCATAGACGGAAAAAAAGGTATATCAGTGACGCTGTTTGGTCTTAGTGAGAAAAAGAAAGTATACATAATAAAAAGAAAGAAAGAAAGAAAGAAAAGGAAGTTAAGGGAGGCGATAAGGCTCTTGAGCGTTTAATGTTTGCTTAAGTGAAATGGAAAACCTTCACAAATTTGAATCTTTTCACTTTTACAGACTTCTTTAACTACTGATCTGCATTAATACTGATGATTATTGCTGAAATGTTTTGTTAAGTTGATAAACTCAAATAGTTAACGATGCCACGGGGGAATTTACACGTGTTTTTTATAGTCGTAGAACTCACAAGGATCTTATTCAATCATTAACTTAAAAATTATGATACAGTGTAACCCGGATATAAGAAAAACCCGGATATAAGAGAGATTTTATATGGTCCCAAATCAGAGTCATACTTACCTAAACAAAATAGACCAAAACCGGATATAAGATAAACCCGGATATAAGAGACTTCTTCTCCGGTCCCGACAACTTTCTTATATCCGGGTTACACTGTACTAAAAAATGAATACAGTGTAACCCGGATATAAGAGAAACCCAAATATAAGAGAGATTTTCTCTGGTCCCAAATTAGAGCCATACTTACCTAAACAAAATAGACCAAACCCGGATATAAGAGAAACCCAGGTATAAGAGACTTCTTCTCCAGTCCCGACAACTCTCTTATATCCGGGTTACACTGTACAAAAAAATGAATACAGTGTAACCAGGATATAAGAGAAACCCAGATATAAGAGAGATTTTCTCTGGTCCCAAATTAGAGCCATACTTACCTAAACAAAACAGACCAAACCCGGATATAAGAGAAACCCGGGTATAAGAGACTTATTCTCCGGTCCCTACAGCTCTCTTATATCCGGGTTAAACTGTAATTAAAATTAGAAAATCCTGACATTTTCATGAAAACCTAACATTTCATGAAGTAGCAAGTGAATGTGTGTGTTTGTTTGTACGCGCGCATGTACGTCTGTGTGTGTGTGTGCGCGCGCGTACACGCGCATGTGCGTGTGTGTGATCATAATTGAGTCATCCATACTGCGAACTCAGTAGTCAAATAGATTTTTTAAATGAATAAAGAGTTTACCATTGTTCGTACTTTTCGTGATCAGAAAACTTAGACATTTCGATGGGAGAGAAATGTTTGATATATTTGGCTTTGTGACAAGTGTAGAATGAAAGAAAAAAATGGCCGTCCTAATTTGTATTAAATTTGGATAGACGCCCTCTTATCTTAAATATATTGGATTCTGTTAGGCATTCGATTGACTTGCTGTCGTACTTTTCAAATCAATAGAGAGTCAGACTACACAAATAAAAAACTATCTTTTGATCTTTTCGGACTTCAAAGCGAAAATCATAGAAAAAAGCAAGATATTTCTCATTAAAGGTTATTTTTATGTTTATATATTTTTTAGGCCTTTTATTTGATTCTGTAAGGCCTTTTTATTGGACTTGTGAGAATTTTTCTGTGTCTCGGTATTCACTCACGCTGGTATGCGCAGACACATCGACGCATAGACATATCGGTATTTTCTAAATTTAGTTTAGTCTGACTCAAGGACAAACGCGGCGGGACACACAGAGGTACTGAACACACTACATAAACGTCATCGATAAAATTTGCTAAAAATTAGTTATTCGCCGAACGGTTTGGGCGAAGCCCGCTCTGCTACGGGATACACTGATGGTGCAATGAATATCGATTCGAAATTAGAGCGCCGGGTTCAAATTCCAGTCTGGTGCGCAAATAACCTTGGGAAAGGTATCAAAATATCTCTTCCCCAACTATGGATTAAATATTAGGACTTGTATTCTTTAAAAAACAATGCAATGTTTCCTCGTGAAAAATAAATAATTATTTTTACAGCCCAAAATATGTTTCGTTTTAAATAACACACAAAGTGTTGATAAGCTGTAAAAAACAAACCATTCCATCAACTCTCTGATACAAAGCTACAGTAGCGGACTTCCAGGTCAGAATATAGTTCACTAACGTAATATGAAAATGCGATTTGCAGGTCGGGAACACTAGCATCAAGCAGACGCGGAAGTTTAAATATCTGGGAAGCATCTTGACAGAGGACGGCAAGTGCGGCACTGACCGAAAAAGCTGGGCAGGGTATTGCGAGTCTGGAGGATTTCTTTGGTAACGAAGAAAAGAATACTCATATCTGTTATCTGTTCTTCTTTACGGCAACGAATGTTGGACGATTTCCTCAAAGATGAAGAAGAGACTTGAGGCGATGGGGATGTGGTTCTACAGAAAGATGCTAAGGATATCATCGATCGAGAGAGTGAGCAACAATGAGGTCTTAGAGAGGATGCAAACAAGGAGGAGGTTTATATTTAATATCAGGAAGTGGCAGCTCAAGTTTCTGGGACAGATAATGAGGAAGGAGGGCCTGGAAAATCTGACACTAACGAGTAGAATACAGGGAAAGAGAGACAAGGGAAAACAACGCATGGCATACCTAGCGGGCTTAAGCAAGTGGATGACAGAACGTGGTCTGGGGGAGGTAGTAGAGGGGAGGAACATATTGTGAGCTGTAAGGGATAGAGGGAGGTAGAGAGCCATGATCGCCTACGTCCTGAAAGGACATGGCACATAAAAAAGAACGCAATGTATTAAAGAAGCTTGCTAACAGTTTCAAGACGCATCTTACATATCATTGGACATGGTGGCCAACACCGAGCGGCAACAGTCTGTTTCACGCTTGAACGCGCTTTTCAGTTCCGGTGCGTTCTTTTTTGGTTCGACTATTTATATAATCTGGTTAATGGTGCATTATGGGTAGCGAGGTCTATTGTATTATCCTAACGGTTATTATTATTATTAATTCTATATACGGAAACGGTTAATTGTAACTATTTTATAATGTTATTTGTTAACTTTTTACTTTTTATTAGTGATTATGTAATTATTTCTTGTTGATTATTATTATTATAATTACTTGGGTGGGCATCCGTAGTTTCTTATTTTATTTAGTATTTAGTATTTATTTACTTATAGATAACTGAAGACTGCGTTCAAGTATTGTTATTGTCCGAATTCCTTGTACCACGGTGATAGTCCAAGGTAGAACAAATGAAGAAGAACTCGAATACGAATATGGAATAACACAGATATATTACAAACAGGAATATATACAGAGAAGTAGAAAGTGTTAGTACGAACAATCAGGTTTAGTAGTAATTGTGTGAACGCGACTCTGTTTCGGACTGCCTCTGACTCGACTGACTGACTCGCTCGCTCTGACTGACAGACTCCTGACGGACTTCACTCCAGAATTCAGACTGAACTCAGACTTCAAACGGAACTCCCTGCTTCCTCTTGAGGCGCAGTATTTATTACGTATGGAATAGTCCATTATGTTATTATGGGTAAGGTCCCATAACAAGTATGAAACCGACTGTCGCCGCACGATGTTGACCTCAGTGTCCACTTTTACAATTACGAATTCGTTATCCCTGATATTTAAAACTTTGATCCATAAATATAGCATACCTCAATACCATATATTCATATTACTTGTATATCCTTGCTCGAACTGGCTTCTAATGTTCTGGGTGGAGCGGCTTGGGGATAGTAGTCGTGTCTCATGGGGGCACAGTCAGAGGGTAAAAGTGTTGACCATGTTCACCATAGTCTATGAATATAGAATACAGCGCAGTATGTAATCTGTTTAATGAAACAACGTTAAAGATTAATACTCACGAGTCAGACACTCTACTGAATCTGTCTATATCGCCAATACCACCAGCAACTGTTCTGTAATTCTTCAGTCTTCGATATCAAAGGTTGCCACTGAATATTCGGGAAAAACATGGCCGCCTTTATACACGTCGCATTGAATATTTTGAGCCTTCTGATTGGTTAACCCTTCTATTGGTGAACTATAAAATGAGTCAGCTCATTTTGACTGGCTCACTAGTACACCAGCTTACCCAAAATTTCCAACAAAAAGAGAAACTCGGATGAGTTCCAGCACGGAATATGTGATCGAGAAGCGCTATATCGAATCTGATTCCCTATTTCTTCGTCAAGAACAGTTGGTATGATGTTTGCCTGATAACGTAACTGTCCGGGTTTCAGTTCTCAGTGGATGCGCACTGATGAGTCCCAAATATAGGACGAAGCTGTTGAGGTTTCTTCTAGACTCGATGAATTACTTGATTATAAGTATCTCAAAGTCTCCTAATTTCTATCACTTATATATATATATATATATATATATATATATATATATATATATATATATATATGGGAATAAAAAGAGAAAATACTATACTTAGCCGACGCGTTTTGTTCTCTGAGGGACGTTATCAATATTAAAATCAAAGGACGAAAGCGTCATCTAAGTATATTTTTTCCTATTCTCTCTTTATATACTTAAATTAAAAAAACAGACAACCTTAAGAGTCCATACATTACATTTTATTTCCCCAGGAGTGGTATTTTTTCTTGGATCCTCAGATCACATTTCCAATCATATAAGAAAATGTTTTAAAAATTTACATATTATCATTTTTATAATTTTTTTTTCATTACCTAACTGTGTATATATATATATATATATATATATATATATATGAGAAACCTTTTTGCCTTCCATTAGCATGGCTGATGCTGGCCTCCATTGGCGTCACTCATTGCGCCTTCTCGTGCTAACCTTTGACGTTGACATGAAGTGGACAGTTTATATTGTATCACTTACTAGGTTTGCTGCCAGGAATGATGGTACCCTGTATCGTGCTTGACTATTTTCTCTCTAGAAACTATGTTACGTATTTATAAGTTTACCATTCGTCATTTCTCAGAATATTGCTGCTGCATTTGGTCTGGTGTTTCTGCTATGTATTTAAAGATCTTTGATGAAAACATGGGAAGAATCTGCAATGCTATTGGTCCTGACCTAGCATCTCGCCTTAATCACTTTCCCATCGCTGTAATGTAGTCTCCCTGCGCCTTTTCTTTAAATAATTTCATGGTATTTGTTATAATGAACTTTTTAAGCGCAATACTAGATTGGCGGCAAAGTCTCACCTGTTTACATTTGAAATAGCTTGATATAATCGTAATTTCTATGCTAACAGTTTTTTCTATCTCTGTGTCTTGGGAGGAGTTTAAACTCGACTCGCCGTTTATTTGCCGACAGATGTAATTCTACCGTCACTCTAACACATAAAATTACGTTACCGATTTGAATGGGTTAATTGTTGGCCCATATATAGAGATTTTAATCTCCCTATTCACTCTCTCTCTCTCTCTCGCACACACACACACACACACACACACACACACACACACACACACATATATATATATATATATATATATATATATATATATATATAGAGAGAGAGAGAGAGAGAGAGAGAGAGATTATGGAAAAGAGTTTTTGTGACATATCTCATCCCTTAGGATTTCATCGAACTGGGCCTTGTTGGTGTTTTCACGTCTACACATGCGCACGAAACGAGAGACGCTAGAGTAGATTATTTATGAAGGAATATATATTTTGAAAAGAATACTTTTTTTGAAAGAATATTTTTTTTTCAATCTAGCCATATTCATCTAGATTCTTTTTCTTTTAATCTCTTTGTCCCTGACTATTCCACATTGTAACAAGAGAAAATCTACTAAGGACGGTGATATATTGGAAGGGCCTGACGAACATATACACTGGCTGAACTAGTAACCAAGGCATTTTCCAGACATTTTCGCCTTAGTGGATTATTTTCTCTTTTAATCAAATTAACATTCCCTATGTCAAAATCGTGTCCAGCTTAGTTACGGTGAACAACCAATGCGTTATTGGGTGTTGTTTTTTTTTTAAATTATCCCTTTTTGTGTTCAGATCGTCTTTTGTTTAAATCTCTGGAGGTTTCTCCAATGTATTCATTATGGCAATGCTGCACTTCCATAGAGTAAATTCCTGTCTCAAGTTTTGGCTTCTTTTTTATTGATTAACTCGTCATTGTTTTACATGGAGTTGTGAAAAATTTTATGTTCACTTTAAATAAATTCTTTTCGGTTGTAATTGTGACAGAGTTAGTGGGCAAATTATATTTTTTATTCGTTGGGTTTCTCAGGAAGGACAGCTTTTATTTTTGAATATTTTATGAAACTTTTATTTCGCATTGAATATGAAATAGTTACAGTATTGAAGGGTCTTGAAAGTCTTTTCAATATATTTTTCTCTTCGTGTAAATATTGTGGGGTACAAATTCTGAATGCTCTTAAATAGAATCCAATAATCATTTCGGATTTTATTTTGCTATATAATGGGAATAGAAGTTTATTAGGTCATTTTTGTTGGTTGATTTTCAGTGGACACTAAGTTTTAGGCTAATAAAGGTAAAGTATTGCAAGTATTGTTTGTTTTTCTATTTCGTATATATATATATATATATATATATATATATATATATATATATATATATATATATATATATCAAGAGTAACAAAATTGTCTAAATCGTGTAACAGTATAATTGCACACTCCAGAAAATGTTTAATATGTAAAAAACACAAAAGTATTTAATTTTGTTTTTTCCAGGTTTTCAGATAAGAGGTTTAGCCATAATGCCACAATTTATCTTAAGAATCACTTAAAAACCCTTTGAGTTATTCAGCTAGGAAAAGAACAGGTTATATATATATATATATATATATATATATATATATATATATATATATATATATATATATATATATATAAAAGGAAAGAACTGGTTAGGTAAATAATCCAAAGTTCTTTAGTATTTTTGTTATTATTTTAAAAAAAATAGTGCTCGATACAAAAGTAGAGCATAAATATAATTATTTATTTAAAATCATATTGGAATCATATTTTTAAATAAATAATTATATATATATATATATATATATATATATATATATATATATATATATGAGCAAATATATGGATATAGATCCGAGAGTATGAAGAAAAATATACGGTTAGGATTTTTGCTTGTTTTTTCCGTATATTTTTCTTCATATATATATATATATATATATATATATATAGGGTGCGAAGAATTGTCATCTAAATTACACAAAAATGAAAATAAGACTGACATCTCACTTTAACAGATATATTTACCAAAATTACACAAAATTATGTCGAAATGCTAAAAAGTAAATTTATTCAATAAAATCGCATTTGGCTTCAATCCCTGCCTGCAGATGTCCTGGGAATCTCCTGCAACTCTTCTGGACGGTGTCCTCGTTTAACTTGATGAATGCAATAATGATCTTTGCCTTCAGTTAATCTTTGGTGTTACCAGGAGTTTTGTTGGTCACTCAACTGCACTCCACACATATTAATTAAGGGTTTTGCAGTCTGGGAGTTAGGTAGCAAGATGTCATAGGTGATGCTGCCGCAAAAATTGTCTAAGAGCCATGAGTGCGTTCTCCTGGTTGTCTGATATGGTGCAGTGCCCTGTTGTCAGGTATAGTGTGATTGACACCCAAACATTCAAAAATGTCCGTATTGGTGATTTCAGCGTAAATAGCAAGCAGTACAGTATTTCCTTTCTAAATTTGTGGCAGAGCGAATTGCGTCAAGGTGTTTTTTTTACGCAGACGGTGCCCAACTGACCCCACTATAACTGGCAGTCAACAAAATCAAAAACAAATAACACACATGCTCGAAATAAAAAAAGTAAAATGGCGAAAATTTACTCATCGCATCTAGTATATATATATATATATATATATATATATATATATATATATATATATATATATATTAGGTTGGTGCAAAAATAATGACGTAATAATGTTGTTTTTTGACGTTAAAAATACGTCAAAAAACGACATTATTGCGTCATTATTTTTGCACCAACATAATATTAGTTTGGTGCAAAAATAATGTCGTTTTCTCGCATATGTTACTATGTAAGAAAACGACATTATTTTTGCACCAACCTAATATTTATATATGTATATAATGCACACACACACACACACACACACACATATATATATATATATATATATATATATATATATATATATATATATATATATATTTATTTATTGGACGTCTACTGGATATTATTTTAAAGTGGCACATGTCTGACATGTGGAGGGTAGACAAAGGCGATTTCTTCTTGTATTCTATTTCGTGTTGTTGTTAATTGCTTGCAGATCCGATTTCAAATAGGCTGACGTCGATTCTTTTGACCTCAGTCGCCGATTGGAGCAGGATGAAAGTTCAAAGACATTCGAATCAAATATGGCACACTCGTCTCATGTATCTAACAATTTTTATTTCTTTCATTATACTTCTCTCTTTCCTTTCTCATTTTCTTTCTTCTTTGTGTTTATTTTCACGTCTTTACTAATCTACCGATATATCTGCAAAATTGTTGTATAGTGTGACACATAACTCATTTTAACCTTTAGAAAATGTATATTTTTATTTGTACACGTATCTTCATATATTGAAGTTGTTTTCATTATTAAAAATGTCAGACGTAATTAAAAATGGATCATCGGAAATAAAATATGCATAAAAACAATTCTTATGAAAATTCATTATTGATCGATTTTTGTTTTCTTAAATCAATAGTGACCATAATTAATCTTATTCATAAAAGCAATTTAAAACTTTTCTAATGAAATAATGTCTTAGTTTTTATTGTATTTTCTATTTTACAATTCAGAGCAGATTTTCTGTAAAAATAAGTATTATGTTTTTTTGCAAAAAGTAGTTGACGATTTAAATTTTCCAAGGAGTTCTGCTTTTTAACTAATGTAAACACTAAGTAGAACGAAATTTAATTTATCGAAATTTCATAAAATTAAATAAGTGAGAGTAACAGATGTAAAAACAAATAATTTTAACAAGATTTTCTAAAAAAAAAAAAAAAAAAAATGTAAAATAATTTAATTCAATTATGAATAAATCCTGAAAGTCTTTAAGATTTCCAAATCAATGTATTTTTCACCGCAAAAATGTCCTATACTAAATTTTGGTTTCGCACGCTGACCGGAAAAAATAGATTTTTACCAAAATTTTGAACGTTCTTACGGATAAAAAATAGAAATGTATATAAGTGATAGAAATTAGGAGGATTTATCATAATTAAGTAATTCATTGAATATAGAGGAGACCTCAACAAAATGCAAAGTATGGCCGTTTTGTCCGATATTTGGGACACAGCAGCAGTTCGCATCCACTACCGAGAGTTGAAACCCGGACAGTTACGATATCAGGCAAGCGTCATACCAACGATTCCAACGGGCCTCAGTGACGAAGGGCTCGTGAATCAGACTCAATATGGCGCTGCTTGATCACATATTCCGTGGTTTCTCTTTTACCCACAGGACTGTGCCCCCACGAGCCACGACTACTATCCCCAAGCCGCTCTGACCAGAGTGAAGCCGGTTCGGTATTTATCAATCCACCCACGAGGACCGAATGTGGCACAAGGCCGGTTTAATGTGGGTATCTCCGAGTCCGTAGGCTCGGACAAAAATATAGCCTTTGAACCCGCCTAGACGGGTTCAGGCCCTGTTTTCCTCCCCGAACGAAACCTTGCCCTTCGGCAAAGCTTCGTCCGGGTTCCTCTCTGCTAATGCAGAGAGTTCGACAGACGCCGACTCGGAAGCTCACAAAGGCAGCGTACTACACTTTGATCCTAGCAAGCCGGTTCAAGCAAGGATATACAGTGTAACCCGGGACCTGAGAAGTCTCTTATATCCAGGTTTCTCTTGTATCCGGGTTTGGTCTAATTTGTTTAGGTAAGTATGGCTCTAATTTGGGACCAGATGAAATCTCTCTTATATCTGGGTTTCTCTTATATCCGGGTCTCTTAAATCCTGGTTACACTGTATAAGTGATAGAAATTAGGAGGATGAAATAATTATAATTAAGTAATTCATCGAGTCTATGTATATAAGTACCTTCACTGTAAGGCAAAAAGTATTCTCTCCCAGAATTTAATTTTTTCAATATAATTAATTTATTGTTTTTCAGTGAGTGACATACTGCAATTATTAATAATTTTCTTTTTTCAATTCTAGGGACGGAAACAAAGTGAATGAAATTCTTCGGGCTTTAGACATCTTCGTTAAAGTTAGAAATCATTTGTATAGCAGTTTTTTTTTTCTTTTTGCACTTTTTTTTGTTAGTGGACTATAATGAAATAAATTAGTGTGTGTCTGTCTGTGTGTTTCAGCATTGTATCGCTAAAAAATACCATGATGAAAAAAGGTCCTATATTGATGGAACCAATTTTTCTCTTGAACAAAATATTTTTTGATATTTTATTAAATTTTTTTACCTTTTTGAGAATATTCGAACTTTTGATTACAAATCTTGTTTTTCTTGCGTCAGTGGAATACCATTAACATCGATGATGAAATCCATTTTTGAGAAATCTTATAAACAAAAGTTAAAATTCTTCGCTCGAAAAACTTGTAAAAATAAATTATACCTTTTTTCACAAGTTATTTGAGGAAAATTAGGGACTTTAAAGTTTATTTAATCCACCTGGAAACAAACATTACTTATTTTTAGTTTTTTAGCAGAAAAAATGTAGTTGAAAATAAGAGAAGCGTGCGATGACTTGTTTTCGAGGTGTTAATTGACAATTAATCGCTGGCTTAGGTCAAGGGGAATTTATCGGACGGAAGAACAGAAGTGACATAATTTTTTCGAATTTTAAGTGAACTAACTACCCAATAATTTTTTAAATTTAACAATAAACTTTCAGCGTTTCCTTTATACCTTTACGTTTGAAGATGCTTTCTGGAAAAATGAAATTTAAAATACTAACAATAAAATAAATTGAAATTTTCATAAGATAAAATTTCATAAGATAGGTACCTATAATTTTTACATACATTTTTAATTAAATTTGATGGTATTATTTATATTTATTATTAATTTTTTCTTATCTCAATTACCCCCCCCCCAAAAAAAAATTAATGACTGAGATAATGTAAAAATTAAGAATAAATAAAAATAAAGCAATAAAATGTCATAAATAAGATAGCTACCTAATAAGGTTTCCTCTCTCATTTATGAAATGCTATTTTTATGTTTATTGTTTTTCTTATTTTTAATATTAATTGTTATAATCTGACAGTTATGAAGATGTGAAATTGTTGCATTAATTATGTAATCATTTACACTAATTTATTTAATCATAGTCCACTAACAAAAACAAAGTGCAAAAAGAAAAAAAAAACTGCTATACAAATGATTTCGAACTTTAACGAAGATGTCTAAAGCCTGAAGAATTTCATTCACTTTGTTTCCGTCCCTAGAATTGAAAAAAGAAAATTATTAATAATTGCAGTATGTCACTCACTGAAAAACAATAAATTAATTATATTGAAAAAATTAAATTAAAAGTACATAGCGAAATAGGAGGTAAAAAAAAATAAAACTTTTGAAAATGCGACGATGATGTCAGTCAGAATTCTACAGCACGAAAACGCAATTTTTTGAGGGTATATTATTACGATCATAGGAAACAACTCTTAAACCGCATGACATTTTAATGTCATATCCGATCATCCATATATTTGGAAAAAAAAAAAGTTTTTATCACACTCAGAAACAATGTTAAATTCTTTATATATATATATATATATATATATATATATATATATATATATATATATATATATATATATATATAGGTCTTTCGTAGTTTGTAATAAACTTTTAAATTTATGATTGGTAAATATCTAATTTATAACATTATTCTGTAAGTTCTACGGATTGAAACTTAATTTTAAAATATTAAACAACTTTACCATATTTTGTATTTAAAAGAAAACAATTCATTTTTCGTCGGCAAAAATATTTCGCCTTCAGTCAATATTTTCTTTCACATATATTATTAAAAAAAAAAACATTAAAAGCTTTTATAATTAAATAATGTTTTAGCTTTATTGGGTTTTGTGTGTTACAATCCAGAGCTTACTTTCGGTAAAGGAGTATTTCGATTTTACAAAAAATCGATGATTTATATTCCTTCAAAGTCTTCTGCTTTATCACCAATAAGAGTTACGCTTTAAATTTTTCGAGTTTTCATAAAATTAAGTAAAGGAGGATAGAAGATGTAAAAAATATTTTTAACATGACTTTCTAAAAAGAAACGTCTAAAATAATTTCATTCTTTTGTGAATAAGTTCTGAACGTTTCATTAAAATCCGACAATTATTTAATTTTTGCAAGAATTTCAAATACAATGTGTTTTTGACGCTAAATAATCCTAATACTAATCTGATACAAAAAAAAAAAAACAAAAACATTTAACCAAAATTTTGAGCGTGCTAGAAAGGATGGAAAAAAATGAATAAAATAGTTAAAATATACTTTCCTCTTAACAAAACTTTTGACGATAAAACTTTTTTGCATTAAACTTGGAGCATTTATTTTTCATCACGGTATGCTGATTTCTTAGCGATTTCTAGGAAATACATACATACATACATACATATATATATATACATGGTGCTCGGTAAAAATGGCAGCGGTAAAAATGCCATTTTTACCCTGCCATTTTTTCCGTTGCCATTTTTACGCTGCCACTTTTATTTAAATTCATATATATATATATATATATATATATATATATATATATATATATATGTGTGTGTGTGTGTGTGTGTGTGAGAGAGTTTGAGTGCGCGTGTGTGCGTATGTGCGAGACAACTGTTATATTTTACAGTTTAATGTCATCATTTCAATCTTGAGCTGAGCGTCCATTGGCCAACTGATAACATTGCATGTTAGTCTCTCTCCTGCGTACATTTTTTTTTGCATATGAGACACACGAATTGGTTTTGGAGAGTCTTAAATGTGATTTTCTCCTCGTGTACTCTCATGCACCGACTTCAGCCCAGTGGTATAGTTACAAACGAGTATTTAGTTTCTTCGTCTACTCCTGGTCATTCCAACAGTAGAGATAGGCTGATGAATGGAGGGTGATCCTCTTTTCTATTTAGCTTCCTTGTAAAACCTGGTGCCTCAATGTCTTACAGTCCCCAATTCCTGTTACCAATTGGCGCTACTAGTCAACATCACAAGAGCTGGGATCCATTTTTAAATTCTGTATAACTTCTCTAATGTCGAAACAGAAGAGGTTTTGTTTCGGTTAAACTGAGTGCCGACGCAAATGCGGCGTCTGTAGTCTAGTTTAAATGCTGTTGGCGCAGAAACTGATGAAGAGGAGACTTCAAGCAAAAGAAATGTGTTTCTACAAAAGGATGCTGAGGATAGCGTTAACCGAATATGTGAGAAACGACGAAGTCTTGGAGAAAATGAAAACAAAAAGAAACTAATTCTTGACACCAGGAAGGGAGGGTTGGGCTTTCTGGAGCATATAATGATGAAGATGAGCTTGGAAAATCTAACATTTATGGGACAGATTGAGGGCAAGTTGGACAGAGGAAAACACCGCATAACATAGTGAGCTTGAGTAAATGGAGGGTGGAATGGGACCTGACAGAAATAACAGAAAGACAAAGTTTATTAAGAGTTACAAGTGGCAGGAAGTTGTGGAGAGCCGTGACTGTCTACGTAATATGGGGACACGGAACATAAAGAAGAAGGGACTAAATACTGCTGTTATGCTTGCCAACTCGCTGAAATGAAAATGCGGGATGGAAGTGGAGTGAGTGGCTCTTAACCAGGGATTTTTCAAAGTTTTTCAAAATATTGTTGTATCTTGTCATATTTTATTTGTTCTTTAAATAATAATAATAATAATAATAATAATAATAATAATAATAATAATAATAATAATAATTCTCTTAATTTTTTCTTAATTAATACTTGATTCACACACACACACACACACATATATATATATATATATATATATATATATATATATATATATATACATACATATATTTCTAAAGTGCCTGAAAACCATACAACGGGTCAACCAAAACCATGTGAATGAAATTGGATAGACGGAATTGTCAGAAATCTTTGACGGTTTGGCCGACGGTTAGAGCGTATGCGCGTTCTTCAAACTACTGATCATGAGAAATTATGCGCTATCACCCAAAAACCGCAGCTATGATCCGCTCAGCAGACACCTGCACTCGGAAAACGAGAGTAGCCGGTCATTTTATATATATATATATATATATATATATATATATATATATATATATATATATATATATAAATGGCCTGACGATTGCAAATAGCAGGAAACAGACTGTCACCTCTAAGTGTTGACTTTTATATTTACACACGCTCTATCTCTGATATTGAGCACTTTATTCCATAAATATTGCACGCCTTAAGACTATATTTCTTTATATATATATATATATGAACTAGAACACAATCTGAAATATGTATGTAGATATTAACAGAATAAAACGATGTACTAACATATGTACTGACATAGATAGATAGATAGATAGATAGATAGATAGATAGATAGATGTGGACAAACGAATAGACTGCGAAAGGCGATAGATAGATAGATAGATAGATAGATAGATAGATAGATAGATAGATAGAGTGAATGTGAAAGACATGGACAATTTTGGGTTAATATTGTGATAGATCGTAACAGACTGAGATAGCGAAACATAATTAGTCAGAGCTGAATGCAATAGATACGTATGAACAGCCATAGTTAGCTCGGTTGATAACTGAGAGAAATAGCAGAACAAACTGACAGCGTGTTCGGTAGCCGCATCTCTTTACTCCGCGTACTTTCTGTTCAGGTGGTTAATCTTATAAATGTGCGGCCAACAAAAGAGAAAGCCGGCCGAAATGACGTCCAAGCACCAATCACGTATGTAAGTTATGGCTTGGCCGTTAGAAGATGTTCGCCTTGGTGGCAGTATTGCGTGTTTTCGTCGAGCTCGACCCAATTGGCTCGATTTCGAAATTTATGGCACTCGGAGCAAGCCAACTTAAGCTGATTTCACGAGGAGGTTAAAACTGCATTGATCTTTGAACTTTATCAATCTATCATTCAAAATGGCTCCTGTCGAAGACTACAATAGAAAGAGTAAATAATTTTCGTTCACGTTAAATCCACACTTGTTCAGCCATCTTTCCTGCTTTGCTTTCACTTTGCTTTGTTGTGGGAAGGAGTTCGTGGTCAAACACAAAATAGTATTAGCGTATTAAATGGCCGCCTCGTGGCTTAGGTAGTTGCTTATTTCGTACCGATGCTTGAAATCAGTGTCCTGAATACCGAATTTCGAATATACTGATTTTATTTGCTTTGATTGATTCGCTTTCTAGTTTTTATCAAAATTTTGTAGGTCAGAAAATATTTTTACATTATAAGATACTTTTAAAAAAAATAATAATGATTTAGTGATTTACTAATTAACCCATAGCTGGGAAAGGAGAAGTGGTTTATTCCTTTCCCATGGATATTTGTGCGTAAGTGAATATAACGAACGCTACTGGAATTGGAACTCAGCTCTCGGATTAAAAATTCCGAGTCATTATCCATTACATCACCGGCATATGAAAGCTTACAAGCTGGTACTCCCTAGCGGTCACTCATCTAGGTTCGATGTTGCTTAAATTTGGTGATCGTAAAAGAACCGGTGTTTCAACGTGATATGGACTTAAGCCGAATTTCTATGTAAGAAAACACTGAAGAGTAACGGTGGAGTAGTGGATAGCAGCTCTGTCTGTGGAATTGGAGAGCCGAGTTCGAATTCCAGTCGAATCCATTGCTAATACCCTTGAGAAAGGTATTTATACTTTTCTCCGCCTAAGATATGGGCATATAGCAGAACAGATCTGGTTCTATAGTCTTGGAAGGCAGCTGGTCTACCGCAGAAAGAAATGGCAACCTACTGCAGAAAGATATTAGGTTGGTGCAAAAGTAATGTCATTTTTTTGATTATCGTTCACCCATTTATCCAACTTTTTTGACTTCCCTATTTGCTTTAAATGGCGAACGACTGTTGAGTAGTCGACCTCGAGTTCAACAGCAACTTCTCGTGTGGTTTTGCGAGGATCGGCTTCAATTAAGGCTTTCAAATGTTCGTTATCAACCGCAGTCAGCCAACCGCGACCGTCTTCATCTTCGGGGCTCTTGTCACCATTGCGAAATTTCTTGAACCACCGTTGTGCCACACGTTCGTTAGTGGTTCCTGGGCCAAACGCATCATTGATATCACGAGCTGTTTCGGCAGCTTTTCGGCCTAGTTTGAACTGGAACAAGAAAATCGTGTGGATTTGAATTTTGTCCATGCTGTCGGAAAGCCTGCAAAAAAAATGAATGAAGCAATTGAGAACGGTAACGAATAACACGATTCGATAGAGCAAAAAACACGCTTCAAAATGATATATAACATGGCTATATATATCAATGAATTAATTCAGAAATCATATATGAAAGTAACATATGTGAGAAAACGACATTATTTTTGCACCAACCTAATACATGATCGCCTAAGCGTTTATCGCGCACGGCAAAAAATTGATTGAGACACCGTCTGCATGAAGCTCAGTGAACATCAAATGATTTGTCTCGTGACCGGAATAATTACATAGCTAGCAGTCGTTGCTTGGAAACTATTTTTTAATTACTAAAGCTCACTTATTGCAATGGTCGCGAAACATTTTAGGTGAAATGTTAAGCGTAATGGTGAATGATATGGATGGAAAAGTAGGTAGAAGGAAACGAAGATTAGATGTAGCACAAGTTCGAAAGTGTAGAGCGCCTACTGAAGATCGAACTCTCTACTCAGCAGTGACTGATATGGCGAGACAAGCTTGTTAACAATTAAACCACGTTGAAGTGCTTGTATGACGATTATGTGTCTAAAGAAAAGAGATAATTATTAAGACATCCGTTATTTTAAAGATAAAACAAAGGGCAGTGAAAGAGTAATTCAAGCCCAAGAAAGGATAAGGATTATTCAAATCGTTGGAAGAAATATCAGCTTTAACATGAAATCTCCACCAAACAAACAAGGAAATTCTTTACAAAAACCGATGCTTTGCATAAGGAAGAGAAAAGAGTGTTTGGAAAATCTGATACTCACAGGACGGAGTAAGGGAAAGAGGGACAGATGAAAAATAACGTGTAACTTACCTAGCGTGGATGGATGGCAGAACAGAGTTTAGGAGACAAGAATTATTAAGATTTACAAAGGACAGAAAATTGTAAAGAGGAATAATTTCCAATTCTCTGAAGAGACACGGAACATAAAAGAATATATTTTAAATAATTTTATCCATTGTCGATAATTTCTCTGATTTCTATTCCACGTAACCATGGGTAATTTTTTTATATTGGTTTAATATTATTAATAGTTGATTAACAATATGTGATTTCAAAATAAGCCAGACGAGTTCAAATTCTAGCCGAGTTTGTTACATCCACTTACACACAAATAACATTGGGAAAAGTATTAGGTTGGTGCAAAAATAATGTCGTTTTCTCACATAGTATCATATGTGAGAAAACGACATTATTTTTGCACCAACCTAATATGAATCCATTTCTTCCCCCTCCAGATGTGGATGAAAAAACAGCACTGATTGGATTTTCTTGCCTTGGGATTGCAACTAGTCTAAAAGAAGAAAAATTCTGGATTCAAATCCAGCCAGATCGGCTCAGTTAGGCCCAGTTAAGCTATTTTGCCATAGACATACACATTGCTGCTACGGTTGCTCTTCCTATGGTGCCACTAAGACTGTAATGGGCTACACGTCTCCTGATGTAAGATGACGTACATGTGTTTTAGAGGTGGCTTCTTAATATACGAACGCTAAATCTTCAAAATATATAAAAAAACATATTTTAATGCCATGCTTTTTCAATGACCTTTAAGCAGACGAGGTCCTAATGCAGATCATCCCAATTTCAATAGAATCGTTTGGGAGACCTCAGATGGCTAACAATCACATGTAGAGAAAAATGGCATTTCGTATGTGTTTTTTACAAAAAATAATTTAATTTTTCTAAACGTCTCACCAAAGATGTTGTTGCTGTTGTTGTTGTTATTATTATTATTATTATTATTATTATTATTATTATTGATAATAATAATAATAATAATAATATTTATTTCTATTGTGTACACATTTCTTTCGGGTTCCAACCAGAGACCTAATATAAGAAATTGCTTAATGATATTTTCCACTGGTCATTTTTATTGAAAAAAAAAAAAACTAATATCGCACACATGATAAAGCCCTTCGTAAGGTTTGAGATGTATTTTTGAGTACAATTTTTTAAATATATTTTTAATGCATGTGATACCAGAAATCCCGTTAATTAGTCTATCGAAACCTTTTACAATCAATCCGAGAGCTCCAATTACAAATGGAATTTTTGATGACCTCATGTACTACATTTTTCCACTTCAAGGTCTTTGTATTTTGATAGCTTTTTGAAGATCTTCAAAGATAAATTAAAATCTGCAGTGATTACCATGTGAATAAGAAAGCACATTCTGTTTTTGGTGGTCTTTGATTACGATGTCTGGGAAATTTGGTTTGATTGTCCCGTCTGTGTGTATTGTAAAGTCCCTTAAAATTGTTACAGGTCCTATCTCTGTAACCGGGTTTGGGTGATGTTCATAGCAGTTTCTTGCAGTTTCCTTCCGGTAAAAATTGCAGATTTTCCAATGCAGATATTGGTCTACTATACCATGTCGAGTTTTATATTCAGTGGGTATTTAACATTGTGCAATTTGATACAAGATGGTCAATTGTTTCAGGATATTTATTACAGAATCTTCATTTCGGATTAACACAATTTTCAGTGTGTGTGTTTGGTAATTTCTAGTTAGCAAACATTGGTACTATGCAGCAAGAATAAAACCTTTGGTTTCAGCTTTGGACCTTGAACTACATAACCACTGATGGCTACGGGGTTTGTCTACATCAGCTTGTTTGATATGGGCACAGTATTGACTATGAAGAGGCTTATCGTTTCTGCATTTGGCACATTTCATTTGCCTTCTTTTTTAAGTTCTTTGCCGTTGCAGTAGTTGTATTAATGTTTGCTTGCTCTTCTTCATCCATTTGAAATTCCGTTTTGAATATGTTGGCTTCCTTTATTACTGAATAAAGATTTCTTTTATGTTGTTTGACACAGATCTTCATCCAGTCTTCTATAGTTTCCATGTATCTTTGAAGACTGATTGCTGTGGTTTTGTCAGACGGTTCTAGTTGAACTAATCCTCTGCCTACTTCGGATCTGGGCAAATACAGACGATAAATATCAGCCTTAGGATGATGCGTGTGGTGGAAAATGAGAAGCTTTTTCATTTTGACATTATTATTATTATTATTGCGTTTCGACCCTTAAAACTCATGAGAATTGTTAAATATGGAAACTACTAATGGCCTGCCTTGCTCTGGGGAAATAAACAGCATAATGAGGAGTTAGTTCTATAAGATGTATACTGAACTGTTTGATTAATTCCTCTTAGTAACTAATCAACTAACAGAAAAATTTAAAGACGAACAAGATCACCATCATATCACTCAAGTTTCAGTTGTACGCCATTCACGCTTTCTGCGATTCCTTAGTTTTGCTGCGATGATTACGAATACAACCATTTTAATCTTGACTCGGTTTTTCCATCTTCGCAATTTATTTTCACCTTTCCTCACCTTTAGTGAGTGAACGTCTTGATTTTATCTATCGGCAGAATACAACGGACACTCTTATTTATCTGTGGGCGGACGAGCCCTACAAACATATTTTTGTTTTAGCTTAGATAATTGGTTGTATCTTTTTTTTTTCATATTTTAGTAAAAGAAATGAGAAAAATAATAAAATAAAAATAAAAATGTTAAATATCCATAAATTAGTATATAATGGGGTATTTGTGGGTTCCCCTGTGAGTATGCTGTATTTTGGTAAAAATAGGATTGGGTGAGGAGGAATGTGTTCCTTTGGTGAATGAGTAAATTATCGCCAATCAGATTAGCTAGGTTTGGGATATTCATTGACAACCATTCTCATCCCACTTCCTATTCGGCCTTGTGCTAAAATTGTACGTAAAAATACAATAAATATATGCAACCGTTTTTATCAAGACAATTTATACTTAGATGTAATTTCTAAACATAACTTGAAAAAGACAGCCATACTGTTGAAATATTTTTGAAAAATCTTAGACAAAATATTTTCTTTTCATTTTCTTTACTTAAATCGCACTCCTTTCTAAGTGCTGAAAAATATTGAAAGAGTTACGTCAAACATTTTGTTTTATTATTATTGTTGTTATTATTATTATTATTATTATCTTGTATTTAACGTTTTTGAAAATATTCCAGGTTGAACCATTTACGTGATTATTTTTCTCATTTTATATGCCCGCCCTGTCTCTAGGGCCATTAAACTGGCGTAAGAACGTTAATAAGGCGAGCAGACAGTACATCAAAAGCCTAGCAACTGAGAGTTGACATTTTCGCCTCGCACTTTAAGGTTTGTCACTGTTTATTTATATATGTTTAAAAAAATAGGTCATTCCTTTTCTGCTGGGACGAGTGTCATGTCACGTGTTTCCCAAACATCCGGTTTTGACAGTTAATCTTCGATATTAACAAAATGGACGACCATTTTATCGGATTGGCGCGAAGATAAGTGATAAAGAGGTTTTACCGCTGTGATGAAATTGGCTTGGAAAGTTGTGCATTACAAAATTATACAGAAGTTAAAGCAAGTTAATGGTTATTATGATTTAACAACGGTTATTAATACTTCGTAGCACAGGTTTTAGGCTATTGTTCCGTTAAGGCTCAAGAGCAACACAAGGTAGAGTATGACTGAATGCGTTATGGATGAAAGAGGAGGTGAGATGTGAAGATTACGAGGTTATATAGGATAGATAACGGCTAGCCTTGGTCTTGAAGAGGTTAAGTTTCTAGTGATCTGCAAAGTAACCCCTCGTCTTTTGGGAAGTTGTTCGAATGTCGCTTCCTTCTTGATTCATTCATTTAATTAATGCACTTTTCGTCACTGTAGTCAACACTAACTATATTTCAGTTGGAATTGAGATTCGTGGTGACATTCAATGTAAAACAGTGCAATAGCTTGTTGGTTCATTTTTCACCGGCGATGTTGAATTTATCCCGTCTCTCCTCTCAGATGTTCCTCCACCCACTGGTAAAGCCGTTGACCCTTGAAGCGTAACTTCCACCTTCAAGCTAACGACAGCAAACATGAGCTCTGTAGGTGAAATTTTCGCGGTGACGTTTGCATTTGATGTCATTCGACACAGGCTAAAAATTCTCGTAGTGTCTTTTTTTCAGCTTCCAAGCTGTTAGCTTTTCTTAATGTCCTTTTGAATGTTTCAACATACCGTTCATCTTGACCATTCGACCTCCGATGACAAATCGGCTTTGTCAAATGTTCAACCACTTAGTTTTTTTAAAAAACTTACTTGAACTAAATTGTGTTCCATTATCTGATTCCACACTGTCAGATACTCCAAACCTTGCAAAAAAAAAAAAAAATATCGTTATTGGGGCAGTAGGTCATTTACACTTCAATATCTTGGGCCATTTTGTGAAACTGTTGACCACAATTAAATAAACTGAACCATTTAGCTGTCCAGCAACGCCCATATCTAGTCTGGTCCATAGTTTATCAGTGTTCGGCCATCCCTGATAATTTATTCGCTGCTTGATGTTAGACCTTTAACGAATATTTGACATTTAAATCTGTTTGGGAATAGTTTGTCCAGTTTAAATTTCTCACACGGTGGATTTTACCGGCATATATGCCAAAATATTCATCTTCGTCCTTAGTGAGGTTCATGCACTGCCAATGTGTATAAAAAAGTGAATTCTTTTGAACAAAAACTGTTTCGCTAAATGGAAAAATGAAATTTAGAAGAATTTCCCTTTTTTCATTTGATCAACCTTGGCCATGCACCTTCTGAAGTACGATAGGAATGTAATGTTTTCTTTTAGGATGTAATCAAATTCACTAATTGAGTTAGCGACTAAGTCCGGCGAAAATGAAATTGACGCATTGCTTTTTCCTTGCTTTTCCAGCATTGTCTTTAACTATTCTCGATATTCAATCCATTCCTGCTGCATTATTTGGTGTAATATTCTTGCTATTGCTGAATAATTATCTTCAATTCTTTCGTACAAGTAGTCATTAACTAGGAAGAAAAGTTGTTTTTCTTTTTCGTGCGAATTCGAATACTTGTCGCCACTTTATGAATTCATTCCTTTGGATGAAGATAACAAAATCATAAAATATAATGTTACTGGAAGTCGATATAGATCTACTGAATTCTCTAGTAACGATATAAGGCACTCTCCAGACTAACTCTGCTGACGTCGCCAGTATATATGCTGTTAGGACGAGTCCCTGGAGAGGTGTGTTCATCTCCGCAACAAATAATTATTTAAAAACAGGCAATATATTCGTCTTTCATGATGGCATCAAAATGAAATAGTTATTTCTTATTGAAGAAGAAATTAAAGTTACTGGAGTTATAAGAATTCTGTTAGAGTATATGTGTCCGTGTGTGTGTGTGTGTGTGTGTGTGTGTGTGTGTGTGTGTGTGTGGAGGTGGATTGAAAATGTGGAGCTTTGACTCTTTTTGATTGGATGGGTTTTCATTTCACAGAGTATATATATATATATATATATATATATATATATTAATAAATTTAAGAAACCCGTTTCTTTTCAAACTCAATAATATCAACGATGAACATGGCCACAACGTGTTGACCATTTTCATCACGAAAGATACACATATATATAAATCTACATACTCATTTAAAAAAAACCTTGATGATATAATAGCCGAAAACGCTCAGATATATAGAATATTCCGACAGTATTTGCATACTTTATGGTAATTTTCTTAGCGTAGCTTAGATGTGACACAAAGCTGAAAATATGGGGCAGCCAGTATGGATCGAACTCAATATTAATTTGTAATTGATCTGTTTTCCACGCTTTCTGACACTTGCCTTGTCATTTATCTTTAATGAAACTCGTATAAATATGTGTGTGTGTATATATATATATATATATATATTATTTTTATTATAAGTGATTATGATAAAAACATGTTGAAATCGCTATACATAAGCGTTCATGTTTCAATACTTTGATCGTACTTCTTCAGGCGATGGTGATTAAATGATTTTAAAGAAATTTTTAAAACAAAGTGTTACCTCATTTCTGAAAGTTAAAGTATGTGGTGTTAGTTGGAGGGACATAATTCTTACCTGCCCAGGTGGCAAGATAAACAAATTTCATATGTAAATTTTTGCCGATTTTAAATACAGGCGTCATAATAATGACTTCAAAGCGGATAGAATATAAAATTTGTCCACACGACACATAACCATTTTTACTCAAATCGTGTGTGTATGTAGGGCTACGTGTGCTCATCTATATTTTAATTCAATGAAATAATCCCATCAAATGTAACACAAAATTATTACATAATAATTTCCGAAAGGCAGTTCAATAAAATCTTATAATTATTTGATTTTCTAGAGTTAAAAATTAACGTGTTCTTTTTCCTTCTGTCTGCGAATCTATGGTTTTATTGATCAGCCCAAGTCAGTGGTCGTACAGACTGAGTGAAAATGATTTACTTATATATATATGGGAAATTTCAGAGAATCGCGATACCTAAGGTTTAAAATGAATTTTTAAAAATGAAAAATCTTTCTTGAAGCTTTTATTTTAGTTTTAATTTCAAAATAATTGATTAAATTTAATATATCTAATAAGCAAAATGCCTTGCTTTATTCCAAAATTAGTTTAAATTCTTTGGAAGTTTTTTTCGTTTCAAAATTGCTAACCCTCGCCGTATTTTTAGACATCTTTAATCACAATGTAATTCTTTTTATTAACCAATCATCCAAAAATAAGATATACTTTTCTGAAAGTTTATTTGAGGAATATTAGCTGATTTAAAGTTTAATTAATCTCATTTAAAACAAATATTACTTTAAGTTTAAAATAGCGATAGATGTTTACACAGGTGTTGGCGGGTTGACAGCTTGAATAGCTGACGAAAATTGATGTATTTTTTCTACAAATATCTCTAAAATTTACTTGAAGAATATAACGTGAGTGCCCTTTTAAATAATTTTTACCTAACCAGTCATCTTTAAAATTTCAGAAAATATTCCCTTTAAGCTAAATTTTTTTTTATTGAATTTTAGATGCTTTGGCTTCAAATTTACTATAGTTATCGCCCTTATCGTTTGATAATGGACGTCCGCATTTACAAATATCAGCACGTTTATAGACACCAAAAATTTCAAATATTTTAAATATTAGGCAACGGTGAACTGCAGTAAGATTTTCCTTTTATGATCAGAAAATATAGTTTTTACTTACTAATATCACCTAACCTGTAAAAAGTAAGACATAATTTTAAAAAAATTAGAACTTTACAAATTATCCTAATTGAATAAAAAAAATGAAAACAATTATTTTAAATATTCATTATTCATAGAATTTTTTCTTAACACAATAGTATTTATAACATACCTTATTTCTAAATGTAATTAAAAACTTTAAAAAAATAATGTTTTATTTTTATCTCATTTTTTTAATTTCACAACTCGGAGCAGGTTTTCGGTAACTGGGGATCCTGTTTTACAAAAAGAATTTAACGATTTAAATTCCTCAAGGAGTTCTGCTTTTAACTAATATATACATTAAGCTCTACAAAATGTAATTTCTCTAAATTTCACAAAATTGAATAAGTGTGTGTGTATTTTTACCAAGACTTTTGAAAAAAAATTAATTCTAAAATAATTTAATTTATTTGTGAATAAGCCTTGAAAGTCTAATTAAATCTGTTAATTAAATGACTTTTGCAAGAATTTCTAAATCAGTGCGTTTTTCACCGCAAAAATTTCCTTTCTTTGCCTACTGCGTTGAACAAAAAAAACAAAAAACAAAAACATTTTTAACCAAAATTTCGAATATTCTAATAAGAATCACAAATACAATTTAATAATAAAAGATCCTTTAGTCTTTTCTTTTAATAATAACAAAGATTTTGACGATAAAACTTTGATTTTATTAAGTTTGGATCATTTTTTTCATCCTGTATGCCCAGTTGCTAGCGAACTTTTTGAGGTACATATACATATATATGTCTATATCTTAGTCCAATGTCTTTTCGAGTCGTATTGTGTGCGTATCTGTGTCTGTGCATGTACTTGTACGTACATTAAATGTCACAAGTATGTGCATGTCACTCATAAACAACAGAAACATACGTATTACCTACGCGTATTCAAAGCCAGGAACAGACTGTGCGAGTTGGACAGAAAACCAAATCTTCTTTTAAAATAACATTGCGGAACAGAGTTTAGGAGAAATAACAAAAGGACAAATTTGATTAAAGGACAGGAAGTTGTGGAGAGCCCTGGTCGTGTACGTCCTGATAGCATATGGCACATAAAGAAGGAGGTTCTATTAGTGAGAAGTAAGTTCAATTCGAACAGTTTCTTCCCGCATACCGCTACTTCCTGGAACCGATTCCCAAGTGAATGCTTTCCTTCTATCTTAACCTGTTCAAGCCTAGGATTAACAATTACCCTGTCCACATATCTTTATAAACTGTGTCTCTTACCTCTTACTCTTACTGTTACCACTCACTCCTCTTCTCACGCTCTTCGGGTGGCGCTCGCGCCTTGTCGAAGGTGAACAGAAATTTCTCTACTGCTTTTTTTTATACTCTATTACGCAGAAATATTTAAACAATTCCCAGTTGTTTTCTTCAGAAAACCAAGGAGACATTACGGATGACATTACTGATTTTAAATAATTAATTCTCTGACCAAGAACTTCAAGAGATCAATATTCTTAAAATATCCCAAGCCAGATCTTTTGAAAGAGACGGCTCTTTTAAGATCATTACTTGATTTTTCTTTTTGTGAATACAATATTACATATTGATCTATAAATCAAACTGAGCAGAAGTCAAGTCCAGAAACCATTCTCTCAATTAATCAATAGTCCATTAACAAACAACACACATGGGAGAGTTTATTAATAATCCGATGCTTATTCAACTCATTTTAAAATTACGTTACTTTAACCTTTACAGATATTTTGGCTTACGGTCATATCACGTTGAAAAACCAGTTCTTGTAAGATCACTGCAGTTAATCCTTAACGCTCAGCATTATTATAAACTTTCCTTCCCACTGCATTGTTCTTTAAGTCTCCTTTACTTCACTACTTAATTTCAGTCATTGTCATTTTCTGCTTCCATAGCAGGATACGACAACACAACTGCAAAATTCAAACATGCTATCATTCATTCATCTGAGTCACTTGCAGTGGCAGGATAAAAAAATTGCTTTGCAAACAAAATCATCACCAAAATGTTAAAAGTTAAGCAACATCGAGCTTGATCAGTACCTAGACGGGTGACCGCTTGGGAATACCAGGTTCTGTACACTTAGTTGCGATGTTGGTGTAATGGATAATGGCTCGGAATTGTTAATTGGAGAACCGATTCCAGTTGTGTTCATTATATTCACTTACTCACAAATACCCGTGGGGAAAGTATGAATGTACTCTTTCTCCAGCTATGGGTTAATTAGTAAGACTTGTATCACTAAATTATTATTATTTCTAAAAATAAACCCCAACATATTTTCTTTTTTTCAAATAAACTGCGAAGGGTTGATAAGCCATAGAAAACGAATCAACAAATCAATCTTTATGGATATTTTGACTTACGGTCATATCAAGTTGTAACCTCGAAATTAAGCAACATCGCGCCTGATATGTACCTAGAGGGGAGACTGATTGTGAATACCAGGTGCTATAAGTTTGGATAAGCGGTTGATGTAATGGATAACGGATTGGAATTGGGAATACTCCGGGAAATATATGAATTCAGGTTTTCTCCCCCCAGCTATAGATTAAGTAATAGAAATTGTGCCAATAAATCATTATTATCCCCACAAAAATCTTCTAAAATATTTTCTTAGCTTTAAATAACTTGCAAACGGGTGGTAAACCCTGAAAATCAATCAATCAATCAATCAATATAGATATTTCCTAAGAGGAGTTACTTTTTATACACGATCAAAAATGTAAAGAATCGAGTGGGGTCGAATTTCAGCAGTGTAAAAGAGATAAAGCATAGCCAAGGAGAGATGGCTTCAGTTGAAATCTCTCCAGACAGTCAGGTTTTATTTTCAATCATTTTTTCTGACTTAACGATCTGGGACGTGCCATATAAAACTCAGAATGAGGCAGGAAATAGTAGTAAGATAATAACAAGGCTAATCCAGAAATTCGAATAGTGTAACATCTAATATTATTAGAATAAAATCTTGTCTACAAACCTTATTTTTCGTGGATACACGTGTTTGAGGGGATATCCGTTTTTGTTTTCAGTGAAATTGGCATCTACTCGCCAAGATACATCGAAAGTATAAAGAAAATATACATTTTGCAAGGAACTGAATCTGAATTCACTTTTTGCGTATTTTGATGTAGGGTTTAGTAGATAAGTTCGCCTATTGTCCGACTCTCACTGCTCCCCGATATTTTGAACAGGAGCAGAAGTTTATCCCTCGTTTCCAGCTTAGGATTATTTTTCTGGTTCCTTTCAAAGAATTTCTTCATTCTCTACGACACCCAGTAGGTACTAGCATCTTAGTAGCATTATCGCCTTGATTGGCGTGAATTTATTAAAAAACAGTTGTGGCGTGCTTCCTCTAATGAGGCTATTGTGGACTCTTCCACTTACTATAAAGTAGTAGAAATAGTAAAGCTCAAGGGAACAGTGATATAGACTGAACGCTGGTCAAACGACACACACTTCCAAGTTGTGTAACATACTTCTCTTGTATTTACTGTTCAATACATAAGCGTTCATGTTTCAATACTTTGATCGTACTTCTTCAGGCGATGGTGATTAAATGATTTTAAAGAAATATCTGCAACCCTCTTGTTTTGTTATTTTTTAAACATTTATTTGGTCACAACAAAAACAAAGATAAAGAAAAGAGAAATAAAGGTGTCTCTATGACTGAAATTGTAAAACGGGAGAGGGGCATTTACTTTCATAAGACTTTCGATGTTTCTAGACTGGTAGATTTTAATTTCAATATTTGAAAACCAAAAAAAAAAAAGTGTCTTCACGTGTACACGATAATAATAACATTGGCATTAATTAAAAATAATGTCGGATTAAAAAAGTCATCTAATTAATTAAAGACTTGCTAGGTTTATGTTTTGGATAGGAAACTAAATCTAGTAGATATAGACTTCTAATGATGCCTACAAGAGATCTGCATTTCTTTAAAAGTCTTGCTCTTTTGTAACCGTAACCGTCTGGCTACAAACTTGAAGAGAATGCAGATTCAATAAAAAAAAA
The DNA here is from genome assembly GCA_963932145.1 of Acanthosepion lycidas. NCBI lineage: Eukaryota > Metazoa > Mollusca > Cephalopoda > Sepiida > Sepiidae > Acanthosepion > Acanthosepion lycidas. The sequence goes on along the minus strand of OZ010581.1, from coordinate 92,544,229 downwards.
AAAAAAAAAAAGAATTAGAGATATATGCTGTAACACCGTATCTCAGCCCCACTGAAATCACGCTCTCTATAAAACCGGCCGTTGGTCCGGTATCGTCCAGTATTATATATTAGACACAAGTCTCCGGTTCCCAATGTCAATTCGAAGCCACCCTCCAACGACGTTGTGATAGTTTTGATCCTAGACAGTGTTCATCAGATCGTAGAAATCTGGAAGCTCTCCGTTGATCCACCTGCGAGTTCATTAGGTGAGAATCGGGTTAACAGCAAAATAAATATATAAATAGTCGATTCGATTTTGAAAGGACAAAATTTTTTTCCATATAAAATCAAACACATAAAAAATAATATTTGTTGCACAAGGTTGACTGTTTCTTGTATGTGAACAATAACCAAACAAACACAAATACTTCGAATAATTTCTGTAAGGAGAGATGTGGCCATCGTTTTAACCCTTTTTGGTCTGTTCTTAGCGCAACTACTACAACCTTCGATGTTCCCATTCTCAGTAGTAGTAGTAGCAGGAGTAATGGTACTTAGATGTTAGTGGCGGTATTTCGCTTCTTCGCACTCAGCTTCAGCAACACACAACGGACGCTTCTTTTTCAATCTCTGACGTCTCTCCACTCAATTCGACTGCATTCGAAAACAGACGAACAAAAAACTCTCCCCTTTTCCGATTGACTTACCTCTTTATTAAGAGAACCGTCCTCCGTTTCCCAGACTGGTGACGTATCTGTTTATCTAATGCAAACATACTGACATATTACCAAAGTACAACTTCACTCCGAGAATAAACAATTTACTTTTTCGTCGATTGGTTTCCAAGGTTCACAAGACGCTATTGTTTATCACTTCGCTATTAATTACTCTGCCGCTCTTTGTAAACTACAAATATTCTTGTCAAAAATAAATTCTAGATCAAAACATCCTTAATTTTAACTTCGATTCTTATAGTGTCAAAATCCATTTCTATTTTTAAAAGTTCTAAATTATTATCGTTCCAGTAATTTTCGACTAGTAATCTGATATCCTTTGTACACTTACAAAAAGATTGTATTTCGTGTTCTAAATTAACTTTTTTTAACATTTACAATGTTTTTTTTAACATTTACAATGCTTTTACAGCAGATTAACATCTTAGTTATTCACAAACGCCTCTCTTTCACTTGGTGTTTTCTGTTTTACAGCATATCATCCTTTATTATCTTTATTATCATTTCAGGGGTGATATCGCCCCTGTCACAATACTCAAACACGTCTACCCAGTCAATAGTGATGAGAAGTAATTAAAAATTAGTTTATTAATTACTTAAAAATTAATTAAGTATTAGTAAATATTTATGATGACATCTTACTCCATTCAGAGAAATATATATACACACAGTTTATTTATGCAAATGCTCGATTTTTAATTGAATAGTATTAATTACATTTACCGGCTTGAATGTTTGAAAAATTTTTTAGAGAATACCGCCATTTGACCTGACGTGTTGTAACATTCAGCTACAAAGAAGGACGGTTTCCGTAGAGGAATACAGGTTCGATTCCTGCCGGAGAACGCATATTTATATATGTACTTGACAACCCGTAACCCGTTGGGTCAACCTTGTTACGTTTACTGTTTACATTTAGTTTCATGAAGAGTTTGTGAAATAGCGGTATTTTAAATGTACATTTTTTGCAGTTAGGTTAGGAAACATACAATACCTTTTATTAAACTTCATATTTATTTACAAAACACTTTTATTTACAATATTTTTGCTCGTTAAAGTATACTACCTGTGACATGTTGTCCCAGAAGGTTCAGATTATAAAATATTGAATTTGCTTTCGACATTAAAAATTTCTCTTGGAAGAAAGTAGAAATAAAAATACTTACTGTATAAACAAATCGTATTTTTATAGCATACAAGAGATAGAATTTGTTTCTTCCTGTGGTTGGTGTTGTCGTCTGAAGCGATCTCTTTGTCAGCGCTGTCGTAAAGTTTACAAGCGAGGGTGGCGTGGATGTTGATGACAGCTGTGCGTATCCCGTTTGGGCCGGATTTCGTGAGTTTTTCTCTCCCTCCTTTCTACACGATAACAAATTTACATCTTTCTTTACCCACTCCATGACTTCTGGCAAACACACAAGCAAACAAAGTTCAAAGAGATTTACAGTAATGTATATATATATATATATATATATATATATATATATATATTTCGAGAGTCTGCGAGGTGAAGAATTTCGCTTAAAGAGCCTATTGAGGATTTGATTGATCAACTAAGTTCTCCGTAGCTTAAGATCTAACGAGAGTTCAATTTGCTCGAGGGGACAATGGAGAGTACATATTTTTCTCTAATAAGATTTCTCGAATATTCAGGCCGGTAGACGAAAATAATAAATAAACCGTTTAATGAATAAACGTAGCGTCTACAAAAATCCATTAAAATAATATTTAGAATGATAAAAATCGCTCGGATTAATAAAAAAAAAATCCTTTACTTTAAGAACTTATATATATATATATATATATATATATATATATATATATATATATATACATAATTATTTATTTAAAAATATGATTCCATCGCTACATAAGAGTTCTCATGTTTCAAAACAAGAGCCTAACGAGTTCTTTCCTATTTTCTATATATTTTTACACACACACACACACACATATATATATATATATATATATGAATTATTTTTTCCTCTTAATGGGCTAACATGCCATCATGAATATTTAAATTTTATGCTAATAAGTAATTACTTTTTAAGTAATTAAAGAACTTATTTTTAATTACTTCTCATCACTATCAACATTGTTTTGAATTGGTAGATCGCTGTATATATATATATGTATATATATATATATATATATATATATATATATATATATATATGTGTGTGTGTGTGTGTGTGTGTGTGCGTCCTTTCGTGTGTGTATGAATAAGGTATATTTAGGCAAGTATTCATCCAAACAACTTGATTAAACACAACCGACAAAGTCTGTCTGATTAAATTTTTATTATATTTTTCCAATTAGCTGTGGTAAACTGGACAGCTGTACGTTTGAAATTGTCTGGCGTGACGTCATATGTGCCATGCGCGATACACGCTGAGGCGATCATCTTTCGATACATGATTGACGAGGTAGAGTTTTTCACTCAGTAGGTTGGCCTTTCTTTTTGCGGTAGACCAGTTGCCATCCAACGCTATAGAACCTGGTCTGTCCTGCTACATACCTTTCCCAAACGTATTAGCACGTAAGTGAATGTAATGGATTCGACTGGAATTCGAACTCGGCTCATTCGATTCCTCAGTCCGAGCCGCTATCCTTTACGCCATACCTTAGTCAAAAGTACTTAAATAAAGATAATAGAATAGGAAATTCGGAGAGTTTATCCAGTTTTCGAGCACGTTAATCAACACCTTATGCAAAAATTGAAAACATATAATGGAAAATACTTAGATGAAACATGTCGGTTATTTTAAACCAAACTAATATAATAAATAAAGAGTCCGCCATGATTAAGCTTATATATTATTCCCGACCTGTTCTTCTTGCATAAAAATCGGGGTAATACTGGCTTCAAGCATTGAATACACATTCGAAATTTTGGTATATAATCTTTTTTTTTTTTAATTTTTACGTCAGCGAGATACGTAATTTTTAAATAATTGTCTGATTTTAATGAAACTTTCAGGACTTATCCCCAAGTGAATGAAATTATTTTGGAAATTTTTTGTTTTAGAAAATCATAGTAAAAAATATTTTTACATATGTTATCCCCCATATTATTTAATTTCTTGAAATTTCGCGAAATTCATTTATCTTTGCAATATTTTTCTTTACTAGTTTAAAGTAGGACTCCTTGAAGAATGTAAGTTCAACTACTGCTCATTTCCTGAAAATCTGCTTTGAACTAAAAAAATGTAATAAAACTATGAAATTAGAAAAACATTTAATTACTTTGTTTTAGCGTATTTGCGCAGACACTCCGTTTATTTATGAACAGTACATTGATTTCTTTCTTTCTACGACGTGAATAGTCGGTTTTTGACGTTAAAAAATCCGTCAAAAACCGACATTATTTTTGCACCAACCTAATAGAAATATTATTAAAGAAAAACCTGCGTCCCACGGGGCAGAGAGAGTTATGTATATAATCCGATACTCTCTGACCAACGTACTATGGCTTTCCAGTCGGTCGGCAAACGTAAATTTATAAATATACACTGTTTAATAAATAAACGGGGCTTCTACTCAAATACGAGTATCCACTAAAAATAACGTTTAACGAGATATATCTATCTATCTATATTATTATTATTATTAGTAGTAGTAGTTGAACGTTATTTTTCGTATTTGAGTAGCTCCGTTTTCTTTATTAAACAATATTTATTTTTTTAAACAATATTTTTTATAAACAATATTTATTTTTTTCTACCTGAATATTTGAGAAATCTTATTAGAAAAATACACAGAAATATACACCAGAGAGCGTATAATCTTCTAAGATTTCTCGAATATTTTATAAAAATCTGTCGTATTAAAAAGGAAGATTTTCGTTGTTAATTAGAAATATATGTTATATATATATATATATATAAGGTTGGTGCAAAAATAATGTCGTTTTCTCACATATGTTACTATGTGAGAAAACGACATTATTTTTGCACCAACCTAATGTGCGTGTGTGTAAAGAGACTGAGATCCTGATCGATAAGGAGGGAGATCTATAGACATATTTTGGATTTTTCGTTTAGAAATGTTTTTTCTTCCCCCTTTTCGTTTGCTTTAGTTCTTGTCAGTATCGATATCTTTATTTAGTTATGACAAACATCTCTTGATAATATTTTGTTTTGTTCTGACAGAATTGATATCATTTTATTTGTCTTATTTCGACAGAACTGATAATTAAGTTCTCGGTGTTGGGAGGTGGGAGGGAAAGGAATAGCGAGAGAGAGAGAGGGAGAGCACAAAAGAAAATCCCGATCTTTAGTCTATAAGTTTCTCTTACTGTAATCTAATTTCATGTTAAAAGCTTCCATAAGTCCGGCTATGGTGAAGGATTTCCCACTGATGCTAATTGTTTGTGTTTGAACTGAGAAAAAAAAAAAAAAAAAAAAACCGGGACAGTTTGCAAGCAGATTTCTTGATACACAAATCGGCAATGTTTAAACTTCGTGCCCGAAAAAGGATAAAAAAAACAAACAAAAAAAACAAAAAAAAAACAAAAAAAAAAAAACGGTGGCGTGTTATAAAGTTATTACTGGGTGCACTTTTGACTCCTTCAGCAACGTTTATTAAAAGATTTTAGAAATATGTGAACCAAGTACAATGTGTTATTTATTATTTATCTATCATAAAGATTTATTATTTTACATTTTATATAGGGTGACCGCTGAAAACTGAAGGGTTTGAAAAAGTCATAATTTGTTCGTTTTCAATTTTTTAATTTTTTCTTTTTTTTTGCAGGTTATAGAGCATCCCTTGGAGATTAAAATGTCTATACTATTTACAATATTTGGACTATTGTCCTCATCTTTGTTGCCATATTTATCACTACGTGACACGTGGAACTAGAACAGTCTACCTCAGCGAGCGAAATAAAGGGTTCACTTCGACATTTCAACCACCTGAAGAAGGCTGGAGCGTACAACGGCCGAAACGTTGTGATAAATATGGTAACAAAGATGAGGACAATAGTCCGAATAATGTAAATAGTGTACATTAAACCTCATCTCATAAATATAGACAGATACTAAAATGTCTACGTATGATATCCAGCAACGAGTAAAACTTGAGTTTTTCTATTTCAATAAAAGATCAATTATTCAAACTCAGAGAAAATACCGGCACAATTTTTATGTCAGAGTATCTCCTAGCGATAACATGATTCGGAATGTAGTTGTCGACGATTTTCCAGGAAGAGGTCCTAAGCGCACCCTGCGTACTGTCACAGCCGTGGAAACTATGTCCGAGTGTCTTTGAGGATCCATCAGCTTCTACTCGTCATCGCTCATCTCAACTAGACATCGCGAGAATATCACTTCCAAAGAATCTGAAAATGTATTTTAAAAATGTTTCCATACAAGATTCAAATGGTCCAAACTTTACTCGCCCAAGATACTCATGTGTTAGTAAAAATTATTTTTCTTTTATATCATTCAATGGCAACTCCGTATGAAAAATAATTTTGAAAAGAAATATTTTTATTGAAATTTATAAAAAGTAAAAAAAAGAGTTAATTATATAAACCAACAACAATGCAATAATTATTATTGAAAGCTTTATGAATAACTATTTTAGTGAATTTATGTGGCATAATTTATCTAGCAAAGAAAAAAAGTCAGGAAAATTTCATTTTTAAAAATTTATAACTACAGTTTCTTTTTAAGACATTATTGTAAATAAATGTATTAATAAAAAATATTTTTTTCATATTTATTTCTTTTTGAAATGGTAAATAAAAAATATTTCATTAGAGTTGGTGCACATATGTTCAAAGTCTGGTAAACATAAAATTATTCTATTTTCTGCATTCAAAGCACGTGTGGTAACATCGTCTCAGGGGTTAGGGCAGTACTGCCACCCCTAGAGCCACCAGCAGCTTTTGCCACCGCACAAGGTATTGATTTTGGTGTAGACGTGTCAGTCTCTTGCGATATTTTTTACAACTGAAAGTCATATTTTCAACGTTGGGTTAAAAACGTTTGCTTTTGGTCGTTAACCAACATACAACCCGGTTATAGCAACCGTTTTCATAGAAGGTAAACAGATGTGTTTCCTGATCTCTCCTCTGGCTTAGCTCTAAAACCATACTGTGGAAATCTGTCTGGTCACATACAATGCCATGGAAACCAAACAAGTGACATTCGATCATCGCCGATTGGACCCAGAACTCTCAACGATGGCGATGAACGGATGTTCCCTCAGGTAGGTCCTGTACCTTAAGGGCCTATTCGGACTGAACGCGTACATACAATACATCGCTAAATATGCCAGAAGAATGTTCGGTTCAATGTACTGCTTTAGTAAGTAACTGACTCCTTGTGCTATGCTCCACGTTTACAAGAACCAGAATAGGCCGAAAATGGAGTACTGTTGACACATGGGCAGACTAGTGACATTCGATCATCGCCGATAGGACTCATTGATCGCAATAAACGGATGTTCCCTCAGGGGAACACCGTACGTTTCGTGCCTATGTGGACGTAAATACACTGCAGACTTCAAGTTGAGCTCGTACAGACGATGCTGGAAAAATGCTCGGTTCCTTGTATCGTTCCACTAAGTACCTGACTCCTAATGCTATTCTCTATTATAAGATCAGATCAGACCGAAGAAGGAGTACTATTGCCATATATGGGCAGGCACTGTTCTAGTTTCACTTTCCACCCACGATAGATTCCAGAATCGTCTCCTTGTGGGTAATAAATTATTTTTCACTTTACAACCCCTTTCCTAGAGACAAAATGTTGCAAGCCTCTCGCTGCTCTATCGCTATTTCTATGTTCAGACGAACAACATTCCACCAGTTCTAACGTTAACGGCTAAGACACGCCATGCCACGCCCTTTTTAGTGAACCACCCTCATTCCCTTCGTATTCTTTTAGTGAATGTAACTTCCACTCGTGCAGCTTCTTCCCACGAACCGTTGCTTTGTTGAACCGACTCCCAAGAGGATGCTTCCAAACCACTAAAATCTTACCTTGTTCAAATTTAGGGGTAACTGTTATCTTCTCCACATAATCTGTACTTCTAACTCACTATCTCGAGTGGTTCTCGGGCCTTGTACAGTTTGCACGTCATTGTAAAAAAATAAATGTACAGAAACGAATAATTGATAATAATGGTCAATTTTTCCACTTTTTAACGAGGAATATTAAAGTAGTAAATGTCGAAATAATGTCATTGATTCAGGAAAGTCTTGAAAATAAGAGACATTCGTATCGGAGATCCATAACACTGTCTTCATCTTTCTACTGTGATGAAGAGGTTCCATAACGTCTATATGATTTATCGGAGTTACATGAACATATTATAAACGAGCGGCTGCATTAAAATGGTCTATTGTTGTGAGGACTATTGCATTGCTGTTATCTAGTGAGATTTTATTGATAGTCAAACACACCTTGTGTGAGTGTTTGTTGAATCATCGATCATTTAATACTGATGGCGTCAACAAGATGAAGGAGACAACTACAAGTGTCGGTGCTATTAAACGAGCTAGTTAGTTTTACTTCTTTTGCTTTGCATTTGTTTTTTTGTTTTTATGGTTATTTTCTTCTTATTTTTCTTATTTTTTTTATCGAGTAGCGTTCCCATATCTAAACAAAACCGTGTCAAAAATCATTTGCGATAACGAAGAACATTTACACATATTTCTAAATAAAGAAAAATGTGACATATTTTAGAGCAGTTAGTTGACAGTAGGGACCATACATACATATATATATATATATATATATATATATATATATATATATATATATATATATATATATATATATGTATGTATGTATGTATGTATATATGTAATTTAACGACTTACATTCTAAAAAATGGACAAGTAAATTTATCATTGTTCACTAACGTTTTTATACTGTCAAGTCTGGCAATTTAACAACTTTTTACATTTATAACTCTATGTTAAACACTTTAAAGTGGATTGTTCAAGGGCTTTACAGACCTGCTCTTTTCCCCCGTTGGTCATCGTTCTCTAATAGTAATGTTAAGAACAACCTCAGAATTATAACCATAGCATGTTGAAACACCGATTCTTGTACGATCATCAATGTTAAGCAACATTGAATTTGATCAGTGCGCAGATGGGTTACCTCTTGGGTATAACAGGTGCTGTAAGTTCGGATGTGCGGTGGTTTAATAAATAATGGCGCGGAATTGGAAATCGTGAAACCGAGTTCATTTCCAGCCGGGTTCGTTACTGTTTTAACCTAGAAAAGGTTACTGAATGAGGAATAACCAAAACGGAGGTTGGAAATGAAATGGTAATGTTTATAACATCAACAAAATTCAATACTCGCCAGCAACGTGAAGTAGGTAAACCACTGCCAGTGCTGGACTGCTTAGACAGCATATTTATCCCCACTTACAATAATGTCCGACGTATTTATGAGGATTGAAACATACTCATTATTGTTCTTACTTACGGTACATAACAGTTACACGCAAATACTATTGGGAAAGATATGAATCCCCCTCTTCTCCTCTCGGGTAAAGATTAAATACGAGGAGATTTATCAGTAAAATCATTATCTAAAAATTCACTTATTCGATAGAAAGTTTACCTTAGAAACAAAAATGTCGGCGGCCATTATTAATCACCGTCAGCGAAGTTATAGTTTATTATTTATTTTCAGAAAATGACAATATCATATTGAACATTTTTATAATTTTTTTTTATTAATAAACTACTTCTTGAAATCAAGCACTCCTTTGAGAAAGACTGCTTGCCTGAAAAACGTTATCTTCCTGAATTAACTTGATCGGCCGTTATTTTTTGTGTTTTTTTTTTTAATTTACGAAAGTTCTTAATATTACACACCAATGTATACACACACACACACACGCAATATATATATATATATATATATATATATATATATATATATATATATATATATATATATATATGAACAGTGACCGTCCACAAAATTTCCATGAGTTCAACATTTATTTTAGAAAATTGGCCTTTTATACTCCCTGGGTAAGTTCAAGATGTAACAATGATGGGTAAAGTGATGCGTACATAACATACACACAACAACCAAGTTAATCGAAGTGGGAAATGTACATCCGGCCAAGGTGAAAATACCGAAAAATCACAATTAATTGGGAAAAGAAAAGGAAAAAGAAACAACCACCATAAAATTACACACACCTCCCGAGAAAGTGCTTGATATCATTTGAAATAATAACAACAGGGCATCAAGAAAGGCGCTATATATATATATATATATATATATATATATATATATATATATATATATATATATATATATATATATACACTATAAAAAGAAGACGGAGACTTCACTTATCCATTTAGTTTATAATTTTTATTTCGTGAACACCGACATGTTAGTCTAATCAGAACGAAAACCTGCTCCGACTGCTAAAGTCTCCACTTCGTCTTCTTATTATCATTATAATGCTCTGTGGTCTACATTGAGTTCTCCCTGGATTTAAATCCTCCTCGGAAACGTATATATATATATATATATATATATATATATATATATATATATATATATTAGGATATACTCTCTCTCTCTCTCTCTCTCTCTCTCTCTATACTTCAGGATATTATATCAAAATCATATAAAAAACAGCTACACAATTGCTCACAAACCCTATAACCACCTCCTTTTTCTTTCTTTCCTTTTTCTTTTTTTTTAGTAAAAAGAGGTTGTATTTTGCTTTTAAATTTCAATAAATCGTTCACTTCCCAGACATTTACAATCGCCTGATGAGATGCGTCGATTCACATCGAAACACAACTGCAATTGTGTTGCGTTTTTTTTACATGCTTTCGATGTAATACCCTAAAATTAAGAATATTACTCTACTCTGTATTGAGCCCTCTTTTAAATCAAGTGTTACGAATGTTGGAATTGTACTCTATTCGTTCTCATCTTAACTTGATATATATATATATATATATATATATATATATATATATATATATATATATATATATTATCTCTCACTGATAGCAAGACTCGGAGTTTCATGCACGGCACAATCTTCTGGAGCGGAGTATAGGCAGGCTGATACGTAATTAAAATTTAAAAAGTATATCTGCTTAATGCAATATTGACACAGTTGTAGATTTTACTGGGATTACGTGCAAATATATACATATAAACGTGTGTACAAAGACGCATGTACACGTATGTCTGTCCTTTAATTTTAATAATCTAGTGTTTATTTTTTTCTATTTTTCGGGTATTAATTATGGTTGTTTGGGTTACGTTCATAGAATTTGTTATTTGAATATTTTTACATGAAAACAAACAATACGGAAAAAATGTAAACCAATGATTAGTGTGTAAAAAAGGAAAAAATTGAAAACTATCAGCCGTAATTGCCGATACTCTTTGATGAGTGGACGGACAGGTCCACCTACCAAACTACGGAGTCGGGATGCTGAAGGTATCATCAATCAGCTAAGTTACAAATTATCGGTGAGGGATTCATTCTATTAAGTCTTTGATATCGAGCACTTTATTGCAAAGACTGTTTTCCTTAAATGTATTTTCTCTCAATATTCCATTGATTGTAAGCATTTTTGGCTTCATACTATTTTTGATATTAGTATATATATATATATATATATATATATATATATATATATATATATATATATATATCAATTCCTTCCGTGCTGTTTTCTTTGGCAAGGGAACAAGATGAAGAAGACGGACACCTGCTTTGCTTCTAAAACAGCATCACTTATGCAAAGTAAACAGCTGCGAACCTTCCGATAAGCGAGCACAGATTTTTTAGCGGTGCACTCCACAATGAAACGATAAAAGCTCGATAATGATAATAATAATAATAATAATAATAATAATAATAATAATAATAATAATAATAATAATAGTATATATACACTATCTTTCTTCGCTCAATATCTTTCTCGTAATTAAGTTATTTAACATGACTTTGCAAACTGTGGCCAATACTCCTTGATTGCCCACGTATGTCTTGGAATTCCTCTTTATATATATATATATATATATGTGTGTGTGTGTGTGTGTGTGTGTGTGTGTGTGTGCGTGATCTTTAAAAAAGAATCATATTTTTTCATAAATAAAAGATAGAAAGTATCACGGTGCTTAAAATTTTAGGTACGTTTCGGCTGACGCATCTTCAGGAAAAAATAATAGCGTCGGCAAATAGAACTAAGGTATCGAAAGGTACGTAAAATTTTAATCGTTGTGATACTTTTGTATCTTTTTTATGAATAAAATATGATCTTTTTTTTCAAAGATCATGTTATCCTGATGTCGCAATAATAATCTGTTTTTTGTTGCTTTTTTTTACGAATTGGTCAAACCCAAACTCAAACAAAAACAGTGTTTTCAATCGTAATGAGTCTACGGATTGAATAGAATTTTATTATAAACAATTTTCTTGTAAATGAAATTTTTAAAGCATTCTGAATGTAAAAATAAACAAAAAAGTGTGAACGACAATAAGAAACACTACCTGCCAAAAAAAAAGTGAAGTTTTGTTGAAATCGGTTGAAAAATGTACGAAATCCGATCCCATATATAAACGAACACACACATACACACACAACCAAACAACCTGGGTTTTATAATAAGTATAACTCGATAACTCGATATTAATAAGTATAACTCGATATGAGTTGTCCCCCTTTCATTAATGCCTCTTAATCGTGTTTTCAAATTGATTTCGTGCTAAAACACTTGTGTTCTTCCAATTTGTGGCGCTGTCAGAACCACCGCAAGGTAACTTTACGTAGTCCTGTGTAGTTTTGTTGAAATCGGTTGATAAATGTAGGAAATCCGATCCAATATATAAACGAACAGACACGCACACACACACAACCTGGGTTTTATAATAAGTATGATATATATATATATATATATATATATATATATATATATATATATATATATATATATATATATAAGTCTCTGTGTGTGTGTGTGTGTGAATCTGCATAATATTCCACCGATTAAAATGCGGAATAGAACAATATTATAAGTTATTGGCAGAGGGTGTAAAGTCGTACCAACTAACGAATCTAGGGAAAAGCTCAATTATAATAGGAAAATTTTTTCTCCGACCCTATCTATTAATCCACCCTAAAATAAAAAAGAATTTATATTGACTAAAATTCACCCCAAATTCTACCAGAGCGATGCCTTTCCATTGCATTACGTTTCGGTTGACCTTTGCGATCGACCCAAATGTGAGTTACTCGGACGCGCTATTTCTAAGTGTGGGATCAGCGTCGCGCTCACTTCGATAAACAAATCAAAAACATATTTTTTTTCTTTAAATTGTAAAAAAAATTCCTTGTAAATACCTCGAATATCATCCACACTTACGAAATGTGAATAACTCCCTGATTTTTGGCAATTTTTCATTTTGGAGGTTGATGTTGCTGCAAGGTAAGCTAAACAAATTTCTAATTTTAAAAGAGTGCCAAAAATTTAATACATAGACAAACAAACTTTAAAATTTATAATTTCTTTTGGTTGTATTAATATTTGCGATCAATAACTTTACATTATCTGGAGTGAATTAAGAGAAAAGATCATTTTTCTCAAAATGCTAATAATCTCTATCTATAAAAGGCAGTGTGTGTGTGTGTGTGTGTGTGTGTGTGTGTGTGTGTGTGTGTGTGTGTGTGTGTAACGAATGCACGGCCGCAATTTTCGACGGATTTGCACCAAAATTTACATGCACATGCTCCAAGTTAGCGGTAAGGCCAAGACCGACTTTGCATTTCCCAACTCCCATCGATAGTGGAAATAATCTACGGCAGTTTTCATGTAGTCTGCGGCCATTTTCTACTGGCCAGAGTGAGAGCCTATAGCTGGCTGCCACAAATAGGCAGGAAGATTCTATTGGCCAGCGTGAGAGCCAACAGCTGACTGACACGAATGTTAACTAGCATGCTATCATGCAAAAAAAAAAAAAAATCGATAGCTGCATTCGTCACAAGTGGGAAAATTTAAATCTACATGGCAGTTTACTCCAATTTGCTCATTCGCTTGCTTAAACACGAAGTTGATTCTGATTCCGCAGAACTGCGTGTGGATGTGAAAAAGTATTTGTTGTTAACATTTCATTCGGTTTTTCCAGTTACGAGTCCTTTTTTTAAAGCTAATCGTTTTGTGTTCATTTTGTTTAGTTCTTTTTTCGTAAGAGATTTAATGTTTAGTGTAGGGCTTAAAAAATTTCTCAATGTGAGATTAAGAAAAGTATGGCATGTAGCAACATCAGCATGGTAAAGGGCACTCCTTTAAAGGTAAAGAAGGGCAAAAATATTTTAAGTCGAGCGATAGCGATTGCTGTATGAGTCGTACAACTTTTGAATCAAGCACGGGCAACACCGGGTCATGCTGCTAGTGTTTATCTATAAATTTGATGTAAGTTTTGCTTCAGTTTTACCGGATACCTTCTGCTCTAAAGAGTGGTATAATTCAAGCTGTTATCCCACAATCCTTCCAGTGCATACATATATAACATTGCTACAAACCAATATCAAGATATTTGCATAGATTTCTACTAAAAATGTTTTATTCAAGGTTCATTTTAACGCTCCTCGTATAATGCTCATATGCCTAAATACAGAGAGAATGAGAAGGGTTGTTTGGCCATTAAGAAAAGTAGCTTAATTTGTTTTGTTTTTTTTTTGTACTCAATTCTCGTCCTGGGTATGACGATAAACTACATCCGGCAGCAAGGCCTCTGATCGGAAGATTGGATGTTTTGACCAGTGTGAAACCAAATTTAAGAAAAAATGGTAGCGGTAAAAATGTCAACAGAAAAAATGGCAGGATACAAATAGCAACGGTAAAAATGGCAAAAATGGATAAAGCTCCCCCCTCCCATGAGATTTTACTTTTTAGGCGATTACGTCTGAACACACTGAAAAACAATTATAGGTTCACTTGATGACGGCTTCCGGTATTGAAATCAGAAACCGACATTAAGCGGTGTTTATCGGAAAACAGTTCCTCGTCAGTTTTGTACACTTAGAGTTGGGCTATTTTAATTTCACTCGTTTGAACACGTAGGAATCAGTAATAGAGTCGAATAAAAAAACAATATATTGCATACATTATTACTATGACGTTTAATATATTTAAATATTGTTACATTTCTATTTATAAAAAAAACTAATAGACTATTTAAAAAATAGAATAAAGTATTTAAAAATGTTTTCAATATAAACTATTTAAAAATTTTTTCATAAAAACATTCCTATTATAAAAAATTTTAATTCATTATTTGTAAGAAAAAGCATTCCAATTAAAAAAAAAAAACGTTTTATTTGATTATGTGCAATAAAAAATAAAGATTTCAAATAATAAAGAGCAGTTTTATTTTGATATTTGTTGATATTAAAAGAATGATTAAAACAAATTTTTAATTGCGCCCCCCCCCCCAATACATCCGACATATAATAGATATTAGTTTTTTGATAAACATTGTTTGTTAACTTCCGACTCCAAAACCGGAAGCCACCATCAAGTAGACCATTCCTAGTTTTTAATTTGATTTTAATGTGATCGTTAAACATCAATTTTTTTGTCTATTTTCTGTATAATAACATTTTTTTCAAAATATACACTAATACATTTATTTTATATATATATATATATATACACACTAATACATTTATTTTATATATATATATATATATATATATATATATATATATATATATTTATATACACACTAATACACTTATTTTATATATATATATAAACACTAATACACTTATATATATATATATATATATATATATATATATATATATATATATATATATATGTATATATATATACACACACACATCTAATCCTAATGTCAGCTATCAATTATAAAATTAATTATAGTCATCAAATTCACTTAAACACGCTACGATTTGTGCTTTTACTGCAATTAGGAGTAGGAACCTAGCGCCCCCCCACCCAATAAAACTTCTAAAAATCGACATCGAAAATTTTAAGAAAATGTTTTTAATACAAGGAGCGGGTACTTAGCGCCTATTTAAAACAAGAGAAGGAGCCTAGCTCCCCACCACTAGAGTAAATATATATTTAAAATATTTATTTTAAAATATTGAAGTGGTGACTTAGCCCTATTTTAAACTAGAGCGATGTGAGCTAAGACCCATCCTTCTCGAACGGTCATAATTTTCTGTTGTCGAATTGTCATTTTTTCCTATTCATGCACTTATGCCATTTTTACCGCTGCCATTTTTACCGTTGCCCTTTTTACCCTGCCATTTTTACCGCTGCCATTTTTACCGCTGCCATTTTTACCGTTGCCCTTTTTACCCTGCCATTTTTACCGCTGCCATTTTTACCGTTGCCATTTTCACCGCTGCCATTTTTACCGTGCATCGTGTGAAACCACCTCCTAATTGCTGTTGTTCGCAGGCCAACCCTGACCCCCGGGGTGGTAGCACCTTTTGGATTGCAGTTATGAGCAAATAGTGAACTGCAAAACAAATATCAACAGAATATTTTTATAGTAAACTTTCCAATAATACATTTTATGATCTATAAAATATATATGTAAAGAAACACGTTTTACCCTGAAAATATCAAATTATGTACAAAATATCTGTAGTTGAAAGCATAAAAATTACGTACAAAATATTTATGTAGATTTCGGCATTAAATAACCCATAGAGGTTGATACTCCTCCAACGAACCAAACAAACAACACGAAAGAACCCTTTCATGACATTAGTCCATATACAGTGTAACCCGGATATAAGAGAGTTGTCGGGACCGGAGAAGAAGTCACTTATATCCAGGTTTCTCTTATATCCAGGTTTCGTCTATTTCGTTTACATTAACACAGGCTCTAATTTGGGACCAGATAAAATCTCTCTTATATCCGGGTTTCTTTTTTATATCAGGGTCTCTTATATCCGGGTTACACTGTAATATATTACAAATTCTTAAAGAACTCAACTGTATTCCAAAATATAAATTCAAGAAAAGTACAATATAAAATACACATATCACCCCCTCTAGTAATCATGTCCCCACAAACATATATGCACAAAAGCTGAGTATCATTTACCATGTATTCAATTGTGAAAGCAGAATAATGTTTTTGTTTTTATTAATTCAAAGATCCCAAGAAAATTAAATTTCCATATTAAATGACCCATAAGTATTTTACATGCAATTAAACAAACAAATCAATCAGTCGGTGTTTTCATTTATTCTTTGATAAGGTTAACCGAGCTTATAACCTTTGAACTTTGCTAACAAAAATTCCTACTCTCTAGTAGTGGGCTAAGTTCAATAAATGCAATAAAAATATTTCTTAAATCTCCTGAAAAGTATCATCTACTTATCATCTCCTTAAAACCTCATTAGCATTCTGAAGGAGACATCATTCAGCTAACTTCGTTTCTGAAACCAGAAAATGTGAAATAGATATGCAAAACAAAAGATCAAAGACCTTGTACCAAAGCGAAGGACATTCCTCCTAGAACTTCTGGTTAATTTTCTATACACTGTCGCCAGAAAGCAGGACAGGCTGGTTTGATTGACTTATTTGTTAAACGGCATATCCTTATGGGCCATTTAATGCCGAAATTTATTTATCTTGGTAGCTTTGAAGTAATAATAAAAATAAATTACTATTCTATATAAATAAAAATAAATGCTATTCTGTTTTCACAATTGGATACCTGGTAGATGAAAATCACCTTTTGCGTATATACATGTTTGTTTGGTGTACTTTTTGTTTTACGGCATATCAACCTCAATGGGTCATTTAATGCCGACTAAATTTTTTATTGCTGGTTATATTTTTTACTTCAAAACTCTAATTCTGGTAATATATTTTTCTTCAAAATTATATTCTTCAAACATGTATCGTTCGTAATATTTAAAAAAAAATGTGTTACTGGTATTTTTTTTTAAAATATATTGCTGATATTTTTTTTTCAAAAATGTATTGCTGGTAATATTTTTTTTCAAAAATTTACTGCTGGTGATAATTTTATACAAAATATTTCTGGTATTAAAAACTATTTACATTTTCATAGTGTTTTGACTCCAGTTTGGCAATATCTGGGACCTTAACAGGTGATACAACCCCAGGTCAGCGTAGACCTGGGAACACCAGCAACTAAGAGGTGGTTCCACGCTATTCAAGACCTCCTGACCAGAGGCCTTGCTGTCGGACGTAGTTTATCGTCTTACCCAGGACGGTACATGTCTGTGTAGACAAGTGGCAGTGATATGCGTGTGGTATGTTGTAGTTTTTTTAAAGTTATATTTTGAAATACTGTTTGATTTCTTTAAGAAATTGTAGAATATTATATAGATTATTGTCATGAAAGAGTTCTTTCATGTTGGTTGATGTTTTGTAGGTAATTTTATTATAAATATGTGTTGTTAATTATTTTATATAAAAAATGTATTGCTACTATTTTTATATTTTCATAATGTTTTGTTTTTGTTTGGGGGGTTCACTATTTTGTTGGGAACTTAACAGGTGCTACCACCTCGGATCATGGTGGACCGGGAAACTACAGCAATTAAGAGGTGGTTCCACGCTCCTCAAAAACTCCAATTTTCCGACCAGAGGCCCTGATGCCGGATGTAGTTTATCGTCATACCCCGGACTGGGCAGCGTGGTCGATTCCTCTAACTACAAAATAACTAATTTGGACGAATATATGCTACAAAGAAACAGAAGTATCGCTCTCTCTCTCTCTCTCTCTTCCAACACAGAAGAATAATACTTTTCCATCCAATAAATAAATAAACAAATCTTCTAAAACAAGGTATCGTTCATTCATTTTTAATGTAAAAACGAAGATTCAGCGCCAACTTCTAAGTCGTATTCAATTTCTAGATTTTTACAGAAATGTTTCTTTTAATAATTTCTAATTTCTGACAGGAAATTTCCTTAGTACATTGAGTATGTGCATCGATATACAGAGTATAATAATTTAATTAATAATATGAAAATAAATCATTATTTATAATAATTATATATGTGTAAAATATTTTGAGATATAGTGTATTTGTAAAGCAATAAAATGAATAAAAAGAGACAGGCGGAAAAATAATTTTAGCCGTTCGTTTCATCCCCTGAGGGACTTTATCAAGTCAAATGTATGATTTATTTTTTTGTACGTGTTTGTATACAAAAGTAAAGCTGTCATTGGTTTATCAAGGCTTTTACTTTGGAGAACGCTCATGAATGTTTTCCAGGTGGTTGAAAGGTCAGTCTAACATTCAGAGGACACAAAGTATCATAATTCAGAATCTGGCAAAAAATAAGCGAGTAATATTTAGAAAATTTTAATAGTTATTAGGTTGGTGCAAAAATAATGACGTAATAATGTCGTTTTTTGACGTTAAAAATACGTCAAAAAACGACATTATTACGTCATTATTTTTGCACCAAACCTATAACTAAACTTATGAAAAATATTAACGTAGAATAGAAACACAAATATGTCTTTTAGTTGTGTACCTATCCACGTTTCATAAAACGGAGAGAGAAGGGAGATCACCGCCCCCTGTGGGATCATGTTGAGATCATAGACAGGGAACACCATTGAAAAATTCGTAAACTTAAGGAATCAGCACATATGCTAGGCCACAAAAATCTCCTGAGCCGACCAAGCATAGAAATAAATACAATATGGGAACCAGTAATAAGGAGTGCCAGAGAAAAGCAATGATAACAAAGTTTCTATATGAGCTCTGGTAAAAACATGGAATGATAACAGCAAAATTGCAATATGAGCACTGGTAAAAAATGGTTTCTGAAAACATTAGGTTTATAATACCCAGAAATTCATACCCTCAAGGACACATGGCACAGTGGATAAAGGCGTTGGTTAGATCCAGACCCAAAGAGTGCGAGTTCAATACCCGGTTAAGACAGTGGAGAACTTTCAGAGGGAAAATTAGCAGGAGATAACTGATAACTGACATCCATCAAACATGGCACGTGGAACTACAACAGTCTACCCCAGGGATCGAAATAAAGGGTTCAGTTCGAAATTCCAAACACCTGAAGAAGGCCGGAGCGTACAACGGCCGAAACTTTGTGACAAATATGGCGACAAAGATGAGGACAATAGTCCGACTAATATAAATACTGTACATAATACCTCAACTCAGAAATATAGACAGACTTCTATAATACTGTATGCTATATTGTATCTTAATAATATTGTTGTTATGTTATTTATTCTTTTATTATATTTCTGTCGTAGTCCTGTTATACTTCTATTATATTATTTTAGTTATGTAGGATCTGTTATTTTGTTGTCATATTGTATTTCTCTATATTATTCTTATATTTCTGCCATATTCTTCTTGTTATATTGTGTTTCTATTATATTTCTGTTAAATTATTGTAGTATTATATTTCTCTCATATTTTGTTATATTTCTCTCATATGTGTGTTATGCGATATTGTTATTACATTATTCGCTGTTATATAGTATCTTAGTTCTTGTTATAGTTCTGTCATATTCTTAGTATATTATATTTTTATTACATTGTTGTATTTCTAAACCTCTCTCTATTAATCATCTGAGAGACTCCTTTTTGTTTTCCATCAGCATGCCTGTTACTAACCTCCATGAAAGTGACTCGTTTCGTCTTGTCGGGCTGAAGTTCTTAGCTGACATGAAATGGAAAGACAATATTGAATCCATTCACCTGCGAAAAAAGTTAGTTCACTGTGTCACGCTAGAAAATTTTCTATCCAGAATCTATCAAACCTATCTATAGGTCTACCATTCGTCCATGCTTAGAATATTGCTGCCAGATATGCTCCGGTGCTCCTGTTATTCACCTTGAGCTTGATAAAATCCAAAGAATAATCAGCAATATTATTGGTTATGATCTGGCAGATCGGCTTCAGTAACATTATCATCGCCGTAAGGTTGCTTCCCTTTGTCTTTTCTATAAATAATTTAATGGCAATTTGTAGGATAATCTCATAAATTTACAGTTGAGATGAGAAGATGTAGCTGTAAGTTCTCTGATAACAGTTTCTTTTCTCACACTTCTCGCTTGTGGAATTGTTATGGGAACTTACCTATAACGATAATGGACTCTTCCTGACACTATAAATACTGCGCCTCTGAAGAGGTATAATGAATGAATGGTGTAACGAGTCGAGACAATATTAGTTCACTCTAAACCAGACGGACAGTCATTACTAACAACTTCAACTTCTTGTACTATATTTCTGTTGTAATATATCTTTGTTATTCTACTCTTGTGTTCGTGTTGTTCTTCCTTGGTTCTAACCTTGGATCATAACTGTGGTGCGAGGATATTGGACCATAACAGGAATTCCCTTCCGGCTCCATGTTTTCCAGCCAACTTTAATCTGCAAAAATTTAAATGCAATGACAATCGCTATCCACTGTCTTCCTGATTAGTCTTTTCTCTTCTCGCTTATTATTAATGTTTATTTTACTAATTTTTCCACGTCCTGTAACCCCTTGTGTCTTAGTGGCTTTACTGCCTTGCATGGGGTGATACCGATTAAAAATATATATATTATCTCTTTTATTGTATCTGTGATATATTGTATTTTGTACATTGTTATTTATCTCTTTTATTGTTTCTATGATTTATTTTTGTTATATTCTGTGTGTCTGTTATATTGTGTGTCTTTTATATTGTGAGTCTCTTATGTTGTGTGTCTGTTATGTTGTTCCTTGTGATATTGGATCTTTCTTATATCATTATTGTTAATAGAATGAAACAAACATTTTTTTTAATACAAATCAAAGACAAAGCGAAATTATGACGAGATATTATGCCGTGGAATGTACTAGTCGAAACACAAAACCTGGAACAGCAATGATAATATAGGTCGGCCAGTGAAAATCATATTTTCTGCTCGTAATGCTTCTTGTGGTCTTGCCGATAAATTGCTTTAGCATTTAGCCATTTCCACAGAAAAGCAGAATGATAGCAATCTTTTAGCATCGATAACTTTTTGTCATTTCGATTTGAATCAAAACAGACATCGCTCAATAGGCACGGAACGTTTATCGTTACGATCATTTCATGTTAAAATGATTGCTTTTTCTTTTGCACGATGGTCTGCATTCCCGAAACTTTTCGTTTCAATGAGTTTTATTGTTTCCTCGCTCGCTTACTACGTTTATTTTTTCTTTATTTTTTTGTCTTTGCTTCTTGTCTTATTCACTGTTTTCCTAGAGTTCGTTCTGGTTTCCTGTTCGAAAGGAATATCATTCGAGATTTATAGCAAACATTAAAAATTAATCAAGGGTGTAAGTGGCTATAACGTTTATTTATTTATATTATATAATTCGTTAAATAAATGGAGGTATTAATTCGAGGAGCTACAATGTACACAAAGACTAGGATTAAGAGAAAAGTGAAGAGACTGGCATATATAGAAACTGACTATGTATGGGCAGGCTTAGATAGATAATTAAGAGGCTGGGATAGATAGATAAATAAAGAGATTTCGATAGATAGATAGATAGATAGATAGATAGATAGATAGATAGATAGATAGATAGATAGATAGATAGATGAAAATGAGACGTGAAGCAATAGAAATTTGGTTCAACAGAAAGATACTGAGGATACCATGGACTGAACATAGGAGCAATAACAAGGTTTTTGAGAAAATGGAAACAAAAAGATAAATTATACTTAACATCAGTAAGAGACAGTTTATAGGACACGTAATGAGGAAGGAGGCCTTGCAAAATGAGATACCCACAGGACAGACTGAGGAAAAGAAGGACAGAGGAAAGGAGTAAAACACTTAATGGGTTTGAGTGAATGGACTGTAGAACAGAGTTTGGGAGAAATATCAAAATGTTTTAAATCAAACAGTTTCCTTTTTCACACTTCTCGATTGTGAAACTCTTTTCTGGCTTCTTGCTTTACTGCCAAGTTTGATTCTTAAACATTTAAATGCAATGTCAATTGTTATCTTCGGTCTTATAATTCCTGTTATTTTATTGACCACGCTCTTTTATATTGTCTTCTTTTTCTTATATCGTTTCAAACTCAGTAAACCCTTATGTCCCAGTGGCTTTATTGCCGTGCTTGTGGTGAAATAATTAAAAAAAAAAGACACGGGCAATTTGGTAGATAGATAGATAGATAGATAGATAGATAGATAGATAGATATGAAAAACTGAGAGATATGCACACAAACTAAATGCTCCAAATTTAGCAACAATTAATTAATAAAATGTAAATCATGCCATCGCCTGAATAACGGCGGCTAATCGATATGAAATGCTGTCTACAGTGTGCTCGAGTCGTTTCGTGGGCAATAACCAGAGAGGCACATTACTTAATGCTTCTTTGATGTGTCTCCTGTAAAGTGAATGTAGCCTGCAACATGTCTCGTGCATGCTCAACGGAATTTCAATCTGCTGATCAAAAAAAATATCAAAATAGGAAAAAAGTCAACTGATAGATACTACAATCAATTTTGTATGCTAACAAGGTTTGGAACAAAAATCATCGCTACAAAATTTGTATTCATACCTATCACACATGCGGTTGCGTGCAGGAGAGGAAGAGCAGGGGTTGCATCGGCCCCGGGCATCCATATCGGAAGGGCATCCAATCAAAGAGTGAAATAGAAATTTAGTTTATATTTGATTTGAATAAAGTGTTTATTTCATGTTTCATTTGTTTTTCCATATTTAAGATGTCTTCTTTTCTCACATTTCTCAGTACGAGACCATATATCACCCATCCACGCTTATAGGAGATTATAGTTAAGGAGTTGGCATCGGGCATCACCAAATCTCTGGACGTCATTGCACAGCTGTCGAGATACGTTTTTCTTTAATGCCATGAACATTCGGGACATGCGATATCATGGCTCATCACAGCTTTACTGATAGCAGACAAGGAAAAGAAATTACAAAATCTATTAGAGAAGGTGGCGTCGGAGAGTGTGAAGAAGGGACTAAGCATAAATTACAAGAAAACAGAATGCATGGTCATCAGTAAAAGGATGAGCCCGAAATGCGATTTACAGGTCGGAGACACTAAAATCAAGCAGGTGCGGGAGATTAAATATCTGGGAAGCGTCTTAAACAGAGGATGGTAAATGTGACACTGAGATTCGTAGACGTATTGGAATGGCCTAGGACGCATTCCAAAAGATGGGCAGCTTATTGTGAAAGATAACGAAGAAAAGAATACTGAGCTCTTACGTGACATCTGTCCTTCTTTACAGCAGCGAACGTTGGACGGTTTCCTCAAAGATGAAGAAAAGGCGACGGG
>OZ010581.1:92512687-92515187 GCA_963932145.1 Acanthosepion lycidas | reverse complement strand
GACAACAAATACACCCAAAGAATCGTAGTATGAGATATTTCGAAAGGCCTTTCACAAGGTGTGACACAAAGGATGCTGCTCAAGCTGTCTATCTATGGAATCACTGGAAGAGACTTCTCGATAATAAAGTCCTTCCTAACGAGTAGTTCATGTGAGTAGTTGTTAAGGGTCAGTCCTATGTGACCTTAGCAATCAACGCAGACGTCACTTCTTGGACCAACCAACTTTTTACCTTCATAAATAATCTAAGTTTATACTTAAATCACTTATAAATATCTATGCTGATGATACAACAATATATGCGTGCACCTCCAAATCTCGTGATGACTAGAGATTGGCAGCTGAACTTGCATGCGATCTAGCTATAACATCTCAGGTGGGGGAGGAAACTGGTTTGTTACATTCAATGCCTTGAAAACGAAACTAGTTTCATCAGCTCTGATCAAACCCCGAACTACCACCAGTCACAACGAATGGGTGTCGACTCGTAGAAGCCTCGTGCCTTGAGCAAATTGTGGGCTTTAAACTAATCCCAGACTTAAAGGGGAAATCTTATTCTTAGATTCAGGGAAAAGGTCGCTTCCTTGTACCGTTTCAGTAAGTATCTGAATCCTCGTGGTATCCTCTAAAATCAGAAAAACTAGATCAGGCCTAAAATGGAGTACTGTTGCCATATATGGGTAGGGGCTGCCTTTCCACTGTCAATAGAATCCAAAAGCATATATGCGTCCTTGTGGGTGATGAATTATTTTCCACCCTGCAACCCCTCCGTCAAAGACGATATATATATATATATATATATATATATATATATGCTCTATCGCTACTTCAATGGAAAGGGTTCTACCTGTTCTAACCGTCACGGCTAAGACCCTCTATATCACTCAAATTGTGGTAAATCACCCTCATTCCTTTCGTATTCCAATGATGAGAAGTAATTTCCAATCAAACAGCTTCTTCCTGCTGAACAGTGCTCTGTGGAAGAGATTTTCAAGAGGATGGTTCCCTGATTACTACAATCTTACCATGTTCAAGTCCAGGGTTAAGCGATCTTCCCCAACTATCCGCATAACCTGTACCTCTGTAATATTCTACCTCGAGTGACCCCCGGGGACTTTTACAGGGAGGACCTCAGTGTAAAAAAATAAAAATAAAAATAAAACAATAAAAATACCAAGCTAGTAAAATTAATACAAAAAAGTAAATATTTTAAAATTTATATATTATTTTAATTAAAATTTAAATAAATGAAAACAATTCTTGTACAAATTCATTATTCATCGAAAAACTTTTTTCTCGAAAAAATAGTATCTTATTCATAAAAGGAATTGAAAGCTTTTCTAATTAAATAATGTCTTATTTTATTTCATTTTTTATTTTAGGATTCAGAGTAGATTTTCGATAACTGGTGGTCCATTTTTACAAAAAAAAAAAAAAAAAAATATCGATGATTTAAATTCTCCGATGAGTTCTGCGTATCATTAATATAAATATTAAACGGTACAAAAATTAATTTTTAAAAATTTTAAAAAGTTAAATAAGTAGGCTTAATAGTTTTAAATGTTTTGATTTCTGTATTACTTTGTAGCGGTTGGGTGATATTGTTATTAAGTAAAAACTATATTTACTAAACATAAATGGAATAGCTTACTACAATTCATCGGCCACCAGTATTAATTTTTTGTGGGTGTATAAATGTACCAATTTTTGTAAATACGGACATCCGTACACGACATTATCATAAAATAAAATTGGAAACTATAGTAAATCTAAAGCTTATTGGTAATTTTCTAACATTTCCTCAATAAGCGTCTTCGTAAGTAAGACTACAAAGCTAAATATTATTTGGCATTGAACTGCATATTGGTAAATGGATGATAGCTAAACATCCCATGTCAGATAGAAACTATGATAACACTTAGACTAGCGCATTGCATCTCCTAATAATGCGCAAGTGAAACCCATTAAAAATATTAGGCATCCTCTCGACGGACCATCCCGTTGTAGTTGCATATACACTGTATGTCTGCTATTAGAATATTCAGGTAAAAATTACATACAGAATGATGGAATTTCCCGTCAAGTTCAAGGTTTTTATGTTTGTGCCGTATGTGACACTCCAGCCCCGCTAGTGACCTGCATAAAAGTC
Source organism: Acanthosepion lycidas (assembly GCA_963932145.1). Classification (NCBI taxonomy): domain Eukaryota; kingdom Metazoa; phylum Mollusca; class Cephalopoda; order Sepiida; family Sepiidae; genus Acanthosepion; species Acanthosepion lycidas. The sequence goes on along the minus strand of OZ010581.1, from coordinate 92,513,038 downwards.
CACATATTGTGCAACAGCGAGGATCTAGGGTTTAGTTTTATGCTCCTCCCCTTTTAACGTCTTTTCGTCCTCTGTCTATTTCTTTTTTTAAATGATTCTACAAGATTAATTTCTGGTTAGCCTGCACTTTATTCCTTTAGGGATGTGCTTGATTACACTCGCAGGGTGATTAGATCCAGCCTTCGTATATCACAATTTTTTGTTGCTTTCATGTTAGGCGAGACGTTGACGGTTTATATATCTAATTCCACATCCACATATTGGACGACCTCAAATTCAAGTTCGAGAGTTTAAAAAGCAGTTTTATTATTGTCAATTACTCTTCTATTGCCCGTCCCTATACAGACCGTG
>OZ010581.1:92482687-92507687 GCA_963932145.1 Acanthosepion lycidas | reverse complement strand
TATATATATATAATACACTAATACACTTATTTTATATATATATAAACACTAATACACTTATATATATATATATATATATATATATATATATATATATATATATATATATATATATATATATACACACACACACACACACATCTAATCCTAATGTCAGCTATCAATTATAAAATTAATTATAGTCATCTTATTCACTTAAACACGCTACGATTTGTGCTTTTACTGCAATTAGGAGTAGGAACCTACCGCCCCCCCCAATGAAACTTATAAAAATCAACATCAAAAATTAAAAAAAAAATGTTTTTAATACTAGGAGCGGGAACTTAGCCCCTATTTAAAACAAAAGGAGAAGGAGCCTAGCTACCCCCGCCACTAGAGTAAATATCTATTTAAAATATTTATTTTAAAATATTGAGTGGGGGGACCTATTTTAAACTAGAGCGATGTGAGCTAAGACCCATCCTTCTCGAACGGTCATAATTTTCTGTTGTCGAATTGCCATTTTTTCCTATTTATCCACTCATGCCATTTTTACCGAGCACCATGCATATATATGTATGTACATATATGTATGTATATATTTATATATTTATATATATATATGTGTGTGTATATATATATGTATATATAGGTTTGTATATATGTGTGTATATATATATGTGTATATACATGTATGTGTCTATATATATATATATATGTATGTATATTTATATATATGTATATATGTATGTACATATATATTTATGTATGTATGTATGAATAATTGTTCGTTTGTTTGGCAATATCAACCACTGTGGGTTATATAATGCCAAATCCAGTTTATATGAATTTTAAATGCCTATTTTGTATGGAATAAAAAATGTATAACTGGCAACATTATTGTTTCAAAAAAAAAAAACAAAAAAAAAAACGTATAGCTGGCAACATTACTCTTTTTCAAAAAAAAAACAAAACGTATAGCTGGCGACATTACTCTTTTACAAAAAAAAAAAAACGTATAGCTGGCGATATTATTTTTCTGAAAACATTATGTGAGACCTTGCTGTTGGATGTAGTTTATTGCCGTACCCAGGACGCGGATGTAGTTTACCGTCATACCCAGGACGTGAGTAAGACTTGGAAAACTAGGAGTTCACTATTTGCCCATACCTGGGACCCTAACAGGTGCTACCACCCCGGGTCAAGTTGGACCTGGGAACACCAGCAATTAAGAGGTGGTTCCACGCTCCTCAAAACCTCCAGATCAGAGGCCTTGCTATTAGATGCAGTTTAACGTCATACCCAGGAGCTTATGTATAAATAAATATATGTATGAATAAATATATGTATATATATATGCATAGATATTTATGAATGCATATATATATATATGTATGTATATATACATATATGGAAGAAACCGACGAGAACGAGACACGAGTTCGAACCTTACCATGGTCGATTTGCCAGGAAGGCGACTTCGTGATGTTATCAGATTGGACTGAGGTCGGTCCCAGCATGCGACACCTTTGGATGTGCCATAAAACCATACCACGTGTTGACTTAAGCCATATGAGTGAAATTGGACAGACGGAACTTTTTTGGGCCGTCGATAGCTGTGCTAGGACGATGCCACAATTCATCGTAGTGAGGGATCGAGTGTGATGTCTTTGTTCAAATTATTGATCACGCTAGATAACACACTCTCTCTCAGAAACTGTAACTAAGGTCTGCTCAGTATAGTAGCAGTATAAACCACAAGTGGGCTCTGTGGGTGTTGATAAACACAAATGCACCTGAGCAAGCGTCTGCAATAGGGAATATCCAGCCGCCCTAGTAGACAGGTATCCTTGAACACACACACACACACACACACACACATGTATATATATATATATATATATATATATATATATATATATATATATATATATATATGATGTGTGTGTGCGTGCCCGCGCTGTGTGGTTAGGACGTACACTTTCTGACTATGGGTCCTGGTTTCGTGTCTCACAATGTTCGAGTATGTCAGGAAGGAGATTTTTGATGTTATTTCTGATGGTATCACCCACTGTATAGGGCAATACCATCAAGAATTCTCTGTGAGATGGCGATATCAGCGTGCAGCACATTTGACCCATTGCTGTGATAGCACAAAGTCATAAGTCATCCGTGACAGAGTGTTTGAGCGTGCTTGATTATTGATCTCGCTAGATAACACGCTCTCTTCCACAAACTGTAACTAATGTCTGCAGATTATTTCTCAACCTCTCTGGATGTAGTATTAAGTATTTTTAATTTGAGTAATGCACTTTTGATCTCTTATGCCCTATCTGATCTGTATCGAAACTATTTCCAATGATCGATCTGTGTATCAATTCATTGATGGCCAAATGGTTTCCGAGCAGTTTAGAGGATCAGATTTTCTTTACTGTTATCAAATGAATCCTGGTCTTAAGAAGGGATCAAGTTCAGTCTTTTTAAACAGCTGTAACTTTTAACGTTGACATTAGGATCAGGAGATGTTTCGTCTATACTCTTCAGTACCGAATAATCGTACGAAATATACCAGAACTAGCTTTAAAAGAAACTTGTAAGTAACTAAGTACCCGTGTCTCGTCTAAATCCACCCGACTCTGTGATTTCACATGTTTTCATGTTATCACATATCTTCACATATGAAATTCCACATGTCAATGAGGAAATGTTTAAGTTCTTTGAATATGTATGTCTGCTATCTTAGCCTCACGGGCAATAAAAAACATCAGCACTTCGGTAGAAAATATTTTAAGTGCTATATAATATGGCCTTCAATATGCAAAAAATTTGCTTTATCTCAGCGTATCTCTCTCTGACCCCCCATCACTCTTGTTTTTTCTTTCATGCACGCTGCTCAAAGTGTATAGAAAAGAAAAGCAATTAATTCTTGTTTGTTTAGCGAGAAAAGAAGAAAACTTGTTTCTCGCTAAGCAAACAGGTGCTTTCTCTACATATTCTTCTGAAATAGTATCACTAATTTTATATTATTCAAAACTTATTTATCATGAAAAAGTAAGGCATGCAGTATATGCGTTTTATACACAAACCTTTCGCTTCTATAGATACTTGCAAATGTGACGTCGTCCCCTGGTCGCAGCGCCAACCGTGACGTTCTATCCTAGTCTACCACGGCACCAACTGTGACGTCCCTAAACAGCACCAATTTTGACGTCCTCGCCGCGGCGCCAGCCGTTCGCTCCTCGCTGCTCCGTTCGGGTGTCGCTGCTCCAAATATGACGTTCTAACCTTTTGGTGATTCGGGTGGGAATCTGGTTAGATTTGATATCAGCCTCGTTGTTCCCAACTCGCTTCCAACGCCTGGTTACCAAGGTAACTGCACTGATCCCCCAGTCCGCCTACCCACGTTGTGAATTGATCTTAGGCAGACGAGATCAAACAGTGGTTGGGGCCGTACTGCAAACCGAGTTCAACGGGGGTGATACCACACAAATATGCATAAAAGACAATAAAATGAAAACTCAAAAGTTCAAAGTATCAAAGAAAAAGGTAACAAACTTTATGTCTAGTTGTTCGATACATAGGACTGCATCTATCTCCCGACCCGTTCTATGGATTGTGACACGTCGTTTTCCGCTAGGCAAGTTTTAACACTTCAAGTTGTCTGCTCTCTAAGAAATTGGTGTTTCGTTGGGTCTTTGGACGAAAGTCAAAAGAAAAACTTATTTCGGTGATCTGGATCTAAGTCGCTCTTCAAAATAATTGTTCTTGGGTTGAAGGGGGGTCCGGAATATGCGTGAATCTTGGTCAGCTATTTGCGAGGCTTGCTTCAACTGGAGACTGACTCTGGGAACTGCTGGGACTCAACTCAACTCAACTTGTGGCTTCGTTTATATGGGCGCCGACCAAAACCGGGGTGAGTTTGTCGGCGCCGGGGGGTTCCTCGATAATTCTAAATACATATCCACCTCTCTGGTTAGGAATTTCCACCTTTTTCCATTTTTGGGAACCTTTCCTCACTCCCACCTTCTCATCATACTTCAGAGGGGCGTGAACTGCCCTCCCCACATCTTCGTAGCAACCTCTCTTATTCATCCTCCAGATGGGCTGCAACAGCCTCCCTCGTGCGTTACGTGATCACCACTCAACCAATGATGTCTTAGTCGGGCGTGGACGCATCCGCGGCTTTGTTTCAGGAAGAAAAAAAATATCTTGCTTAACTAAAAAAAAAAATTATCTCTTCTCTTTTCCTTTTTCTTCCTCTTAATCGCCGTTATCATTTCTCTGGCCGCGAACGGGACAATATGACAATGGCGGTCATAACTCTTGTTCTACACGTGGTTTACGTCAGGTATTTTATCGCTAATTATCAGAATGGGTGGTCTTCTTAACACGGTCTCAAAAAGAAACATCTCCAAAGTTTCAGTCAGTCTATCGCCTCGAAGAAAGAAAAAAAAAACACTTCTAGGTTCCCATTCATTTTCCTTCGGTACATATTTCTGATAACATAATTTTATTATCGCAGGCCAAGGATGTTCCGTCGAATGAAAATCGGTCAACGGACACTCGTAGGTGGTCCTTAATTTTTCATATCCTTCCAAAGTCCCTTTAGTTGCCTGTTTTTCGTCACTTATCGAAATAACATTTTCATTTGAATTTTTTTTTCTTTGGCCAACCGGTCTGTAGTTGATAATAAGATGTCTTCCGTACCAATAGTTTGTTTTCATATCCTTAGATAACACGGCCGATGCCAAAACATATCTGATTCTTTCCTTCTTTCCCTTTCTTTTTACTCAGAATTTCCCTGTCATTGTAATGACACTCTTTCGCCATTTGTTACTTATCAAAATATCCTTTTATCCATTGTCTCTTAGCCGTGTGTGTGTTCTTGCTTATCACTCACGATTCGGTCCTTAGCCTCTCCTTTCCTTCTTTTCTTTCTTTTCATTTTCTGCCTCGTTAAATGGTGCCACACAAAGATTTCCTAAAAAATGAACATACCATGAATGAAAACGTTTTATCGTCAAAACCTTTGTTTTTTATTATTAAGAGGAAGGATCAAAGAAGTTTTTGATTATTAAATTATTTTTTTTTTATCCTTTTTAGAACGTTCAAAATTTAGGTTAAAAATCTTGTTCTTTTTCTCGTCAGCGTCATTTTAGCGTCTTTTTGTGATGAAAATTAGTGATTCGGAAATTCTTGCAAAAATCAAATAATTGTCGGAATTTGATGAATCTTTCACGACTTATTCACAAATGAATTAAATTATTCTAGAAATGTTTTTGTTTTTGTTTTGTTTTTTTTAGAAAATCTTTGGGGGAAAAATATATATTTTTATGTCTGTTACTCATCATTTATTTAATTTTTGTACTGCTCCATGATTATATTAGTTATACGCAGAATTCCTTGGATAATTTAAATCGGCAATGTTTTTTTTTATAGGACCTCAAGTTACCGAAAATCTACCCTGAATCGTAAAATAAAAATGCAATAAGACTAAGATATTTTTAATTAGAAAACTTTTTAATTACTTTTTAAATATATTATGGACACTGTTGTCTTTTTAAAAACTGTTTTTTTTTTTTTTGACAAATAATGAATTTTTACAAGAATTATTTTCATTTTTAAAAATTTTAATTATAATAATATTTAAATTTTGATGTCTTTTAGAATTCTGTATTAATTCGTAGTGGTTAGGTGATATTCTTATCAAGTAAAAACTATATGTACCGATCATACATGTAAAATCTGACTAAAATTCAGCAACCCTCAAAATTATTAGGAGGAATTTTGAATTTTTTAAATTTTGTGTGAATGAACGTACGGATGTTTTAAATATGGGAGTCTATAGTCGAAATTATGAGAAAATAAAAGCGATAAATATAGTAAATTTAGAGACAAATTATATGAAATTCAATAAAACATTACGTTATGGACAATTTTTTTCCTAAATTTTTAAGATTACAAGTTAAAAATCACATAAAAAGGCGCTCACAAAAATGACGCTAAAATCAGCGATTATTAGCGATTTAAAACAAAAACAAAATATTATTCCTGTCAATTTAAATTAATTTTGAAATACAGCAAAGTATCTTGCTTATTGGAAATATAAAATTTAAAAATAAAAGCTTCAAGAAATATTTTTCATTTTTTAAAATCCTTTTTTAAACATAAGGTATCGCGTTTTCTCTGATGATACCTAGTTATAATTATTAACAACTTTTCTCAAAATGCAAACACGTTAAAACATTGGTTAATTATTTGAGTTTCAAATGATCTTACAAAAATGGCCACAACAGTTGCGGAAACTTGTATGAAACATACAAATCATCAGTTAATCATTCTTTGAGATTGATTCTTCTATTAGGTTCCTACCGTAGATTCTCTATAATGGAAGAAGACTGTGTTACCCTAATTTTCTGGTGAGAAGTGAATGTCTTGAAGGTAAATTTCGTAATCTTTGATTGTTCTTGTGTTGTAAGTGATCAGTGACGCTGGTGAAAGCCCAGATTAAGTCACCAAGTCGGCTTCTACATACAACCAGAATTGTAAGGGTTGATCACAGGCATGAGTTTCCCAAGGAGGATCGAAATCATTAGTTTAGAAATGATCTACAGGACAAGATTAGAAAAATTTCCCTCACGAGTAAAGCTTTTAGTGTGTATAGAATTACGAGGGTCGTACAATTCCTTAACCTAAAAAAAAAATCAAGATAAGCATATATATATATATATATATATGTGTGTGTGTGTGTGTGTGTGTGTGTGTGTGTGAGAAATATATAGAAAATAGGAAAACTGGTTAGGTAAATAATCCAAAGTTCTTCAGTATTTTTGTTATTATTTTTAAAAAATAGTGCTCGATACAAAAGTAGAGCATAAATATAATTATTTATTTAAAAATATGATTCCAACACGCTACATAAGAGGTCTCATGTTTCAAAACAAGAGCCGAAAACTTCACTATAATTATTTGAATTAAATTGAGTTAAAGTAAGCTCTGTTCCATCTTCAGGCGAAATTTTTTTTTTGAATAACTTATTTCTGAAATTTACGTGTTTTAATAGTATATTCACAATTGAAATCAAAATTTCCATGGTAACAGCCTGGGGGAATTGTTTAAAATATTTTGGGGTGTTGAGTGTTAATAATTTGTATCAGTATAGAGTTACTTTCATAGATGTCACGTCAGGGTAAGGTGGGGGTGTCTAAATTTAAAACGGAAGATGTTTTCGCCTAGTCTGGTTTACGTGTCTATGGAGATTTATTTATTTTTTTATTTTATTTCTTTATGAAAGGGATTTGTGCATATAAAAACTGTCGTAACATTTGTTTTTTGACGACTTCATAAAGGGTTATCTTTCTTTGTAGGGTATTTAAACTATTTATTTGGGCTATAGATTATAAAAGTTATTTTATTGTATGCTTGTTTTTAGCTAATTATTCAGTGCATAAACCTGATGATGTGTGCAAAAAACTGTTAACTCATGTCTATTGTTTATGTTAGAAAGCGTTCAATATCAGGGATAGAGCAAACATATTTAGCTAGATTGATGTGAGTTTGTGACCGTGGGTTTCATGCTCTTCGCGATCGTCAGATATGGGGATGTGGAAAAATACAGATAGATATGAATAACATATATCTGTAAAACGACTGTATGAATAGAGATAAAACAAAAACTATATTACCAACATGTTTCATCCCCTAAGTGACATTATCAATCTTTATTTTATTTGTTTATATATATATTTAAATATAAATATGAATTAATCAACATGAACACACTTTTTGTTTTTTTTAAAAGCATTAAATTACTTCACTTACCGTCCACCATTGTTTACCTTTATCTGCACAATCACATTTAAGACTATTTTAGACTGTCCTTAAATTTAATTTTTTTGAAAACTATAATTTGACTTCTGCTTATAAATATATGTTTATAAAAAAATCATTGCATTTACCTTGATAATGTCCCTCAAGGAACGAAACGCGTTGGTAAAAACTAGGTACCTCCACTTTTTCGGCATAAATTATCGATACCTAAGTTTAAAATGCATTTTTTAAAATGAAAAAATATGCTTGAAGATTTCATTTTAGCTTTACTTGAAAGTTGAATCATTAAATTTATTATTTCCATTAAGTAAACAATTCTGGTATATTTCAGATAGAAACTATATACATTGGAATGTCAAATTTAATTTCGAATTTTTAAATTTTCAAAAAACCCGCCATTTTCTTAATTTTAAGAAATTTGTAAACAAACACAAATTTATCGATTTTAAAAATATTTAAAAAAATATCTGACACGTCATTTTAGTAAAATTAGAAAATTTAATGTTAAATTAATCTGATTTTAAAAAAATATTACTTAATTATAGCATAAAAAAGAAATATACAACGAATTATTAACGATTGGTACCGTAATTTTGATCCAATACTTGATCCATGTGTTGATTGACAAGTGATGACAGCTACTACGGATGACCATAAATGAAAATTACTAGAAATCTGAGTGAACCCTTTTATTTTTAGTTTTACTGTTATGTCTATTTATTAGAATAAAGGAACAAAACTCTTTTTATAATAATGGCAATTTCAGTCTACCGTACATGGAAATAAGGAATGTATTAAGTAGAAAAATACAACATAAAAAATTATTTGAAAAAAAAGTGGAATCACTAAATTTATTGAACTTTGCAATTTTGAACTCGTAAATTTTGTTTCTACTTAATTACTAATTATCACAAGGAAATAAGCTAATACAGAGTTTTGCACGATTTTTAAACTATTATAAATTATTATAATCAAAATGTAAAACAAATAAAAAATTCTTGTAAAATTTAATTATTCATCAGAAAAAATTTATTTCTTCAGGCAATAATGACCTTAATATTACTTATTTACAAAAGCAATTAAAAGCTTTTCTAATTAAGTAATATCATAGTTTTATTGGATTCATTATTTTTCTATTCAGAGCTCATTTTCCGTGAGTTGGAACAAATTTGAAAAAAAAAAGTAGGTGATTTACCATCTCCAATAACTCTTACTTTAAACAAAAAAAAATTGTAAGGAAATAAAAAGGATTGAACGAAATTTCGGGAAAATAAGTAAGTGGGGTGTAACATATTAAAAAAAAAATATATTTTTTACTAAAATTTACTAAAAAGAAAGATTTCAAAAATAATTTCATTCATTTCTGAATAAGTCCTGAAAATTTCATTAAAATCGGACAATTACTTTAATTTTACAAGAATTTCCAAATCAATGGGTTTTCAACGGGAAAAAAGCGCAAAAAAAACAATGTTATTTTTACAGCACCGCGATGACGTAAAAAAAAGAAAACTTTAACCAAAATTTCGAACGTGTTAAAAAATATTAAACAATATCAAAAAATAATTAAAATATACTTTGGTCTTTCATCTTAATAATAACATAAGCGTTTTGACGATAAAAATTTATTTTCGTTAAGTTTGTGGCATTTGTTTATTACGCTATGCTGTTTTCCCGCGAAAAAGTGGCGGTACCTAGTAAAAACGTTTTCTTTTAGTCTATTGAGGGTGTCTAAGAGAAAGTGGGAGAGTGAGAGAGAGAGAGAGAGAGAGAGAGGGGAGGGGAGAGGGAGAGAAGGAGTAGAGAGAAATAAAGGTTGAAAGAGAGAGAGAGAGGAGGAGGAAGAGGATGACGTGATCTATTAATAAATCTAACGCTTAAGAAAGCTTTAATGTCATCTTAAGATTAAGAAAGGAATTGATTTTACCCAACAATTTATCCATTCCCTTGACAATGTACTTAACTCAGGGGTGACTATTACAACATTGATTGAACCTTATAAAATATTCAAACTAAAATTATCTTAGTCAGTCTGCGGACTTAACGACGCATCATACTTATATATGAAAGTCAACATTTTCAGCATAACAAAGTTAAAATTGACAAAGAAAACGCGTTCCCTGTGATGCTTGTCGAAGATGCACGCGAACTAACACATGATATTTCTTTCACGTACGCCGGGTTCCAAGGTAGATGTCTGCCTGAACTCTACGCCAAAGCAAGCGACTGGCGTCAGCAGTCTGATTTTGCGACGTGATTCCGACTTTCTACGCATCCATTAGCTCCACTGAAAGACAGCATACAAAGCGACATCAAAGAATAGCCTATCTGTCTCGAAGACTGCGAGGCGGGGAAACTAACAACATGCAGGTGGGAAGTAATGGGGAGAAAGAAAGAGAATTAGCAGGAAATATTCCGAAGTCACCAAATTGGCGCGAAAAAGAAAAGAACTGCGCAAAAGAAATGAGATGGCATCCAACAGAGATTTCCAGAGTTGCTTTGACGTTTGATTTACATTTTTAAATATTTTTTGTTCTCAAATAATATATCATACAGATTACGCTCGGGCACGCACACACACACACACACACACACACACACATACATACATACATACATACATATATATATATATATATATATATATATATATATGTAATTGAATGACAAAGTCACAAAATGGAAGAAAATTCTATTTTACACATTTCGAACCTTGAAAAAAATCTTTCTCAGACAGAATAATTATTTTATTGATGGAACCATACATATTTTAGGAGAGTGAACGAAATTTAATTTTAAATCTTTTTCTTCCGATATGTCAAAATGCACAAGATTTTTTTTTTTTAATCATTTTACTCCAAGCAAGGCAATAAAGTCACTAAGACAAGGAGTTTATGAAGTGTGAAGGAATAAGAACTATGTGTATCCACTAAAAGTAGCGTTTAAAGTGATATTATAAATGTATGTGTGTCTGTGTGTGTGTGTGGCGTGTGTGGTGTGTGTGTATATGTGTGTGTGGTGTGTGTGCATATGTGTGTAGCCATACTTTACATTATTTCAATAAATATGAATATCCCTAAGCTGCTCATCATAAGTCCGATGGAAGAGGATAGCAGGTGAGGCGGAATGATTGAAAGACAATCAAAATTTAGAAACAGTTTCAAAAAATTCATATGCCAAAAATAAATATGATTTCAGAAATTATAATATCATCATGGATTACATATAACTGCATGCATGAGTCCCAGTATAAATACTTATAAATATTTATTGACCAATTTTTTCATTGTGATATTATATCAAGTATTTAGAATTTCCTAACTAGGCTCCGCTAATTGGAGGAGAGAGTTATCAATAATAATGTTCTGACTTCATATCCACGGTTACCTTTCTTTAATCCTCTTTGTTTTGTTTTGTTTTTTATTTTTAAATATACTTTTTATCACATAAATTTTGGTGCGGCACAAGCAAATTTTTAATCTGAAAAAAAAAACAAAAAAAAACAAACTTGGTAACCACTGCAAGCAAACGATTGCTGTTTATTTGTTTTATGGAATGACTTTCACCTATGAAATTTATAATACGATAAATAATAAAATTGGTATAAATTGTCATCCCGGGGATAATATTACTTGAATGAAAAGGGGTTTACTGTGATATAAACATTTATTTCAATGATGTTTTCGTAATTTTAACATGTTGAAAGCTTTCGCTTTTTCTGTTGCTCTGTGTATTAGAGACTACATTTTGTCACAAATTATGAAAACCTTTCCGTTTATTAATTTTTTATTACGATTGATCTAAGTAATAGTGTATAATGCGAGAAATAATAGTTACAGCTTGTATTGCAAATGCAAAATTAAAATATGTGTCTTTAATAATATATATATGTGTGTGTTTGTGTGTGAGTGAGATAACAATATATATTTGTATCTATCAACAACAGTATTGAGAAAATAATATGACAAATTTGAAAAAAATTGTGATGCGTTTCATCCTTTAGGATTTCACAGGACTGGGTTTGTTGACGTTGTCATAACATATATATATATATATATATATATATATATATATATATATATATATATATATATATATATACATCTAATCCTAATGTCAGCTATCAATTATAAAATTAATTATAGTCATCAAATTCACTTAAACACGCTTCGATTTGGGCTTTTACTGCAATTAGGAGTAGCAACCTAGCCCACACCCCAATAAAACTTATAAAAATCGACATCGAAAATTTAAAAAAAAAAGTTTTTAATACTAGGAGCGGGAACTTAGCCCCTATTTAAGACAAGAGGAGAAGGAGCCTAGCTCCCCCTCCCCACTAGAGTAAATATCTATTTTAAATATTTATTTTAAAATATTGAGTGGGGGGACCTATTTTAAACTAGAGGGATGGGAGCTTAGACCCATCCTTCTCGAACGGTCATAATTTTCTGTTGTCGAATTGCCATTTTTTCCTATTTATGAACTTTTGCCATTTTTACCGTTGCCATTTTTTCCGCTGCCATTTTTACCGAGCACCATCTTCCAACACCTCCCCTTAGCTTCGTATGGAAAATTGAATTATATTTGTCAACAATTATGATACAATATTGCCACTCGGTTATAATTTAATTACTGCCACAAATGACTTTTTCTAGCATTCTATTTCAGGATACATTTACGACATATCTAAAATCAAACTGTAAAAATGTAAATCTACTCTTTCTAAAGCATTCCACATATATTCTGCTGTGTTATCAAAGGTAGAACAAGTCTTAAACACAAAATAAATCAATAATTAATGCTTCCAAACAAGGATTTTTATTGTTTCATGCAAAACAAAAGCAACAACAAAAAGAAGCCAAATAATGTATCCATACTATGTTCAATGAGTAGATATGCAACTATATATAAGGAACTAGCAGTATAACCCTTCTTCAATCGGGTGTTCCATTACTGGGAAGTTTTGCTGTTCAGTTGGAGGAGTTTAAGTTTAAAGTCAGCCCACCCGAAAATCAATATTAGTAGCAATAATTGGGTGCAACTAAGGCACATCCACAAATGGGGGTTAACATTTTGAACTGTGGCGTCTGAAAAGGGCCGTTTTTGCGTTCTCAATTTTGCAAGGAAGGAACCACTTCCATGGACCGTCATAATAATAATATACGATAATTTTTATTTATAATACATATATTTTTTTTATAATTATAATAATCATTTACGTTAGATTCAACCCTCTAAATTGATTGTATGCTGTTTTTTTACAGACATTAAATTTTGCCTTTGATTTTTGCGCAAAGTGTAAAAAATCATTTTTTCGATTTTTCACCTTCAAGGTTGTAATTTTTTCCAGCCAATTTGAACTCAAAACTGGCACTTATCTATCAAGCAAAATAATAATAATAATAATAATAATAATAATAATAATAATAATAATAATCGAAATCGGATGAAAACTGTGGAATCACATAAACAACATCTGATAACACACACATACATACATACACACACATTTTGAGAATTATAGATATAGAAGATAAGCAAGACCGTATCACAAAATCATTCCGTTGTTGTCGGCTTTTGCGGAAAGTTGTACGTAGCGTGTGTCGCAAACTCTCGCAGATGCCCATAATGTCAGCTAATTCAAAAAGTACCGGACCATGGGAGTTAGCGATCCATGGAGCGCCGGATAAAAGAGACCAAAACAAAAAAATATATAAATATTTCTAAAAATTAATAATATCGAAGTTTTCATCTCAGTCAGTAAACTATTTGCAACGTTACTATTTTACAAGTTTTGAAATATAATTAGCTTATGTAATATAAATAAATATATTTGTAAGTAAATATAAGTATATAATATAATTATGTAAATATAAGTAGATAGTATTGTTGTGGGTTGTTCTGTAATGCGTCGACCTTGTCTGAGTGTGATTTTGATATATATATATATATATATATATATATATATATATGCAATTTTGTTTGGGGCATTAAAAACACACCATCTGCCCTAAAACGGAAATATATAAATTACAAACAAATCATTACAGTATACAACCCAATAAGCGTAAACGCAAAAGATAAAAGGTTTTCGTATACATTTAAGAGAAAATTATATATTTTAAAGTACATATTGGCATACGGAGATAAAAAGTTTGTGCTTATCTTGTGGTTGCCATGTGGTCTGTCGGAGGACCGAGCCGGACATGTGCTTTGTTTGACCGTTGAAGATGAATAGAGAGAAAGTTTGGTTTTCGTTTCAATTGGCGACAAAAACGCCTGTTCTGGTGCATGATGGGAGTTTCATATTTATTTAACTATTGTTTTTATAATCTCAATTTTCTTTATTGTTAATTATCATTCTTATCTACATTTTAAAGTAATTTCATTACTTTTATTATTATTTGTTTAACATTTTGTTTTCATCATCCTGCAGAGTCTAGTATTAAATGTTAGATGTTATTTAGCGATTTATTTGTTGTTATCATCTTAATGTAAATACGGAAACAGGAGAAAAATATATTTGAATTTCGGTCAAAATGTACGCAACTTTTGATGTAATATATTAGAGAAAGGCAAGACTCCATTTCTGCATGGATTCTATTCAGTCACCTGTTCTCTTTATGTTGGTTTTATGATTAAAACATCCTCTCCCGTCTCCTTTACTTTGTTTAGCTATTGACCCAGTAACTGCTGCATGTATTGTCAACCTTGACTGATGATAGTCGGTGTGTGTGAGTTACTGGATATTTTTTCAAGGTCAAATTAACCAGTGAAATGAAATTAATGAATTGCAGTATTCTATAATTTGCCACTTTTCTTGGTAAACGAACAGAGTTTACTTTCTGTTGTCGGTGGAAGTATTTAATGACGAATGTTTTTACGGACCAATGAAAGCGAATGCCATTTAGCGAGAATTGAATTGTCGCTAATCAGATATTCCATCTGTCCGACTTGGCTGAGATCTTATGGTTAACTTTTGTGAGCCATGAAATTTTCAATTTACTTTCAAATGATCTATTTCAATTTGGTGTTCTGTTCAATTTTGCATCCCTTCCAGATTGGTTCGTCCTTAACCCGCGCACCAACCCGAGCCAAAACCACCTTCCATTGATTTTTCATTCCGTTTGTAGAAAGCGAAAATATTTTCTCAGCCCGTAGATTCAAATTGATTTCCTTTTATACGTGTAACTCTCTCGTCATGTATATCGCTTTAATATGTCTGACATAAGGACATGGTATCGCATGTAGAGAACATGCCATGATCGATACTTTAAGGGAGGCACCAATAAGCCAATGAACATTGAACAAATAATTTATAGTGACTTCTTTTATGTGTCGTTTCAGCTTCAGGAAGTGTGCTATTATGACTATCCATAACTTCTTGTCTTTTGTAGCTGTTAGCAATATCTCCTATTCTTTTTTTTTACTCTCCATCGAACTGTCATTCGTGTAAACCGGTAGGACACTCGCTATTTTCCTCTGTCTTTATTGCCCTCAAAATGCCCTGTGAGTGTCAAATTCTCCAAGCTCATCAAATGTCAGCGCCCCAGATATTTCGATATCGATTTCTTATTCTAAATGTCCGTTTTGTTTTCATTTTTATGAAAAATTACCCCGCTGTTTAATCCATGAAATTCTCAGTATCCTTCTGTAGAAGATCTCTGTTACCTCAAGTTTTCTCTGTATCTATGATGAAATTGACCAGTATATCCTAACCTATTGGAGAATTGATTTTCATAGCAGTTCAGCACTGTTTTGATAACTGCTTCACTATTATGGCCTTTTGTTAATATATATATATATAATTTTGTTAATATATATATATAAGCTTTGTTAATATATACAGCAACAATTGACACGAGAAATGATATAAACATTAAGCAAGTATAAGTTAATTACTTTTACTAACGATAAATTGATGATATTACTCACTGGTGGTTTTCCTCAACCTGGCCGAGCGTCCCATAGGAAAATAACCTTGGCATAATTTGTTTTGTACAATAAGCATTGATTAGTTAATTTAGCCCACGCAGTCTCATTGCCGTCCTGGGTATGACGATAAATTACATCCGCGTCCTGTGTAAGACGATAAACTACGTCCAACAGCAAGGCCTCTGATCAGGAAGTTTTGAGGAGCGTGAAACCACCTCTTAATTGCTGGTGTTCCCAGGTCCACCACGACCCGGCGTGGTAGTGCCTGTTAGGGTCCCAGCTATGGGTAAATAGTTAACCTCCAAACTGAGGTGAAATCCCTATGAAAGTGTAAAGATAGGTTTTAGTACCATTTTGTAAAAAAATATTAACAGCAATAAATTTTTGAAGAAAAGTTATTACCAGCCACGCATTATTACCAGCTAAACATTTTCGAAAAAAAGAATATTAACAGCAATAAAAATCTTGTCGGCATTAAATAACCCATTGCGGTTGATATGCCGTAAACCAAACCAAACCGCAGTGTCGTTGAAAATCCAGTTCTTTGATTCCTCGATTTCACGAATTTAAGCGCAAAAGCTACATTGGCAGTTAGGTCTCCATCATTTTACACTTGAAACTGCTAGATATAACTGTAAGTTCTACGCTAATAATTTCTTCTCTCGCATTTCTCTCTTGTGTAATTCTCTTCTTGCTTTTCTGTCAACTACGATCTTCAAAATTTTAAATGCAATGTGAATTGTAATTTTCTGTCTACTTGAAACCTGTTCATTTAATGTCCTTTCTCCTTAATAATGTTTTCTCAGTTTCCTTCACCTGCAGCAAACCCTTGCGTCTTAGTGGCTTTATCACCTTGGGGAGAAATAATGAAAACAATTCCTTCCCTAAGACCGATGAGCTTCATTAAAATTCAGCAAGTGAGACTAACACAAAAACATAAATTCATTTCAAACATGAACGTATACAGATATAAATGTTTTAAGTATTTTTTGGTGTAACTTATTTTATTCAGCTTACGGTCACGTCACGTTGAAACACCGATTCTCGTAGGATCACTGACGTTAAGCAACATCTAGACTGGTCAGTACTTAAATGGTGACTGCTAGGGAATACCAAGTGCTGTAAGCGTGAATGTACCGGTGGTGTAATGGATATTGGCCCGAAATTGTTAATCGGAGAGCCGAGTTCCAATTCCAGTTGGTTTTGTTATATTCAATTACGGGCAAATACTCTTGGAAAAGGCATGAATCCACATCTTCTTCTCCGGCTAGAGGTTAATTAGTAAGACTTGTATCATTAAATCATTATTATTTTTTAAAAAAGAAAAAAGAAGTTACAATCGAAAAATATTTTCTGTCTTTAAATAACCTGTGAAGGGTTGATAAGCCGTAAAAATCCAATGAATTAATAAAAAATTTAAATGCCAATTGCCTTGAATTCTGTTCTTTTTTTTTCCCTTGATCCTTAATAAAGTTTTGTCAGTTTCTTTCTCTAGTAGTAAACACATATATCTTAATGGCTTCATCACCTTGGGGAGAATGATTAAAATAATTTCTTCCCTCAGAGAGTTGAGTTTCATGAAAATTCATTAATTGAAATGAACACCAAAATAGAAATTCATTTCAAACATAATTTTTCTCTGTTTTAACCTCTTTGGGGACCTGTGTCCCCGAACAATTTTAACTATTCTGCCTGATCTCCTGGGTCAAAATTCGCAAATAATTGGTATGCGATGTTTCACGGTAGATATAAAAATAGTTACAAGTGTTTACCCACCATTCAACTGGTAGCTGGGCATTAAGTCTTTTTTTCTCTACCACTGTTTAAACGGTGGCTGGGCATTACGTCATTTCTCTGCCACCGGTAAAGCGGTGGTCAGGGCTAAAAGCGTTGAGTATTAGTTGGTGTAATTTTCTTTAATTTATCTTAACATCTTGAGAATCAGACTAAAAGATTTATTACCTCTGATCACACAGAAAACCGATATTTTAATCATTTAAAATGGATCGATGGAAAGAGTAACTAAGACAGTAGAATTAATGAATGCTTATGTTACGCAATGTATTAAAACCTATATAAAACAATATCATACATACAGAAGAAAATATAAACGGATATGTAATGCAATGTAACATTAAGTATTTTTCTAGAAGGGCAATGACCTACTTAAGGTACGTGTGTCATTTTAGGAAAAAAACTTTATCTGATAAATGTAATAGTTGTTGTAAATCTTAACTTCTGTAAATAATTGAGAAGAGTAAAGGAATCAAGACAACAAAAAGAAGCAACAAATTAAGGTAGGCGCGAAAATTATAAGAATCATGAAATAACTGATTTGTATTTTACGGTTTATCAACCTTTTAAAGCCGAAATATTTCTGCGTGTAAGATTTCATTTTTGCTGAGTGAATATTTTAATAATTTTTAAAGAAAAACAATGATTTTCTCCAGGCAGAATTCTTGCTAGTAAACCCATAGCTGGAGGAAAGAAGATGGATTCGTACGTTTCACTTTGTGATATAACGAACCCCAACTGGAATTTATGAGACGTCTAGTAGCAAGTCCCCTAAGTATTTCAGTGACATCAGCTATGATTTCCGGTAATAATATTGATACAGACATTTGCTATCCATGCAAATGTCGAACTCCGAATAACTTATCGATTGACATTATTGAACAAAATGGAACAAAACAAAAATATGGTTAATTTTTTCAAAAGTTTTATTTATCTACTTTCCTTGTCTAGGACATTCTCCGCATAAATATTTTATTTTACCTACATTCTCCGCATAAAAGTTTCATTTACCTACTCGCCTTCTCCAGGACATTCTCCGGATAAATATTCCATTTTACCTACATTCTCCGCATAAAAGTTTTATTGACCTAGTCTCCTTGTCCAGGACATTCTCCGCATAAATATTTTATTTTACCTACATTCTCCGCATAAAAGTTTCATTTACCTACTCGCCTTCTCCAGGACATTCTCCGCATAAATATTCCATTTTACCTACATTCTCCGCATAAAAGTTTTATTGACCTAGTCTCCTTGTCCAGGACATTCTCCACATAAATATTTCATTTTACCTACATACTCCGCATAAAAGTTTCATTTACCTACTCGCCTTCTCCAGGACATTCTCCGGATAAATATTCCATTTTACCTACATTCTCCGCATAAAAGTTTTATTGACCTACTATCCTTGTCCAGGACATTATACGCATAAATATATTGTTTTACCTACATTCCCCACATAAAAGTTTTATTTACCTACTCTCTTTGTCCAGGACATTCTCCGCATAAATATTTTATTTTACCTACATTCTCCGCATTAAAAATTTTACCTAATTTCCTTGTCCAGGATTTATCAGCATAAATATTCTATTTTACCTACATTCACCGCATAAAAGTTGGATTTACCTATTATCCTTTTCGAGGACATTCTCCGCATAGTATTTTATTTTCCCTACATTCTCCGCATAAAAGTTTTATTGACCTAGTCTCCTTTTCCAGGATATTCTCCACATAAATATTCTATTTTACCTACATTCTCCGCATAAAAGTTTCATTTACCTACTCGCCTTCTCCAGGACATTCTCCGGATAAATATTCCATTTTACCAACATTCTCCGCATAAAAGTTTTATTTACCTAGTCTCCTTGTCCAGGATATTCTCCGCATAAATATTTTATTTTACATACATTCTCCGCATAAAAATTTTATTTACCTACTCTCCTTTTCCAGGACATTCTCCGCACTGATAACGTAGCTGATTTCTTTGCTTTTTCAATTAAGAAAGTTATTGAAATACACTGTTGAATACAACACCGAATATTAAGTACGCATTGAATCATACCAGGTTATCATTTATCATCAAATCCCTATATTGCTGATGCTAACCCCCAGTGTGGGGGAGGGGCAACTCATTGCGCCTTGTTAGTCTTACGTTTTCTACTGACATGAAGTAGAATGATTCTATTCAATCAAATGCTAGGTCTCTTGCTTGGAATACTGCATTCGTTCTTTCATTTAATGTTGCTGCCATACCTGTTCTGCTTATGCTATTGTACTTTTTTTAATCCATTTCACTACAAGAATGGCGAAAAGTCAATAAGACGAAAGCGGGGTTAATTTTAGTGAAAGAGAATCAAAATCTTTTATTGTTAAAGGATCATAAAAGAAAAGGTTTCACAAAACAGAAAATAGCGATTGATACTAGATTTAATTTGTTTAAGAATGAAGATGGCAGAGAAACAGGATAAGAGTTCCACAGGTGAGAAAATAAATTATCTAAAAAAAAAAGACTTACAGTTACATCTAGCTATTTCAAGAATAAAACGATGAGACCTATTTGGCAATTTAATAGTATTCATGTGATCGCGGTACCAAATATTAGGTAGTTGCAAAAATCATAACGTAATAATGTCGTTTTTTGACGTATTTTTTAACGTCAAAAACGACATTATTACGTCATTATTTTTGCACCAACCTAATAAAAGTGTTCATTAGAACAATTGGCATGAAAGCTGATGTTAGGATCAAAGTGTAGTATCTGTGCTTTGTGATCATTCGGGCTGGCTTCTATCGAACTCTCTAATGCAGAGAGGAACTCGGAGGAAGCTTTGCCGAAGGGCAAGGTTTCCTTCGGGGAGGTAGACAGGACCTGAACCCGTCAAGGCGGGTTCAAAGGTCATATTTTTGGCCGAGCCTACGGGCTCGCGGGCTACCCACATTAAACCGGCCTTGTGCCACATTTAATCCTCGTGGGTGGATTAATAAATACCAAGCTGATGTAAGTCAAAAATGGTTATCTATGATGACAAGCCATTTCTTGCCCCAGTTAAGAACTGAGTGGAGGTCATTTTCGAGAGCAGCAACTAGTTTTCCTTTGTCGGTCCTATCGGACTTACTATTAAAACAGGATTAAATAGTTGTGTCATCAGCATGAATACCAAATTGGGAACTGAAGACCTCAGCAAAGTCGTTGATGATAAAAAACAACGTAAGTCTAAGGATAGAAACCTGGGAGACTAATGTGAAAGGATATGGAATAGTAGCAGTTTGATTAAACGATTTGTTAGAAAGATTGGATCATATTAATTATACAGCCAGAGACACCATCACCCTTCAGATTGTCAAGAAAACTAGTAGGCCAAAGCCTGCTAAACGTAGCCTGTTGCTCGCCTTTCTTATCGAAACCTTGATAGACAAAATCACTAATAACCGTTTGCACATTGGCAATCCAAGAAAATGCGACGAGGCAGCTGCTCGCTACCTGTAAAATGGATTTCCAAGAATGCTTCCATCAATGGATAAAGTATGGAGCTTCGAAAGGGGACTACTTCGAAGGAGATTAAATGCCGAATTAATGTGTTGTAGTTTTCTTTTTATAGCACCAGTCCTCATACTTTTTAATCAGAGCTCCTACGTTCGTAAAAAATCAGCCGGTATTAATTATAGTTGATTAAAGTTCAGTATTAATCCTAAAATTATATTACAGGTATTATGAAATTATACGTTTTTGAAAAAGAAACCGTATTAACTATAGGTTTATAAAAACCCAGGTCTAATTATAGGTTTTCGCAAACAAATCCGGTATTAATTGCTTATGGAAACCCGGTATTATAAATTTCTACTTATAACCCACTAGATACCAACCATCCCATATACATGCGAAACTATGAAAGTGTGCTAAAAGTTTTTCGGCTTGACCAATTTATAATTGCTAACTTCTGATGTTTGACCGGATTTTTCAAAGTGGTTAGGGTCGAGAACTTATGAGCACCCACTAAATAAACTTCAATAGGAGTATAAACGTTAATGAAATTTCCTGATATCTTTCTGCAGAAATTAGACTTACTTACCGATATGTCATCGAAACATTTTCCTGAGACAGTTTGATATCATTTAAAGACGGCATTCGGTGTTCTTTTTTAAATGATTAGTTATCAAACTGATTCACGAAATTGAAAGACTGCATTCGCCGCTCGGAGGCATGGTGGGGTAATGGATAGCGGCTCAGATTGAGGAATTTGAGGAATCGGAGACCCGAGTTCGAATTCCAGTCGAATCCATTACATTCACTTTCGTGCTGATATCCTTGAGAAAGCTATGAATCTTTTTCTTTCACCACCCAAGCTATGGGCAAGTAACAGGACAGGTTCTATACCTCGGATGGCAACTGGTCTATCGCAGAATGAAATAGCAACCTACTGCGGTAAAAAAAAATCTGCCTCGTCAGTCATGTATCGAAAGATACATGATCGCCTACACGTGTATCACACATGGCACATAATTGACTGACTGCATTCGCCGCTCAAAACAAAAACACGTCTCTAAGTTGAAATAGTGAGTCATATCATGGGTCTTATCGAAACAATGAAAGGGTCCAAAGAGTTAATAGTTTTTGTAATAAAACCAAAGCCTTGATAAACCTAAGTTGTTTCATTGCTTCGTGCTCAAGGGTTTCAAGAGAAAAGCAATCGTTAATATTATAATCCTCTGCTTCATACCTGCTAGCAACTGAAGTCGCCATGAAAGGTGTTTGTTTAATTCATATATACAAGATTTCATAGTTTCGATAGGCTTACGGCCACAACACGTTGAAACACTGGTTCTCATAACAACACCATTAAGCAATGTCAAGCCTAGTAAGTACCTAGATGGGTGACCGCTTGAGAATACCAGGTGCTGTCAGCTTGGATATGCGGGTGGTGTAATAAATGACGGCTCGGAATTGGAGACCAGAGAGCCGAGTTTCAGTTCCAGGTGGGTTCGTTATATTCTTTTACGCGCAAATACCCATAGGAAAAGTACGAATCTACATCTCTGCTCACCTATGTGCCAATTAGTAAGATTTGTATCACTAAACTATTATTATCTCAAAAAAAAAAAAAAAAAAATTCTTACCAACTAAAAATCTTTTCAGGTTTTAAGTATCCAGCAGTAGGATGATAAGCCGCAGAAAACATTCGAGAATTTATTTTTGAATTATCAACAAAAGGATTATCCTAAGATGATAGTTACGAATTGGATATATCAAAATCAAGTACATAAATTTAAATATTTGGGAATTTTCAACGGAAAAGGTGACACCGAAATCCGAAGTCGCCTTCAAAAATCGAAACATGACTTCCAAATGATAAACAATATATTAAGAAACAAGAAATTCTCGTTAGAAACAAATAGAAGAGAACTGAACTGCTCTATAATATCTAATCTCTTATATTACAGGAAACGCTGGACAATTTCCTCGCAGATAAATTGGAGAATTCAGGCAACAGAAATGTAATTCTACAGAAGGAAGGTGAGAATACCATGAACAGAGCATGTAAGCAACGAAGATGTTTTAGGAAAATGGAAACAAAGGGTCACATAAACTTAAAATCAGAAAGACATACTTGAAATCTATATGACAAATAATGAGGAAGGTGGTCTTGGAGAATTTAACACACAGAGGATGTATTGAAGAGTCGAGAGAAACAGTGTGTGACATATTTAACTATCGTGACGGATCTAGTGGGAGAGTATAATAAAAAAAAATACAGTTACAAAATATAATAAATTGTGAAGAATCATGATCGCTCATTTCCTAAAAGGTACGGACACATAAAAGTAGATGTGATTGCATTAACGGAGAGTTTGTAACATTTATTCATATACTTTTCATATCTTGTTAATAAAAACATGTAATTTTTTTAACATTGACAGAAATTTATATCACCTAAAGAGAAGCGAAAGCCTTATTTTAGACTGATAGAACCAGTCTATCACTGATCAGTGGTTGCCAGGAGACAAAGAGGGGCCCATCCACATCTCTAATGCTTTCATTTAATCATCATAACAAATAAAATTTTAGAAAAATACATATAGAAAAAAGAGGTTTATCCCTTGTTTCTTGTTTAGAAATGGGTTTCCGCTCCCTTCTAATATCTTCCAATAACCCTTATGTCTTAGTAGCATTATCACTTAGCGGTCCCTCTTCCTCTGTAACCTTCTACCGCGAGTGGCTCTTGGGCTTTATACAGAGGGAACATCATTGTAAAATATGTGTATTTCTCAGTAATTTCAGGGTCGTACCCTGAAATTACTGAGAAATATACCGTACATATTGCTGGCAGTAGATGCCAAATGGAAATACAGAATGTTTTAAATTAATTTTTTATTTATTTGTTTTTAGTAATGTTAGATATATTTTAAAATAGTTTACTGCACAATTTACACAGAGATTTCAAAAGCACAATAGCTCATTGCATGCATGCCACTATCCTACACGTAAGCCACCAATCTGTCACTGGGTGGCCCACCACTAGCGTTTAACGTTGGTGGCCCGCTGTCGGACCGACGGCTTGTTCGTCTCGGCAATATTACCACCGGCGGACCCGCTAAAGGCTACTGTGGCCCGCCGGTGTCCGCCACCGGAGGACCGCTGGCGTTGCAATTAGCGGCTCGCCAGCGGTCCACTGGCAGCTTGCTTGTAGGGCATATTAAAATCAATCGTTTGCATCCATTGTATTCAATTCAGCTAACAATTCCTTTACAATAAATTACATGTATTGTTCCAAATTCTCCTCAGACAGCAAATTTCTTAACCTCGTCTTTGTGTTCTTTAGATTTGAAAATGTCCTCTCACATTGGACTTGAGTAACTGATAGCGTGCAGATGACTTTCTAAACTTCTTATTCTTTTTTCATGACTAAAACAGTTGTCTGTGTTTGTTTCCTTATTGCATTTTGTATTTGATATAGAGGATACCATAGGTCAAACATGTGAGCAACAATGATGTTTTAAAGAGAAACAAATCAAAACTCATACTTGACATCAGGAGCAAGTAAAGAGGAAAGAGGGCTTAGAAAATCTGATACTCACGGGACAGATTGAGGTAATGACGGACAGAGGAAAACAGCGCATAACATACTTGATGGGCTTGAGTAAATGGATCGACAGGACAAGGTTTGGGAGAACTAACAAAAAGACAAAACTTATTAAGACCTACAAGGAACAGGAAGATGTGGAGGGCCGTGATCGCTTACGCATTGAAGGGACACGGTACATAAAAGCAAAAAGAATATTTGATATAGGAGGTTCAGTCTCTCAGGGGTCCACTTGCTATCGGTCAAGCTGATAGTCTGGCCAGTTCGCAACTGAGGGCAAAGACCCTAATATTTGCAAAGTTTAAGTATATAAGTGTTACGTTATACTTAATTATATGTACTTATTATGCAGGCTATCCATAAATTCTCTACAATTTAAAAAATATATT
>OZ010581.1:92470187-92477687 GCA_963932145.1 Acanthosepion lycidas | reverse complement strand
GCTTAACTTCAGGGATCTTAGAGGAACCAATATTTCTACACTAAATGATCGTACTGTATTCTTGATAAGATAGAAAGGAGAATCTACTACTGCCCGGTTCACACTTTTCTTTGTCCTTATGAACTTGTTATCCCTTGTTTCCTGTTTAGCATTGAGTTTCCAGATCCTTCTAAGGTCTTTACTTTCTCTCTCACTTCCAGTATTCCCGTGCATCTTAGTGGCGTTATCGCCTTACTTGGGATGAAATAATAATAATAATAAAGAAAAGGCTCAGGGAAAAGAGTAACAATATCACATTTTAGCTCTGATCTGCCTCTTGTAAAGTTAAAGCAAGGAAAAAGGAATCATGTACTTTTTAGAATTTAGCCATTCTAGTACTGGGTATGACGATAAGCTACCTCCGGTAGTAAAGCTTCAGATCGGGAGAATTGGGCTTTTAAGAAGTGTGGTACCCCCTCTTAATTGCTGTTGTTGTCAGTTCCACCATGACCTGGGGTGGTAGCACCTTTTAGGGTCCCAGCTTTGAGCAAATAGTAAGCCCCTCCCCCCCCAAACAAAAGCAAATGACAATGAATTATAAAAATAACAAAAATAACAGCAATAAATTTTTCTATAAAACCAGTGATACCAGTTTATACTAAAATGATCAACAAAATCATTTATTTGTAATTTAAGGCATATAATTGCATTCAAAATATTTAGATTTCGGCAATATGCCGCTAAAGAAAACCAACTATGATCGGAGCTCAACAGGAGTCATATTTTCTACTCCCCGTTTAAAGAAATACAGATTTTTACCGCAAAAATATTGAAATTGTTCCCAATTTCTTTTTTTTTTCTGTATTTTTTCACGCTTATAGAATATTCTAGAGAAAGAAAGAAACAAAAATCCGGACCTCCCAAATGTAGTTTATGTGGAAAAATCTCTTATTATTTATTCGTTTTTTACGTGATCTTATGCCAGACTTAAGATTATATTCAAATTAGACGTCTTGCATGTAGTTGGTTAAGGAACGTCTGTAAATTCTCGTACAAAAAAATTAAATTATCTGAAATACTCTCCTTCCATTCTCGCTGCATACTTCCGGAAATATCTGCTTGCAGAAAACGTTGGGACTTTCTAAAATATTAATTTGATTTTGTTTTGAATTTTTTTTTTTTTTTCGTAAGTTTCTTTGGAAAATTTGTTGTTGCTTTTAGCATCAAAGGTTTCGACAGAAAAATAAATTATCAATCCTGTTTCTTTAAATGGCATTAAATTGAAATCGTAATAAATTT
Organism: Acanthosepion lycidas; assembly: GCA_963932145.1. Taxonomy (NCBI): domain Eukaryota; kingdom Metazoa; phylum Mollusca; class Cephalopoda; order Sepiida; family Sepiidae; genus Acanthosepion; species Acanthosepion lycidas. The sequence goes on along the minus strand of OZ010581.1, from coordinate 92,476,409 downwards.
ACCTCTATTTATAAACTGCTGTGTTATTCCAAATGTTTTTTTCTTCTTCTGGTTTCTTTCGGCAACAATTTTCATCAGTTATTATCTTCGTTATGCTCGGAGTAGATATTCCTGTACACTTCAATCAAGAAAAGATCACAGAAAGAAAATATAATTCTTAAAAGTTGTAAAGATCAGAAAGAAAAAAATATAATAAAGTTAATTGATAACACTGAAAATTATGACGTTGATTATTTCACAGCAGGTAGCAAATTGTCCAAACTTCGGTAGGATTAGAATTTTTAATTATTCATGGACTGCGAAACTCGAAAAATATTATTACGAAGATTCATTTTTGAACAACATTAACATTTTTAATTTTCTAACTTTTTCGCCGCGGAAAGCATTTTTCTTTTCTCGAAGATATTTGTGATGTTTACAACAGAAATAGACGAATAATTGGGTGCTTTGTCCGGAATTTGAAGATAGAAATTCCTACTTCATCGAGAACACACTTTGGAAAACGCTTGTCGCCTTAAATAATATTGATTACATTATAAAAAATCGTGTTTTTCCTTTAGTGTTAAAATAATGATGGACAATAATAACAAAATAGATAAAGCAGAAGTGTGTCGCGGTCGCCATTAGCCGCCCCTTAGAAAGACGGCCTTGACCTTCACAACTCCTGATCTCGCAGATTTAAGTCAAGCAACATGCGAGAAACCAGACGACTAGTCCAATATCGTTGATGCCAAACCGTACCTCGTGAGCATCGGATTATGCAGCGCTTTCTCAAACATCGGACAACAATTGATTTAATATCTACGGTTTTCTACTCCTCTAGCCGGGGAGTACTTGAATAAAAGGCTATATTTTTGGCCGAGCCTACTGGCTCGTAGAGACCCACATTAAACCGGCCTTGTGCCACATTCAGTCCTCGTGGGTGGATTGATAAATACCAAGCTGCTCGGCCCGGGGGCCTGGATCAAAGTGTAGTACGCTGCCTTTGTGAGCTTCCGTGCTTTGTCGAGGGTGTTACTCTTCGGCGCGATCCCGTCTCCGCGGTCGATCCGCCCTGGAAGACGTATCACCTCTCTGACCGGCTTCGCCAAGTGATACACTTTGGCGCGATCCCGTTTCCGCGGTCGATCCGCCCTGTGAAGTCTATCACTATTCTGCCTTGGCCCTGTTTAGGGATTCCGTCTTCGCCAAGTGATACAATTTGGCGCGATCCCGTTTCCGCGGTCGATCCGCCCTGTGAAGTTTATCACTGTTCTGACTTGGCCCTGTTTAGGGACATCGATCAACCTGCTGCTGTTCCCGTCTGTTCTCCCATCCGGCAGTCGACCAGCTATGTTCGCCGATCAACTCTATATTCGTTTTACCGATACGACCGAAAGCAGCTACCACTAAACAAACCAGTCATACCGGACCCGACACCGACTTGAACACATTTCTTCAGAGTACACTCTTGTACAGTTGGCATTAATAAAATCGACATTATTGTTTCATAAACCTTTGCCTTTGTCCCCTCATTGTCTTGGCTGTTCACACGTTTCTTGCGGGGGCGACATCCTTATCGGCACCAACTGGTGGCCATGATTAATACAGGCATGGAAGAGGAGGCAAAACTCAGACAATAGGAAGATATTTTTTATCGGATTTAGGAACATTGATCTAAGGAACATTCGTTGAAAGAATGTTGGTCTAAGGGAAACAATTGTCATGGAATATGCGTCTAAAATCCTTGGTCTATGGAATACCCGTCTAAGTACCATTGGCCTATAATAATATTTGTTACTAAATTAACACTTTATTCATGTACAAGTTACTAAATTTTATTGATATTCACTCTGTTACAGAATAATATTTATGAAACAAAGAACAACGTTAATTACTTACGACACCTGTGCTTTATAAGCATTTATTGTCAGGCATTGTTAGTATATTGATAATTTTTTACCATTTAGATTTATTTTGGGGTTTAATAAAATTAAGGATCGCGTCGTTCAGCGAGTGGTCAGTAAGATAATGCCTTCTTAATCTGTCAGCGAAATGAATTCGTCATTAATTACATTAACTTTATTAACTTATTCTTTGAATGACTATTTTATAATATTAATTAACCCTCGTTATTTCATAATTTTAAAACATTCGATTTGCGGTATAAAAACATTCTGAAAGCTTCTAAGACATTAGTCTAATTATTCGACCAATATTCCATGTCACACCAACGGAAAAAAAAAACAATAGAAATTTTGAATTACTACATTACTCCAATATAAAAAACTTTAGCGTTGACTTTTTGCATGATCAAAAATATTCTTAACTGTTAATAAGAGCACAGTTTTTAATAAAACATCTTTCGACAACATGTCATTCATTTTTTAGTTGAAATTACCAGAAATTGAGGAGAAAATAACATCTACGCCTGGAAATGGTGCTTGTATGCATCGAGAGCACTTGAAAACCGTATGAACCGAACTCCTAATCAATATTAACTACCTATTTTATCTATAATGGACTCTCCCGTCTTGTAAAAATTATAGATAGATGGGAGAGTCCATCATGGATAAAATAGAGTATTACTTTTCAATCACCCTATATATATTAACTGTCTTATATTTAAGCCGCAATAATAGCACATGTGATTAATGTAATGAATTCAAAGCGGTTATATCGTAGAGACGAGTTCAAATTTCGGAGGTTGTTCGTTTCTTTCCATCATTGCCTTTGAGTAAGGCGTGACTCCGGCTTTCCTCCACCCCACCCAGCTGTGTGAAATACCAGTCAATGAAAAAGAAATTTATGTATTTCAAACCATGGAAAGGGCAACAGGGGACACTCCAATATCTTTTAAACTGAAATAAAATCTGTGGCTACTTATTATCGTCTACTTTTTAAAGGGACATGACAACGTCATACAGACCCATGTACATTGGTGGATTTACATTTTGGGGGTCCTGAAGCTTGAACAGATAGGGGGGATTTGCAAACAGCAACAATAGATTTGAAGATCCGATTACCAAAATGTAGGCATGAATAACTTCTGGTGTGCTCAATGAGTTCATATTGTTGGCGATTCGGGCGCTGCAAGCCCGAAGAAAATTTTGAAATTTTTCAAATTCTAGGAGAAATTAGCGGCCATATGAAATGGATATTAGAGCATATTTAAGGCTAACTTTAGCTATTTCAACCCATTGGCTTATGGTTTTATCACTAAAATGGACTTATTTTAATTATCATTAAAATGAGGACATTTTAGTTATAAAATTATGGTTAAAAAACATCGATTTGTTGAAAAATTCCTCATTAAAAAAAGTTGCTTCAGTTGTCCCCTCTGGGATTAGGGCCCATGAAACTTAAGCTTCATTAGTTTCATAATAGGTCCGCCACTGCCCGTATATGTTAATTGTAATCCATGTATGCGCATCTGCGTGGCGTTGGATGCTGGGTATTGATCCGTTGCTCGGCTAACCCCGTATATTTCACCGGTCTCAAATTCGGTTATGGTTTCGTTTTAAATCCTACCTGACTCGCTTTGATTAATGATGTTACACACTCATCCTAACTCTGAATTTTGTTAAAGATTTACCATTGAGATATGCATAGCTAAACTTTGTAAAGATTCTACTTGAGTTTGAGTATCTTTCCCCAGCGGTTCAGTTTCGTTCATATTTTATATTCTTTGAAAAAGAAAAAAAAAACTCTCTCTGACACATTCACAGACACACGTAAAAAAAAAAAAAAAAAACCGTCGCCATTGGCGAAGCGCTTCTGTTTCCGCGTTAGAATATAAACTCTTTGCTGAAATATTAGCAGAAATCTACAACCCTTTGATGTAATGAAATTATTCCGCTATTAATCCAAACTCTTAAGATATGTAATATTCCAGTCAATCATTCTTCTATCATCTTGTTGGAATGAAGCAATCATTTAAGACGAGATGAAAAGTGGCCAGCAGAGGAGTGTTGAGAAGTAAAAGCAGCTAATTCTTACAAAGCACGCTTCACTTGCTCTCAATCGAGATTCGTATTCATGGCAATTATAGAGAATTTTTTTGAAGTTGATGCTGGATCTATTAGCGGGGATCCATTTACTCGAGAAGATTTTTTTTCTCATATCATTTGACAAAAGAACTTTATTTTCGGAGTTAATGCTTAGAAATTCGATATGGTATAATACTGTTTGAAATTATATGTATTCCACCAATCTGGTCAACCATTCTAAAAGTCGTCACTCTTTGAAAAGAAGCATGAGCGGTTTGTCGAACACAGGGTTCCCAAATTTTTTATACCTCATACTCCGAGGAAATATTTGATTATTGTTCGTACCCTCTAAATAGTGAGATCAGATCTAAAGAAAAAGGAACCAAAATTATAATTTTAAAACCATATACGAATAAATTTATAGTTCCAGTTAAAAGACGTGCTAACTGCCGCATCACAATAAAACATTGGTTCCAGTAAGATCACCGATGATCTTTTATTTATTTGTCCTTGTTAGTTCCTCCTTTCTTATTCTTGCTTACGTTATTGCTTTGTTGAAATACCGTTTATCGTGCGAACATCGAAGTTAAGCAACATAGAGCCTGGTCAGTGACCTCTTGGCAATACCAAGTACTATAAGACTGGAATTACGGTGGTTCAATGGTTTGGATTTGTTAATCAGAGGGTCAAGTTACAATAACCATTGCGTTCCTTATATTCACTTACGCGTAAATACCCTTGGAAAAGGAATGAATATACACATCCCCTCCCAGCTATGGGTTAATTAGTAAGACTGATATCACTAAAATATTACCTCCAAAAATAAAATAAATTTTCGTACAAAATATTTAGATTTCGATATTAAATAACTCAGAGCTGTTGATAGACCACGAAACAAAAGCAAGCAACCAATCAGTTCAAATAATTTAAGAGCTGTTTTCTTATTTTTATTTAAATAAAAACAAACATCCTCCTCCTTTTATGTTGATGAGAACTTTATTCCTAGAGGCCGTATCCCAACATATCATATAATTTTGGAAACAGGCCGATTCCGTGTGCAAATTATAACCATTCTAGGCCGGATCCAGACACGCAATCCTGAATTTGATTCAAAAGTTTTCATTTTTTTGATTGTTTTCGGCCAATTTTTAAGGGATTTTTTTGCGACGAATCTTTTGTACGATAACAATTTTTATAACTTAGAAATTAATTTGGAAATATTCGAAATTAATTGCGAAATCCAGCGGAAGTCACGCATGAAATAATAATTATTTGTACTTAAAGTAAGGACCTATGTATATCAAATTGTTTTTAAATTAAGTGGCGACAAGAAAATTATCGCCGAACTTTTTTAAAAGCTTAAATATTAATGGAATACTTAAATGCAGCGATCGATTTTTAGTTTTTCTGTAGTTTATTGTTCCTTAACGCCTCTACTTCTCCCTACCTATTGTGATGAAGGCTCAAATTAAGAGCCCTCAGATGCCGATAGGGCGGCTTTTAAGCTAGTATATATATATATATATATATATATATATATACACACAAATATATATATATATATCGGGATAAGACTGCCAGCTTCAATAAAATCAACCCTGCTATAGTGGGTAAATGTCCGGTCTATCTTCGTTTACTGTGGTTGGGTAGCATTAGTGAATCGTTCGCCAAGCGTATTTCATGGAGTTCACATCAGTGTTATTTTGCAGCCAATGTTCGTGTTGTCTTTCAAACTAAGTCCGTACTTCCGTCTATGTGTAAAGATGTTCTACCCCCTCACCATATTAATTCTGTTATTTACCATTTCAAATGTAGTTGTGGATGCGACTACATAGGTAGAACGACACAGCGGTTGGACGTTAGAATTAAACAACACGTACCTGCTATAATACTGAATAAAAATTTTTCGTTGGGCGATACCATTCGTAATATGTGTGGGTCTTCGATTGCGGATCACTTTATAAAGAATCCCACTTGTGAGATGGATTTCAGTGTGAACTGGTTTTCCGTTTTGGCCAGAGCACACTCATTATTCCATCTTAAGGTGTTGGAGACGCTGTACATCAGGTCCAGGCGACCTGCTCTTTGTAAACAAAGAGATTGTTTGCTTGGACGTGCTGTGCTGCGCTTCTAGCATCTTTGTTGGTATAATTTTTATAATTATATTTTTTCCTTCTCCCTGTCCATTCATTCACGTCATCCATGACAGACTTTTTTTTTCTCTTCCTAATTTGTGTTCCCCGTTAACAGTTCT
>OZ010581.1:92460187-92465187 GCA_963932145.1 Acanthosepion lycidas | reverse complement strand
AAAATCAATTTTAAAAATGTTGGAATTTTGATGATTTTTTTTTGTATTTTGTTCATTAATAAATTGATTTTATAATGAATAACTTCTTTGATTTAAAAAACTTGAGGAAATATTTTTCATCACTTAACAGGAGGGTTTTCAACGTTTGGTCATTTGAATAAAAAAAAAAAAAAATCCCAATTGCTAATTTTTACATTTCTAGAAATATCAAAAACGAGAAGACCACAAATAAAAAAATAAAAAAGAATTAAATTGACCATGTGAACACCCTGAAAAAGTTCTTTGAAAATTTTAATTTTGTTTTTTAAAAAACTCAAAAAAGAATTTTATACCGTGCTTTTTCTAGTAGAGTTTTAAAAAAGTTTTCCTTTGGGTCGATCCAACAACAAATTTTCGTCTAATGCAATTTACCTACATTTTATTCACTAAAAATTAAAAATTTTCCAGTGAATTTAATTTTGAATGCCTTCGAACCCTACTGCCTAAGATGAAATATTTGTAATTAAATAAAAATTTATTTAATTTATCTAACAATGTATGATTAAAACTTCCCAATTTAGGATAGCATATTTTCCGAGATTTTAATATATTTAAAAAAAATTTCGAACGATTTTTCATTCAGAATAAAGTTACTTTAAGAAATAAGGAAGGTAGTTTTTTTTTTCTTTGAAGTCTTAAAATTGTTCATTTTTTTTTAAGTTGCGCTCCTTCCTGTCTTTTGACAGTAAATTACAAGAACAAACCATGAAAGAAAGAAGAAAAAGTTAGAGACACGTTTTAACATGTGAAGTTTCTGTCGAAAGAACCTGCCTTTTAGAGGTCATCGAGAAGATGTATATAGTTCCAATAAATGGAACTTTATGGAACTTGTTGAGCTTATGAGCAAGGATAATCCTGCTTTGGGAAAGCATTAAACGATAACTGGCGGTACTTGTCACCGAAAATCCAAAATGAATTTATTCATATCTTGGGAAACCACGTAAAAGAAAATATATTGGATCGAATTCGAAAAGCCAATTATTTTGCGATCATAATAGACAGCAAGCCGGACATTTCTCATAATGATCGGATGAGTTTCATTTATCTATATGTCGATGTTGAAGACGAAGAAGTAGAGGTGCTTGAATCATTTCTTGGTTTTATCACTGAGCATATATCAAGAAGATGATTTTGGACCGACTGGAGAAAAAGAAACTTGATTTCAAAAAAATGAGGAGGGATAGAATTTGACAGTGCGACAAGTATGGCTGGAGTTCATGGTGGTGTTCAACGTCTTCTACGAAACATAAATATGAAAGCTAAATTTATGCCATGTTCTAATCATAATCTGAATTTATGCAGTGTTTATGTCCCAGATGTGAATGCAAGTGTCATTACATTTCTCGGAGTGATTAAGAGACTCTATACATTTTTCTTTTCCAGTCATCGGTGGGAAGTTTTATCTTCGCATGTAAAGTTTATGATGAAACCCCTTAGAGTGCACATTACAAAGCTATTCGTGCAATGAAAACCGGATTTCAAGGGGTGATTCAGATACTGGATTTATTAACCTCAGCTTCAGAAAATCGTCAAACAAGAAGGGATGCACAAATCATTTTGCTTTCAAATGAAAACTTCTCCTGCATGTCACATTTTTTTACCGGGAAGAAAGTCTGGAACAAATAAATCTCATCCAAAAGAAACTTCAAGGAACAGTTATTGGTTTGGATGTGTGTGTACCCCACATGGATGCGACCAAAATGTTCTTTAACCGAAACTGGGACAGGCTACCTGGGGAAAAGGAAGATGATGTATGTTAAACACTTGTACAGAAAGTAGAGACAGTTTTACGAATGTCATGATCGACTTGTAAATGAATTGGTAGCACAATTTGACTCCTTGTCTCATGTGTAAAATACATTTGCTGGATTATCATCTAAAGCAATCCTGGAAGATACTGAAGGCGATTTGGAGGGAAAATTTAATATTTTCGGTAGCGAAGACAGTGCTGGCTTAGACGTATCTAGGCTCCCTTTGGAAGTTCTCCGACTTCGGGATTTCTTAGCGGCAGCTCCCAAATGGCCATGATGACGAAATTATCGGCTGTCGAATAGCTGAGATGGATTTATCGATGGCAAGTTCAAGAAACAGTGCCAAATATTGTGATTGCTCTACGGCAGTTTTTGACGCTCACAGATTCTTTTGCTACTACAGAGAGAAGCTTCTCAAAACTGAAGCTCATTAAAATTCATTTGAGATAGGGTAAGTCGCAACAGCGCTTATTCAATTTTTCCCTCATTTCAATTGAACATGAAACTGTAGAGAAGTTAGACTTTGACCAATTTATTAGTAACATTGCTTCTGTAAAAGCTCGAAAGGTTAAAATATGATAATGTTTGTTTAGCTAATTTTTGAATTTGTTATTTTTCAAGTACTTATCAACGCCATTAAGGGTATTTCATTTATATTTTTCTCAGGGGGCCCCATTACGAATATGAGCCCTGGGCGTCCATTCTCTGTTGTCATTATCTGTCTCTAATGCCAGATGACAAGGAAATATATTAGATGTCATTTCTTCAGAGCGTTCATCGTAAATCTTCTGATGAGAAGTTTTGGCAGATAATCGAAGTGGAGCGGATGATAGAGATTTGATCTGGATATAAATAAAATAATTTTCGGCAGATATCTTTGTGATTACCCCATAATGATTATTCAGATGGATACCAGTACCCCGCACCTTTTATATATATATATATATATATATATATATATATATATATATATATATATATATATATATATATATATATATATATATATATATACACTCACATACTCACGTAACATGCGGCATAAAATATATGTAGATTTGAAAATAGGAACAGATCCTTTTAGTTCTTAATTTTACGATGTTCTACACACATTGCATTCAATAGACAAATAGAAACGACATGTGAACATAAATTTTGGTATCGTACAATATCACCATCCTCTACCAAATGTTCCCAGAAGCAGGTCTCAAAATAAACCTTTCTAAAACAGAAACTATGATCTGGAATTACAATAAAATCAGTGATGGCACGTACGCTGAATATAACAAAAAGATTGGGATATGGAACAAGTTATAACAAATTTAATATAGGAGATAAGAAAATTGAATATATAATAGTCTTCGCTAGCGTAGTTTCGTCCAACACCGCGAATTCTACAAAGCCAAAACATTAACCTATAGCCTGTCGTGTACTTAAATAGTCTTGTCCGGTCGAGAATTTCATATGTACGTTACGCAGGACGCCTAACTTGTTCAGAAATATCTATATTTTCAGCTGTATACGACGGCTTTCTCAGATCGATGGTTAAAATGTCTATGAACGAGTGAAGTATGTAAATCTGAACGAGGAAGCCCCTTCATTCAAACTTTTGGACTGGCTCTACAGAGTCACAAAGTCCTGTCCCAGTAACAAAAACCCACATCACTTGAGAACAGCAGCAACAACTAATATAGTTAAGAGCTGTAACGAATAATGGCATAATCAAAATACTGACGTTCCACACTACTGCAAACAAAATGTTAGGAAGGAAACCCCATGAATACCGGAAAGAGGAATAAGAGTGGACTTGAGAAACTTATGTTCCTGAAGATTTGTTTTAATAGATTTTTTTTTATAAATTCCTATCGACAGGAGCACTGGCTTCTCGGTTAATGAAAGCCGAACATTTCCTTACAAGTAAACGGCTAATATTATCATTACCTCTCCCTCCGAATCTCAAAACACTATATATTTAGATCTAGCGCGTTAAAATGGCATTATGATATTTAAACTGAACGTCTGAAAACTATTATGCTTTCAATTAAGAAAATTAATTTCAATAAGATTGTTTTTAATTTAATATGATCTTGTTCGGAAAAAAATGTCCGATTTTAGAATAAACAGCTTAGTTATGTTCTAATATATTATTCTAGTTGCAGAAAAATTATTACTCATTTCTAATGATTAAAGTGACTTCTTTTGTTTATTTTATATCGGTACCTTTTATAATTTAATGCAAAACATTATATACCCCTCCTCTCGAATATGAAATAAGAATAAATGAGTTTACTTATTTTGAATCAGTTCAATCGACGAGGTTAATCGACGATGTCCAATTCAGCTTTCGCGCAATACTTGGACACATATTGCCAGAATGACACTGAAGAAGCTCACAAATTTGGAATACGAAACTTTCCCACATCCACCGTAATCCTCTAATCGCTCGCTCACTGACTACCACTTTTTCAAGCATCTTGACAATGTTTTAAGCCAAAAACATCCCGTTGTGAAGAAGATGCAGAAACTGCATTCAAAGATTCTTTAACCTCCAAATACTTTGAGCTTTATCGCAAAGGCATAAATAAACTTTGTTTGGGGGGAAGATAATTACTCCCCCTATAAAGGACGATAACTCGATATACAATTGAGTTAGTTCCCTTGCCCGCTAGTGGGAATGTAGGACTTCAGAATCAAATATAGTGACAAGCTGGCATGCACGTGGAACTGATGGTTTAAATCAAACAAATCCTTGCTGTTCTTGGACAATAAATGAATAAAAGTTGTTTTATTATGTATTAAAATACACTTGTCTTTTACTTCCATTCACTTTTGTTCACCTCAACAACCTAGGATATAATAATTTTGTAACTTGATGACAAAACTTATAGATATTCGAGGTTCGTATATTGAATGACTTAAACACTTATTAAATACATCTGTTTTAAAACAGACTGTTTAAATATATCAGGAATAAAAGCTGATTGTAAAATCGGACATTATTTTCCGTACAAACTAAGAGAAATTCAGAAACCAGTAATATTGAACAAGATGTAGATCAATGGCGATTTGATACCAAAATTGATAACATTTGGAGTCTTTGAATATTTGATTCCGCATGAAGTCTTCAAAGTTATCATATATCATCACAATTTTGAATTTATGTATTGCCTTGATTTTTTATTTGCATCGTTATCGGGGGGGAAGGGGCTT
>OZ010581.1:92257687-92452687 GCA_963932145.1 Acanthosepion lycidas | reverse complement strand
TGAGAAATCTTATTAAATTAAAATATGCTGCTGGAGAGTGCATTTTTTCCTCTAATATGATTTCTTCAGAAGAAAGACCTTATCAACAGGCGGTGTTCCTTCATTAGCGGAACCAAAAAGTTTCGAATGCACCAGAAGAGAAAAAGAAGAAATCAAAGAACAAGAGAGAAAGGCTCGATAAAATCAACCTTGTCCTTCACGAATATTACCATGCAGTCAAACCCAATTGGTCCACTTAATTATCCACAAAGGAAGCGATCAGCAATGAAATATATATATGTGTGTATATGAAGAAATATAGTCTTAAGGTGTGCTATATTTATGGAATAAAGTGCTCGATATCAGAGATAGAGCGTGTGTAATTAGAAAAGTGAACATAGAAGTCAACACTTAGAGGCGACAGTGTGTTTCATGCTATATGCAATCGTCGTGGCCTGACGATTGCATCTAGCATGAAACAGACTGTCGCCTCTAAGTGTTGACTTCTATGTTCACTTTTATATATATATATATATATATATATATATATATATATATATATATATATAGTTGGGTCTACATTTTGAGGGCATATAAAAGCCAGTATTTTGAATCTTAATTTTCTTCCAGTTTAGTTCATTCCAATTTGGAAATTACGCCCAACAAAATCTTTCCATTTTTTTGTTTGTTTTTGTTCTATTCGCTTTTGTGTTCGGCTAAACTCAGTTTGCATCTTCTTCGCCAGCTAGCGGGAAAAGTCTAAAAATAACTTACTTCTGGAGAAAAATAATTTTCAGTTTTTGATTTGAATTTTGACGATATTTCAAATGATTTTGTCATTGTAAAACACTAAAAAATTCATTTTCGGCAGTGAAATTGTGCATCGCACGAATTGTCTCTTTATTCTGAGATTAATCGGCAGCGATCGTATTTAAAAATGCATACACCCAATACTTAGTTTTTTCGGTTTACTTTGTTTTCAGATTTTGAGATGAAGTGTTTTATTTCTCGCATAATGTAATACTCGTTTTAAAAAATAGTCTTTCTTTTTTTTTGTCTATTTCCTTTTTCTCGCACTACTATAAACTATTGTAAAGTAAAATATAATTTTGATTTGAGGCGAGATTTGATTTCCTCTACTATTGGAAAGTTCGTTTTTCAAGTACGATGCTTTAACTAGTTCGACTACCAAAATTTTTATGATTAGTGGGAACAAAATTTTTTCTAATCTGACTAATATTTGATCTGAACGTTTTATTCAAATTTACAATATTCTTGTATTTTTATGAGATTTGATCTCAATTTTGTTATTTGGCGTGTTCCGCTTTCAAATACGATGCTTCAACCAGTTAGGCTACCAAACTTGTAATGATTAGTGGGAACATTTTTTTTTTAATCTGAACAAAATTTGATGAAAACATTTTAGTCATATGTACATTTTCTTGATCAATGGTACAGGTAAAATCCTGTAACGCATCCAATTAACTTTCGATCAAAGAGTCTGATATCTTACACATCGTGGCATTTCAGTAAAAGTCAAAAATTACTTGGTTGTGTCCATCTACTGTCTGAAAATGTATTTTCACCGGCTAGCCTCATAAGCCATTTATTGTGAGATTGTTTCTCTCTTATTGCCCTATTTATATGGCTCTGATAGACTGCTAATCTTTCTAAATAATCCTTGATGAGATTCTCACAGTATGCTCTCATAATGTGGCAAGAATAGAGTCAAAATAACAGGTAAATAAACAGAGAAAGTTTGATTCATGCCTTTACACACACACACACACACACACACATATATATATATATATATATATATATATATATATATATATATATATATATATATAAATGGGAAATCAAGAAGAAAACTATACTTGGTTTTTAGCCGACGTGTTTCATCAGTCATATGGCGAACTTTTATCAAGGCAAATGTGGTGATGATTTTATTTTGAAACAAAATTAATTCGTATTATTAAGTAGTCACATATTTTAAAATGGTTTATTATGAGTTATTTTACTTGTGTAGATAAATGTTCCATAGATTTTAGTTGTTAAATACAAGTTTATTTTCATTAAATTAGTTTTACTTCAAAATAAAGCATATACACTTACTATTTCTATAAAATAATTCCTAAACTTATCTATTATTAAAGAATAAAATAAGATTTTGTCTTCATCGAATGGTTATAGGGGTTCACTAAAAAAATTAAGAGTAAAAGGGGTCCATAGGTAAATAAAGGATGAGAGTCACTATTTTAGATTGTTATGTCCAACGTGTTCCGGTTGACTTCCCAAAGACCGTAACTTGATGTACTTTGATTTGGATTTGGATCATTTCGTATAACAATACTAATTCATTCTGAAATGAAAATAAGCTTTCCAAAGAAACATTTAACAATTTTAATATCGTAAATTTTGTTAGACACAAAGACAAGAGTACTGTGCTGTTGGGTAATATCAGTCATCGTATATGGCTGTGAATGTTGGACAGTCTTCTAACAGATGAAGAAGAGACTTCAAGTCACTTCTTTATCTGTCAAATGTGGTTCTACAGATGGATGATGAGAATGCCATAGACCGAACATGTGAGCAACGATGAAGTTTTAGAGAAAATGGAAGCAAAAAAAGGACACTTATACTTAACACCAGAAAGAGACAGTTTAAATATCTCTGGCACATAATGAAGAAAGATGATATGGGAAATTTGATGTTCCTGGGACAGATTGAAGGCAGGAGTTTCAGAGGAAAACAACGTATAAACTACCTAGCGAGCTTGAGTAAATTGATTTAGCGTTTAGAAGAGATGATTACGATGATGATGATGATGCCTTATCAAATATTTGTCTTCGTGCCATGGTGTAGTTTTTGCTACTTTCTACAGATTTGGAACTGTTTACTGTCGGTATAATTGTAGAGTTTGGCAATGAAAGAAAGTGAACTAGGAGTATAAATTTTGAAAGCGCTGCTCATAGAACATTGATTGTCCTTAAAACCTTTTAGAGACAGAGCTTCATTTGGAGTTATAGTGCCAAAAAGACGGAGCCATTTTCACAAGCCCTCACTTGGAACACACACACACAAAAAAAATAGAGAACATAGCAAACTATCATAGAATCCGCCATTGAAATGCCCAGATGTGCAAGAAATGCGAGAAGCAATCTGATTGGCTGGTACGAAGACCAGCCAGCTAATCCCGATGCTTGTATTATCGGGCCGATGGATCGTCACAGTCGTCATTCTAATTTTCTTTTCGCTTAAGGATACGTTAAAGGCTGCACAATTCTTTCATCGCCTGAAAATTTCAGGTTTGCACGTTTGTGACGAAATTTCGTTCGTATTTATTTCGGCAAACGTTCACTGTTTACAAAATTTAAAGCTTCAGGATCACAAATATGACCGTATTGTTGTTTGAATGTTTGAGGCGAGGTGTTACCTTACGCTAAGTGCAAGACGGGATATCGTATTTTTGGATAAAAGATAATAAATAAATATTAAGAAAAGAAATCAATCTCAACGTTAAAGCTTATCATCAGCATGAAATAGATTTGAAGAATTCTGAATATTCATTAAAGGCGGGAGAATTAAACGGGGGCTAAAAATGGCGCTAAAAAAAACAAAACAAAAAAACCCTTTCAGTCAATTTAAAATTATTTTTGACATAGAGCAAAGTATTTTGCTTATTGGAAATATTAAATTTAATCTATTAGATTGAAATTAAAACTTAAATAAAAGATTTAAGAAAGAATTTTCATTAAAAAAAATCATAGGCATTGGGAATTAGTGGAGATACTTACCCTAGGATAATATAGACAAACCTCTCATCAACGGACTAATTGTGAGGATGGGTAGTCCGTTAAAACCAATTGTCTGTAAGGGAAGGGATTATTTTTGAGTTATAAAACCACTATAGTAACTACAACTAGTTATGATCATAATGTAAATACTATAAGCATGTATATATGGCAAAAATCAAAATATATTTAATATAGATATATTAATCAAAATAACAAAAATAATAGATTTCTTACAGCTACTTCCTCACCCACACGCTAATGTATCGTACTTTATATACTGTACACTCATCTTTGTTTACAATTGAAAGGCCCGCCACTGCCGCCACTTTGAGAACTAATACGACTCGTTCAGCTAAGACCGCGAATTTTGAAATACATCGCTGACGACGTAGAAGATTTTTTCCTGCAGATTTTTTTTATTTTGCCTGCAGATTTTGTCCGTTGGATCCAAAGTTCGTTGATGGGGGCGGGGAGCGTAGATGAGAGGTTTGTCTGTACATCTAAAACGTATTCATCATATGAGAGGAACAGATAGAAATATAGAAATCAAAATCTTTAAAACTTAATATCTGATTTAGCGCTAACCACTTTTAACATCTGATGTTTCCCACTGCACATATTTTGTGGCGCCATTCTTGGATACTTGATAAGGAATGAACGATAAAATTTACAGTAAAAATTCAGGAAAGTTTATCGAATGCGATTGACGCTTAAAGTAGATCGAAGTAAAATATGACAAAAACAATGGCGCGGGTTAAACATTGAATGAGTAAATATCTGATAGTAGCCATGTTATCAAATCTTTCTCCGATTTTGTAATCAAATATTGATAACCTCCAAATGTGTTTCCATACTATCTTCCCATTTTCGAAGAGAGACATGATCATCTTAAAGAATCTTTGCGTTTTGTCATAGGGATAAGTTCTAGTCAGGAGATTAGGATTAAGATAATCAAATATGGAAAAGACATGAGATTTAAGAATGAACATTCATCATCACCAAACCATGACCACCTTGTCTTCCACCAATCAGGGGTTTTTTTTGTTCTCTTTTTCTCTCTCTAATTTTTTCAAACGACTTAATGGCACGCATATATCCAAGACCCCAACATCTAACAATCCTCTCAATTGAATTTCGCATGTTGTTGAAAGTAAGCTCGGTATTTTTTCCACGTTCTGCCTAAGATGACTTTACCAAATGAATACCTCAGGATTTTGGGATCACCTTTCCAAACATATTTAAATCAAATATTATTTCTCTTCTATCTATATATCTAAATTCTCCTATCGTCCGGTTAACAAATCCGACCCAGTCTTTTGAACAGGAGTACAGGTTGGGTTTCCGGTTCCTTCTAAAATCTTTTCACTCTCTTTCTTTCCTAGTAGCCACCTTTCGTCTTCTTTGCTGTCATATATAAACAGGAGCTGTCTAGTCTTCACTTTCCAGTCTCGATAGAGTCACAAAGCTTCTCCGTGTCCTTGTGGGTCACAAATTATTTCGCATCCTACAACAACTTTCCCACAGATGCAACATCACAAGCCTCTCGCTGCTCTATCGCTATTTCTACAAACTACATTCCTTAGTTCCACCAGCTTTGCCCTGCACGGCTAAGGGCCGGCATGCTACGCACATTCTAGTAAACCGTCTTCATTCCCTTCGTATTCCATTGGAGAGATGTATGTTCTACTCGAGAAGCTTCTTCCCACGGATCGGTGCTTTTTGGAACCGAATATCAAGAGGATGCTTCCTCGATCATTACAATCGTAACCTGTTCAATTCTGGATCAACCTTTATCGTTCCCAGATATCCCTATAATCTGTTTCTCTTAATCTGTATTCATCTAGCTTGAGTGGCTCTTGAGTCTTTTAAGAATACAATGCTCGACTTCACACTCTCAATAATATCAATTATGAACACGGCCACAAGGTTCGGAAATTTAAAAAAAAATTCTTATCCCTATATATATTTAAAATCTACATATTCAATTAAGCAACAACAAAAAGTACGTGATAATGGATAATAGATTAGCCGAAAGCGCTCGGATCTATAGATGATTTGAACAGTATTTACACACTCTATATGTTGATTTTCTAATCGTAGCTTAAATGTACCAATGTACCAATGGCCGGATGTATAGGGCATCCATTATTTACACACTATATATCCAAAAAGAAATCACTTGTATGAATGGAAGAAATATTTTTTTATAGACAGCTTCAAGAATTGAAGCTATCTATATTAAAAAAAATTGAAACCAACCTCTAATGAAATTATGAAAATTGAAACCAACCTTTAATGAAATTATGAATGAAACCAACCTTGAATGAATTATGAATACTGCACAAATGTTTTAAAATGTTTGCAGTAGATAGTTTAAAATATCTAGGTTTTAAATCGTTTTTTAAAATTAAAGATTGCATAACTTAGTTACCTCCCCTGACGTTAACATCATAAAATATAAATCGCACAGTATATAACCATAGAGATTTTTCACTTCACACGTAAAAAAAAAATAACTTTCAGATGAACACAACAATGAACACATCATTTTTGTCATAGAAAAAAAACACCCTGACGATGACATTCTGCTAATGTCGAAAGTACTCAGAATAAACTGAATATGTATCAACATCGTCACTTTTTTCTTCATTTAATAAGGATACTAAGAAACTTCTCCGTAAGTATATGTGAATCCTATTGAAAATAAGTACACAAAACTTGTCTAAATTATTCAATGAGCCATGTCTTAAAGAAAACATGCTGCCAAAATATTCTCAATGTGTGTGTGTATATATATATATATATATATATATATATATATATATATATATATATATATAGTGGACTCTCCTGTCGTATTCGACGTATGTGGTTCAAGTTGTTCGGTTCCTAGGAAGCGAGAGATAGAAACCAGCACATATGATTTGGTTATAGTAGTAAAGGCTTTGTGCAGAACCAACGACCCTTTTTGAAGTGCCGAATACAGAGACCTGGTGCACTACGTGCCACAAGGTCCCCCAAAATCCCTCCGTAGTTTTTGAATTCAGAATTGTCCTTCTCCTAGACCAGTTGCCATCCAAGGCTATAGAACCCAGTCAGTCCTGCTATTCACCCATAGCTGGAAGTAGAAGAAGTGGATTAATACCTTTCCCAATATATATATATATATATATATATATATATATATATATATATATATATATATATATATATATATATATATAATTGCATGAATCATTCATACAAAAAAACAAATATAGATGTTAATGATTTAAATGGCGAGAATACATCTTCGCAAACAATTTCAATAAGGTACACTAACCCCGAACCTGTATATGAATGATATGATCCCTGTTTATTAAATACAGTTGCATAAGGTCTATATATATATATATATATATATATATATATATATATATATAGAGAGAGAGAGAGAGAGAGAGAGAGAGAGATAAAAGTGAACATAGAAGTCAACACTTGGACTCAATCGACTCGCGGACTGACGATTGCATCTAGCATGAAACAGCTTGTCGCCTCTGAATGTTGATTGTTCGCTTTTATATCCATATTTACATGCACTCTATCTCTGATATTTAGCACTTTATCCCATAAATATAACACACCTTAAAACTATATTTCTTCATATATATATATATATATATATAGTGTAACCTGGATATAAGAGACCCGGATATAAGAGAAACACGGATATAAGAGAGTTTTTCTCTGCTCCCAAATTAGAGCCATACTTAATACCTACACAAAATAGACCAAAGCCGGATATAAGAGAAACCCGGGTATAAGATACTTCTTCTCCGGTCCCGAGAACTCTCTTATATCCGGGTTGCACTGACAAACTGGACCCCACTTCTAAAAGGATTTTATTTAAAAAAAATCAATAATTTTCGGTTCTGACAAATGTCATATAGCTTGAGGAAGGTCTTATGAATGCTAAACAACGAAAAGTATTCCACTCGCGAAATATGCCTTTTTTTTTTAACAACCGGACCTGTCAATTTTAAGTAGTCCCAATTTCTCTACCCCGTGAGGGTTTTTAGTCTTTAGAGAAACGGTATAGAAGCTGAAGAAAGAAATTCTGAGCAAACAAACGAACAACCAACTGGATAATTGAACCTTTGATTTTTCAGTCTCTCGCAGTTTCTCTTTCTTACCAACATTCTTTTTCCTTGCTTGCCTACGCCTTTGTCGACCTCTGCCAATACAGGCACCTAGAGACGCCGGGAACCATTAGTATGACACCCTGGAAGATGTGTTTGGGTAAGGTAGGAAGAGCAACGTCTTTGGTGAAAGGAGGTGGTGGGTGGGGTATATAAAGAGTAAAGAAGAGCCAGGATTTGATGAGACCCACTCCAAAAACGAGACGATCTTATTAAGTAGGAATAAAAGCGGAAGGGGAATGGGAGGATAAACGGGGTAAAGGAAAAGCTATGAGACGCACACAGTGTAGAAATGTCGGTATGCTGTGACTTGTTTGAAATAATCATGGACGGCCGATCAAATAAGGTAGGTGTGTGTGTGTGTGTGTGTGTGTGTGTGTGTGTGTGTGTGTGTGTGTGTGTGTGAGTGTGTGTGTGTGTGTGTTTGTGTGTGGTTGGAGGTTAGAGGTTAGTTTAAAATGTGTTTTTTTTTATTTATTGTTGATATTTATCTCTCGTCGTTCATTGCATTATTTCTATCTCTCTCTCAATTCACTCTTCATCTAATGTGTTTCTCTCTCTATCCCTCTCTCAATTCATTCTTCATCTAATGTGTTTCTCTCTCTATCTCTCTCTCAATTCATTCTTCATCTAATGTGTTTCTCTCTCTATCCCTCTCTCAATTCATTCTTCACCTAATGTGTTTCTCTCTCTATCCCTCTCTCAATTCATTCTTCACCTAATGTGTTTCTCTCTCTATCTCTCTCTATCCCTCACTCAATTCATTCTTCATCTAATGTGTTTCACTCTCTATCCCTCTCTCAATTCATTCTTCATCTAATGTGTTTCTCTCTCTATCCCTCTCTCAATTCATTCTTCACCTAATGTGTTTCTCTCTCTATCCCTCTCTCAATTCATTCTTCACCTAATGTGTTTCTCTCTCTATCCCTCTCTCAATTCATTCTTCATCTAATGTGTTTCTCTCTCTATCCCTCTCTCAATTCACTCTTCATCTGATGTGTTTCTCTCTCTATCCCTCTCTCAATTCACTCTTCATCTAATGTGTTTCTCTCTCTATCTCTCTCTCAATTCATTCTTCATCTAATGTGTTTCTCTCTCTATCCCTCTCTCAATTCATTCTTCACCTAATGTGTTTCTCTCTCTATCCCTCTCTCAATTCATTCTTCACCTAATGTGTTTCTCTCTCTATCTCTCTCTATCCCTCACTCAATTCATTCTTCATCTAATGTGTTTCACTCTCTATCCCTCTCTCAATTCATTCTTCATCTAATGTGTTTCTCTCTCTATCCCTCACTCAATTCATTCTTCATCTAATGTGTTTCACTCTCTATCCCTCTCTCAATTCATTCTTCATCTAATGTGTTTCTCTCTCTATCCCTCTCTCAATTCATTCTTCACCTAATGTGTTTCTCTCTCTATCCCTCTCTCAATTCATTCTTCATCTAATGTGTTTCACTCTCTATCCCTCTCTCAATTCATTCTTCACCTAATGTGTTTCTCTCTCTATCCCTCTCTCAATTCATTCTTCATCTAATGTGTTTCTCTCTCTATCCCTCTCTCAATTCATTCTTCACCTAATGTGTTTCTCTCTCTATCCCTCTCTCAATTCATTCTTCATCTAATGTGTTTCTCTCTCTATCCCTCTCTCAATTCACTCTTCATCTAATGTGTTTCTCTCTCTATCCCTCTCTCAATTCATTCTTCATCTAATGTGTTTCTCTCTCTATCTCTCTCTCAATTCATTCTTCATCTAATGTGTTTCTCTCTCTATCCCTCTCTCAATTCATTCTTCACCTAATGTGTTTCTCTCTCTATCCCTCTCTCAATTCATTCTTCACCTAATGTGTTTCTCTCTCTATCCCTCTCTCAATTCATTCTTCACCTAATGTGTTTCTCTCTCTATCTCTCTCTATCCCTCACTCAATTCATTCTTCATCTAATGTGTTTCACTCTCTATCCCTCTCTCAATTCATTCTTCATCTAATGTGTTTCTCTCTCTATCCCTCACTCAATTCATTCTTCATCTAATGTGTTTCACTCTCTATCCCTCTCTCAATTCATTCTTCATCTAATGTGTTTCTCTCTCTATCCCTCTCTCAATTCATTCTTCACCTAATGTGTTTCTCTCTCTATCCCTCTCTCAATTCATTCTTCATCTAATGTGTTTCACTCTCTATCCCTCTCTCAATTCATTCTTCACCTAATGTGTTTCTCTCTCTATCCCTCTCTCAATTCATTCTTCACCTAATGTGTTTCTCTCTCTATCCCTCTCTCAATTCATTCTTCACCTAATGTGTTTCTCTCTCTATCCCTCTCTCAATTCATTCTTCATCTAATGTGTTTCTCTCTCTATCCCTCTCTCAATTCACTCTTCATCTAATGTGTTTCTCTCTCTATCCCTCTCTCAATTCATTCTTCATCTAATGTGTTTCTCTCTCTATCTCTCTCTCAATTCATTCTTCATCTAATGTGTTTCTCTCTCTATCCCTCTCTCAATTCATTCTTCACCTAATGTGTTTCTCTCTCTATCCCTCTCTCAATTCATTCTTCACCTAATGTGTTTCTCTCTCTATCTCTCTCTATCCCTCACTCAATTCATTCTTCATCTAATGTGTTTCACTCTCTATCCCTCTCTCAATTCATTCTTCATCTAATGTGTTTCTCTCTCTATCCCTCTCTCAATTCATTCTTCACCTAATGTGTTTCTCTCTCTATCCCTCTCTCAATTCATTCTTCACCTAATGTGTTTCTCTCTCTATCCCTCTCTCAATTCATTCTTCATCTAATGTGTTTCTCTCTCTATCCCTCTCTCAATTCACTCTTCATCTGATGTGTTTCTCTCTCTATCCCTCTCTCAATTCACTCTTCATCTAATGTGTTTCTCTCTCTATCTCTCTCTCAATTCATTCTTCATCTAATGTGTTTCTCTCTCTATCCCTCTCTCAATTCATTCTTCACCTAATGTGTTTCTCTCTCTATCCCTCTCTCAATTCATTCTTCACCTAATGTGTTTCTCTCTCTATCTCTCTCTATCCCTCACTCAATTCATTCTTCATCTAATGTGTTTCACTCTCTATCCCTCTCTCAATTCATTCTTCATCTAATGTGTTTCTCTCTCTATCCCTCACTCAATTCATTCTTCATCTAATGTGTTTCACTCTCTATCCCTCTCTCAATTCATTCTTCATCTAATGTGTTTCTCTCTCTATCCCTCTCTCAATTCATTCTTCACCTAATGTGTTTCTCTCTCTATCCCTCTCTCAATTCATTCTTCATCTAATGTGTTTCACTCTCTATCCCTCTCTCAATTCATTCTTCACCTAATGTGTTTCTCTCTCTATCCCTCTCTCAATTCATTCTTCATCTAATGTGTTTCTCTCTCTATCCCTCTCTCAATTCATTCTTCACCTAATGTGTTTCTCTCTCTATCCCTCTCTCAATTCATTCTTCACCTAATGTGTTTCTCTCTCTATCCCTCTCTCAATTCATTCTTCATCTAATGTGTTTCTCTCTCTATCCCTCTCTCAATTCACTCTTCATCTGATGTGTTTCTCTCTCTATCCCTCTCTCAATTCACTCTTCATCTAATGTGTTTCTCTCTCTATCTCTCTCTCAATTCATTCTTCATCTAATGTGTTTCTCTCTCTATCCCTCTCTCAATTCACTCTTCATCTAATGTGTTTCTCTCTCTCAATTCATTCTTCATCTAATGTGTTTCTCTCTCTATCCCTATCTCTTTTCATTCTTCATCTAATGTGTTTCTCTCTCATTTCACTCTTCATCTAATATGTTTCTCTCTCTATTCATCTCTCTCTTTTATTGTTTCGATGTCTGTCGGGATTGTTGCGGCTCCATGATTGCTTTCATAGGCTTAATGCGTTTTTACAAAAAATATCTGGAGTAAATCTATCTATCTATCTATCTATCTATCTATCTATCTATCTATCTATCTAACTTTGTAGATTTCTCTCATTGACTCATGGAAATATGTATCGTAGGCTGTCGATATCTATCTATCTATCTATCTATCTATCTATCTATCTATCTATCTATCTATCTATCTATCTATCTATCTATCCGCTTGACGAAGTAGTTAGAACATTATTTACGAATCTCACCATGGTCGATTTATCGAGATGACGATATCGGCTTGTTGAGACGATTCCAGTGCATGAAACCTTTGGGAAATCCCTGTGAAAATCATACCACAGTTTGATCTAAGCCTTGTGATTAAAATTAGGTAGACAAAATCGTTCAGAAGACGTCGATGCTTGCGCTAGCATGAAGTCATGATTCATCGCGACCGAGATTTTTGGCGTACATCTGTTCTGGCATTCAACTGTTGATCAGACCAGGATATGCCCTATCTACCAGCAACTCTAAGGTCCGCCCAGTATATTTGTTCAATATCTATCTATCTATCTATCTATCTATCTATCTATCTATCTATCTATCTATCTATCTATCTATCTATCTATCTATCTAAGTCTGTTCATTATCTATCTATCTATCTATCTATCTATCTATCTATCTATCTATCTATCTATCTATCTATCTATCTATCTATCTAAGTCTGTTCATTATCTATCTATCTATCTATCTATCTATCTATCTATCTATCTATCTAAGTCTGTTCATTATCTATCTATCTATCTATCTATCTATCTATCTATCTAAGTCTGTTCATTATCTATCTATCTATCTATCTATCTATCTATCTATCTATCTATCTATCTATCTATCTAAGTCTGTTCATTATCTATCTATCTATCTATCTATCTATCTATCTATCTATCTATCTATCTATCTATCTATCTAAGTCTGTTCATTATCTATCTATCTATCTATCTCTGTTCACTATTTATATATCTATCTATAAAGGAATGGATGTTTTTATTCATTAATCCAACAGATTTTTCTTACATAAATGTTATTTTTAGTGGACCCTCATATTTGTTTGGCCATCGACATACCCATTGGCCGGAAGGTCCAAAGCATGTAACGCTTTCCCCTAGGGAAATGCAGGTCTCAATCCTGCCGGAAAGTGTGCATTTGTTTCTAATAGGATTTGTCGCATATTCAGGCCAGTAGACGAAAATAAATAAATATAAATATACCGTTTAATAAATAAACAGAGCGTCTACTCAAATACGAGTATCCACTAAAAAATCAAGTAATAAATATCAAAGTCAGAATCAGTTATTATCTTTATCTCAGTTTTCTATTTATATTTTTTCTTGATTTACCTATTTATGTGTATACATATGTTCATAGCCATATCCAATCGTCCAAGATTCTATCTATCTATCTATCTATCTATCTATCTATCTATCTATCTATCTATGCAAGCAAAGAAGCGGGTTGAAGTCGACCGAGGAAAAAAGAAAGAGAAACAGGTGCGGACTGAAGAAGAAAAAGTGAAATACAAAGGTCACTTGAGGTCTGGGATTGCGGTTATGGTGCGTACACGTATATGGGTGCTTGTGTTGGGGTGCTGGGTAAAGAAACGAGCTAGGCGAGACGGACGAGGCTCAATGCTATCAAAATACAAGGAGGAAACAACATGGAACAGCTGACGGTAACTGATACAAGAGTTCATCTTAAAAAGAAAGAGAAAATGAAAAAAAAAAGGAAAGTAAAAGAGAAAAAAAAAAAAAAAAACTTAATGGAAACTACCGCTTTTTTTTTTTAATCACTTCATTGGAATAATGGACTTTGTATAGTTGTATGCCGACGCTCGTAATTTCAGACATTTTTTTCTTTAGTCTTCTGAGATTCTTGAAATTCGATATCAACCCTATATTATAAAAGACGAACGGTTTCTCTGTCCGCTACTTCCTGATTGCGTGTGACTTTGTATCTGTTTATGTATGCGTTTGTTTGTCTTTTGCATCCGTGTACTTGGGTCATTTAATGCAGTGATCCTTAACCGCCGTGCCGTGGCACACTAGTGTGCCGCGCGACCCTATAAAGTGTGCTGCAAAATATTGTCACAGCGTTTTTCTACTTCTTATTGATGTGAATTAAGCTTCTCAACCCTCAATAATAAATAACACTAAAAATAAGAAGCGGGAAAGACTACGCTCAACTGAAGAAGAAATGAGGGTCTGCTTATCGTACATTCGGCCAAACATTGAAGAAATCGTAAAAAACAAAACAAAAAAACACCAGGCACAGCTTTCACACTAGTTGAATAGAAATATTGAAATAAAGTTAGCTATATATGTGTGTTTTTAAAAACCTATGGTTTCATTTCGTAACATTTAAATGTACACCCTTTAAAAATTTTGCTAAATGTGCCGTGATATTTTCATTTGCTCAGAGGTGTGCCGTTACTTAAAAAAAATTGAGAAACACTGATTTGATACACAAGCCCAAGCATACACAGGTACGCACAATTTGACTTTTATTTGAAATACAATGTTGGAAGAATACATTCCCCTGGCATTTAGTTTGGATACCCTCTCTTCTGGGCTGAACAATATAATCATAAATTTGGAAACACCCGTTAACCTTCGAATGTTCAAATTAACGTGAATTCAGAATAAAGAAACAGTTCCCAATGAGATTTGACCTTGCACTCAATATTACGTGAATCTGTTTTATGGGGACAACGCTTTCTCCAGATTGACTCGAAAGCCGAGTTCCAATTCCAGTTGGGTTCGTTTATATCTATCTATTTATTTATCTAAGTCTGTTCATTATCTATCTATCTATCTATCTATCTATCTATCTATCTATCTATCTATCTATCTAAGTCTGTTCATTTTCTATTTGTCTATCTAAGTCTGTTCATTATCTATCTATCTATCTATCTATCTATCTATCTAAGTCTGTTCATCATCTATCTATCTAAGTCTGTTCATCTATCTATCTATCTAAGTCTGTTCATCATCTATCTATCTAAGTCTGTTCATCTATCTATCTATCTAAGTCTGTTCATCATCTATCTATCTAAGTCTGTTCATCTATCTATCTATCTAAGTCTGTTCATCATCTATCTATCTAAGTCTGTTCATCATCTATCTATCTAAGTCTGTTCATCTATCTATCTATCTAAGTCTGTTCATCATCTATCTATCTAAGTCTGTTCATCTATCTATCTATCTAAGTCTGTTCATCATCTATCTATCTAAGTCTGTTCATCATCTATCTATCTAAGTCTGTTCATCTATCTATCTATCTAAGTCTGTTCATCTATCTATCTATCTAGCTAGCTAGCTAGCTAGCTAGCTAGCTAGCTATGTTCATTATCTACCTATTTATCTAAGTCTGTTCATTATCTATCTATCTATCTATTTATCTAACGTGCACATACCCTTGGGAAAGGCATGAATCCATCTCTTCTCCCCACTTATGGGTTAATGAGTAGTACTTGTATCAGTAAATCTAATGCAAAAAAAGAAAAAGAAAAATTTAAGAGATAAAAGTATTTTCTGGCTTTAAATAACCTGCAAGGCTTTTGAAGGTTATTCAATACTAAAATATATCTTGTAAAATATTTGGGCAGATAAAAACAAATCAATCAGTCCGTACTCCAGATCGACCAACAAATGATAGAGCCAAAAACTTGCATATTATTAATAGTATTTCTCCGAAAGTTCAGGCGATTACCTTTTCGTAATCTTAGCAGGTCATAAGAAATTTTAAATCTAAGATAAAATATTTTCATTGATATTTAAAAATATAGTTTTCTCTTATTGTTGCTTGATATCCTATCATGTTGGGTCGGAATTACGAGTTGAATTCTAAGGTTGATATGTTATTGTTTTCATGGTAGTTTAAAAGGAAAGAAAAAAAGGAATAATGTCTTCCATGAACTCATTAAAATGCTGACATTTATAATCCTAGTTTTCAAGGCAAGCAAGAGTATTCCACCTGGAAAAGTGATTCAATAAAATACTCTTATATGTTTGTCCTTGTGCCAGATTAAACTAAGCATAATAAATATCACAAAATCCCAAGAAAAGTGAATGAGACATCCAGGAGAACACACACACACACACACACACACACACACATATATATATATATATATATATATATATATATATATATATATATATATATATATATATAAATTCATGAATCATTCATACAAAAAACAAATATAGAGGTTAATGATAGCTTTTTGTATGAATGATTCATGAATTTATAAATGATAATTGCACCTTTAATTGAAATATATATATATATATATATATATATATATATATATATATATATATATATATATATCATGGTATTTCTTACACGTACTCCCATATTTGAGTAGGCGCCCTGTTTTTTTTGTTTTTTTTAGTACAAATTACGTCTACCGGCCTGTGAATAATAAAGACTTCATAAATGAAATATGGTCTTCGGTAGGGTTCAAACTATCATCTCGCTTTGTCGGAGAAACCGATGTCTAAACCGGTGTGAGATCCTCACAAGGTATCCACAAAATAATGTTTAGAGTGGTAAGAAATAATGTCGGATAAAAACAAAAATCCATCGATTCCATAAATGCCAAATCATAAGCTAGTTTGAAAATTAATCATCGTTTCCACGGCAGAAGTATTCCACCGAGGGATACACACCGAAACTGTTAGTCGCATTTGCTAAATCAAATGCATTTTTTTAAAAAAAAGCCATTTAAGAGCTCATGCCAGTGATCATGGTGGAAATCCAGTAGACAACAGTCATCATATGCGTGGGTGTTTATCTTTGCAATACGGGGATAAATTAAACAATATACTATTAGGTTGGTGCAAAAATAATGACGTAATAATGTCGTTTTTTTTTACGTATTTTTTAACGTCAAAAAACGACATTATTACGTCATTATTTTTGCACCAACCTAATAATATGGGAAGAAAGAATAGAAAAAATAAAATACATTTAACTACACACACACACAACAAAATAATTTGGACAAAATGTTCCAATAGAAGAAGAGTCGAGAAATAAAATAATATTAAGGAGTAAATCATTGTATAAAAAATTCTATTTCAATAAAATTCTTTTTTTTAACGATTGAAACAATTTCATTGCTGATATTCATGATTTTGCAATATGAAACATTCATATCTAGTGTTTGTCTAGGAAAGAGACAGGTTCCGAAGATTTGTGTTTTCCAAATTTCAGTATGATTGATAGTGTCTATTTGAGATAGAAATGATTAATAGTTGGTATTTGCATGTAAGATCGAGTTAGAAAGGTACCATTTTATAGCTGGTACTAATGTCCCATTTCTAGAAGAAGAAAAAATCATAGCTAATGTTTGACTGCGTGAGCACGCAAGAGAAATTTGACTCTAATACACGATAACGCAGCTAAAAATTATGTATTAATTTTTCGTCTATAAAATAGATATTGGCATTGTCTCTAAGAGAAGCCTTGAAATATCCAATCCTGAAGTAATATTATGGCGTATATTCTGTTAGTTATGTGCCGTGCATTATACACGCTTAGGCGATCATGTATATTTCGAGGCAGATATTTTCCCGTGGTAGGTTGTCATTTCTATCTGTCCTGTTATTTACCCATAAATGATTTGTATTAGCACGTAAGTAGAGGATTCATGCCTTTCCCAAGGGTACGTAAATGAACGTAATGGATTCGACTGGAATTCGAACTCGGTTCTCCGATTCCTCAATCCGAGCCTCTATCCATTACTCCACCATGTTATATGGCGTATATTATTGTATGAAATACAGAAGAATGACACATAGACGATGCCTGGACTTGTGATCGTGTCAGAGAAGGACACCCTCAGAATATATTCTTTTTAATCATTTCACCCCAAGCAAATCAATGATATAGAAACTTGTTGGCATGTCAGACCTTCCTTACTTTGCTCGATTCAGCAGTAGCAGCAACGGAAGTAAACAGCAGGGTAGAAACAAAAGTCCCAGAAGTCATAAAAACGCTTTGGTCTTTTTCTTACTTATCTATTTCAGCAGCCTCTACCTTCAAGCCCTACTCAAAGGGCTACTTACAACCCTTGCTACAGAAAATACGTGGTCCTGTCCTGGCAGCCTAACTTCAGATTTCACGTTCCTTGTGGGAACAGGCGGAGAAAATTCCCTTCGAGATACCTAACCAAAGGAAAAACTACACACAACACTTGCTACAGAAGAATCGTACCAGTCCTAGCAGTTTCACACTCAGATTTCTCGTTCTTCCCGTGGGAACAAGCGGAGAAATCTCTCTCTACAAAACATCTACTAAAGAACTTTGTTAACAGGGAAACCACAATTTCCCCCGCAAAATACTACTTGAGTTTTTTTCATTCCATTCTCACAGCCGTGTGCATATACAAACACACACGAAACCGGGAAAGATTCCGACAATAAGGCCACTAAGAAAAGAGGTTATTGAGAGCTAGGGAATATGAGAGAGAAGAAAAAACAAAACACTATTAAGGAGAGTGAATAATATAAGAACAATAGTTAAGAAGATAGAAAATAACAAGTGACATTACATTTAATATTTTGAAGATCAAAGTTGACTTGGAAGCAAGAAACCAGAAGAGAATTCCACTCGCAAGAAGTGCGAGAAAAAAATACTGTTAGCATAGAACATACGGTTACATCTAGCCATTTCAGCTGTACATAAATGTGACCTTGCCACTAGTGTAGTACTGTGCTTAAGTTCATGAAGTCTAGGTACCATACAGGAAAATAATATTTGTGTTGAGAATACAAAAATGTGGTACAAGGCTAAAAGGGGGGATAGGGAAGGTTGGTCTTCAGTCTGTCTTATCTTAAACTTAGTGAGCCACAATTAGTGACCCAAACATACTACATTATTCCTTACTAAAAAAAAACATATTTACTGAACATTGTTACTACAGCTACCATATCTCAAAGTCTCTTGAATCCTAACTAGTTACTATAGAGGAAAGTCTATCAGAAAAATTACCATGAAAATATATATAGAAAAGTTACAGGGAAGCTACGTTACGGCGGTAGGAAAGTGACTGAAGCCGAAGCGAATTTATATACTGACGATTTGAATATAGATTAAATAAATGTGTAACAAAGTTTAGCATTCATCTGGAGGAAAGTTGGCTTTTCCTGATTGTTTTTATTATTATTATTATTATTTTTAACTTAAAAGCTACTCTTCTGGACAAGCAAAAATAAGAGAACATCATATGGCGTCCGTGGAGGCATAATTCAAGCTAAAACGGTACGTTCTTGCAATGCTGCAGAATCTTTGTATTTTGATTGGATGATTTGTGTGACGTTGTAGTGATTTTACTGTAATGTCGTAATCATTTCTTTTCCTGACCTTCACTTGAACGCTACTCGTGAACAGTGTCACAAAGTTAGGATAACGTTGCGTAGTGATGTAGCTGGAAAAAAAAAAAAACTATACTGATCAAGTATAACGTCTGAATAGTTGTTCTTCATTTAGCAAGAGGTATAGGATATATAACAAATTTATTTTTGTATTTCTTAAATTAGAATTATTAACTTAAATAATCAATGTATTTTATAATAGAAGTCAGTAAAGTGCCGTACGTGATACACGCTTGAGCGATCATGTCACATTTAATTCATGACCGACTTACTTTTTTTCCCACTCTAGTTTACCGTTTCTTTCTGCAGCAGACTGGTTGCCAACCAAGGCTATAGGACCCAGTCTGTCTTGCTGTTCAACTCATAAATGGGGAGCGAAAATATTCATACTTTTTCTAAGTGTATTTCCGCGTAAGTGAATGAAATGAACCCGTTTGGAATTCGAAATCGGATCTCTGATTTCTCCTTCCGAGCCGTTATCCATTACATCACAAAACTTTGCAGATGAGTTGCGTGGAGTTTAGAAAAAAAAAAGAAAACACTTTTGCAATCTCCATGTAACATCACAGGAACCATGTTATTTTGTTAGCTAAGATGTTCCTCATTGTTTCCAAGATTTTTCAGACTTAATAATCATTCCACAGTCCACAATGAGAAATAAAAATCTATTGAGATAACGTATGTATTTCCAGAGGTTTTAGGCTCACCCTGTACAGCAAGGCAGGTCGGTTTGGGGAATGTGGCATTGCACTCAATTTGAAAGTCGGGGTTTGACATGATAAATAATTAGACAAAATATTTTTTTTCCAAATCCTTACCGTTTTTTGAGGAAACGAGTTGAAAGGTTAAGTTAATGTTCAAAATCTTGAATCTTAGTTCCAGTGATCCTCTGTGAAATTCTCATAGCACAGGTTTATAAAGTTTATAATTTACTGAAGTTTCAAAAATTATATAAACACCAGATGAATGATAGAAGCACATTGTTACTTTATTATTATGCCATCAAATATAACCTTCATTTATGCCATCAAATATATATTATTATGCCATCAAATATATATTATTATGCCATCAAATATAACCTTCATTTATGCCATCAAATATATATTATTATGCCATCAAATATAACCTTCATTTATGCCATCAAATATATATTATTATGCCATCAAATATATATTATTATGCCATCAAATATAACCTTCATTTATGCCATCAAATATATATTATTATGCCATCAAATATAACCTTCATTTATGCCATCAAATATATATTATTATGCCATCAAATATATATTATTATGCCATCAAATATATATTATTATGCCATCAAATATATATTATTATGCCATCAAATATAACCTTCATTTACTTCATACTGAACAATTCAGCTATATTATGATGTAATATGATATGCAGTGCAGTAGTTTTTGTACGATTTTCAATAAATAATTTAAAACATTTTCTCTCATAATTTCTATCCAGCCGTATTATTGTGTTATCTACACTTTTATCTAATTTTTGTTTTTATTAAATCAAATGATCCAATAAATGATTTAACAAATATTATTCATTGAGTAGCCTTTTTGCAATCTTTTACAATTGCTTTTATAGTTTTTACTTATCGAATACAGAAAATAAAAGCATATTTTGCTTGTGGTGATGCATAATTAGAACTCTAGCTTGAATATATTTCCCGTTCAATGTATCAAATACAAAAGATATCAACTTTATTTGAATTTATTATTGAAATAGTAAAATCTTAAAATCAGTTTGTAAGCAAAATCCGGTGTAGATTAGATATATCTGTATATGTATATATATATATATATATATATATATATATATATATATATATATATATATATATATATATATATATATATATATATATATATATATATTTCATACGACCTTTAAAACTATATGCTCAAAAATTGGTGAAAGTTTTGAATCTACGTTTTGCTGCCAGCAGTTTTCAAATCAAACCCCAGCTTTGACAGCGAGTGTGATGTTGATTTTCTAAAAATGCGAAACATCAACCTACCCTACCCAGTTGAAAAATTGTTTACCGGAATTAACTTTTCTGCTCGACTTTCTTTTACTCAAAGCTGCTTGCTCACTCTAACTGTCGGGTAGAAATGAGAGGAGGGTTTCATAACCATGGGCTAAAAGAATACCAAGTGACAATACAGTCTTTTGCAACAGGCAGATATAAAAGCTTAAATGATACATTAGAAAATGGGGCTAATCAGTAAATGTATGAGGGAGCAAAAAGATTCAAAATAGCGACGGCTTAGATAAGGTAAAATGAACAGAATTGCTTTTTTACGAAAGGAATTAAGATTCCAATGTGTGAAATGATTGTGCTTAAAAATTCGAATAGTAACTATAAAATACACATAATGAAAAACAATCATTTTTTAAAACAAAGAAACATTCACCAATCACGAAAACCTTACAAGACAAAATTTATTTAACTGCTATCATACGTCAATTGTCTATCATCATGTTTTAACGAATTTTATTCTTCCACACATTTTTTTGAACGATTATCTTTTATCTTTGTTGTTTTCAACACAACGTTTCAGTTCATCGGCCTTCTGCAGGTGTATGTTCTATCTAATCTTTAGACCAGTGGTTCCCAAACGGTGAGGTGCGCCTCATTGGTGCGGTGGTAGAGGATAGCAGGTGAGGCGGTATGATTGAAAAAGAATCAAAAATTTAGAAACAGTTTGAAAAAAATCATATGCAAAAAATAAATATGATTTTAAAATTTTAAATATTATTATGGATTACTTGTAATTACATGCATGAGTCCCAGTATAAATACTTATAAATAATTATTGACTGATTTTATCAATGTGATATTTTTGCATTATATCAAGTATTAAGAATATAGCAACTAGGGTCCGCAAATTGGAGGAGGGAGTTATCAATGATAATGTTGTGACTTTGAATCCGCTGTTATCTCCATTTAACAATCTCTCTGATCTTTATTCTTATATGTACTTCATATCAAATACAATTTGGTAAAGCTCAAGGAAATTTCAGTTCCGGGAATGCAGCCCAGAGAAAAAAAAATGGAACCACTGCTTTAAACTCAATTATAAACCTTACGAATATGTATTTATAGAATTGATCAGGTATCAACCTGCCAGTTTACTTATAAACTCGCATATAAAGCCGATAAATATTTACTTATAGAATCAAGTACATAACGAGCAAATTCCAACAAATTTTGATTTGTTGCAAAATCCAATCTAACTCAACTATTCTTAAACCTTTCTATCGACGACTCTTTACAAAAATCTTCTTTTCTGTTGTGTCAAGTTATCTTTATTTTGTAATTAAGAATTGAAGTCATTCATTCCATCATTACCACTTAAATCTCGTTTACTTTCAACAATCAGCTAAATAAACATATAGAAAAAGTCTCTCTTAAACAACTTCAAATTGGCGACGGTTTAGATAAGGTAAACGGAATTGGTTTTGTGGCTTTCACAACAGGAAGTTAGATTTCAATCTTTGAAATGATTTGAAGAGAAGAGTAATTATAAAATACACCCAATGAATGACAGACATATTACTAAACGAAGAAACATACAAATCACAAGAAAATTACAAGACGGAATTTCTATAAATGTTGTCATGTATGCTTTCATGACTGTTATGTCCAAATATTGGTTTTCCGCTAAAGACAGAATTTATAGCAAACGACTTTTCATTTCTTAGCAAATTTTGTAAATAAATTCACAATATCAATCGTTCTTTTTAGACAATAATTAGTTTCTCTTGGAAAATATTCTTAAACATGTTTATTGAATGTGGTAGATTTAATTGATGACAAATCAAGTTTTAATTTTTTTTAATGGAATATATCTAAAGGTTGGTCTTTAAACTTATCAGCAAATGACGAATCAGTAAACAAAAGAATAAAATAAAGGTCGTCTTAGAGATATTATTCTCCTCAAATTGCTGCCAAACAAAATCTCTGAGAAAAAACGGGTAAAGAATTACTTCTAGGAAAAAAAAAACTACATGTAGTTTATCGTCTCGCTCTTAAGCAACGGCTAAATAATTAAACAAGTAGATTATTATTAAAACTGTTATGGGGTCCACCCCTTTTTCATACAAGTGGACTTGACCAGTGTGTACTTGTACTGCTGCCGGTGAGTACCCGGGAGATATACACTGATAAATGATACAGTGAACAGTGAGAGAGTAAGAGTGTGAGGTAACCGCTTTGTAGGAGTCACAGTTGCGAGTACGTAGACTCAGAAGGAAGTCCTACTTCGATACTGAATTTCCCAGACTGTATATATATTATTATTGCTACTAACCGCATTTCTGGATCTACTAACCGTATTACCAATTGTATTATTATGTCAATACATTTATTTGCTATATTTCATTCCTGCGTTTGTCATTCATTTGAGACCGGATTTCATACCGGAATCCACAACAAAAACATAGTGACCTGGAATCTAACCTGCTGTACCAGACAGAGTAACGTTTCTCGCGGCCAGAAGAATTTTTGCGGGTGCGGCAGCGTATCAAAAATGAAGGTGAATGTGAGGATATTTTTTTATTTATCTTTATCTTATCCGCATCTTTATTGTCATATTCGCGAAGTTTCGGTCGTTGTACTTCTTCAGGGAATATAAGTTGGAATTTGGAACTGAACCGTTATTTAGTCCACGGAGGTAGACTGATCTAATTTCCCGTGCCAGGCCTTTTATTTGGGTCCGGGGGTATCTCGGTTTCAGTTACTTTCCTTTAGTAACTCAACTCTCCAGGGTTTTTTTTGACTTCTGCTGTGGCTAGATATTGAACTCACAACACTTTGGGACAAATCACTGGATTACTTAAGCCAGCACTTTTATTCACTGTGTCCAAAGATAAAAATGTTGGTTTATGTAATCCATTTACTTGATCCAAAGAGTTGTGAGTTCAATTCCTGGCTACAACAGGAGTTGAGTTACTAAAGAGAAATAACTGAAAACTGTGACATCTAGAAAACACGTGACACGTAGAACTAGGTAAAGTGGTTCTATTTGAAATTCTACGGCCGAAACGTTGTGAATGTGACCATAAAGGTGAGGACAACAATCCGAACAAACTAAATACTGTAAATAATTGCATTACCTCATCTCAGAAATATAAACAGATTCTGAAGAAGGCTGGTGCGTACAACGGCCGAAACGTCGTGAATGTGACAATAAAGGTGAGGACAACAATCCGAACAAACTAAATACTGTAAATAATTGCATTACCTCATCTCAGAAATATAAACAGATTCTGAAGAAAACTGGAGCGTACAACGGCCGAAACGTCGTGAATGTGACAATAAATGTGAGGACAACAATCCGAACAAAGTAAATATTGTAAATAATTGCATTACGTCCTCTCAGAAATATAAAAAATTTCTGAAGAAGGCTGGAGCATACAACGGTTGAAACGTCGTGAATGTGACAATAAAGGTGAGGACAACAATCCGAACAAAGTAAATACTGTAAATAATTGCATTACCTCATCTCAGAAATATAAACAAATTCTGAAGAAGGCTGGAGCATACAACGACCGAAACGTCGTGAATGTGACAGTAAAGATGAGGACAACAGTCCGATCAATGTAAATAATGTAAACTAGAAAATCAGTTTTCACAAAGATTAAAGTTATATATTTTGCCTCCATAAGTGACCAAGAACTTAAATAAAAATCGCTGAGAGGGTACGTGTTCTTCTCTTGCGCCTGCGCTCGAAGAATTGTCAGTGTTCACACAGGTGGTCTTGTGCTAGTCTAAGCTAAGCTGAGTAAAAAAGCGTTGGTTAACGAGCAAGTATCATAGATTTGGGAACAAGTATGGAACACCTAGGGAGTAACGTATTGACATACGAAGCCAGGTCGCTAAAGATGACACCGTGTCTAGAGCTGTTATGATGGTTATGTAAATTATTGCTAATGGTTTTATAATAAAAATATTAACAGTGGATAGCAAATTCTTTCACTCTGAATGCAACAAAAAGCAAGAAGAATAGCTTAAAAGAGTAAATATATGTATAACGTAAATGAATTTCTAGTAAATTTACTCTAGTGTTGGAAGACATTTCTTTACAGAAGTGCATCATAGATTACACAATTAACTCATAATTTTATAAATCCAAGCAATGTTTGAGAAAGTCTCTAGGTTTGTCCTGGACAAAAGAAGACAGAAAACTATAAAGAACGAAAATGTCTGGACGAATTTTAAGAAAGAACAAGCAAATATTAAAATCGACTGAAATTAATCCCAAATGAACAACCATCCATTACAAGATGAGACATGTAAAGATTATCATATTCCCTTTCCGAATTCAGGAAAAAAAAAAATCGGTCAAACACGCATGCGCAGTCACTTAGCAACCCGCACGCATGCGCAATCAGTCAGCAACCCGCACGCAAACGACTGCCCATGCGCATACATGTTGTCGCTCTCTTTATTAAGAACAGTTGGTGATGCAGTGGTTGCTAAAGAAAACAACGCAAAATTTTACTCGCATTTAAAAAAATAGAATCAAGAAAAAGAGGCCAAGATAAACCCAGGATGTCTCGTCAGTTCTAATGAAGCAAAAGTCTGAAAGGCTAGAGAAGGAAAAGTGTTTGAAATAAGAGAGGCGGAGGTGGAGTAATTTTCTTCTCAAAGACTGCCATTATTATTTAACCTAGACTCATCAGAAAATGGAGGTTGGCTTAATTCTTGTTACTGAAAAAGAATTTATGGCGGAGTTGTAATATAGGAATTGCAACCAGAAAGAATCATTTTTTCTTCAATTCTGCATTAAGCACTTCAGCCTACGAATATTATTTTCTTTTAATTTATCGATGTTAATAGGGGTCTAATTTTATATGTCAAACGCCCCCCTCCCCAACGGAAGCCAAAGCAAAATATGGTTCTACTACGTGATTTTATAAAATGAAAACAATTATTTTATGAAATATCGTAATCTGAAACACTTATACGATATTAATATATGAAAAAGTACTCTAGATTCCGAAGTTCAGCCGACCATTTGTAAAAAGCTCGTTTTGTAGGTCATGCGCTGCTTTCCTCTGTCCCTATTGTCCTGTGAGTTTCAAATTTCCTAAGCCTTCTTTCCTCATTATGTGCCATAGAAATTTCAGCTGTTTCTTTCTGATTCTATTTATAAGTGTCCCTTTTGTTTCCATTTTCTTCGTCATTGTTTAGGTGTTTAGTCCAGGATATTCTTTGCTCCCTCCTGTAGGACAATTGTTACCGCATATCTCTTCTTTATCTCTGATAAGAGTGTCCAACATTCACTTTCATATAAGAGAATTAATATATTACATGACATTTCAGTATTCTTTGTTTTTCTGACTAAATTTTCCTGTTTCTTAATACTTTGCTTAGCTTTTTGGACGCCGTCTTTCGCCATCCGATTGAGATTTCGGTGTCGCAATTTCCGTCCTTTGTTAGGATGTTTTTTAGATATTTATATTTCTGTACTTGCTGCTTTTTTTTTTTTTTTTTTTTTTTGTAATTAGTTAGTGACTCTAAAACAAGAAGAAAGCAGGCAAATTGGACACATAATCAAAGAAAAGTGTTGTATGAAAATGTAGATGAAAGAAGTTCAAGACACATAGATGATCAAACAGCAGCATTCTAAAAGAATTATACAAGTGTGGGAGGGGCAGATGGTCGGAAGCTCACTTCGTGTGGAACCTTGGCTTCTCCCCGATTTGAACAAAGAGCGAACGGCGAAGAGAATC
This sequence comes from Acanthosepion lycidas, assembly GCA_963932145.1. Lineage (NCBI taxonomy): Eukaryota > Metazoa > Mollusca > Cephalopoda > Sepiida > Sepiidae > Acanthosepion > Acanthosepion lycidas. The sequence goes on along the minus strand of OZ010581.1, from coordinate 92,425,676 downwards.
AATAGACGGAGAAGAATATAAAGGGAGATAAGCGATGGTTAGATCGATGAAGGCTGACTTTCGATCGTTGCCAATTATGGGATGTGAGTAGGCGGATACGTATATCGCTTTGGTTGATAGATCACAGCGAATCGGTTGGACACTTGCCAAAGAACAACACCTTACTTTATACAAAATGAAAAGTCTTTGTGTACCAGAGTTTACAAATACACGTATATGTACGAGAGCGAGGGGGGAGAGTCGGTGCTACATATGAGTATATACACCTATTTATGGTGTCGGTCGGTGCACAATGTTTATCAAGTTCTTCCCGCAAAACAATTTCGCTCATTTACTGAGTTGCCAACTCAAAGGTGTCCCAATGCCGTAGCATTGTGCTAAGGCTATTCCTTGGTTGAGACGACGTGGTGGTGATATGGTTAACAAGCTTTAGCACACATAGTGATTCTGATCCCCTGTAAAAGCTTGATTATTGTGAACTTTTGGTGCGATATACAAAAACGGACACATACACACACACACACACACACACACACACACACACAGCGAAATTAATGTCTACCGAAAATCTTAGCAAAGTCAGCTGTTCTTCCTAATGAACCACGGGATGCTATCACAGCAAAATTACCTTACTTAAGAAATGTCAAGGTCTCGTTGGCACGTTTCAAAGTCTATATCTGCTGACTTTATTAATTAAGTTTATTAAGTAATTTTAACCGGTTAATAAAATATATTTTAAATAATATATTTTTTCGATTTGCTTGTTGAAACATTATTTTTAATGGACACTCATTTTTGAGTAAATGATCTGTTTCTATTTGTCTATTCATTTATTTATTAAACAGTATATTTATGTATTTCCATCTGCCATTCAAGAAATCATTTTAGAAAAAAATGTGCTCTCCGGCAAGATTTGTACCTGTGTCCACTAGGGAGCATCCATTCAAATGTGAGTATCCATTAAAAATAACGTTGAAGCAAATAAATTAAAAATAGTCGGTGTAATAAATGAAAAATCCATATATATATATATATATATATATATATATTATACACTGTTACAATAGAACAGGTATATGCCCACTACAAAACTGTACATTTTGTTTCAACGTTAATTTTTTTTAACGTTTCATCAGGTGGGAAATCACGAGATGCTACAAGAATATTTTATTCCGAAATGCAGTTAACGAATTACATCTTCCGTCATTGGAAAGCTTCCCATGAAAGGTAAAAAAGAATTTACATATGGAGAAAGAAAGGAAGCTAAGTGATTAATAACACACACAGAAAGAGAGAGAGCAGAGAAATAAGAGGAAAAAGGCCAAGAAAAGGAAGTAATGGTTGAAAAAAAGAGGGTGGAAGGTGCGATAAACTAAGAAGGGACAAATTCAACCAATGTAATTCCACCGAATCATAGAATTCGAATTTTAACGGTAACATAGAATTCATAGCATCGTGATTTCCCACCTGATGAAACATTAAAAAAATTTTAACGTTGAAACAAGATGTACAGTTTTGTAGTGGGTATGTACATGTTCTAATGCAATAGTGCATAATAAATAAATATGCATTGCTCTACTTTTGTATTGAGCCTTGTTTTAAATTAATGTTTTGAACGCTGAAATCTTACTCTTCGTTCTTTCACACACACACACACACACACACACACACACACACACACACACATATATATATATATATATATATATATATATATATGTATATATATTAATAGACTATGAATATCAAAAAAGAAAAAAAGAAGTCATTCATCATGCATCCCCTCCCTACTGGAAAATAAAAAAATATATAAGAAACACACCTGCTTATATGTCAGATATACCTATCAACGTTGGTGGCAAAATCCTTAAGTACGTGAAATCGTTCCCATATCTTGGTAATAAGGTCAACTCTCGTGCATCTCTCAATGAGGATATAGTCAACAGAAAGGCAAAAACTAAGAATGCAATCTCACCAACTCTAGAACAAGAAGGCCATAAAACCTGATACAAAAATTAATTTGAACAAACCTATCGTTCTATCAACTCTTCTTTATGAATCGTGTATTCCGTACAGGTTACATATAAACCAAATCTATTTGATAAAGGTTGTCTCAGGGCATTCTGTGGTTACACGCTTGAAGACAGTTTTCTCCAATTCTGACCTATTTACCAAGTGCAAGATTGACAGTATTGAGACTTTTCTTATGCATTCCGCTATTCTTATAGACTTGGCCAGCTCTCTGAATGAATGAGGAGAGTAAATCCAAAATACTCATGTACATCCAACTGGAAAAGAGGAATGTTGTCATGTCATGGCTTAGGTATAAAGACATGCTCAAGAGTAATCTTGCTGTTGGCGAGATTTGAGGCAGTGGTTCAAGTATTAGGTTGGTGCAAAAATAATGTCGTTTTATCACATAAAGTGGAATGTCAAAAAACGTCATTATTTTTGCACCAGCCTAATATAAACGGGAATGGTATTAAGATCTACGCAAGAACGGGTTGGATTGGGCATGCGACAAGGATCAAGTGGCAAGACTGAGGCATCGTCAGCAACCACGTCTCACGGCCCCTTTACATTTGCACAATTTGTAAAAGGTTTGCGACTTAGCTGATTGAAGTTATTTTCAGCATCCCGACTCCAGAGACGCCAGAGTTTTGTAGACGGACACATTCGTCCAAACGTCTGGGTGTATCAGCAATTGAGTCAGAAATATATATATATATATATATATATATATATATATATATATATATATATATATATATATATACACACATACACACACACATACATACATATATATATATATATATATATATATATATATATATATATATATAGAGAGAGAGAGAGAGAGAGAGAGAGAGAGAGAGAGAGAAAATTGAGTAAGTCCGACTGTTATTTTAATATATTTTCTGTTTATACGTTATCTTTATAGATACAAATATTTAAGCAAATGCTCTATTGATATATATATATATATATATATATATATATATATATATATATATATATATATATATATATATATATATATATGTTTGAACGTTGAAATCTAACACTTCGTTCTTTTTCATTTGGACACACACACACACACACACACACACACACATATATATATATATACAAATGTAAAAGAACGAAGAGTGAGATTTCAGCGTTCAAAACATTAAATTAAAACAGGGCTCAGTATAAAAGTAGACCAATAAATATTTATTTATTTATTATGCATTGTTACAGTAGAATATGTACATGCCCACTACGAAACTGTATATCTTGTTTCAACGTTAAAAAAAATGATGTTTCTTCGGTTGCGAAATCAGTAGCATCCTGATTTTCCACCAGAATAACGTTAATGTTTTAACGTTGAAACAAGATGTACAGTTTTGTAGTGGGTATGTACATGTTGTAATGTAACAGTGCATAATATGTACATATACACACTATGGCCATAAAGTGAAGGTTCTAAACACGCCGGCACACACACACACATGCGCTCGCGCACACACATACACACACAACCATACATATGCCTGTTTGTGGCGCGGGATTAGAACATAGTCTTTATGGTCATGCTATATGTGTTCGAATCTCACTGTAGTTGATTTGTCAGACGGGTGAGCTCGCAAACAATTAACCGACCATTATAAGCAGTGAAGACATAAATTAACTCGGTATGATGACTGACAATCTCACTCATTAAGCGACCATTGGACTCAACATCATCGAGTAAATTAAAATAATACGTTTCTTTATAGTTTATTTACTTTTCGTTCTCTGTATTCATTTTTCCAGATTATTTGCTTCGACAACTTCTGGAAGGTATATTTCAGTGAAATTATAAAATGCCATCAGTAAACCAAGTGTTTCCCGTCTTTTATTTACCTAACCATGCCTTCATTTCACGTGACATTTGCCACGGTGTCCATAAATTTTGCCGGGAAAATACAAATGAATCTATAAATGAATATAAATCGATTATTATCGAGAACAGGACTCGGAAAGTATTGGCTATGAAATGTTAAAAATTGCTATGTAATTTATAATTTAAGTTCAATTAAATTGTACAAAACGAAAGTCGTTTCTATTTTAATATTGCTGATAATATGTTAATTCGGCAAATACATAGTGAATTAACATTTTTCTTTTGGTAGATAATTAGTATAAATCTAATATTTTTATTTGCCACATCATTTCAGGAGAGGCGATCATAACTCTCCATAAATCTTTTATTACTCTAAATAAGTTTTAAACGATTACCATCCTTGTTGGGCACTGTGTTGTCATTCATCCACACAAACTTGTAAAACTGTTTTCCCCTGCTTATAATGTCTTCAGTATTTCTTGTGCGTATCAAATTCACTAGTCCTTTTTTCCTCATTACATGTTCTAGTAATTTCAGCTGTCTATTTCTGATTGTAAGTAAAAGTGTCTCAATAGTCATCTATTTTCAAGAATACCAATATCATTATCTTTTTCGTTTTTATAATTTCTATTTCCCTTCAGGATATGGATTATCATGGCACTCCTCAATTTGATCTCAAGTTGTTTTACTCTAATTAACGTTTGGCTCATTCCACTTTGTCCCTTTTCTGCTATTCATTCACACAAATTCGTTAAATGGATTACGCGCTGTTTTCATCTACTTTACCCACCTTTATTATATCCTGTACGTGTTAGATTCTCCAGACCTTTCTTCATTTTGTGTCCTCGAAATGTCAGCTGTCTCTTTCTGATTGTAAGTATAACTTTCCTTGTTGTTCCTTATTTTTCTCAGGATTTCCACGGTTCGCTATAGTATTCTTAACGTCCATTATTAAAACCAGAACTCTGTCATTATAAGGAGCCTACCGTATTTAATGGATCAGAATGTACGCATGCGTCAAATTTCAGTTAAATCTGTCTCGTATGCTTTCTAGCCTCATATTTCAAAAAGACAGTTAAAAGAATTGATTGATTTGTTTGTTACGGTTTATATACCCTACCCTTTGTCGAAAAGCTGAAAGATATTTTGGATTGGAAGAATAATTCTGCATTTTTTTTTTTTTTTTTGACGAGTGAATATTGCATCAATAATCTTTTGAGTGTAACAATGATTTTTTTTTTCAGATATAAGTGCTATTTAATTACTATTTAAGCTGGGGAGAGAGAGAGGATATAGATTCATATTTTTCTCAAGAGTATTTGCGCATAAGTGAATGTAACAATCCCAACTGGAATTCGAACTCTGCTCTCTGATTTCTTATTACGAGCTACCATCCATTACACTATCCACATATCCCAGTTATGCGAAATGAAATGCATGAAGAGAGCCGAAGATTTTTAGAATTAATCAAATCGATGCTTTTCGCACTTCGCCTCGAAATTCCAAACTGCCCCATCCTAATATACAATTTTCCACCTTTCCACAGTATTGTAGACCAATTACGCCCCGCGTTCGTGATCAGTTTGAGAGCGCACACGCACACATATAGAAAGATTTAATATATAACTCTTAGCCGTAAGTATGTAGTTCTTGATAGATGCGTAAACGTACACATTTCAAGATTCAGTAGGTCGAATGTTCATAATGACATTTACAAATAAGAAACTCACGTTGCAAACATCGGCTTAATTGTTGATTGATCTACATCTCTCCACGTATTAGGTTGGTGCCAAAATAATGTCGTTCTCTCACATATGTTACTATGTGAGAAAACGACATTATTTTTGCACTAACCTAATATATAGGAACACCTCGGTGTGGGCTCCTCGAGGCGGTGTAATGGTTTCGGCCTAAGTTACGCTTGGAAAATCACTTTGGGGCACCTCGGTGTGGTGTAATGGTTAACAAGCTTGTCTCGCTAGAACAATTACGACTAAGTAGTGAGTTTGATCCTCACTGGATGCCCCATACTTTCGGACTTGTGCCACATCTAAGCTACGTTTAGAAAATCAATATAGGGTCACCTCAGTGTGGTGTAATGGTTAATAAGCTTGACTCGCTAGAAAAATTACATCTCAGCAGTGAGTTCAATCCTCACTTTCGGCCTTGTGCCATATCTAAGCAATGCTTAAAAAATCTTTGGGCACCTGGACATGGTGTAATGGTTAGCAAGCTTGTCTCACTAGAAGACTTAAAACTGAGTAGTGAGTCTGATCCTCACTGGGTGCATCATACTTGTGCCACATCAAAGCTATGCTTAGAAAATCATGTGTGTCCCATACTTTCGGCGTTTGCCACGTCTAAACTACGCTTAGAAAATCACCACCTCAGGTAATAGTTACAATGTTTTTCTTGTAAGTCATAGCAAGTCGCCCGTCATCGGAGGATCCATAAAACGTGACCATGAGTCAGGATTTGACTTAGCCATACGGACATCACTTCTATAGTCGGATGATAAAAATGGAATGTACTTCACAAGTGAGAAACATATATATCTTCATTGCGGCCATTTATCTTTAATGATGATGCTGAATAAAGCCGCGTGTGTATACAAAGCTCAGGTATTTAAAATGAGTCGATGGGCTGAAGAGTTATGGGTTTACGCGTGCATTTCGTACAAATGGTCGTTCAAAAAAATAAAAAGAAGAGAGAAAATAGAACGCTTTTGATGTTCGGAAATGAGATAAGAAAAATATAAACGGAGAAATGTGAGGAAATATCAGACAATTGCATATCCTAAATTATTTTTATTTCCTTTTTTTTTTCTTTTGAGTTTTCGTTCCTTTTTTTTTTCTTTTAAGTTTTCGTTCCTTTTTTTTTTCAGCTTCCTCCAGTTATTCGTTAGCAATACCCTTTTTTTTTTCTTTGTTCTCTTTGGCAAGCTTTGATGTTTCTGCCCGTTATCGTTGTTGTTGTTGTTGTTGTAGTTGTTGTTGTTCGAATCAGTATTCATAGCCGATGATGTTTAACGACCAAATTTTTATAAAAAAAGAGAGGCAGTAAGGAGAGTTAGGGAGAAGAACAAGGAAAAAGAAATTGTAAAAGGATAAGAAAAAGGAAACTGAGAGAAAAAAAAGAAAGAAGTGAGTTAGAGAAAAAAAGGGTGTTAAATAGCGAGGTGAGAAGTAAATAAAAGAAGAAAAAAGGGGAAAAAATAAGGAAATAAAAGAAGAAAAAAGAAAAGGAAAAAAAATGGAGGTAAGAAAGGAGCTGGGTAAGTAAAAGAGGAAGAAACCAAAAAAGAAAAAAAAAAAGAAAAGAGAAGTGAAGTGACAAAATTAGACAGAAAAGAGGAAAGAAAGAAAATACAGAAGATAAGGAATAAAAAAAAAAAAAATAAATAGAAATCGTTGAGAATTAAGGAAGAAAGATAATACAAGAAAAAAAAATAACAAATGGAGATGAAGTGAGATCAAAATGAAGAAGACGAATTGAAAGAAGAAAGAAAAAAAAGAGAAAAGAAAAAGGTGTGAAGGAAAAGAAGTCAAGATATGATATCATCTGGAAAAAATTAATATCGACGAAAGGAAAGAAAATCGCAAAAGATTTTTTTTTTTCTTATGAAAAGAAAATATTTCAGGTCTAGAAATTCGTCTGGAACAAAACAAAAAAAAGAAATCTAAAAGAAAACACCAAAAAAAAAAACAAAAAAAAACGAGAGGTGTGGTTAGATTGGGCTTTTACCCAAATCAAGAATGAGAAAATGAAACGAAAGTAATAACCGAAGAGAGAGAGGGGGAGGGGGAAAGAGAGAGAGGGAACAGAGAGGGGGAAAAGAGAGGAGGGAGGGAGGGAAAGAGGGAGGGAACAAAGGGAGAGAGAGAGAGGGAACAGAGGGGGAAAGAGAGAGAGAGTGAGGGAGGGGGAGAGAGGGGGAAGAGAGAGGGGGAGGGAGAGGGAGAGAGGGGGAAAGAGAGAGCGAGGAAAGAGAGAGGAGGGAGAGAGAGAGAGGGAACAGAGAGGGGAAAGAGAGAGAGGAGGGGGAGAGAGAGAGGGATGGAGAGAGAGAGAGAGAGGTGGAAAGAGAGAGAATGTGAGAGAGACAAGGGGAATGAGATACGGCAAGGCTTAGCCATTCACAAACAAGACCATATCAGCCTCCGTCTCTTTCCCGGCCTTTGATTCTTGCATTGGGTTTTATTTATTTGTTTATTCTTCGTGTTTTCATGCGTGTAGCTGTTACGATTGATCTATTGTAGTCATAGTACAGCAAAGGTGATCTAGAAGGCGTCTTCCCCATTCTAGCAGAGCCTGCAGGCATTTCCATCTTTATATATATATATATATATATATATATACATATATATATATATCTTTTTCATTCTGTCTAGATTTTTTTTCGAGTGGAACTCTCTTTATTTCTTTTCTCTTATAGAAGACCTGAATTGTTCTAACGCACGACAATGGTAACACACACACAGACACACACAGACACACACAAACACAGACACGCACACACATACACACACAAACACATAAGTTCAGAGAAATAAACAAACATACCAAGAAATTATACAGATTAACAAAACACATTAAATAGTTAAGCAGACATGTATACAGAACCCGATTCCGGCAATTCAACAAGCTAAGTGAAAAAGAAAAAAATGTTGTGAAGTAGTCATTACTACTCTTTTACAATAAAACATGTTAGAAAAAAAGAGGAAAACGGGTTGGTGGGGGGTTTCGTGAAAACTGTGTAGAAAGAAATAGGTGGGCCGAAATAGATACGTAATATGCTTGGTACTTTTGCGTACCCCATTCCACACATAAAATAATCAAAATAAAATAAAAATAAAACGAAATTTTCAAACATGTAAACCATAGCAGTCTTTAAGTAAGTTTGAAAAGATAGACTGTCGTCACATCCAGGGCCGATGCGTACTATCGACGAACCTCTTGACCGGGGGGAGCCTAATTGGGGGCCTCGGGCAATGCTTTGTGATACTCGCTATCTTATCAACATTTGTTATTTTCTACCTACATTTATATACATTACAAATTAAACTAAGTACAATTATGAAAAGATGAAAAATATTCGCGGATTTTGACGTCATTCTGTTTATATTTTTTTTTTGTCCAAATCCGTGAATTTGTTTTGCTCATGGTAATTCTCGAAAAACACTATTTTTTTTTTATCTATAATGTTGGATCTGTTAAAATTATTCAATTTTTTAACAAGAAAAATCTCAAGTTGATGTTAAAAATTGCCGCAAGTTAAGTTCATTTATTTAAGATGAAATGATCTATCATGATATGTCTCTAATTTGTATTAAGATACATTGTATTTTTTTTCCAATTTTTTTTTAGTTGAATTGTTCACCTATATTGCATATGATCCGTTATGGTACATAATTAGATTATTATAACATTTGTATTTTATAGGAATTCTACTTTATGAAAATTGAGATGTAGTAGATTGGGGGGGGGGGCATATCATAGATTCAGTGGAGAGTGGGGCCGTATCATAGATTCGGTGGGAGTTCCCGTATCATAGATTAGGGGATGCATGCAATATTTGTACAGGCTTTGTTTATTAGTACTGAAGTAAAATAACATACTGTAGTGTTGTAGTTGGGGTAGAGCAAGAATTGATCTAGTTGACCATTACTTTTGTCGTGAATAAGATCCTCACCGGGTGCTCCACACGTACGTCCCTCTGCTAGGCTAAGCTAAGCTTACTAAATCCCGATGATCGTGACTTTCAATACGCTTACACTAGAAGTGTCTTCATTATTTCGTTTTAAAAAGAGAATTTAAATTTCTTTCAAATATTTAACTTTATTTTAGTATATATGTCTAGATTGTGATAGGGAGCACGGATATTTTGTTGAAGCAATCTTTAAAGATAGGAAGGTCTGCCTTCCTTCAAAATCAGCAGTCTCATTTCTAATTTTTTTTTTTTCACTTGTTTGAACATCGACAACTGTCTCCAGTGACAAACGCAGAATGATTACAAGCACGAGTGGCCAACATTAATGTTTATTAAGCTAAGCTTCGTAGAGTGGAACAAAAAATGGAGAACCTTGTAAGGAACGTATTTAATGCACTAGAAAATGATAGAGCGCATGAGCCCTCAAGATGGACTTTATCAAATTGTGGGTTTCAAGTAATCGGCAAATGTTTGGAGTGTCAAAGAGCACCAATAAATGATTGACGTGGAGGTCAGAAGAAGATCGCGGTGACTTATGACTAAAACTCTTCAAAGAAAATCTAAAATATTTAGAACTAAATATCCATGTCGTTGCTACTGATCATGAAATACAACTATCTATTAATAATGTCAACCAATCCAATAAAAAAGCTATACAAGCTTGTGCTTATTACCTATAGTAATTATTAACTTTTTATTAATATGCACTACATATGATATTGGTTGTTAGTAAAAAGTTTATATTGGTTGTTAGTAAAAAGTTTATTTTCGAGTTAGTACCCCTGATTAAAAAAACAAACAAAAAAAAAAAAAAAAAAAAAAAAAAAAACAACGAAAAACAATGAAAACAAAAGCAAATATATTTTGGTATTTTCACAGGATGTGTCCAATACTTTTCGAATTATGCTTGCTGTTCCGAGCTAGCATGCTCTAGGTAATGTCTCTATTTCAAATCACAATGCAATAACTGTAATATTTTTTCTGTGTCACTTCTAGAACATCCCAGTGCTCCAATGATCACTGGTAGTTTGATTACTTTCTTTGCTACTCCTTCACAAACTTTCAACTTTAAATCATTGTCGTTGTCGATCTTCTTCGATCAGGCCAGTCAGGTAAGTGTCATACGTGATACACGATTGGACGATCATGACTCTTTCGATCTGCGACTGACTAGGCAGAAGATATTCCCGCAGTAGCTTGCCATTTCTTTCTACGATGGACTGGTTGTCAACCAAAGCTATAGGACTCGTTCTGTTCTGCTATTCAATCCATAGCGTGGGTTTGATGGATTCATAAGTTTCTCAAGATTTACCTGATTGTAACGAACCCGACTGGAATTCGAACTCGGTACTAATATTTCTCATTTCGAGCCGTTACCCATTACACAACAACGTACATCTCTCTAATCAGGTAGGAAACCTTTTTTCTGTTTGGTCAGCAGGACTAAATTTGATTTATAGTGTTCTCCCGTTTTTATCAGAATGTCCTACAATATTTTCGCTTTACTACATTCGAGCAAATTTTCCTTTTCTCACAGGTTTATTATTATTATTATTATTATCATTATTATTATTATTATTTCTTCCTTTGATTCTCTTTCGTATAAACATTTCCTTCCGGGTCCCAACCCGAGACCTAATGTCAGAAATGGCTTCATGACATTTTCCACTGATCATTTTGGTAAAAGAAAAAATATTACATAGATTTTACATAGATTACTCTTCGTAATGTGTGGCTGTATTTGTGAGTACAATTGTTGTATTTATTTAAGGAATAGGCTACCGTGAATGCCCTTCAATGAGTATATCAGAACCTTTTCCAATCAATCCGAGTGATCCAACAATAACTGAAATTATTGATGTTCTCATGTGCCACATTTTGTAAATTTCCATTTCAAGATCCTTGTGTTTTGATAGCTTTTTTTTGAAGATCTTCAAAGATACATTACAATCTGCAGGGATTGCCATGTCGATAAGAAAAACATATTCTGTTTTTGCGGTCTCTGATCACGATGTCTGGGCGCTTAGCTTTGACTGTTCTGTCTGTGTGTATTGTCAAGTCCCATAAGATTGTTACAGCTTCTATCTCTGTAACCGGGTTATTATTATTATTATTATTATTATTATTATTATTATTATTATTATTAGTAGTAGTAGTAGTAGTAGTAGTAGTAGTACAAACACGTTTAATATAGGAAGAGAAATAGAAAAAAGAAAGAATAACAAAACGTACAGCTAAAATGAATTTTGTCGAGAAACAACAGTGAATGAAAAGAGCAAATGTAATTTCTATCCTTAAATAGAAAATTATTATAATTCATTTTTTATGCCTGGGGATCGATGAGGGATGGTCTGAAATGTTTGTTGATCCGTTTTCTGATAATACACATCAGGCTCAACACTTTAACCCCTGACCAGTAACAACCCACAGTTCCTTCATATCTTCTCGTTGCATTTACATTTATAAATATCTGTTTGTTTCGTCTTCTGAGAATTTCAGTTTCTCATCTCCAATCATCATGTTCATAATCAAAATCTTAATCTTCTTCTTCTTCTTCTTCTTCTTCTTCTTCTTATTATTATTATTATTATTATTATTATTATTATTATTCAAACACTTGCAAAAAAAAAAAGAAGAAAAAAACTTGAAAAATAATTAATTAAACTTAAAGCTAAAACGAACCTTATCGATAAACAATATTGAAAAAAAAGATCAAATTTCTAACCTTAAATACAAAAACAAATTATTATTACTATTTTTGTACAGGTCTGGGATAGAATGGCGGATCATGAATTTCATGAATGAGATTTTGGTCTAAAATGTTTGAGGACTCCTAGTCTAGTGTCTGCTTGGCTCTTAAGCAACATCCCTATGGCCCCCGATCGCCATGCAGCCATACAGACAATGAATGCACACCTATTTCTTGGTATTAAGTCGACTGAAAATTGTAAACACCAATTATAACATCATAAACAAGTAGCTGTGTTTCACAAATAAAACCTAACCGAGTAAGGCAATTTTGAGAGCGTGACTACATTGTCTTCACGTGGGAAAGATGAGTTTCCTACACCATGAGGTGATTGAAATTAGTATTCAATCTTCATAAAGAGTGTGTTCATTCATGAAACAGGCTATCGCCAATCTGTGCTGGCTTCAGTGTCCAAATTTCTCATACATATATAATGATGGCGATGTTATGTCCCCATTCATCTTCCCACAAGGACTCAACACGGAGGGCTACACTTAGTGCCTTGATGAGGTAGGCTGGCTACTGGAAGATCCTATGTCTAGCAGCAGAACTCTGCACCACTCGACACAAGCAGGAGAACAGAGTCATGTATGTTCGACAAATTCTCCGACCACATCATCCCTAACTCTCCAGAATTAAGCCTTCTTGATTATTTTGTGTGCGCAACCAAACTCACTGGAATGCCAAAGATGAATGGAAGGCAAGGATTACGGCAGCATTCACCAACTTAAAAAAGGAGATCATCCTGTAGAGCTGCAGGAAATTCCGAAGTCGTCTGGAGGCCGTGGTTGAAACCCATGGCGATTATATTGAATAAATTCACTCTTTAGTATTTCAAGATATATTTCTGCAATTTTTGTAAATATATCTGCTAAAATGAGTTGCCAGTGTTATTTTAATTTTTGCGTACTTTAGACGATATATCCAAAAAGTACAAAATAAAAAAAAAATGACACAAACGAGAGATAACGAATGTAGCACAACCCAATATAGCGTACAACCGGTGAAGAAACAACGCCGTCTTCTTCATATAGCGCTGCGTGACGATGTATTATATTATGGGGAAAAGGTGCCGTAACCACGAAACGCCGTACGTCGGTTCCGACGTAACCCGAGGACCTTCTGTACTGACAATACTTACTACATTCTTTGTATTAGGTATAGGATAAATACCTACTTCTTTCTTGGTATTAAGTATAGTGCAAATACCTATTTATTCCTTGGTATTAGGTATAGGATAAATAACCACTTATTTCTTTTCATTAGAATTAATGTAAATTTAAGTCAGCTAATCTAACACTATAAACAGATACATTTTCCCTTTTCTTAGATGCCATTAGATAGGATGCCGACAGACGAACATCCGTAGCTATAACACTGCATCTCTATATTGTAAGTATTTCTCTTGCAAATATCGACTGCCTGATGTGATTCGTGTGTGATGTGTCCTATCCATAGCAAGGTACAGATTAAAGTTTGGAATTTTAACTTCAGAAAACAAAATAAAATAAATCCGATTATTATTCTTATGTTAATTCTATTCGTTGTAAAACATACACGTTTCTTAACTGTAAGTGATTTAAATGTTTTCGTTCAAATTTTGTAAATAAAAGGACAAACGTACTTTGTTCTTATGACACCATTTTTTCTAACCGCCCCCAAATAAATTTTCGCTGCCTCCAGGTAGGTGGTACTCTCTACTTTGGGAATCCTAGCTTTAGTCAAAAATTGATTACTTTCAAGTTTGTTTTTTTTTTCCGTGGGAGAGAGAGTAATTTTCTCTGTGTACATGCATATATTTAGGGAAATAATCTGAAGATGGTGTCTAATACAATAATGAATCATTAGTAATCGATATGTGATCGATAACTGCTGCTGAATGAACTGATATTTGAACAAAACCTGAATATGTACTAGAAGTATGAAAGAACCACTCATACAAAATCAAAGAGAGAGAAGGTTAAAAAAAAGGAAAGACAGAAGAAAGAAAGACAGAAAGACAGAAGAAAGAAAGAAAGAAAGAAAGACAGAAGAAAGAAAGAAAGAAAGAAAGAAAGAAAGACAGAAGAAAGAAAGACAGAAGAAAGAAAGAAAGAAAGAAAGACAGACGAAAGAAAGAAAGAAAGAAAGAAAGAAAGAAGAAAGAAAGAAAGACCTCGGAAGATAGGCACGAAAACTACACGCTTTAAAGGAGGACGAGCAATTAGATTGACAAGTGCCGAACAACGCTCATGTTACGCACACAACTTTCTAGTAATCTGATGGTGGTGGGAGACAAGGGGTCGGGAAGGTTGATCGTAGATGAGGACGTGGGGAGGAAGGTGGAATATAGGGAACGGAGACGAGCGAACTGATGTCGCGACACGGGGGTGGAAGAAAAAAAAAAGGAAAAAACAGGAGACAGACCCTCGCAAATCAAAAGAAAAAAACCCACCCCTCTTCCTCCTCCCACTTCTCATCTGTCTTTCATGCGATCGTTGCACCATCTCCCTCCGGTGTTCTCCCGATTCAACTCATTTCCCCCTCCTCCAAAAACTTATTTACTGTGAATGCACTCAGACGTTTGGTCGGCAGTGAAACAATGAAAGAAAGACGAGCCTCATTGAGGGAAATAAAAAATAAAAAAATTTAAAGAAAAAAGAAATGTATTTTATTTTGCTAAGATATTTTTTTCAAGTTGACTATTTATAGAATAGAGGGCAAAGTTATTAGCGAATTCGATCCTAACTGTGCGCCATACTAAATTTATATTTTAAGCATGTCGTTTTGTGGATTATTTTCTTATTCGCTTGCGGCCCCCCACTTTTGGCTCAGTGCCAGTCTAAGCGAAGTTTCATTAAAATGGCTGTAGGACAACATGTCGTTGGAATAAATAAAAGTCAGACAGTACGTTTTGTTAAGGTAGAAAATTGTCATAGGTTAAAAAATCATAAGGTATTTTTGGGCAGAGTCGAGAAATGCCATAGAATGAAAAGTCGTAAAATGTTATAGAAACTGAAGTCATAATGTATTTTCTTTAGGGTCAGAACATATCATGAAATGAAGTCATAAGTCTTGTTAAGGTCGGAAAATATAGAATGAAATGTCATACGTTATGTCGTGTTAGGGTCACAAAATGTCATAGAAAGAAAATCATAGGGTATTTTTTATTAAGGTCAGAAAATTTAATAGGCTGAAAATAAGTTGAGTTTTGTTAAGGTCGGAAAATGTCATGGAGTGAAAATCATAAAGTATGATTTGTTCGTGTAGAAAATTATCAAAGAAAAAATGTCATAAGTTATGTTCTGTTCGTGTAGGTAAATATCACAGAAGGAAAAGACTTAAGTTAGATTTTGTTGGGGTAGATAAAAGTCGTAGTTCATATCAAAAGTTTTGCTTTGTTAAGATAGGGAAAATCCTAATTTATGTGCAGAAAATTCAGAGAATATAATATTCTTATTTAAAAAAGTTGCTGTTTGGATTTATTTAATAAATATTGGTGCAAATCTTATTTACTAATTTATGAAAATGTTTCATTAGAATAACTTAAATATACGTTTTATTTTTAAATCATATTAAGCTACGATTAATTTTGTCTATGAAAGGCAAATATTTTTCCTAACAAAGCGACTCTTATGTCTTTTGTTATCTTTCCATCAATCATCGTAAAATCTTTTAAAATTTAATGTTTTTTAAATAATTTTAAAAGGCTTTTCTCTCAATTTTTATTTCAGCTTTCGGGTTATTATTCTATGGCCGTTAATTCATTCAACAGACAGAATCAAAATACTTTCGCACAAATAATGGTATAAATAAAGCGAAAGAAAGAAAATTATAATAAAATTACTTCATATAAATATCGAAAACTTAAAACTATTTTCACGTCAATCTACTAAAGATTATTATTATTATTATCCTCATTATATATCGATTTCTGCTATGGTCACACTATCTACCAAATCTGCGGGCAAACCAAAGGTAGGCAGCAGTGTGTTGTTATGACGATATTTCATGATTTATTTTTCTAACTTCCATAACAATACTAGCGTTACACGGACAAAGTTCTTAGTGTGTGGGCTGTACTTAACAAAACTTTTTTTTTATGTATTTCTCTTAAGCTGAAATTTCCAGGTATTTTTAAACGTTGTGTTGTGTTCCTTTTTTATCATTCCAAGCGCACCTACTATGATTGATACTATTCTTGGTTTCAATATCAACATTTTTTTCTACAGTGTAACCCGGATATAAGAGAGTTGTCGGAACCGGAGACGTCTCTTATATCCGGGTTTGGTCTATTTTGTTTAGGTAAGTATGGCTCTAATTTGGGACCAGAGGGGATCTCTCTTATATCAGGGTTTCTCTTATATCGGGGTATCTTATATCCGGGTTACACTGTATTTCACTTTCCAGGTCTTTATACTTCGATAGTTTTTCAAATTCCTTGTTTGCCATGTTACAGTTCACTGGGTAAGCCATATCAATCAGTAGACAAGATTTTATTATTATTATTATTATTAGATTTTCTGTAACTCATAGATGTTTCAGCCAGGTGATCATGGTCACATATCATCTCCTACACGTAGTTTAGAAAGACATCATTGTACTTAGCACATGAGCTGTCACAAGCAGCGCTACCATCTGCGCACTCCCAACACAGAGAGAGTATTGGAGGTAGTCTCAATGTGCCAACCACAAAAGAGACAACTTGAGCTGCTGCTGGATACCATTCTCATATTTTCCCTGCCAGGTCTTTTTATCTCAGTATTTTCGTTTTGTTGCACGTTCCCGATATACCGCAACGTCTATAGGTATCTATCCATAGCTGCACTTGTGCACAAATGTTACTGTCAGGACGATTGCTCTTCAAGCGCTTTCCAGTCAAGATGGTCGTATTTCATATGAGATTAACTTGCTCATTCTCTGCTACTGCCGGTGGGAAATACTTGTGTCACTTCTCTGTGTACTCGAGGCTATACTGCTTGCATAGTTCTCTGTATATTCTGAGGACTACCTTATCATGGTCTTGTCTATACGTATTTTGTGTTTCGCTGCTATAGTTATAATTTTCTTGTCAATTCGACAGGTATATATATTAGGTTGGTGCAAAAATAATGACGTAATAATGTCGTTTTTTGACGACATTATTACGTCATTATTTTTGCACCAACCTAATAAATCAGCTACAGCATCACTATAGTAAAAAGTTTGTTTTTTTGCAAGATATAGAGGACCAATTCCAACAATCCAATAAAAACCGTCAAATGAATAAGGGATATTGAAAGCACATGTTTCTGTCAGACCACTTCAGTTAAGCAAAATCGAGCCGGATCAGTAGTTAGTTGGGTGAATGCTAATAACACTAACTGCTTTCGGCATCTCATGACCTTCTGCCAAGGATCACATTGATACGTCAACAGGGTTGAATTAACGCTCATTGCTTAAGTATGGTGAGAAGGTTGGTTCACTTACAAAAGCATATTTTCAAGAAATTTTACATTGTGAAAGATTCCCTGGTGTTCACAAGCGGTCACCCAAGTAGGTGCTGATCAGGCTCGATCGTACAGGAACCGCTGATTCAATGTGATGTGACCGTAAGCCAGATATGGGTTAATTCGTAGGAATTGTATAAGTAAAACCATTATTATCTCTCCCCACCTAAAAAAAAACAAAAATGAAAATATTTTCTGGGTTTAAATAACCTGAAAAAGGTACGTAAAGCGTAAAAAACAAAAAAAAAATCAATCAAAAGTACATCGATCTATCTGTTTAGTGTCTTCTGTCATATAAAACCTTTACAGAACTTCCCCACTCTGTTCTGTCTGCAGTTGTGTCTAGCGGCTCATCCTAGGTTCTCCAGCCTATTTCTATCCTCTCCTATCTTCTATCTACTACGCCTTGTTGTTCTTTGTCTTCTTTTTCCTTCGGGGTGGTGAGGTGACAGGTTAGTGTCATATCGCAGTCGTTGTTTGGGTCTTTATGTCTTAAAGCTTGGTTGATGGACCTCCATCCTCTTCGCCGTAACACGTCAGGAAGGCGTATTACGGGGGCACGCCTAAGCAGTTCCGTCGTTTTCACATGGCAAATTTTCCGCATAATATAATTTTAGGGAACTCCGAAATTCAGAAAAAAAAAAACTAAGTCGTCTTAAGCCTATGAAATAATGAAAATACGAAAGAGGCCGAAGGATGTATCGGCCGAAAACTTATTCTCCGGAATAACTTTAATGAAAGTAGTATTCGGAAAAAAAGAAAATGAAAAATGATAATGAAAGTATATCAACAAAGAATTTCAGAAAACAATAAAAACTCCGGATAATATAGGTTGGAGTTTTTTTTTTCCTTTTAATGATAAAAAGACAAAACGCGAGTCCGATATGAAATCATGTAAATAGTTTATATCAGAAATTCTGAAAGCAACTCGAGGTTTCTGACTTCTGGTTTAATCGCGAGAGACAGAAAAGAGTTGTACTGCGAAAAAAAGCGGATTATCATCGAAAAGAATAGATAGAGGCGCTCGTGTGTTCGTTCATAGGCGGGGCTTTACGGTAATTATATCCCGAGAGTTGAACGATAAGGCTGCACCGATTTCAATGGGTTCTTAACTACTTTCAAGCACACATAACGCACAGACACATATGCGTAGATATAGTTATATCGGTAACGAGTGTAAACAAAAATATATTTAAATAAGTGTATACGTGTATAAATATTTTATATATATATATATATATATGTTGGTATTTTTTAATTTATTTTGTTTAAACGTTATTTTTGATGGATATTCCAATATGAGTATATTTTTTAATTAAACATTACATCTACCGGCCTGAATATACGAGAAATCTTGTCAGTAAAATATTGGTCCTCCAGCAGAATTCGAACCTGCATATGTAATCTATAAATACACATGTCGGTATATAACGTGAAACTTAATAGAAACAAAAATATATTGATACAGGGGATGCAAAATTAGATACACAGTACGTTATTATTGATGTTTGTATAATCAATAATACATTTCCTGTACACGTTTTGTTTTTCATTACTGTATATCTACTTTGGCACACCCTGTATATGGGCACGCGTGCACAAATGTTTTTATTTATGTATACAGTATACGTATATAAATGCACAAATGACTATATATATGTGTACGGGTGGGTGTATCGATATTGTCACGATCACAAAGACACACACCGGCATATACACACGTTCTCCTTCTCAAACATACACAAGCACAACCTTACACTATCCTTCTCAAACACACACACACATATATACATATACATATATATATACATATATATATATATATATATATATATATATATATATATATATACACACACACACATATACATATTTATATATCGAAAGTTATTAAAAATGTGATTTTGTTATACATATCTATGTACATACATATGCATATATTAATGTGCATATATATATATATATATATATATATATATATATATATATATATATATATATATATATCTTTATATGTGTGTGTGTTTATACACACAGACATATATATATATATATATATATATATATATATATATATATATATATATATATATATACACCACTCTTCCTCTCCGTACATCCCTTTCTCTCTCCCCTTTATATATATATATATATATATATATATATATATATATATATATATATATATATATATATATATATATATATATGAAGAGCATTGTGAAAAAAGCTTTCTAAATAACGTGCCCGCATTACGTTTGATCTTTTGTGGAACTTGTGAGAAACATTTTTGTGCGTTCCACTTTGATCTGATTGATTATCTATAAATAAATAATGTACTTATGACGCCTACTTGCACAGTGATGGTTAACAAGCTAGTTCTTGTAGACCATTCGTTACTGAGTTCGAGCCTCATTGAATACGCTGATATCGTGAACAGGTGCCTTTACAACTCCAAATTAATTGAGATCTGTTTATACATCTGTGTCTCTCTTTCATTCTCTCTCTATCTTTTTCTGTCTCTCTGTCACTAATTCTCTCTTCCTCTCCCCATTTCTCTCACTCTTCACTTCACTGTCTCTCTTTTACTTATTAAAATAACAAAAACACTTATCTGTGTATAGATGCCAGCATTAGAGTGTTTTTTTAAAACCATCTTGTAGAAAGAGTTCGATCCCGGCAAGATGCCTCACAGTTGTGTGAGATTTAAATTATTTTAAAAATATCAATGGATTCGGCTATTATTTTACACACAGAAACACCTGTACGTTCACCCACAAAACAATATATAATTTAAATAAAAACAGACCACTTTAAGGTTCCATGTAATAAATTATTTCACCACAGCCCTTTTAAAGGTACTGCGGATCATCAGACTTTACTTCCAAACAAAA
Organism: Acanthosepion lycidas; assembly: GCA_963932145.1. NCBI lineage: Eukaryota > Metazoa > Mollusca > Cephalopoda > Sepiida > Sepiidae > Acanthosepion > Acanthosepion lycidas. The sequence goes on along the minus strand of OZ010581.1, from coordinate 92,404,984 downwards.
AATTAAAAGAAAATTTACACATTTTTGACGGGCCGTATTAAACATATGAAAATTAACGAAGTGAGGAAGTGAGTGGGGAGAGAGAAGATATGAGTGAGTTAGTAAATATTGAGCTCTCTGGATTTTATCCTCCCTAGGTTTACCCATACGGATTACCTAGTTTTTCATAAACTATATATATATATATATATATATATATATATATATATATATATATATATATATATATATATATATATATGGATTTTTCCTACTGCTTGAAAAACGTTATTATGTGAATATAGCTCATTTTTTTATTTTTTTTAAGTGTGAATTGTGGAGCGGCCTTTCGGTAGACTTAATAAAAAAAACATTTTCTGACAAAGATCTAACCTGCTTCCTCCTTTGTGAGTGAAACCACCGTCTGATTGTGGCCGAGCGGATCAGACATTTTCCTTAATAAAGAAAATGCCTGATCTGCTCTTGAATGCACTGGCTGGTAGATGTAATTAAATATGGTTATTCAAACAATAATGTTTGGAGTATATATATATATATATATATATATATATATATATATATATATATATATATATATATATATATATACATATATATATATATATATATATATATATATATATATATATATATATATATGCGTGTGTGTGCGTGTATATATAGGGATTTATAAGCGTAGTTTAAATGTGGCAGAAAGCCGCAAACATGAAGCACTCAGTGACGATCGAACTCACTACTCAATCAAAATTCATCTAGTTTGTTACCCATTACACCACGTCACATATTTTTGGCATATATTGTTGGAATCTCACAGAGGTTGATTTGTAAATTTGGTGTCTTCTTGAAAATATTGGCCTAGAACAATCATGTGAAAACTGCGGCCTGCGGGCCACATACGGCTGATTGGCATTCTGAATGACAAATGAATGCCATTCTGAATGACAATGAAGAAAATAACATTTATTAAAGTGTTGTTTCTCTTCGTCCTCACTTATTCACTCACACATTCTCATACATAACCACATATATAAACAACGATTATGTGCAATGTTACTTGAATTTTGTAACTTTTCGTTGAAGATAACTTTGTCAGCATTTTAAACCATTGGCGCTTTTTATTAAGGAAGATCATAAGTGTAAACACCTTTTTCTTCAGAAACAGGAAACGTTAATGATAATTATGTTTCTCTCGAACATAAATATACTTTATAAAAAATTTTGTTCCTCGTCAAATGAATAAATTAGAAGCAAATCACACACAGTAGTGTGCTTTAATTACTCTGTCATAAGTGATAATATTAGACTAAGAGTTCAGTTTTTTTTTTAGTTACAGAAGAAATCGACTTTTCTCATTTTCTAAGGCAGATGCTTATGCGCATGCTCTTTGGTTGGCAAAATGGCTGCCATATCTTTAATGAAAAAATATATTTATTTTTTTTAGTATTGCGACCAGTTTTATGCGGCCCAATGTTTATAAAACGTTGGTCATGCCCTGGTCTAGGGAGACGATTCTGGCGTTCATCATCATTGGGAGAATGACTGGAAACCTTACCGATTTGACACAAGCAAGTGAGTGATGTTGAGCAGACGCGTCCGTTCCGATAGCTGTGCTAGGCCATCAATGACTTGAACATACTGGACTTGTTCGATTACTGACTACGCCGATGCAATCTTCCCTAGCATCTGTAGCTAATGTATTGCTCAGTGTAGTTGTAGTGTAAACCCCCGCTTGGCTCTGTTGTTGTTGAAAACACACAAATGTGCCTGAGCTGACATTTGCAACCGGCAATAGATAGCCATTTTAGCAGACGGCCATACTCAGAAAGAGACAGCCAGCCATTAATATATATACATCACACACACACACACACACACACACACACTCACTCACTCTCTCTCTCTTTCTTCTTTTATTTTTTCTTGGTCAAGTGATACAAATTATTGTTTATTTCCTATCCTGTAAAAAGGGACATTTCTAAAACTTTTAATTCTTCGAATGTCTAACAGAATATTTCTAAAATTGACAATATAATAATAAAAAATGCCATTTGATGAATAGTAGCATCAATTCCTTTCTTCGTATTTTTCATTAATCATTCCCACCCCCAACCATGGCGATAATGCCACTAAGGCCCAAGGGGCTACTGGGAGTGAAAGAGAATGAAGTAGACATTAGAAGGAGCCAGAAACCCAAATCTAAACAGGAGGCAATAGATAAACTTCTACTCCTGTCCAAAGACCGTATTATTTATTTCCATCCTGTAGTAAAAGGACTTTAAAAAACTTTTAACTCTTCGAATGCTTTCTGCGAGACGCCCGTAAAGTAATTTTAAAACTGCGAGAAAACAAGGAATCAAAGCAACGAAATTAGATAGAAGAATACAAAGTGAATCGACTCATATACGAATACATTTTTTTTAATTGTGTGGATATGGCTGAGATAGAATGTTAAGTAGCACATTTCACAGTAGCTGCATAAATCATCATAAAAAACATGTCGATTTAAATATCCGAATGCAGTCGATGCTTGTAAAATCGACAATATGACAATAAATAAATGGCCGTCGATAATTCTCTGCATTCGTTCCTTTATTCGTTATGTGCAGCTTATTTTTAGGCAAGATCCAAACATCTGTCACAAGGAATTTTAGCCGGCAGCCCGCATTTGCTACCTATTGAGCTATGGTAGATAACATTGGTAACATAGGCGATCATGGCTTTCCACAGTTCCGTGTTTTTTTGTTTTTTGTTTTTTAAATATATTAGGTTGGTGCAAAAATAATGACGTAATAATGTCGTTTTTTGACGTATTTTTTTAAAGTAAAAAAAAACGACATTATTACGTCATTATTTTTGCACCAACCTAACACATGAATTGCCATGACTTCTTGGAGAGTGGCATCCAGGTCGCTTGGGTTGGGGGTGTCACAGCTGTCTCAATTTTCACTGAAAATGAGAACTAATAAAAAAACAAATATGATTTTTTTATATCTCAATCAATGACAATACTATTTACTGTATCTGAAATGACTACTGTCATTAATTTTAATAAAATAAATCAGAAAACTTCATTTTCTATTGCCTCCACCCTGAAGCGTTATCTTCTAAATCTTTTCTATAAGTCGTATATGGAGAAAAGTGAATAGGTCTTATCCAACATATAAGTACCAGCGAAAAGCAAAAAAAAAAAAAAAAAACAAAACAATGTTTACAGAAGTATAATAGATCTAAAAAAAATGTTTTATGAGAAGATCCGATTAAAAAAATAAAAAATATCTTTAAAACGGAATATCTGATATTTTTTTTAGCATTTCAACCCAAGCAAGATGGGGGTGCCATTAGCACACAAGGGATTACAGAGAGTGAGAGCAAGAGTAAAGTGAGGTGTTTGAGGAAAGGATATAGTGAAGGACGGCGATCAGGATCAGGGCATCAAAAGATTTTAACATCTGATTTAATACTCGCCAACTTTTCTTTATTGTATGGCGCCCTGCTTGGATATTCTGCCCGATTTTGAATTCAGATAGTTCTTTTGAATGGTTACTACGTAAGGCTATGGAGCCCAGTCTACCCTGTTACTTAACACGTAGCTGGAAAAAGAAGAGTTGGGTTCATGCTTTTCCCATGGGTATCGGTGTCAAGCTAACCCAACAGACTAGAAATTGTTACGGCTCGCCGCTTCTAAAATTCTCGCGCTGACCACATATCCTTAAACAGCTTAGAAATAATAGCAAGCATAAAGAAAATATCAGATATCTAGGGATTGAAAATATCAAGATATCTAGGGATTGAAAAAGAGCAAGCATGCTTGTCTCTCTAGCGTCATATAGAGAGACAAGCATGCTTGCTCTTTTTCAATTCATGGTAGGCGCCTTACTCTTTCGTATTTATATTGGAATTCGGTGTTACTTGAGTAAACAAAGTAAAAAAAAAAAAGGTTCGTAATTAAGGCTAGTTATGATTTGGCTAGTGAAAAGTTACACACCGTAAACTACAATTCAGCCGTAAAATATGTGGAAGCGACTTTATATAAACTTTTCTAGAGTCTTGTTTATGGAGCATCAGGTCAAGTTATCACAATCAATGGCTTGCGAAATCGACTTAACAGAAGTCACCAGGAGTTCTAGATTGAGAGATATGAAATATATTTGCATATACATAGTAATTGGTTTCGTTAATGTAAACAGTGAGTACAACTTACAATAACAATTGCCTAAGCAGATACGTTAGTGAAGGGAGAGTGGGTTAATGATTATTAGTTTAATCATCTATCATTGCAGCAAAAATGCAAGCACGTCGAGCAATTATCAGCTATTAGGTTGGTGGAAAAATAATGACGTAATAATGTCGTTTTTTGACGTATTTTTTAACGTCAAAAAACGACATTATTACGTCATTATTTTTGCACCAACCTAATATATATATATATATATATATATATATATATATATATATATATATAGGGTGTATCAAAAGTAACTTTTCAAACATTTGGGGCGGGCTCCTCACTCCAAATCAAGGATAAAAGTCCGCATAAACATATGTCCGCAAATCCTTGACTTATTAAGTTTAAAGAATGTTTACAATAGATGGCGCTGTGTTGCCATGAGGACTAGGTTGCATTTGTCATTCGTGTACATTTGTAGCTCTTTAAAGTTTAAAGTGTGTAGTAGTGAGCTGAGAAGTGATCCGTTTAACAAGTGTAGTGTATTCATATCGTGAGCAGGCAGATATGATTTTTACATAGGGCTGCGTGAATGGTAATGGACGCGAGGCTGCACAGCTGTATCAGATTGTGTTTCCAGACTGAAGGCAGTCGAGTCATCCAACCTTTGCTGGTGTTTATCGTTGCGTTGCTGAGACAGGATACGTGGCACCACAAAGTATGGATCGAGGAAGATCGAGATCTACTCGTACGCCTGATCACGAAGAACACATTCTACAGGCTGTCGGAGACGATATTGGTATCAGCACACGTCAAATGACCCTAGCATGTCGGACATCTCATAGTATCGTATGAAAGGTACTTCAAATGCAGCTGCTGCATCTAATATCATTTGAAACGTGTACAGGCTCTTTAGGTCTCTGATCATTCACTACGAGCGAAATTATGTTGAGGTTTTATTGCACAAACTGCCGAACCGGTTTTTGACTTTTCACTCTTGTTTACGGATGACGCAACATTTGGGAGAGACGTAATTTACACAATCCCCATGTTACAATACAAGCTAAACACCATCATCTGTTTATGACTAAAGTGTCAGCTGCAATTGTTGGTGATTTTCTGGTAGGTCCATATTACAAAAGCTTTTTACAGGTACCTTATTTCGAGCACTTTTCCAGACATGCTAGAGGATGTACTTCTCTGATACGAAGACGCATGTGGTTCATGTATAACGGGGCTCTAACATTTTAGTCACATTGTTCGGGATACACTGGCTGACATCTACCATGAAATATAGATAGATAGGGGAGAGCCGGTTCAATGGCCTGCACGCTCCCCAACGTCAATCCTTTGGATTTCTATCTGTGGAGCCACCTAAAACAATTGTTTTATGCAGCAGACGTTAATAATATAGAGACGCTTCATCAACGTGTCACGTGGGTCTGCGAAACCATTTGACACTGTGTGGAATTATTTGAAAGTGTACGCCAGTCAATGATCCGACGGGTGCATAGGTGAGTAGAAGACAGCGGAGGACATTTTTATGAGTTGCTGTGTTGAGGAACAAAGGTGGCGTATATGACATATATTTGTATGGACATTTTACCTTGTTTTGATGTCAAGAACCCTAAATTTGTAAAAGTATTTTTGATAGACCTCTCTCTCTCTCTCTATATATATATATATATATATATATATATATATATATATATATCCATCCATATATATATATATATATATATTTGTGGATGACGTTATATATATATATATATATATATATATATATATATATATATATATATCCATACATATATATATATATATATATATATATATATATATATATATATATATATCCATACATATATATATATATATATATATATCCATACATATATATATATATATATATATATATATATATATATATATATATATATATATATATCCATACATATATATATATATATATATATATATATATATATATATATATATATATATATCCATACATATATATATATATATATAAGTGAACATAGGAGTCAACACTTAGAGGCGACAGCCTGTTTCATGCTAGGCCTGACGATTGTGTCTAGCATGAAACAGTCTGTCGCCTCTAAGTGTTGATTCTATGTTCACTTTTATATTTACACACGCTCTATCTCTGATATTGAGCACTTTTCCCATAAATCTTAAGACTATATTTCTTCATATATATATATATATATATGTATATATATGGTGCTCGGTAAAAATGGCATATGTATGTATATTTAGCATATTGGCCAGCCTTGAATAATAACTGTACCAACTTTTGCCATATGTTTCTCTTCGCCTCGGTGAATTCGGTTGGTATATGCACAGTATGTTTAAACCGGCTACCCATAGTATAGCATCTTTAACCGAAGAGGTATAAGTACCCATAACACCAAGGGACATCAGCATTGCTGAGAACGCGACGAATGCGCATGAGTCTTTTGATGTAGCCGACCATTGTAACAACACATTGTTATTGAGTACATATATATATATATATATATATATATATATATATATATATATATCGAGAGAGAGAGAGAGAGTGCGTGAGTGTTTGTGTGTAAACAGAGAGAGAGAGAGAGGGGGAGATGAGAGAAAGGGGGAGATGAGAGAGAGGGTGAAGAGATAGAAAGTGAGAGGTGATGTAATATACAGAGGGGAGAGGAGATAGAGAAAGAGAGAGAGAGAGAAAGAGATAGAGATAGAAAGGGAGATAGATGTAAAAAAGACAAATGCCTAGTTAGAGATGCGCAAACAGAGGTACGTATATAAATACGTACCTCTGTTTTCTCACTGTTCATAAGAACAGTGAGAAATAGATATGTAGATAGATAGATGTGAACAGAATTAGAAATAGATAGACACTTTCAAACAGACAAAAGCATCGATAGATATAAGCAAACTGAAGTTGACTGATCTGAACAGACTGAAAAAGATAAGAAATATAGTGAAATACATAGATATATACTAAGTTATCTATTATAAAACCAGCCGTCTTGTTAACTTATACAGATGAATGGTTTTATTGATACGAGTTCTTTAAAGCCCTTTGAAGTTGTTCTATAGACGAAATGGGTGGGGTTCTCGGGACACAAAAGGACCAAAACAAACTTTTTTTTTTGCGTGTGTAGTTTCTCCCGACGCTGCTGTCGGCGTTGTCGTCCTTTTCCTAAAGATCAGTTTTATCGATTATCCCGCACCCATTACAAACGTCATCGATCAGTAATTTATGAAGGAAAATATCGTTCTTGCTATTGTATCGGTTTTCTATATTTTTAAGTGATTTCTACAGGGTAGTTTTCAGAGAAAGGTCATATAATATATAGATAATCATTTTTTAAGTGTTTTACAAGGCAAAAGAAGGATTATTTTGATAATGTTTGAGAGCACAAACCTCTTCACTATTGTAGGATCCCTTTTCTTGGGATATCTAGTCCAAGAAAAAATATTGGGTTTTCATAATTTATTTTCATGTGTTTAAAATTGAAATCCAAATATATTTGAGTAATATTTTTTATTCAAGAAGACATTTTAATTGTTCTTTTCTTGATAGTTACTATATAAAATAACTTTCTGTTCTTACCTCATAACATACAGTATTTTAAAATGATTTATTTCTCTATTAAAAGAGAATTCCTGTCAGCTTTATATACGAAGAAAGAAATATATTTATATTATATGATAACAGATCTTTTAATTTATTTCGGGTTCAAAAATTAAGTATAACAATACACTCTGAGTTATATTCCAAATTTTATACCCGTGAAATATTGACTATACAAACTGTCACCTGTTGGGTTGCTCTTTGAGAGGAGATTATGAGTGGAAAAAGATCATCATTGAATCTGCCGCCACCCTCACAAATTAGGTTAACTCTATGTGGTCACCCATGAAAATCCTGACCAAGTTCGACGTTGCTCAACTTCGGTGATTTTACGGGAATCGGTGTTTCAACGTAAGATGGGCCGATAACTGTTATCCTACCGATACAATATCTAGTTCTTTATAATATATAATTATTAATATCAAATTATCAAATAGTTATCAAAGAGAGATAGTTATTTTTTGGGGAACACATATTGCTAAAGGAAGGCTTGGAAAATTGACACTCACAAGACGTATTGAAGAGTATTTGCGCGTAAGTAAACTGGAATTGGAACTCGGCTCTTAGATTAACAATCCCATCTCGTTATCCATTACAATACCCGCACATCCCCGCTTACAAGCGGTCAACCATCTAGGATACTAACCAGACTCGACGTTGCTTAAATACGGTGATCGTACGGGAACCGGCGTTTCAACGTGATGTAAGCAATAAAAGAGAAGAAAAGTAAATGAAGATATTATTTTGCCATAACGAAAGGAAATAGTAAAGTAAAGATGAAGAAAGTCTCCAGAAAAGTTAAAAAAAAAATGTATACGTCATAATGACAGTCTAGTGAAAGTTGGTGCTAATGTTTGATATATAAATCCACGTAAAAAGTTAGCTAGGACTTCGAATGTGGAGTTTCGAGATTCGTAAGGGAATTTTCAATTATAAGACTGACGCAACAATATCTTACTTTTCTGATTTCTTTTCTTTTCTTTTTTTTTTTTTTTTTTTTTTTAGACTTACTACAATAATGAATATTCTTCATTTCAGAATTTGGAAGCGACGATAGATCTCGCTGACATTTGAAAGAAAATACTTTAAGTGCAAGTCGAAGCAAGGTAAAAAAAAAAAAAAAAATGGCTAAAAAAAAATGATCTCAGACGGGAATGTAAAGAAGCAGTTGAAATGGGAAAAAATGTCCAACGTTGCATAAATACTCGTCGTCCGACCACAAGAGGAAATTTCTTTAACATTTCCAACCCACCCGTCTACTGTCATTTTAACGGAATTTTGAAAGAAATAAAACCGATTTCTATACTGGCGAAGAACTAGTAACATATGACGGTCGTTAAGTCTTCCGATTGCACTGAACTGCCGAGTGCATACGAACTGTAAAAAATCAAATCAAAAAGGATAAATCTTGACAATTTCTTATCCTACATTAAATGGAATAAAATAAGACGACATAAGTTGAATCGTTTAAAATGTATTTTAAACGTGTGTAACACGTGGTTATCAGAGATTTTATAAGTAAACAAATATCGTAATTATTAAAGGAAAGATACCAAAATTGAGTTTCTCTTGTCTAACGAATCAGTAACGATAATCAATAATTTTACCAGATTTCATTACCCTAGCAATTATATTTTTCGAATAAATATCGAATTAACCAACCATATATATATATATATATATATATATATATATATATATATATATATGGGATTAATACAACTATAACATTTCTCTCTTAGCTGATTGATGTTATATTCATTACCACTACTCCAGAGTTTCGTAGGCGAACCTTTCTCTAATTGTTCGGTCCACTCGTCAGGAGATATCTGAAAATGTCTGTCAGTGTGTGCATAATTTACCTAGCGAGCTTGAGTAAATGGATGGCAGAACAGGGTTAAGAACAGATTAAAAAAAGACAAAATATATTAGGAGCTACAAGGGACAGGAAATTGTGGAGAGCCATGATCGCCAAGGTCCTGAAGAGACGCGATACATAGAAGAATGTGCAAGAAAAGGTACTTGACCAGCCATAAAATATTTGAAGTCGTTGATGTTGCGAACGTAAGCAGAGAGAAAAGGTACAGAATATGAACGGAATTGTCTGAAATCGGCCAAACTATCAGCTTTAAAAAGGAAATGAAAAGTATTTGTGAAGAAGAACGTGAAAACTTATTTCTCAGCAGTAATTTCAGTTGATGAATAAACGCATAGGTCTATATTGAAGATGACTAATGCAGAGTTTGGAAATAGTCAACCAACATGTCTTAGAATCAGTGATACTTAACGTTGGCCCTTAGGCCCAAAAGTAGGCCTGAGAAATATTTTAAATGGGTTTGAAGACGTCAGTGCAATCATTAGTCAGTATCGAAATTTTCTGCTAGATAAAATATATTTTCTGTTACAAGGAATTTTTATTTGTGCTTATGTGGGTCTAAAATATTTTTAGCACAAAAAAATAGAAAAGTTCTCCACTGCCTTAACCGGGTATTGAACTCACACTCTTTGAGTTTGTCACTGGATCTAACCAACGCCTTTATCCACTGTGCCATGTGTCCTTGAGGACACATTTCAGAACTTTCAGAGGGAAAATTAGCAGGAGATAACTGATAACTGACATCCATCAAACATGGCACGTGGAACTAGAACAGTCTACCCCAGGGATCGAAATAAAGGGTTCAGTTCGAAATTCCAACCACCTGAAGAAGGCTGGAGCGTACAACGGCCGAAACGTTGTGACAAATATGGCGACAAAGATGAGGACAATGGTCCGCATAATGTAAATACTGTACATAATACCTCATCTCAGAAATATAGACTAACGAGGAGAATGTTTCATATTTTCCGCTAGTAATGTTGGTAGTTGAATTGTAGGTCTTTTCAAAGGTATATCAAATCATCTGATTTTTTCAATATAAAATATGTAATTTTCTTTCGTCTTATTGAATGATTAAGATTACAAATAAGAAATTGTACTCTAAAGTGTATATCCATGCAAAACAATACTTCATCGCATTCTACAAATATATTTTCTACCTTGAAAAAACACCAAAAAAAAAAAAAAAGGTTGGAAAGAACTCAAATTAATGGAATGTCTCCCAGCCTCTCCAAATATTAAACATAGAAAGTTCTAAGTCGATCATTAAAATTGATTATGAAAAGTGAAAGCAGTACTCAAGCGCAAAAGACTTTTGGGAAAGCAATTAAAATGACTACAGTTACGCTAAAGTCGAAACACTTTGAAAGTTAAGAGTTTCAATAAGTAAAAAAAAAAAAAAATTGTTGAAACTTACACAATGTCAATTAGACCATAATACCTTAGGAAATTGTAAAATAATAATTTACTTATATATATTTAATATATATATATATATATATATATATATATATATATATATATATATATATAGATAGATAGATAGATAGATAGATACAGAGAGAGAGAGAGAATATAAATAAACTCATAGATAGACAGATAATGCATTACTGGTAGAAGTTTCATTCCGAGAAATAACTTCTTGAGACTAATTACGGTTTTATATAAAAAAGGGCAAATAATTTATGTGTTGTGTGGAGTGGGGATGGATGCAACAAAGGACATATTCAGTTTAAATAAAAATACAGAAATGTTCAGCGATGAGATTTAAAATTCTGGTGCCCAATATGTCTAGATATTAACAGACGATCTTATCCATTCCTTTTATCATTTTTATGTTTATTATCATCATTGTCTTTAATGTTATCATTTTGTATTAGTAGTAATCTTTTGAGCAAAGGTGATATGCTGCATGATGTGCGACGTCAATTTAGTATAGACTATTCAGATGTATATATATATATATATTAGGTTGGTGCAAAAATATTGACGTAATAATTTCGTTTTTGACGTTAAGAATACGTCAAAAAACATTATTACGTCATTATTTTTGCACCAACCTATATATATATATATATATATATGGTGCACTCTCCTATCGTATTCGACATATGAGGGTCAAGCAGCTCAGTTCCTAGGAACCGAAGAACCAAACACCAGCACTAACGCGCTAACCACTCAAGGCATGGAAAAATTCAGGTAACATCCGAGACGAATAAATATAATGCAAATCGGAATATGTATTTTGAAGTGTGTTATTGATAACAGATACAAACATGTGGAGCATGCCTGATGATGAGTGGAGCACCTGTCGAAAGTTCTTGCATATTTAAGGAAGACCAAATATAGTTTATAATTTTCAAAAACAAGGATCATAACATTCATTGACCAGTTAGTGGGTTAATGTATTTTTAAAATTTAGTTAGTGAAGTAAATTCGCCATTTTATCTCATTAACTTTATTAATTTACTTTTTGTATGAATAATTCAGTGTCAAATGAATTAAACTGTACCACCATATATATATATATATATATATATATATATATATATAGAGAGAGAGAGAGAGAGAGAGAGAGAGAGAGAGAGGGAGAGGGGGGAGAGAGAGATCGAATGATAGATGTAAGCAAACGAAAAAGTGGTAAAGGGACTTGATTGATAGGTATAGATTGCTATATATATAAGAATAATTTGAGATAGGGAGAGTGATATAAACAAATTGTTCTCATTAGTTAGCTAGATAAATACAGACTGTGATCCATCTAAACAAACTGGCGTAGGAAGAGAGTAATGAAACAGTTGATATATATATATATATATATATATATATATATATATATATATATGTGTGTGGACTAACGTATATGAATAGACTGGCATAGACAAATACATACGAAAAAGAGAGAGTGCAGATGTGTTTAAAGAGGGCAGGCCTGGTGAGGAAAGGAATACGGGAACTCTTCGTGGAGGCGTGTTTGCTACAGCTGTGGAGTATTTGCTTATGGCACACAAACTGAGATATTGCTAGTAGTTAAGTGTTGAGAGCAAATTTAGTTAGATTAGTTACCACGTATTAACGATTGATTGACCGATGGCGCTGTGAAAAACAACAACGACAATCGTGCAGCATTTTCCTTAAAAGTTGCTTTTTTTAATGTTGATTCGCAACGCAGTGGCACCGCCACTTTTTACACTGATATCGGTGCATCAGACGTTGAGGAATCGATTTAACAAATCCGTGAAGGCATTGACCTTATTTGCGCAATACATAGTACATGGAAATAATACCTCATATATATATATATATATGTCCCAAAAAAATCTGACATAATTTCGCAGGCCACTAATTTTGACAATTCTTGTTGAAATAACAACAAATTTTCATTGAATGTATACAAACAGATCAAGATTTTATATTTAATCTTTTATTTTTGTTATCTCACTGAGAATCTGCCAGAGAGATGGATCGGGCGTGGTGGAGATGAAATGGCCGCCGCGGTCACCGAACCTTTCCCCGTGTGATTTCTTTTTATGGCGATATTTGAAGGGACTTGTCGTTTAATAAAAGATTGAGACATGGAAATTGCTGAAATTATGGTTATGTTCTGGCTGCTCTTGAACATCGCATTCAAAGAAATAAGGTATAACGCCGTGAAGTATCCAGAGCTTGTGCTTATAGCATTTTAATGTCTGAGATGGAATCGTGTTCACGGGTTACACTATATAGCTTCATTTGGCAAAAATCAATTCACATCTTAAAGATATTTTACCACATGAGCAACATGACTGAAAAAATCTTTTTTCACTGTTGTTGACTTTTCATGTACAGTGCCTATAATATTTGTAATCATGTTTTACATAAGGAATAATAGGTAACTGTTTTGCTTTCAGCTATTTTACGAGGGCACTTACATGGGGCACCGTAGATTTGTGTTATATTTTTACATTTTTCTCAGAGATATAACAGGTCCATCTTCTCAATATTGTGGTATAAACGTGATATATTGATGTTTTGTTTATTAAATGTTAACATAAGGAGAATTTCATAATGAACAAGAGAATTTTTACACAATTCTTTTTGCAACGTATTATCCTGGTGAAGTTTTCTTAGCAACGGTGAGTATAGAGGTGATGTCTCTCTTATTGAGTATTACAATGAGTCTAACAAGAACATATTACTATACTTGGCTAGTATTTATAGGTGAATTCTTCCAATTCCTCCTCCATCCACTCCTTTCGCCATCATGACAAATCAATCATAAGACATTTTATGAAGAGATAGAATAGACAGGGAAATGATATGGATTCATGCCTTTCGTAAATACACTTTACAGTCTGGGGCAGGAATTGGAGTGGATAACTGTCGAAAAAGTGTGTATATAAAGCAGCTGATATGAATTTTCACACTGAAGAAAATCGAACAAAACCCTGATTTTTTAATAGAATATTCCTTCCGTTCATACATTTTTGTAGGTTTCTCTTCATATATAATGTCTTATAATAATATGGCGGATCACTTCTTTCATTCAACTGATCCCTTGATCTACCTGTCGTTGAGTTATAGAGGACAAACAAAGGAAGAAGATGTTGGTATTTTTACTTGAGTTTCTTATTTTTCACCATAACTGATTGTCTGATCAATCTTTAATAAAAGTGAAACATGTTATACTGGTAAAAGTCTCCTATTTATGGTATTCAAATATACGCTCTTAAGTAGGCACCGGTGCGGGGAGGTCGTCAGTGATGTAAATTGACTTGGTTCATCAGGGAGTTTCGGGTCTTTCAACATCATACACTTCAAGTCGACCCATTCAGGGGAGATCAATCCTTGATTCCCTCTCGCAATCAAACGCTAGCAGATACTCTGGCCTTTTTAATGAATTAGATGAAAACAGACCACGTTTTCCGCACACCTGATTGGATGTTTGTAACAACCAATCCCCTGCGCAAATTGCCTTTCAAATGTCAACGGTATGGAATGGCTTCTTTTCTTTCTTTATCGGTGGATAGCAGTTTCAATGGATAACCGAGGAGGTAACTAAAAGTTCTTAAATGTAACCCGTTTTGTTATTTCCGAAGTATGGTTTTGATGTCTTACTCTAAATATTTACGGTTTTGTTTTTATTTGTATTTTGGGTTCGGCTTAAATTCAACCCTATTATTACATTTTTATCGTTTAACCTGATTCTTAACATTATTACAGGTGAGTTAACTTTTAAATGGAAGTATTCTCAACTTTCAAATAATATAATATAATATAATATAATATAATATAATATATATATGCATGAGCACACGCATACACACATATATATTGTCACATACAAACACACATATATATATATATATGTGTCTATGCTCATAAACATATATCTATATGCAGAAACACACACACAGATATGTGTGTGTGTGTGTGTGTATTGATACCTATACATACAAACCGTCATTGTAAGTATGATCAGCGTCTCGAAAGGTATATTCTATCCCACATTTCGCACTTCTTCAATGTACTGTGTCGTTTCCGGACGTGGGCGATTATGGCTCACCACAATTCCATGTAGTCCTTAGCAAAATCTTCTTTGTTTTTGTTATATTTTCTTATCGAAATTCTGCCATCCGTTTGCACAAACTTGTTAGGGAGGTTGTGCGCAGCTTTCCTTTTGCCTTCAATATGTCCTGTGAGTGTGAAATATTACAAGATCTCATATCTCATGGCATGCCCTGGAAATTTCAACTGTTTCTTTCTGGTGTTAAGTATCCAGGTGTCCATTTTGTTTTCATTTTCTCTAAAACGCCGTGATTGCTCACATATTAAGTTTATATATTCTCAGCATCCTTCTTTAGAACCCCATTTTTTCGTACCACATGCCTCTCCTTTATCTGTGATAACATTGTCCAGCATTTATTGTCATATAGGAGTGCCGGTATTACAGCAGAGTTCAGTAATCTTTTCTTTGTTTCTAAACCTATCAGGATATCGCGCACATTTGCCTGTGATGCATGTACCTAGTATAACTTTGTTATGATAGGTCGACTAAGATTTGTATAGTTGTACACTATCATCATTTTTCTGGTGTGTTGCACTCTTATGCAATAACAATAGCAATAATAAGGACTGAAATACCAGTGGAAATTTCACTATTTTTCTATTTGCATTTTCTAATAAATCTTAATTCGTATGATAATGATTGAATAATTTCCCTGTCGCATCGATACATATTTGAGCTTAACAACGTAACAAAATATTGCAATAACAATGTTTTGGATGCTTGTCGTATTTTTAAGAAGTAAGGGGATACAAATGAAAAGATTTGAAATTGACAGTTTTTTTCATTTGACTGAAAAAGACGTCAAATAATTGAGTGTTATCGCTGTTTCGATCTTCCCTTCTTTCTTTCATTTTCTCACTGAAACCAAGTAGCGTCTCTGATATGTCTTTTCCTTCTTTCCACGCAATCAAAACGGAATAGTCCATTATTTATGAATCATTGGCAGGAGATAACGTACGTACAAGAAAACTAAAAAAATGAAAAAGCAGAATTTTAATAAGATGATGAATTGAAACGTAATATATATATATATATATAACACAAACACTAAACAGAGACACATCCCCTCTTTAGGACCCATAAAAATGTCAAAATGACCACGGGAATTCAGAGAAGCATAGATCCATCCAGCTCTTATCTCAAATAACAACTTAAACGAGACTGTTTGACCAACACAAGGAATGGTAAAAGATTCATGTTAAAAAGATAAAAAAAACAAAACAAAACAAAAAACAAAAACAAATGAAAACTACAGATAAAAGTTCATTTTCTCCATCAAGACATTCATTTCTGTAGTTTACTGCTACCATCAAGCAGAAATATTTCTTCTCCTGATGATGGCCATTTTGGCCGAAACTAGTTGAGGAATCTAAATGAAATAATAATAATAAAAAAAACAAAAGGATATTAATCTACAACCCAGTGTGTCTGAAGATTTTAATTTTTTAATATTTTTTTTTTATTGTTCAATATATATATATATATATATATAATATATCGAGGTCGTTGCATCGATTTTTGCATATATATATATATATATATATATATATATATATATATATATATATATATATATATATATATATATATATATATATATCCACTGTTTTATGTAGGACTATAGTAAAATTTGCTTTCGTTTTTGGTAAAGAGTTTCCGCTATTTTTAGTCGATAAGAAGCAAAATGCTGACAATATTTTTCTTAGAAGTCCATGGGTGCGCTTTACAGAGCACTTGTTACATCAACGCCTGGATTTAATATTGCAAGATCATAGAAAAGTTAAAGAAAAGCGACACTTAAATACTTAACCTACTTCATGCATTTATTAAGAAGTACAATAAATATTAATATTCATTAAGAAGCGATTCATTTTTTTTTATATGTAAACTTTATAGCTGAGTGCCCTACTAAGCTTAATAAATACCGGACATTATTTTGAAGCAATGGAATTTCGTACCGGAGGCTCTAAGTTCGATCTTTAATGGCAGCCGCATATTTTTTTTTTCTCTTCAATTGACTGAGCTGAAAACATTTGTCACCTCGCCGGAGAGCGATAACCAACAAGCTCATCTGGGAAACAGTTACAGTTCCATTTTCAATGGCAACCCTACATTTCACGTTTCTGCTGGACTTTACTAAAATCATTGTATATCAATACCCCATCATATAGGATTATTTTTTAAACTTTTTTCTTTCTTTTTAATTTAAAGAAATATTGTTCAGCTTGTCACTGAATTAAAATATACATGCGTACAAGCAAAATTAAATACACAATCTGAATAAAATTGAAATATATACAACTGTCTTCAGTGCTAATTGCCTTTGCAATCGGGCAACAATCCTGGATTAACAGGAAAATATTATAAGCCGAAATATGCGGCCATTTTAAATAATTTTTATGACTCCTGTATTTAAACCGAATATATTTTCTAATAAACCTTGTATTTTGAAAGGACAATTTAGATTTGAAATTTGATCATCTTATCGTCAGCGAAGCGACGGGGACGAAATTAGCTGTTATAATAACTTGCCATGTACTGAAAGACCATTAAGCAACAACAAGTCCATTGAAATGTCATACTGATACGATATAAAAGCAAAACATTTATCTGAAGTAAAACGATGCCAAAATAGAAAAACGTTCATGGTTAATTCGAAAATTATAAAGCGAATAAAAAAAACTCATATAGAAGATAGAACAAGACTGGCATATTATTGTTAATAATATTAAATTATTTTGTACGTTCAGGTTTAAATAAGATTAAGAAAATTGTGTTGCGTCAATCTTCAATATGCTCAGAAAAATCAACATCGAGTGCCAAGTGAACACTGACGCAGACAAGAAATATGAAGGAAACAGCGAGAAATACGAAAAGAACTGTACAAACAGCGGGAAATACAAAACAAACTGACCCAAACAGCGGGAAATACAAAACAAACTGACCCAAACAGCGGGAAATACAAAACAAACTGACCCAAACAGAGGGAAATACAAAACAAACTGACCCAAACAGCGGGAAATACGAAACACACCCGAGCAGCGGGAAATACGAAGCAAACTCTATCAAACAGCAGAAAATATGAAGCAAACCAAATGGCAAGAAATAGGAAATAAACTCAGAGAGAGAGAAAGAGAGAGAGAGAGAGAGGGTGAGGGGGATAAAGAGCGAGAGATACTTTTATTGAGAGCTGATTCTAATCAGTAGACAAAGATTTAAATAGAAAATACATACTTTGAATGAATTAGGCCAACGAATAGCCATACTCTTAGAGTTCAAACAGGTCCCCTGAGTTATATTGACTCATAAAATTAAGATATTGTGCAGCGAAGTAGTTATCGGCCGGCACAAAATGTAGGATCGGCATCCTGAGTTCATTCGGTCGAGGTCGTTGCGTCCACTTTTGCACATACACACACACACATATATATATATATATATATATATTAGGTTGGTGCAAAAATAATGTCGGTTTTTGACGTTAAAAAATTCGTCAAAACCGACATTATTTTTGCACCAACCTAATATATAGCCTATTTTGTGGCTAAAATTGTTGGATATTTTCTGTTGTTGTTAGCATCCAGCGTTCGGACCAAGTTAAATGTATTTTCTGATGTTGATTTCTAAAGAAGAAGGCATGTTGTCCTCTCATAGATGTTCGGTCTAATGTATCATTCCCGTTCTTACCTACTATTTTACCCGCTTCTCGATTGAGCTAACCTTTAAAAACACCAATAACGGAGCTCATATGTTGTGTAAAAATTCAGTTTGTGGTTGTTTATATATTCGATCAAGAAGTAAAGATTAAAGTAAACGGACAAAATTAGATTTAGTACTTTATATCAGGAAGAGATAGTTGAAATTTCTAGAGCACAATAAGGAAGGAGGCTTGGAAAATCTAATACTCACAGGACAGACAAGAGGGACACAGGAAAACCACACATAACATACTTGACGAGTTTGAGAAAATGGATGTCGGAACAGGGTTTAGAAAAAAAAAGACAATTTATTTAGAGCTGCAAGGGACAGGAAATTGTGGAGAGCCATGATTGCTTACGCCTTGAGGAGACACATAAAGAAGAAGAATTCACAGATTAAGAGAGACGTTATGCTTCTTACGGCACCTCATCGTCGGATAATAATAAGATATTAATCGTGAGTTCGAATCTCGCTAGGTTACCTAAATTTTTAACCTAGTGATAAAACTAAGCTACTCCTTTGTATCAAATATAAACCCCGGCACTGTCAAATACTTTTTAATCCACTTAATGGTGCTTATTTGATGTAGCACTTTGTTATTATTATTATTATTATTATTATTATTATTTATATTTCCTCGGCAGTATTGTACGAACCGCCACGTTTATTAAACTAATATAAAAATCCCCGGCGGAACGTATGTTTGAACTGGCACAAAGTTGAAAAATTCCCACCGGCATTACTACTCCAAACATCACGAATATTTTTAGTACAACAAAAATATCTCCTTCTCAAAGAAAGCTCTTTAAACTACAGGTCGTCTTAGTTTAGCCGGATTTGACAGAAAGATCAAACGAGAGATAAAACGATTTAGTACAGGGTTATTTAAACCTTCTCCCGCTTGGATGCTATTTGACATAAAGCCGTTTTTTTTTAATGTGGGGTCCCAGTGGGGTAAACGAAAAACAATTGTTCAATTTCCTAAACACACTGGAAATAGATGTATATATTTATTTCTTAATCCCCGTTTATAAATGACCCTTTAATAGCACTGGATATTTTTCTTTTCTTTTTAACTGCAACACTGATTTATATTTAAATTTAACTTATCGTTCTATTTCTCTTTGCTTCCATATATGAAAATTACCAGCATTACACTAAACTCTCAACAGTAAAAGAAGCAACAGACAAGCGAACAGCACAAGCGCAATTGATGATGCAGTGACCTTTCGCAGTTCTCTCTCGTATTGAGTTGCCGGCTTACTATTACAAATCAATATAAGATGAAATAGAAGTACAAGTAATAAGATAAAATCAGAGACGACATCGTTCCTATGAAGAAGTAGTAGTAGTAGTTGCGCTACTTACAGAAGCAGGAACAGGAGAGAAATGAAAATTTTTATAGCTGGCTTTTCCCTCTTATTATTATACCTATCGTAAAAGCCTAATGCTACTGTTTATACTGGCACTGATGTGTGTGGGTGTTTTCTTTCTCCCCACCTTCTTTCTTTGTTGTTTTTACTTGTCTTCATATTGCGAAAGCGACTTTTTTCGAAAGTTTTCATCGTTAATTCTAAGCTTAACCGTTTCGCCAAAAAACAAACATAAACACACGTGCTGATGGAATTTTAAAAATCTAAAAACTAAAGACAGTAAAATAAAATAAAAAATCGAATAATTTACTGCTTGTCTTCGGTGCTGTTTACGGTAAAATATTAAAATTTACTATTTTCCCCTTTTCTGAAGTAAGTTTTAGATTCTAACTGTAAATACTGTTATATTTTTTATTCTATTCAACTTTCTTCGAAACGGCGGTTCATATCAATATGAGAAATATTGAACTTGAATTTTCGATGAAAAATATTTTCGAAATAATAAATAAAATATTGAACTGCCGTAAAAACTCGTGACACTTGAGTAAAAAAAAAGCCATATACTTTAGGTCAGAATTCAAACTGGTGGGAGTTGTTTAACAAATATTTAAGTTCAAAATCTAACTCCTTTAAGAAATGATGCATTTACAACATTAACTTTATTTTCCATGTGTATTGTGACAAACTCCGGCCAGTACGATATTCATCAATAGAAACATGACTACCCGAGTCATATTATTATTAATTATTATATAATATTATTATATTATATTATTCCAGGTATTCAAGAATACACCCGTTATATTAGTAAGTCGATTTGTACAGCAAGTAGATATGTATATAATAGGGATTTTACAAGGATACGAATAAAACTGACTGCTACATTTGAGCTGCGGACACTGGAAATAAAGTTCTAAATTTTACATAGAATCGAATACCGACTAAAAGATAGATCTAGACGAGGAGGAAGAAGAAGATTGATTTGTTTTTACGGCTTATCGACCTTTTGCAGGTTTTTTTTGTAAAACCAGAAAATATTTTTAGATTGTAAGAGTTTCTTGGTGATAATAATGATTTATTGATGACTTACTATTTAACCCATAGCTGAGGAAATGACGTAGATTCATTTCCCAAGGAAAATGAATATAACGAAACCGACTTTCTGAGTTCCAATTCCGCATCGTTATCCCTTATTCCACCTGCACATCTAAGTTTACTGCACCATGAATTACCAAACGGTCACTCATCAAGGTACTGGCCAGGCTAGAAGTTGCTCAACTTCAGTGAACACATGAGAACCGGTATTTCAACGTTATGTGGCCGTAAGCACGAAGAAGAAAGGACGGACTGACAAGGACGAACTAATAGATATAAAATATAGATAAAGCGAGAGAATGACCGAAATTAATATGAAGATATATAGATATAAACAGCCTGACATAGATAGATAGATAGATAGATAGATAGATAGATAGATAGATAGAGAGATAGATAGGATAAAGAAAGAATAGGAGATATTTATCAATTTAACATGTTTCACTTTTATTGAAGCTTCCTTAGAGAATGCGATATGGAGAAAATTAAAATAATTCAGGTATTTTTAGATTTATATTGTTTGAGAGATAAGCTTTAATACAAGTAAACATGATAGATTGATAAATTTTGCTATTCATTATTTATCTTATCATTCTGTCAGATTCCGGTTCATATTTGATCTATATTTGATCCCAACTCATAGACAGACAGACAGACAGACAGACAGACAGATAGATGTGAACAAAATTAGAAAGTGATAGGTCGATATTTTTTATCGCTATAAACGTTATATTTAGTAGGGACACGTGTTTGAGTAGAAGTCAATGTTTTATAAGCAGTTAAATTAGTCGAAAGTTTTAATAAAGTAAATGTCCTTTCGCTCTTTAAGCCGGTAGAAATAAATTTCACTGTGTAAAATTATGGATGGCCGCGCAAACACGTGTCCCCACTAAATGTATTTTTCATAGTAATGAGAAATAATGTCGGATTCAAGAGATCTATTAATTATATAGATAGATAGATACGAAAAGACTGATTTAAATAGATAAATATGAAAATACTGGTTTAAATAGATAGATAGATAGATAGATAGATAGATAGATATGAAAAGACTGATTTAGATATGAAAATACTGATTTAGATAGATAAATATGAAAATACTGGTTTAAATAGATAGATAGATAGATAGATAGATATGAAAAGACTGATTTAGATATGAAAATACTGATTTAGATAGTGAGATAGATGTGAAAAGACTGATTTAGATAGATATGAAAAGACTGATTTAGATATGAAAATACTGATTTAGATAGATAGAGAGATAGATGTGAAAAGACTGATTTAGATATGAAAATACTGATTTAGATAGATAGAGAGATAGATGTGAAAAGACTGATTTAGATAGATATGAAAAGACTGATTTAGATAGTTACGAAAATACCTATTTCGGTAGATATGAAAATAGATAAATATGAAATGACTGATGTAGATCGAAATAGATATGAAAAGACTTATTTAAATAGATAGATATCAAAAGAACTGATTTAGGTAGATAGATATAAACTGACAGACAGCCATATAGATAGATAGATAGATAAGAAAATATTGCCTTTTAGATAGATACGATGGAAATATATGATGCATATTCTAATGTAATCTTCTTTGTTCTGTTTTCTTGCAGTAAAATCCAACGACAGCAGAGTAGATCGTCTAAAAACTTTCTGATAAAAACAACAAAACGATGTAGAAATTACTTATACAACGAAATAATAAATAATACTTAATCTCGTAATTTCAAAATGATAAAAACACTGGAACAGTTCTTGATAAATAAATAAAGAATGATAAAAAACAACACTGAAAGTAATAAAGATATCTATAAACGGATTGAAACAAAGATAGATAGACCGAGAAATTTGTGCAAATAATCGCTGTCATCAGGAATGTTCGAATCATTGTAATTCTATAAACGCCAACAAAGAAACCACTTTGTCTTTCCTGAATGGAAGAAACACGTGGACTTCTAGAATTTGTACACACGCACAAACTCATCGTCACGGGTGCTCAACACAGACACACACGCACAATGATTAAAATCAGTGGACCTGTCTCTGACCGGATCCATTTGTTTAGAACGATTTACGGCAATGAAATTATATACACAGCTTCTTATGAATAAGATAATTGAATATGATGCTACACTTTATTGGAAGATTAGATATTTACGAAGCTTAGGATAATCGGGATTAACAACGCAATCGTTGGATACCAAGTCAGAGGCAAACTCTCTAATAATGCCTGGTATGATTAACCATCGTCGATAGGCTCTCCAAAGCCGAAATTTATCTAACATAATGCCTCAATAATGGGACACTCCGTGAAACTCTGAAACTCAATAAACTCTATACTGCTAACGTTTCCGCCTAAACTCTAATTTTGTTTACTATTTATTTTTTTCCTCGGTGGGAATAGGTTTGCCTATCGTCCGGCTCACACTACTCTCCGGTCATTTGGACACACTCCCTCTCTATTTAGTAAATTACACACACACACACACACATATATATATATATATATATATATATATATATATATATATATATATATATATATATATATATATATATATTATAACATAAGCATATTATAACATCACTAAAAAATTGCCATTTTGCTTCAAAACTCCTGATATCTTGTCAAGTGGTGGTCTTTATTCGCTCTGCATTGTATTGAGTACTTTTTAAAAAAAAAAATGGTTTTGGTTAACGGAATTTTATTCCATCTATATCCACCCTGTATTCGTATATATATATATATATGTGTGTGTGTGTCTGTTGGGGGGGGGTATTTCGGCTCGACAGCATAAATTCTCTCAAATAGTTTCTGTCAAATAATATGGACAATTTCTGTCTATCAATTATTTATCTTTCAAATTCCCAAATAAGTTGGGTTATCGGTAAATTAATTCATATTTAATTTTATTTTATATTATTTTTACGAGTACTTTCGAATATGGCTCCATTTGCTTTCAAGGACTGTTCAGTGTATATTTACGCGATTGCTTTTTAATTCCGTTGTTCTCCCCTTTGATAAAACCAGTTTCAAGTCAATCAAGCTGGCACCATATAAAAAGTCAATCTGAAATATTGTTTTTGTGTGTTTTATTCCTAGTAAATTTATAGACAGAACTTATTCATAATATGTATATATATATATATATATATATATATATATATATATATATATATATATATATATGTGTGTGTGTGTGTGTGTGTGTGCGTGAGTGCGGTACTTGTTAAAGCTCTCAATATCAGTGATAGAGCTGAGATACTTAGTTATATGGGTGTGAGTTTGTAACCCTAGGTTTCACGCTTGTCTGAGATCGCAGTAAAAGCTATGGTCGCAAACTCACATCCATACAACAATATATATATATAAAGGAGTATTAGATTTGAATTGTAAGTATTAAACTCTGTCTTTTAAGTCCCTTTGGGAAACAAAGTTTTTTTCCGTTTTTAGAGGTACGTATTCATTATGGGTATCATGCTAAAACTAAACACACAAATCATTTGACAGGGCTGCTCATCCTTTAGGAACGAATTGCTTCCTTTGAAAATCTGAGCGTTAACTTCTAATTGAATTCGAACAGGACCCCAGTTGAGAACCACTGATGTAAACAAATTGTCTGCTTTTCATATCGTTGCCTACTGACGTTACTACTACTCCGCCACTCATTGTTTTATTTTAAATATTTTTAGCAGTAAATTTAAAAACAAAGGAATCTTTGTTAATTAAGTACAGGATCTCGCAAATTTTATAAACAGTTTTTAGCGAATGTGCCTTGAGAATCAGGATGAAAGGAAATGTGAGTTATCTGGAACAAACATGAAAGTTGCGGACAGTATAGCGCTGTAATAATGTTTACTAATAACAACTATTTTATTACTGAAGGATTTGCTAATAGTCTTAGTACGTTATAAATATTTGAAAAAGAAGTAAGAGAAAAAGAGGTATCAGTATTATAGCAAGTATTACTGACAGAAAAAAAAAAATGCTTTATATCGATAAAGAATAACGTATTTTAGCGTGACAGTCAGTGCTGGATTTACCTATAGGCTTAACAAGCTGAAATCTAGGACCTCAAAATCTAGGGTGTCTCCAGGCAAAGTGTATATTTTTGACACTGTCATAGGCATTTTTTACACATGCTGTCATAATACATTGTAGACTGTTAAAAACCCTTCTGTAATTTTCCTTATCAGTGTAACCCGGATATAAGAGACTTCTTCTCCGGTCCCGACAAGTCTCTTATATCCGGGTTACACTGTATTTCATTTCAGAATAATTCTGTCTTAAGCCGATAACTCGATGCTAGTATTGATTTCTATATAGATTTTTTCAATTTTAACATTCACATACTGTATTTAGCAATAACATGCCTTTTAGAAGAGGAATTGTGAATTGTGGAATTTTACACACACGTCATCATCCTCGTCTTTACTCAAAATGTTTAATTTAACAGTCTTCCATTTTCCACTCCTCGTGAACCTGGAGGAATTGGAAGAGCCTCACAAGTGGAATAGTTCAGAGCGTCTATTCATCTAAATCGGGCCGTGATGACAGGAGCGAAAAACCTAACCTTACTAGTAAAGACGTTATAGATTTAATATTTGGTTTTAAAGAACGCCGTTATTAGTAAAGTCAGACGACATCTATCTATCTAAAGTGAGAATACAACTAGGACACTAAGGATTACTATTAGTGAATAAAGCGAAGAGATTTTACTGCTGAAGAGGACAATAAAGGAACAGGCAAAAGATGGCGATTGAGGTTGCATTTAATTTTTTTTTAAGATTGTAGGTCCTAAGGAAGCAAGAAAGCGGAAGAGAGTTCCACAGGTGAGAAAAGAAAACTATTAGAATAGAATATACGGTTGAATCTAGGTAGTTCAAAATCTACCTATTTAGCTATTCATCTATCATGAGGGGTATACAGGCCTGCATGTATTATCTTTGTCCAGAAAAAGTAAAGTTTTGGAAGTGTGTAATGCGCCAATTTTCCCAATATATATATATATATATTAGGTTGATGCAAAAATAATGTCGTTTTCTCACATATGTTACTATGTGAGAAAACGACATTATTTTTGCACCAACCTAATATATAAAGGGAATATTTTTATTCAGTGCTCAGAGAGATTTTTATCACTTTAAACGTTATTTTAATGGTTACTCATAATTGAGTAGACGCTCTGTTTATTTATTAAACAGTATATTTATTTATAAATATTTAATGTATATTGTTTAATAAATAACGAAGCGTCTACTCAAATACGAGTAGCCACTAAAAATAACGTTTAACGTGAGAAAAAATACACATATATATATATATATGCATATGCATGTATAGAGTGAGAGAGAGAATCAACATTGCATGGTGAACTGGTCAATAGATCACAGTGAATCCTATCATACTACAAAATGGCTTCGGGAGTGAAACTGACAGTCAACATGCTGTGTTGAAAACTATGTTCACACAATCTATAGCTATTTAACTCTCTATCTCCAATTTTGAGTCCTCTTCCACTATATATATATATATATATATATATATATATATATAGAGAGAGAGAGAGAGAGAGAGAGAGAGAGAGAGAGAGTGAGACGTTAGTTTTTTAGTGTCCTTTTCCGATCAGATCACAAGTAAAAGCTCAAATCAGCGCAACAGCTTCTTCAACAGTAAAACATTCATGCCCTTATAAAATTCGCGGTAAGGAGATAATTTATAGTGATTTTCTAAACGAATCTCAGGCGTGGCACAAAGCCGAAATTAAGAAGCTTCGATCAAGGATCGAATTCACTAATCCGTCGTAATTGATCCACCGAGACAAGATTGCTGACCATAACACTACGTCGAAGTGCTCAAGTAGACGACTTATAATTTTAAAACATATTTCTTGGTTGATTTCATAAATAAATGAATGTCTTGTCGAATGCTCTTCCTTGTATATCATTCTAATTTTGTCAGATAACAAGCAGACATTCTTTTTGCTTTTATGGGAGTTTTTACATTATGGAATAAATGTTAATATTCAATTTTTGTTTTAAAACTTTGGTCATTGAAATTTTAAGGAATAAACAAATTTACTGAACACAAGAAAGAACATAGGATACGCGAGAAGAAAATTTTGTAACAGTCTGGTTGGTAGACAATGGAGATTGGCGCGTTCAAATTCTCTTTCGTTTCCTATACTGATCTGTGAACATAAAGATATTTATTTTATTAGAAATCGAAATGGGTTCTATTGCGTGCATTTGTTTTCTATCTTGAGAAATCTTTTTATTGCGCGGCATCTATTCTCTTAAACAAACACCCGCACACACATGTGCACTGTGCGATGGGTAAATTGTCGATATTTTATATTTAGAATTTCGCGATTACACGTTGATGGTTTTCGATTTTGTCGGCTGCAGAGTGTAGTAGGGTCAATTGGGCAACGTCTGTGAGAAAAAGAGCATAATTCACTCCGTCAGAAATTTTGTAGCAGGATGCTTGGCATTCGCGTCGCAAGATCTAATACGAGCATTTCTGAGTGTTTGGGTGTCAATCTGACGACAGTGCAGAGGATTCGGGAAGAATTGGATGATATATCCAGTAAACATCAAGGTTTTTTGGGATAGCGACGTTATGACTTTATTTTACTTCTTACAGGTCATCAGACTAAACGCAGAGGCCTATATCAAATTCTTTGAAGAAGTAGTGCTGTCCTGGATCAAGAGGGTGGCTGCTGGAAGACCCTATGCCCGTCAACACGATGACACACCAGCAGGAGAACACAGTTATGGGTGTCAGACAATTTCTACGACTCCATTCATCTGGTCACCTAACTCCCCAGACCGCAAACCCAATCGATTATTATGTGTAGGGCGCAGTTGAGCGAGAGATCAACAAAACTCCTTATAACACCAAAGATCAACTGAAGGCAAGGATTATGGCTGCATTCAACTTAAACAAGGTGACCACCCAGAAGAGATGCAGGAGATTCCAAAGTCGTCTGGAGGCCGTGGTTGAAGCCGATGGCGATTTTATTGAATAAATTTACTCTTTAGTATTTCCAGATATTTTTGTGTAATTCTGGTAAATATATCTGTTAAAATGAAATGTCAGTGTTATTTTCAATTTTTGCGTAATTCAGACGACAATTTATCCATCGCACCCTGTATATATAAGTGTGAATTGGTACAAATATGGATCGGAATCTGAGAGAATGATAGCATGAAGTAAACAAATAGGAAACATTTATAAATCTAACATGTTTCGCTTTTAGTAAAGATTCATCAGAGAATGAGATATGGAAATATAAAGGCCGTTCCAATAACTTGGACCGATTTTAAGTTCCAATTAAATTTAAAATCGGTCCATGTTATTGGAACGCCATTTATATGTATGTTTGCTTATGCGTGTTCATTAGATTTCTTAGCGAAATAATTTTATTTATATGCAGTCGTAAAAAGGACGATCTGTATATAAATAAACTTAATTCAGTTAGAAATGCAGCGAATATTGGATATATATAGAGATCCATGCAACACAGATTCATATAAGTTAAATGAATTATTTTAATACTTCTAATATGTATTATTCATTTATCTCTTGATATTATGTAAAGCCTGTTTGACATGAATGTGTTGTTGTCTTCTTCCGGTATTGTTCCGGCTGATCGTAGTTTTTGTGAAATATAAATCTTGTGAAAAATGGTTTCATGTGAATGAAGCATTAAGGTCTTAAAGAAAAGAATCCTTCATCAGAACCTATAGACTGGTGCTAGTTTACGAAGAGCTTTAACAAATAACAAAAAGCGCATCCCCTTGAAGACTTCGAACAATAACATCAAAAATACCACTTGAATCTAGAAGGGAAAATAATGATATAATCAAGATGTTTACTTTCCACACTAACTTAAAGAAAAAGTTTAGAAGGAAACTCCCATCGGTTTTAGAAAGAGCAATAAAGGCGGAATTATCAAGTTCTGTTCCCTGAAAAAAAAGCTGTTTTAACAAAATGATTTTATAAATTCCAACTGAGAGTAACTCAAACTTTTCTGTCAATGTATATCGAATGTTCTCGGCATGGAAACCGCTACCTCAACAATTACTAGGTTTTTGATTGACTGATTTTTTTTTACGGTTTATAAGCCCTTCGCAGGTTATTTAAAGCCAGAAAATATTTTAAGATTGTAATTTAATTTTTTTTATAATAATGGTTCATTGATACAAGTTTCCCTAATTAACCCATAATTGGGAAGAACAGGTGAATCAAGGGTATTTACCGAACCTAACGAGAATTGGAACACAGTTCTCCGATTTCTCATTCGGAGCCATTATCCATTACGCCAGCCGCACACCCAAGTTTACAGCACCTAGTATTCCCAAGTAGTCACAGAAATAGATACTGATGTATGGCCAAGCTCGATGTTGCTTAACTTCAGTGATCATACGGGAATCGGTGTTTCAACGTGATGTGGCTATAAGCCTTTTTTCTATTGTTGTTGCTTATTTTATATATATATATATATATATATATATATATATATATATATATATATATATATATATATAAATGAAATCAGCCGATTCTCTAATTTTCGATACTTATAAGCTATACGTATAAAATTTTAATCTTTTTATATGTGTATTGAGCGCTTTTCAAAACTACTGTTATATATATAAAGTCATTTAACAGATATATTGTAATGTAGTTGTATCTGAAATGTTTACACACATACACACATATATATATATATAGTTTCTGTTCTGGGATCGATGTTTTCAAGCAGAATTAGCAGTATCATTAAAGTTGTAAATCTGATGGCATCAGAGATTGGCCGACTTTGTTCTGGTTTTTCTATTCGTTTCGTTGCACCACGTGCATGGATATCCCAGTGTGATTAGATTTTGTTACAAAACGTCTACTCTTTGCGGCAGCAGACGCAGTACAAAGATGGAGAAGTGAGAAATAAATATAGAAAAATAAAAACGAAACCTTCATCGTTAGAAAGAGGATGGGTTTTCTCTTCCCGAGAAAATAAAAAAAAAAAGATCACAAGCCAAGACATCAAACACACAGGAAAGAAGTTCGTGTATGTATGCGAGTTGGCTTTTAATTCAGCCAGCATGATTAATAAACGTTTATATTTGTACATCTATCAAGGGTTTTAGATTTAAAAAGATGTAGGTCGTTCTATGTAAAGGATATTGGCAAGGAAAGTGATATCAGCGACCAGAGTTCAAGTTCCGGGATAGTCTACTTCATTGACTTTCAACATGATGCCCTTGAGAAAAGCATGAAGCTAATTCTTTTCTCACTAGCTATGAGTCAAAGAACAGGATAAATTGGATTCTTTACCAGCCATTTAGGAGGACAACTCTGAATTATAAATCGTGGAGAATCCAACCGGAAACCACTCCACTATCATTCCCAAGAATGTATAATAATTCATAGATAAGAAAAGGAATCTGCGAAAAGCACCTATTATTTTTAGCTATATTCACTCCCTTTTTTACGGGCACAAAAGTCCAAGTTTGCCCCATTTTATCATTTATAGTTTTATTCGGTTGAAAATCTTGCTTGAGATGAGGTTGCTGCACCTCCAAAACTTCAAACCGAAAAAATATTCACGAGTAACTACCTTAAATGATATAGGCATGAAATTTAAAACAATTAATACTGAAAAACTATACACGGCCTTTAATAGGTGAATGTCACAAATTTAGATTATGCTTACTTAAATATGTCGTACATCTTTCGGACGTAGGCGATCATAACTCTCCAAAATTAAATTTATTTTTTCTTTGTATTATCAGGCATTGTTGGTAAATAGAATGGAGTGGTTTCTTCTCTCCACTGTTTGGAATTCAGGGTTTTCTTTCTCTATGACTGTGCGCAACTCCAGTATAAAGAGCCCTCACTATACGCTGTTATTTAAGCGAAGAGACATTAGAGGGTATTGGTGCGAGAGTAAGTGCAATAGAATTGTTCGGAATTTGAACTCGGCAGGCCGATTCCACTTTCCGCGTTGACATCCATTAAACCACATGCACATCCGACAAATGATAAATATATTAAGTAATTCCTATTTAGTAATAAATATACAGTATATTAGCAGTGCGATATTTATTAGTTCTTGATATTATACTAAATACTCGAGTCAAGTTGGATGAAAACTCGTTCAGAAATATCTAAACTGTCAGCTTTCTCGGATCAATGGTTAAAAAGGGTTTCGAACGAATGACACCTGTAGGTCTTCGTGAGGACTAAACTACTTTGGACTGGTGCTACACAATCACAAAGCACCCGTACAAAATAACAGAAATTTCATTATTCGAGGACATTCAACAGCAGCAGCAATTGAAATGGATCTCACATGTAACTCGCTCGAAGAGAAAATAATAACACAATCAAAAAAACTTCAAACAAAAGATTAGGAAGGAAAGCCCGATCAATACTGGAAAGGAGCTACTGGACTTGAAAACACTTTTCCGGCAAATTGTTTTAAGAGAAAAGTTTTTATAAATTTCAGGCGATAGTAGCTTTGGCTGCTCGGTCAATTTAATGCTGAATGTTTCTTTATAAGGAACCGACCAATATTACCATTACTATTGACATAGGTTTTATTTAGTACAATAGTAGCCATAGATTTAGGATTAAAACAAACTCTTTTGATATCTTCATTATTGATTTCGACGTGAAGCGAAGACTACTGTTGGCACCAATGGAGTTGCATATGTTAAGTGTTGGTATATTCGACAGCAAAGAGATATTTTATGATCATAGCAAACCCCATATAATCAATTATTTTGTTCTACTAACAACTAACACTACCCCCGCAAAAAAAAAAGGTGGGGATCAAAATATAGACGATCGATCACTTGTTATAGAGTTGGCAGTCAGATCTCTCTTGCCTTATTGTAGCAAACGAAAAATAACCAAATTTATTATGCTTTATTATATTTTTCGTTTTATATATCCCAGAAATTGTGATCGATATTTACTCAAATCCTGTTATGAATTTTTGATATGGTAAAAAAAATTAGCACATAACTTAAGCACAAGAGTTTACGATAACTACTAGAAAATAATGATTTACTAAGCGTAGATTTGATATGGTACAAGGTCGTAAGCATAGATCCCCTAATAAAGATCGAACTCACTACTCAGTCATAACTGATCTAGCTGACCATCACATCCCATTCAAGAGCCCAAAGGGTCAATATATAACGATTTACTAAGTGAGCTTGTGTAAATGGATGACAGAACAGGGAGAAATAATAAAAAGACAAAATTTATTAAAAGCTATAAAAAAAAAGGAAGTTGTGGCGAGCCATAATGTCCGTGACGGGTATACGGCACTTAAGAATTCTGGTACAAAACCGTAAGTATGAAAGATTAAAGAAACTCACAGCTCACTGGTAACTGATGCAACTGCATAAGACTTCTAATCACATTACACCACATCAAAAATATATTTGGATCTTTTAGTTGGTATCGATCTTATTAGTAAGAGTTTGCATGACTATTTTATTCGATTACAATTCAACGATTGGTACAGATGTTTCTCACCCTGATTAATTGTCTGAAACTATTGTCCAGTGCTATAGGAGTAGACAACTCTACGACTGGCTTTTCATTTTCCCAAGATTGGTTACAACTGTGTGTGCGTATATCACGTCATACATCGAACAGTGTAGTGGATTGCGAGAGCAATAAAGATCTTTACATATTGTCCAGCACGGTCTTAATGATTTTGTTATTAGACGAAGTGATTTACAGGGTGGCCCGAAAGTCTTTTCATCCCTACATAATATAATTTTCTACTTGACATTGCTAACACGAACTCCTACAGTTTGGAAGAGCCGTAGAGAGTGAGGAGACTTTTGGAACACTCTGTACATGTGAAGATTTAAACGACCTGTAGAAAAAAAAAAGTCTTGTCGATGTTAGATTCTAGTTAAATGAACTACTTTAAATCTGATTTATTTATGCCTATCGTATAGTGTGACAGACTTTTTCATCCACCCGGTGCAAAGTTTAATTTTATTTTAAAATGCATTAACAAAAAATAAAAATTGAACAATCCTAAACTATTGATGGAGTTTAATTTCTTTTTCTTCTAACAGTTAAAAAAGAAAATTTTCATTTATTCACTATCATGAAAGTAGATATTTCCTATTTCTAAATGTAATAGACCTGAATAATCTTTTAGAATGGAAAAAGTAATAATTTTATTTTAAAATATTTAAATATTATTCTGTGGGTACATGTATTTATTGCAGTAAATAAGACATATTAAAAAGAAGATCAAGAAAGAACACACACACAACAACTCCCTCGTCGTCTGAGGGTCAAGCAGCTCATATCATTTGATTATAGAAGTGAAGGCATGAACCAATCACACTTTTGGAAAGAATAGAATATTGAGAACTAGCGCACAGTATGCTATAAAGCCCACAAATGACCCCCCGCAGGTTTTTGAATTTCGTGTGCTTCTCCTAGATCGTTCGCCAGCCCACTCTGTCCTGCTATTTACCCATAGCTGGAGAGAAGTGAGGGATTCTTACCTTTCCCAAGAGTATTACCACATAAGTGAATGCAATAAACTCGAGTGGAATTCGAACCCGCTACCTATTACTCAGCCGTGCCTCGATCGAGATGTTTCATTTCTTGCCTACCCTGATGATAACTTAAGAAAGTCAAACCCTTAGACCATATTTCTTGCACTCTTTTTCTGTATATATATATATACATGCATTATATATATACATACATTATATATACATACATTATATATATATACATGCATTATATATATATATATATATATATATATATATATATATATATATACATACATGCATATACATTATTTATATACATGCATTATATGTATATACATGCATTATATATATATACATATATACATTATATATATATATATATATATATATACATTATATATATACATGCATTATATATATATATATATACACCCAAAGCGATACATGAGTTTTAAAACGGGTTTTAAAAAATGAAAAATCTTACTTTAAAGATTTTATTTTAGCTTATATTTCATTCAAGCTAGTAGATTAAATTTAATATTTTGAATAAGCAAAATATTTTACTGTACTTAATTTAAATTCGTTGTAATTACTTTATGCAAGGTAAGTGATAAAATTTATTAGGAGGATTTGGGATAATCATAACTAAGTATTTCACCGAGTCCAGAAGAAACCGCGAGAGAATGCAGAAAGCACTAGACGGCCGATGCGTTCTATATTTCACCGGCAGTGCGCATCCAATACTAAGAATCGAACCCGGACACCGCTATGATACAATGCAAACGTCATAACAACTTTACCAACGGGCGCGGGTGAGTAAGATCTAACGAATTAGACTTGATGTAGTGACTCTCATCCTAATTCCCCTTGCCCATAGGACTCTGTGTATGTGTGTGCGTGTGCACGCGCGCAAAGAAAAATACTGTCAGTGTATCGTCCCTCACTCTTCAAAATTCTATCGAGATTTAAAATGTGGCCATGAGAAATAAAAAAAGGGGAGAGGGGCAAGAACGAAAATACAAAATGTTATACAACTATTCGCATATGAAAGGAAAATGATATTCAAACCTGAAAGCCGTTCATGAATAAGTCAGGTGGGAAGAAGCAAAACGACAGGCTGTTAGAATTAATTCGACAATAGAAACTACCTCAGCTAGAAGTTGAACTCTGTTCTACCAATTCACGCGATGTGAGCTGTTAAATCTACGCATCATCTAATTCAAATATCTGTATTAAGATCGGAAATATAGTATTTTATACTTAACGGAAAAATTAAGAAGTCGTTGCTCATTTTTCTATCGTGTCGTTTTGATATCCTTGGGAAAAGCACGAATTCGTCTTTCTCCCCCCCCCACTACAGGTTAAATAGTAGAATAGATTGGTATCTCTAGCCTTGAGCTTCACCCAGTCTTGGAGAATGAAAACACTGGATGTTGAACCATGGAGAAGGCAACGGGAAACCCCTCCATTATTTTACCCAAGAAGCCATAGCAAGTCACAGATAATAAAAGGAATATATATATATATATATATATATATATATATATATATATATATATATATATATATATTGCTATGGTCGCCTACGCCCTGAAGGGTTTAGCATTATATATAGGAGAGCGAGAGCGAGAATCTGTGTAAATCGGATCGTGAGTTTTTATAGAAGTAGAGATGACCCGCTCAAAGCGCTACCACTATGAGACGCGCAATTCATGTGGAGGCTTGTAGATGTACACAGGTGATTTCATAATCACAAGTATTCTTGAAAAAGGAGGAGTAAATAAACTAATATCAGTTCTTAAGTGCTTATCTGTTGTATTAACACCTGTGAAGGAAATGTCATTCCAGTGACAAGTATGTTACTAATATAGTGATTCTTTCGGACAGGTATTCGTATCATTGCTGTTTTATCATAACATTTCGACCACTACGGCACCCGGCTTTCTTCACGTGTCTCGCATTCATTAACCTCTTGCACAGAAGCCCTTATTTGGTCAACTAATACGTATTTGAAAAAGAAAAAAAAAACAACAAAGGCGAGTAAAAAGTAGCCCCAAATATGATCAATGGATCGTTTTTAGATTTTTCGTGTGATCTTGAGTCTAAAAGAAAAAAAGGGTTAAAACATACCACACAGCCTCGTTACAACGAAAGTTTTAGCAAGCTGGCTGCAGATGGTTTTACTAATATCGTAACTAAATAAATAGTAAATAGAGATTTCAAGCCTCATGACCGTCCAATATATGTGGAGCTGGTTCCTGCGTTGAACAAACACACGCACAGATAGATAGATAGATAGATAGATAGATAGATAACTGGCAGCTTTTTTTGAGGGGTTCTCGCCAGCCACGTCCCTCCTTCCAAAGTACTTAATATCTGAATTTGAAGGGAAAGCCACCAACTTTTTCGTATCCCACCTCTCACTTTCTCATTCACACACACAAACATATATTCATGCACATATACACAATCATCGCTTGGTCACTTCGACGTTGTGTAAGCGTGTCTCGCTAGATCAATTATAACTGACTTGTGAGTTCGATCCTTACTGGGTGCCTCATATTTTCAGCCTTGTGCCACATCTAAGCCCCGCTTAGAAAATCGCCATATAGAAACGCTATGTGTGTGTGTGTGTCCAGATTACAGTGTAATTTCACCTCTCATCTGGATTTATTAACTGTACTTAGAAGAACACACTATTTTCCCCATTTGCTATCTGAGGTTTTTCAAAGGTTTTCTTATCCCTCTCTAAAGTCTCCTGAAATACTGTTGATTGTACAATGAAGAAGAGAAAAATTTAACTTAAAAATTCTGTTTAAGGCAAAAATCGAAATACTCTCCAACTAACCTCATGAACTGAAAAATGAAAAAAAAAATCTTTGTGTAATAACTTTTTTTTTTTTTTTTTCCGATAAGAGTCAGTCTTTCGCTCAGATTTACCCAATAAATCGTTAACTCATATCTGATCATCAACAAGTTTATTTACTTACTTCATTACGGATCCTAACCAGCATTTTCTTTTTTTAAATATTTGCTCCTCCACCATTACAGTAAAAGTGTTTATTTCACCAAATTAATAAATACCAAGAAAATAGAAATTATGTGTAGCACAAATTCGCCGCAAAACTCAATTTCTAAAAAAAAAAAAAATATTTACATTTACTATGGCAAATAGAAAAGGAATTATATAGTAGGAAGATTGTGTTGTGCCAATCTTCTACATTTAGTACTTAGGCACGACAACTGCCACCGGCGATATATCCAGTTATCTAACACACCAAGCCGATTTAACTGATATGGTTCACCTTTCTCCCACCATTATCGCTTTCTCTATTCCTCTGTATTTTTGTTTAGTTTATCCTAGGCAGTAATGCTTTGAATCCAAATTGAAAATGCTTCTATAACGCCTTTTTTTTCCAGTTTTATGGTTACCACTAAAAGAAATTACGCCTCATTTGTCTAGAAGTGCCCTTAATCACGCCAAAGCATTATTGCTTCTGACCTGTCACATCAAACCAACCAGAATCCTTGTGTTTCGTGATGATTCAACAATGCTAGAACTATTTGTTTTTTACAGACTGGCGTAGGTGACAGAAATAATCGCGTGAAACAGCGAGTGCTTGAGATAAGCAACCACAGACACGAAATCTTAGACTAAATAATGTTTAAGCCCTTAGGTTAAGAAGAGTAAGACTTAAAGCAGGAAATTCACGCGATTTTTTTTATATTACAAAGAAGAACTGTATTATTAAAAAAAAAAAAGCAAAAACAAACGCAGCTACTTCAACCACTGAATAGTTTAACAAATTTTTGCAAAAAGAAAAATAAATACCACATCTGCTGAGGATTGAACCCACTACACGGATAATCTTGTATCCGGAAAGGGCATTATGCTGTTTAAACATCTTCGATATCAACCATTACTTGATGACTACAAAGCCTCCTTTCACAGATCTATTTGTGATTGCAATTAGTGTGCCCTTCACTAAGCTCACAAGTATGGCCTTGTTCAAGAAACATGTATGTATCCACGTGTGTCTCAGAGAGAGAAAGAGAGATAGATAGAATACATGGAAATCAAATTTACTAAAATTAGCCTAGTCAGGAACAAGTCTCCAAAATTAGGGATTTTTTGCTAAATGGATTTGTTAAACGTTCGCTTACCTGAAGTGACCAAAATATTAAACAAAAATATGCCCTAGAACTAGGGTTTGACAACTAGTCTGTCTTTTTTTTTTTAACAGTATGGTTCACTCTGTACAAGGCCCGGTGGCCACTCGTGATAAAAGTTTACGTTAAGGGGGTAGTTTATACGGATAGGAAGGGAAGATACGTTCTCGCCAGCTAAATATTCTCTTAGTGCAATTTATACCATAGCCTCTTTCCATATTAGAGCAACTAGAGACATAAGTGAATGAGTGTGTGTTGTTTATTGAAACTTTGTCAAAATTCAATTGGACCCAGCCAAAACGCGAAGAATTTGTTTTAATTGATCATGCCACTCACCTAACCCAATATACGAATGTTCATAATTTTTCTTACTAAAAAGCTGCTGCTTTGTAAAAAATTGTTTAAGTTTTTGACATTTTATCAGTAGAAAAATTATGAAAATACTGCGAAACACTTTTTATTTTAAAAGTACAGGGTGTTTCAAAAGTCGCGCGACAATTGGCAGAAAACAGCGACAAGGGAAAATTTGCATGACATCATCTTCCATAATTCGACCAATAAAATTTCTTAATAATATATTGTTACATAGAGAAACATGATTCCATTTGGTAAATAAATATAATATTTACAAAGATATCAATGGTAATGCGAGTTTTGTGACACCTTGTACACCTCATAATGCAGACAATGGAAAGGGTTGATGAGCCGTAAAAAAACGAATCAGTCAATGAAAATAATGCAGAAATTATTTATATTTTTAGTTTTGACAGCATCAAGAATGACTGAAAATGATAGATAGCAGAAGAAGAGAAAAGTAGCGGAGTAGCTGGAAGAATATTATTATATAAGGGAACGATTAATTTCCTTATTAAGCGGTTTACGGCAGTCGCTAGTTAAACTGAAAATATGAAAACGAATATTGAAGTAATCATTCTTTTTGCTAAAAAAGTCCAATTTAAATTTTATGAGCTGAATGTGACCGGTAATATTAATACCCTAAAAATAAAAAAAAAAAACAAAAAAAAAACTAAAAACTGTTTGGTTTTGCGAGTGACGACATGTTTTGGTATATGAATCCATTGTAGCAGATTTTTCAACCACGCTTATTACTGTCAATAATTTCCATGACAGGAGGGGTCAAAATAATTTTTCACTAAACCCAAGAATTGTTTATCTACAAGACCACCAACATTCGAGATCTCCACTATTCATGCTATCTTTAGGTTTAGGGTTTAAAAAAAAAGTATATTAAACAAAGACACCGAAGCAGTGCTGCTAAACATTGTCCTGATTCTTTTTAACTGGATTCGATACTGTCGTTCTAAAATTAACCGCTTAAAGATCGCAAGGAATGAACAAAAAAATCTAAAACCAATTATTTAAAAAAAACAAACAACTTTTCTATCATTTGTCGAATGAGTTAGTAGCAGTTCATTTACTTCGTAGTCTTGTTAAAACTTCCACTGCTGTTGAAGCCTTGAGCGGAAGGCACGCCAGAGAAATAACTTTTTATGTGAGTGTGTGTGTGTGTGCTGGTAGATGTTTAAAAACATTTTGTTTTTTTTAGGTGGCTAATAGCGTCAAGTTGGCAAGAGCGTAGCGTTTTAATGCAATAACGTGAAACATTCTATTTTTTTTTTACTTTTTTCCAACTGGCATATTCATCTCTTTTTTTTGTATTGAATAACGGGTGGTGTGTCGTCGAGTAAGCTTCTTGAGTGACCGAAATTGAAGATATTTGCTCGCCGTCCACACACATCAACAGTAGCCATAGTAGCGGAGAGGGTAAACTTTGGACGACCTACCTTTCATAAAAAGAAAAGAGTCGTGTGCCGCATGTATGTATGTGTATATATAAGTTTATGAATTTTATCTCACTTTTAAACTGACCGGAGTCATTTTCTACCATTGTGTGATGGCAAATAACTATAAAAGCTTTCGAGTAGGGCACTAGGCCAAATTGTTGTATGGGAGGAGGTTTCTTTTTTCTTTTTTTACAATCTCCCAAGAGGGCTGACCATCCTTTTTGATGTTTTGAAAAGGTCAACGTAAGAAAACGTATGTCAAAAGTCTATGTAAAAGGGGAAATAGCTTGTTTTTATATTGATAAGAACTACATTTTTATATTTTTAAAATGATCGAAAATATTATTGATGCACTGTACAGTGCGTTAATGTTTACCTAGCCCCTAAAATATCCCTTGAGAAAAGTGGGGAGAGGGACCAATAGAAAGTAATCAAAACAACAGAGTGGAGGATATTCGCTACTACTTCAGGAAATCCATCAACTCGTGACAATACTTCATCTCAAAACTGCAAACATTGAACCATAGTTATTATTCAACCATTTATGAAAATTTTTTTTGATTTATCGAAACATGTGGCAATTTTCTAGTTTACAGTCGCGCCAAATATAAACAATTTTCAATTGAATATAACATAATTTATACAACACTTGCATGAAAAACTTTTAAAATATTATTCCAGAAACCGAAAATAACCGATTTCTGGTCAGAACCGTAATTCAACTCTGTTAATAATTGCATTTTAGTTTCGAAATACACGTGAACCAGTAGTGTTCATAATATAAGTAAAACTACTATTAAAATGGATATTTAATTATTCTTAAAGATTTAAATGTATAAATGACATAATACAAGGTATATATGTACTATAGAAATATATTTAATTCTTTATTTTTGATTTCTGTGTATTACTGGCGGCTGTAAACTAGAAAATTACCAAAAAATACCAGTATTGAATTAATTTAAAACTATAAAAACAACTTTCAGTTGTTAATTTTTAAACAGAGTTATTTCGTGACAACTTAGTTGTTTGATTGAAAGTGTATGCACTGATCACAATTTCTATTTTTGATATAGAAATAATTGGAGATATCGTAAATAAAAATATTTATTTGAACAATTTAAGCCTTTTTTCTCTCTTTTATTTTTGTTCGTATACGCTTTTGAGTCCTTGTAAATAAAGTTTAGAATCTGTTTTTGTCTTAAATACAGGAATAATTAATTATTCATTGATCAATCAATCAGAAAATCACTTTTTGTTAATAAGCTTTGGAGAAAAAAAATAATAAAAAAATAATTAGAAAAAAATCACCTGTTTTCATTGTTTTTTGTAACATTCAATTAATACTTTTTCCATTTTTTTTTTTACTATCATACATTCAGTAATTTATGTTTGCTTTTTCGGCCATATCTCATGCACACAAACGTGTTTCTCTAAACACACGCACACATAAACACGCACACACAATTTCTTATATACACTATCACACTCGGGTCCCTACGTTTTTAGGAACCACCTTTTGCCCTTGAATTTTCATGAGGGACACAGGAGCCTGTTGGTAATTTCCGTGGTAGCTGTGTTTCCGCCGTGAAAAGCGACTGTGAAAAAAATTCTTCCAAGAGTTAATTGTCTTATAACTCCAAATCCACATGCCGCTGGTAATTCCGACAATGAGAGACATAAAAATCTTGAGCATGTAGACCTCCACGGTCGGTATGGAATGCGATAGGGCGCAGTCCTTCGCACCATTTCGACTTGTCCGACACCGACGACGCATCGCCTCTGTTTTCCAGTTATCAAAGTTGAGACGTTCGTAAAGGTAACATCCAATTAC
Source organism: Acanthosepion lycidas (assembly GCA_963932145.1). NCBI lineage: Eukaryota > Metazoa > Mollusca > Cephalopoda > Sepiida > Sepiidae > Acanthosepion > Acanthosepion lycidas. The sequence goes on along the minus strand of OZ010581.1, from coordinate 92,363,216 downwards.
ACAAGTGGCCGGCACCGTGTACAATACGGAAAAGATACCGATTTTTGCCATAAGTTTTTCCAGCTTGCGAATGTTGGTACCGTCCTGTTTCAAGTTCCGACGTATCTTAAACATGGCAAAAAACCCGGCAAATATAAAAAGAGTGCCGGTGAGGAGATAGGTTATTAAAGGCGCGAGTACAAATCCAGTTAGGGCGACCACGTCCTGGTTGCCGACAAAACAGAGGCCGGTTAATTCATCACCATCTACACGTCGCATAGTTAGAATGACGATGGTCTTCACCGCAGGGATAGCCCAAGCAGCCACATGAAAATAACTACTAAGAGCTTCTATCGCCTCCTGGACCCACTTTCGCCCGGCCGCCAGGAACCATGTCAGGGTTAGGATGACCCACCAGATGGCGCTTGCCATCCCAAAGTAATACAGTATCAAGAAAACAACAATGCACCACGTGCTTTCCAGGCCTTCTTGGATGAGAAATTCCGTACCGTCCCGTAACCGGTCACACGATATAGAGTTAGGGCCGGTGATACCCCGTATCATGTAAGCACCCGAATAGATTGCGTAGCACATGGATAAGAAGATTATCGGCCTTTCCGGGTATTTGAAACGTGAAGTGTCGATCGCGAATGTCAGGACGGTGATAGTTGTCGAAATGCAACAGAAAGCAGCCCACACAAGTAGCCAAATTTCGGCGAAGCGTTTATCCTCTTGTTTGAAGTAAACATCAATGTTACAACGGGGTGCGCACGAATAGTTGCGACCCCCGAGTTTATCGACGTAAACAAAACGATCCGGACAAGGAGAATGGATTGAGGATCCTGGTTCCCGACCGAGCCCGTAAGGGCCGAACCGTAATTTTTTGCCCGTAGACTCAGTTGTTTTCTCCTTAAATGACTGCACGATGCTCCACCATTCGGCATTGACAGTCTCCGGTTGAAGGTCTGGGTCATCTGTCACGTTGGGGGCTTCCATGCACAAGTGCTTTTTGTTCGAGTTCTCCGGCAGCTGCTGACAATCAAGCGCCACCGGCCACGAAAACATCAGGTTCTTAAGCACGGGTTCGCATTTCGATTTCACCTCAAGGCACATGGACCGACATGCCGACACAACAAGGGCGGCATTCACCATTTCAGTGCACATCGGGGCATAGAAAGAGCATAGGAAGAAACGAAGAAGTTTCGAGCATCCGAGTTCGACGAGAGGCAGAAACTCGTGCACCTGTATAGCAGCGTCCTTCTGGTTTATATGTCCTAAGAGGTTGGGCATTTTTGTCATGTTGTATCGCATATTCATACACATTGGAATGGTAATCCTTTCGCATCGTTCGTAATGCCTTTCCGACGGTGATGTAAATCCACTAACCGGGCCCTGGGCAAAAGAAGCTAGAAGCGCAATTAAAAACCACAAACAATTCATAGTAAGATAAAGTTTAATCCCACGTTGTTTCTGTTTAATTTTTTTTTTTTAAATCTTTAAAAATCAAGTTTTTTTTTTCTCTTTCGCCACAATGTTTAATTTTACTTTTGTATAGTTTCAACGTGTAAGTAATATTTTCATTCTTATTACAGTACCCACTTGCGTCTCAGCTTTAATTTTCGTCCCAACGAACGCTCCAGAATGACTGACAAAACAATTGATAAGAAGCATGAAAACACAGTTGATATATCAAAAAAGTAACATCCGTGAATCGGCCTCTGTTTATTTCTAATGACGATGAGCGATTAATTGCTAACATAAATGCTGAGAATGAGTATTTTTCTCTGTGTTGTGGTCAGCTCAACTCCGGTTGTGATGATAAAAGCTATAATCCAGTAGTAGTAGCAGTAACATTCAATGACGACAACCTCGTGTCAGGAGAAGACAGAGGCCTTCCGTGCCTCTGTCTGTTGTGTACTGCTTCTTTGCAGTACTGTGAAAAGACCACGCATTTACCACGACTTCATACAGTACGGGTTTTCACCAACTCAATGTGTTTATGTGAAGCACGGCAAATGCTCGTCCTGATGTGTACGTGTGCCGAACACATGGTGATTGGGCAAGTACATGCGTACATCTCTGCTTTTCTCTCGTCATTCCGTTCTGTGTACGTGTGTTTGGCCGTGTGGAGTTGAAGAGAGGCAGAAGCGACCGACTTACACTCGCTATCACAAACGTATCCGTCCGCTCGGCTACCTTACCCTCCTCTGTACGGTGAGTTTCAGTTTTATTTTCCAAATCTTATCATCAACTTGAAATGTTACAGATTTTGAAGTTTCCTGATAAACTGTTTTCCAGGGTTAGGGTACTTTTTGCGGGAGTAATTATTAAAAAGTTGAGCACTATTTTAACTGCTAATCTCGACCGACAAACAGGCGGAGGGATACGTCCTGGGTGAAATAGAAAAAAAGTGGGAGGAGCTATATAAAACCTCTGATGTTTTAACTGCTGCTGTAAGTGAGAAAATGAGCAGTTATAGCTTCAAAGCCAACAATAAGAACAAATGGCTTGTCAATCAAAAATGACTGATACGTTTTAGGGACACACCCATTTGTTATATACACGCCCTACCTAAGTGTATAACAACGAATATCACTCGTCGTAGCGTTAATTTTCAAACGTTGCGACAAGTTATTTTCTTATATAGTTTGTAAATAAAATAAAAAAAAAAAAACAATCTTAGCTGACATAAGACTATCTTATCATACACTCAACATCGAGAGATATGATAGATATTATTTTAGGGTATGTGTGAGTGCGTCCATTTGTGTGTGTGTGTGTGTGCGTGCGTGTGCATACGTACCTTTGTGTCTGTGTGCATGCGTGTGTGTATTTTTGTGGGTGGGTTCCGGTGTGTGTTTGTGTGTGTGTGAGAGAAAGGATGAAAAGTTAACAAAATTAGTCTTTAGATGAACAAACATCAACATAGTGATCTTGAATAGTAGATCAAACCAGAAATCTTTAGTGCTACGCACACACATTTGTATATACGTTGAATTTGAGCAAACATTTTTGTAAATTAAATAGATACAATTTTATATTTAAGCCTCTTGAGTGCATTTAATCTCGGCACAAAATTAAAGTAGGAACAAAAGATGTTAACTTTTAATTTTATCTGTTGTTAGTATCTTCCTCCTCTGAATATATAGCTGATACATCCTGATGAGTGGACGGAGTGATTGCTGGAGTGGCCGTCTACGAAACTCTAGATTCAGGAAGTGACAAATTATATATATATATATATATATATATATATATATATATATATATATATATATATTGTAATGAGATACTGTGATTTGCTTAAAAATGTCTTATTTTACTATATCTTTAAATATTGAGAAACTTTCATTTTTATTTTAACAAAACTCAGTATTACCTACGGCTAGTATTAGGTTGGTGCAAAAATAATATCGTTTTCTCACATATGTTACTATGTGATAAAACGACATTATTTTTGCACCAACCTAATATTAAGGTTATTTCCTACTTACTGACATTGGTAAATATTAGGTTGGTGCAAAAATAACGACGTAATCATGTCGTTTTTTGACGTTAAAAAATACGTCAAAAAACGACATTATTACGTCATTATTTTTGCACCAACCTAATGTATGTTAGAAATAAAATAATGTCTCTTTTACTCGTTTTATATATAGTTTAGACCATTGTATAATGTATTCAGGCTTTTGTCTTTCAGGTATAGAGTTCTACTGATCCTTTGTGTCAGTATTTCCTTGGTAGAGTGAATTGTCATTCTCATCCTTTGTCTTATACTTCAAAACCGTGGTATACCAGTAACATATTACAGTAATACTGTATAAGCACGTTTCTGCAGCTTATAGTTTTTTCCTTAGGAAAATTGTCCATCATTCACTGCCATCTAAAAAAGATGGATACCGCTTCAACTGGCCCGTTCCAAATTTGATAATCATCCGTATAAGTCTGACTGGTCTTTTGAACAGGACTAGAGGTTTATTCCTTGTTTTGTGTTTAGGAATGGGTTTCCAGTACTTTCTAAAGTCTTTTCCTTTTCTTTTAGTTTCAGTGGCACATTGCGTTTTGGTGGCATTATCACCTTCTTTAGGGTAGTACCTTTGTAACCGTCTCGATTGGCTCTTGGGTGTTGTACAGGGTGAACATCATTGTAAACAAAATAGTTCCATAAAATTTAAGTCTTATACTCTATAGTAGGACAGTCAGTAAGGATCGAACTCTCTACGCAAACAGTTATTCTTTAACCGGCCATCTACAGCAGGCGCAAAATAGCTTAGTCTCACACAAAGTTAAAAATGTGAAGGAACCTAATGAGGATCAAACTGAATATATTAGTGAAGAGTCGGTAGGACTTGAATGGCGTTTTTCACAAGATGCCATATTATTTCGAATTTCCTGGAAAAAGTGAACAGTTGTCGAATACATTATATTAGCTTAGTAAACGTCATTGCACGACAGGCGCTCTAACATTAAGGGGTATTTACTCAAATTAACAAGCGTTTGGCAAAAGGTTACAAACATGGGGCACACAGTGAGAATCAATCTCGCTACAGTTTTAAAACTTTGATGGAGTTATTGCTCTATCATAGACGCATTATTTTTTTATCAAAATAAACGCCTTACAGATGAAAAAAGAGACTTGAAGCAACAGAAATGTGTTTCTAAAGAAGGATGTTGGGAATACCATGGACCGAACATGTTAGCAACGACGAAGTTCTAGAGACAATTGAAACAAAAAGGACGTATACTTAAAATGAGAAAGAGACAGCCGAAAATTCTAGTGCAAATAATGCGGAAAGGAGGCTTGGAAAGTTTGATATTCACAGGACAGATCGAATGCAAGAGAGGCAGAGAAAACCAACGTATGACCTAGCCGAGCCGGAGAGCTTGAGTAAATGGATGGCAGAGCAGCGTTTCGAAACATGGCGAAAAAACAAAATTTATTGAACGCTACAAAACACAGGGAATTGTGCGGATCTGTGATCGCCAACGTCAAAAAGAGATACAGCAAACACACCAAGAAGTAGGCCCTTCCACAATGACCCCATAGTATGGTATTCAGTGAGAATCATACTCATTGTACGAGCAAATTGTTCAGAGTGAGCAGATTAGGCGTCCAAGTATTATGTCTTTTTAAAACAAGAGACTTTTTTTCTTTTCTTTTTTAAAAATCTGACATCATTTCGTATTACCGTATTTAGTGGCTAGATGCATTTGAATAGATGCCTATTTTTTTTAACAGTTACATTAATATCTACCAGCCTAGAGATCAAAAGTCTTAATAAAAAATGACATCTTCTTTGTTAAATCTTTCGATCTCTAGACCAGTTGACATTAATTGTATTTATATAACCTGTTCGTCTATTCAAACACGCGTAACCACTTAATATAATGTTTATCGTATTAATTTTATTGTACCTGCATATTTATAAAGGTAAGGTAGTTTTGAGGATGAAACGCTTAGAAGATTGGCTCAGCATTCATCGATCTATAGCAAAATAAATAAAAACGATACAACAAACAGCTGAGTTTAATCTGATGTAAAATTAGTGGCTTCATTTTAATACATAGAGCCTAAATCCTGAGAATGGATCTCCCTACATTAGCGAATTGATTTTGTTTTTAACTATCACTCTATGGCGGATGACAATGTGTTTAGTGTGGTTGAGGAAGTTAAAGAACAAATACAAATAATTTCAACTCAACGAATAAAATTTTAATGTTCATGCAAGAAGCCTAACTAAACGAAGGACAGAAAATGCGAAAGACGTTGATAGCATCAGATATTGCGAAGCAGCGTTGACTTTAAAGAAGGCTGTATGGACCCAAAAGGGGGCGAGTACCAAAGAGAAAAGGGTTGGGCTTAGATAGTTGGCGGTACGCGACTTACGAAGCGGCACGCTGGTTTGAAGTCGAGATTCACGCTTTCCAAATTTTTCAGTATCGCTTCTTCTTTCTCTAGGTGGACGTTAAGCCTAGAATATCATGCCGACACGAAATAAGCAATATAGCCAAACAATTATCGAGTCATGACGTTTATCCTTGAACAAGTCGACTTTTATACGAGAACGCACTTAAACACGTGCATACGAAAATACAAATCTTTATCTCTGTTCAATGATATCCAATCATAGTCAACCTTGTAAGTAAAATAGTGCGGTGTTGAGACCAACACAATACCCATGAATACTGTTCCCTGTGAAGATGCACCGCTGTCGTTTTGAAGATTGGCGCAACATATTCTTCTACCTCTCGTTTTTCTTTTTAGTATACTTCTCAAAACTTAATAAATATTGAGACATTAATTTTAAACCTATAAATCACTATCATGAATGGTAATATTTGGTATTAAGCAAGCAGTCAGTAAAAAGAAGGGAATAAAGCCACTAATTCGCAAAGGCTTACTTAGCATTAGATGAGAACAGATTGAAAATACCAGGCGCTGTAAGGTTGGATGTGTGGGTGGTGTAATTGATAACGGCTTGGAATTGGAATTCGGAGAGCAGAGTTCCAATTCCAGTTGGGTTTGTTATATTCCCTTGCATTCAAATATCCTTGGGAAATTTATGAATTCGTCTCTTTTCCCAGTTATTAGTTAGACTTTTATCAGTAAATAATTATTGTCTAAAAAAACAAAGACAAAATATATTCTTACAAAACTGTTTTCTGGCTTTAAATAACCTCCAAAAGGTTGATAAACCGTAAGACACAAAAATCAATCAGTAGTGACTTGTTTCATGTTTGTTATATTTGTGCATTTGCCAAATGGTACCCCTGGTTGCTGTTCAAGTTCCAGTAAAATGCCAGGGTTTGCAATGCTGATTTTCTAAGCAGGTATTTACTTCCCTTCTGGAAGATTGAATCAAAAGGTTCTATCTAACTCCTCCATCGTTCACAATTTCGCCTTGTGCCAGACTAAGCTAAATTTAGAAATTTCTATTTTAATGCAATGACCTTTCAGAACATAGATGATCATGACTTTACACACATTCCTTTTATTTTTTTATCGGTGAATTGACATGACAGTGGTTCGTTTGAATTCAGAGATTTTTTTATTCACCTAGAGTGACTGCCAACTAACGTTAAAAGTCTACTTCACCTGGTTATTTAGCCTATAGCTGGGATAATTGCGTATTTTCTAGAGATCGGTATTCGATCTCATATATATATATATATATATATATATATATATATATATATATATATATATCTTTATATATCTTTATATATCTTTATATATATATATATATATATATATATATATATGTGTGTGTGTGTGTGTGTGTGTGTGTAAGTTTATTTAAATATGTTTTTATATGTGTTTATTGTTGCTTTAATGTTTAACGTTTCTAATATTTTTAACGGTCGACGTAAACTCGAATAAAACGACTTAAGGCGAGATTTATTTTTCCATATAATATTTAAGAAAAACCTACGTATGACTTAATTCGAAACCACTTAAGCCGAGGTATCCCTGAATACACTCGCACACACACGTGCGCGCACACACACGTGCGCGCACACACACAGGCAGTCACACACGCAGACAGCAGACAAACACACACACACATATATATATATATATATATAATATCACTGTAAACGTTATTTTTTATAGTGGATACACATATTTGTGTAGACGCTCTGTTTATTTTAAACAGCATATTTTCGTACAAACATGGCTATCCACTAAAAAACAACGTTTAAAGTGATTACAATCTGTTGAGTTAATAAATAAAATATCTATCTATCCTATCTCTCTCTCTCTCTCTCTATATATATATATATATATATATATATATATATATATATATATATATATATATATATATATATATATTTGGTTGGACTGATGTGAGTTTGTGTCCCTGGGTTTCACGCTTTTGCGATCGTTATTTATTTATATTTATACACACACACACACACACACACATATATATATATATATATATATATGTAAGAACAATTTTCGGAAATTTGGAGTGCCGAGTTCGAATTCTAATCGAGTTCGTTAGATCCAGTTACGCACAAACAACCTTAATAAAGCTATGAATCCATCACTTCCTCCCCAGCTATGGGTTGAACAGCAAGACATACTGAGTTCTTTAACCTTGGTTGAGATCGAGTCTACCACAGAAAGATATGCCAACTTACTGCGGGTAAAAATCTGCCTCGTCAGTCATGTATCGAACAGATACATTATCGCCCAAGCGTCTATCACGTACGGCACTTAACTGACTGATGTCAAAGTGAAAAAAACTTTTCATGTGATGTGTTTCCTCCTTTAGTTTCGTTTATGCTTAAGTTGATGATGCGCATGAAGTAGAGAGAAGGGCGATGAAATTTGAAACTTTTAAATTTTTCTTATGTGTTCGGGTCTAACCGATTTCATTTTTCTTTTATTTTCTTGTTGTTTATATTTCTATCCTTTTTGTTATCTATCTATCTATCTATCTATCTATCTATCTATCTATCTATCTATCTATCTATCTATCTCACCTTCCTCTCTTTCTCTCTCTCTAAATGTCCCACATTGTGATACTAGAAGATCTACCAAGAATAGTGAAATATCGTAAGAACCCAGATGTGGTTTAATGTGGACGGTGTAGATGAACCATTTTGTAATCGTTCTGTCCACTCGTCAGGAGGTATCAGCCATTGACTAGAGATTTTCTCACTTTTGTTATTTTTATAGTTTTGTTAATTTTGTTATTTTTATATTAGGTTTTAAGTTTGTTATTTTTATAATTTTATATTAAGATATTTTATATTAAGTTAAAAAATTTACTTATTGGTCTTAGGTTGTTTTTTTTTTCTCTTTGGGCATTTGTGTATGTGTGTCTGTATATGTTTTTAGCATCTTTATAGTAATTTTTATTTTTAAATTATATATATAGGATTAATATGGTTAGTAGTTTGTCACTTAGCTGATTGATGTTACCTTCAGCATCCCGACTCCAGAGTTTCGTAGACGAACTTGTCCGTCCACTCTTCAGTGGATATCAGCAGTTTACTGCTTAAAGTTATTCGATTTCTTTCTTTTTATAAGTTTATCATTGGTGTAATTTTTTTTCATATTTTTGTGTTCGTGTGTGGGTTTGTGCGCGTGAAACCATGCACCCGTCTGTGCAGATTAGCGTTTGCATCCATGTGCCCGGATGTGTACGTGTATATTGTCGTGATCATTCTTCCTTTTCATTTTTGTTAGGTTTCAGTTTATACACGCTCTTTAATATTTTTCTATTTTTTTTCTTTTTCTTCTTTTCTTTCAAGAGTTGTCGTTGGTCGCAAATTGTTCACATCATGAGACATTCCACCGATTTTAATTTTTGGGTGTTCTAGTGTTTTTTTTTATCTTACTAGGGAAGTATTTCGTATTGTTTACATATTTGTGTGTGTGCATGTATGTGTGTGTGTGTGTTTGTGTATGGGAGTAAATCCATTCTCATAATTTTAATTTCTTACGCTAGCGACTCTTCGATTCATATTTAGCATTATCACCAATTTACTGACAGTACTCCTCTGATTTTCGTGGCTCTCAAGCTTTGTATCAAGTGACCATTAATATCTAAAAAATATTACCTGATATGTACTTATTAACTGAATTTTGATCTGAAGTTTTCAATGTATAAGGTTTGATCTACGTGCTACAAACAGATAAAATGCATTAACAAGGAAGGGAAAATTAACTATTTTCACAATAAATGATGTCTTTCCTCATACATACAGGCACATCCACGCATTCGCATGAAAACACACAATTTCTAGGGTAGATTTACTTTTTGAGAGTTCTGAGTTGATAATTTTCTTTTCAGCATCACTTAAACTGCTTTTACGGCCCATCTTTTCACTAAATTCTTACACTTTTCTAATAATTTGGCACGCTCAAATAACTGTGCTGATAACAAATATGGCCCCAGTTTGTTTACATTGCGCAGATCAGTACGAAAATTTCAATGATTGCGCAAGTCAGTGTTACCAACATTGTGTGAAAATTTGTGTGAATTGATTGGACGGTTTTTGAAATATTAGAAAAAAAGTTATCTCGATAATAATTTGGCACGCAGTGTGTGTATATATATATATATATATATATATATATATATATATATATATATATATATATATATATATACATACATATATATATATAGAGAGAGAGAGAAAGAGAGAGAGAGAGGGTATGATGGATTGTCGTCTAAATTACGCAAAAATGAAAATAACACAGACATATCATTTTAACAGATATATTTTCTCAAATTGCACAAAAATATCTTGAAAGAAAAAAAAAGTAAATTTATTAAATAAAATCGCCATTGGCATCAATCACGGTCTCCAGACGGCATCGGAATCTCCTGCATCTATTCTGGGTGATCTCCTTGTTTAAGTTGGTGAATGCTGCCATAACCCCCGCCTTCAGTTCATCTTTGGTATTGCAAGGAGGTTTTTTTTTCTATTTTTCTCAACTGCGCTCCACAACGTAATATTCAAGGAGTTTGCAGTCTGGGGATTTAGGTGGCAAGATGTAAGTGGGTCATGTGAGCGGAGAAATTGTCTGATAGCTATGACTTCGTTCTTCTGCTAGTGTGGCATGGTGCAGAGTTCTGTTGCCAGAAATAGGGCCCTTCCACAGTCAGCCTCATGACGCAGAGCAGCACTACCTCCTCAAGCTATTTGATATAGGCCTTCGTGTTGGGTCTGCCGCCATATGGGAAAATATATGGAGACATAACGTTGTCATCACCAGTCATCACTCCAAACACATTCGTAATCACCATTAGATTCGTCCAACTCTTTTCAAATCCTCTTCACTTTCCTCAGAGTGACATCCAAACACTCTGAAATGTTCGTATTGTATCTTCCGGCGCGAATGCCAAGTAGTACAACATGCCGTTTCCAAATTTCTGGAGTGAATAGAGTCATAGTGTACTTTTTCACACAGCTGGTGACCAACTGGCCTTACTATATTGTGCAGTCGACAAAAATTAAAAATATAAAATGGCGATAATTTACTCATCGCACCCCCCCCACACACACATATATATATATATATATACATATATATATATTAAAGGATAAAGAGTAATATTCGAAAGAGTCACGCAAATAAAGTATTTGAATCTCTTTCTCTATTATTGCATGTTTCTCTTTTTAAAGTTATTTTTCAGCTTATCTACATAACCATTTACGACCTTAGACCTCATGAATACTAATGTATGCGTCCTTACGAATCAAATAAATTGGATTCGTATGTCTTCATTGGGTGACTTGCAGAGAATTCTCTGATAAAATCTCGAATGAATATCTGTTTTATTTTTTTTGTTTTTTACCTCATCTTGCATCCTGAATGCACTGATATGGCATTCAATCTTTCATTGCAAATTGTTCGAGTTTCAGCTTGTCTATAAAAAATATAGTTTATATGAAACATGTCCACTTTTTCGAAAATCGACAGATACATACGTATATATATAGGTGCGTGGCCGAATGGCTAGAATGTTTCATTTGTCAAGGAAGTGAATTCTTGGTCCTAATGGACTGGGTAGGCGATCCCAGTTTACAGTATAATTGGAATTTATTCTTATTAGAATTTTCTTGCAACCCGCGTCAGCATGTTAAAATTCTCACAGTATTGTTGCATTTATCGCTAACATTTTCGTCGAGATTTTCAAACTGTATCTTTAATTTAATTTCGCAAACCAATCAATGAAATATAAAACTTTAAAGCAAAAACATGCAAAAAAAAAAAAAAAAAAGAAAAAAAAGAAAAAAAAGAAAAAGAAAATGCATTTTTATTAAATAAATATTTGTTATTTTAATCACTAAATTGCTTTTAAAATTGTGGGAGTATATCGCATGTTAAATAATAAAATATTTAAATTCCCAACAAAATTAATGAAAATTTATTGTACTAAGCTACGCACCCTAGTAAAACCAACTGTACTTTTTACGCCCTTAGCTGTTTGCACTTCTCCCCAAAATTTGCTTTTGATTTATCTATATCTATTTTAGAAGGTGTGACGGACAGACTAACGGAAGTCACAGAATTTTATATATACAGAGATTATGGATATAAAGCGTTTTTTTTTTGTTTTGTTTTTGTCAGCAATTTTTGTTTTAATTAACCACTGACACCTTTTCCCCCTTGCTTCCTTCAAATAAAGAGTGTTCTAATAACTTGAACCAATTTTAAAGTTTGAGCATCTAATGATTTTTTTCTTTTTCTTTCAGATTTGGCGGACATTTAGGTGATATTATTTTTCACACATAATTGCCATGACTTAAATAACATGATCCAAAAGAGAAATAAATAAATTTTCACCAATAACACTGATTTATTTATTGCTGACTTCATGAAACACCCTTATATACAATCAGTCTTAATGAAACACTATTTATAACACACTAAAACTATTCGCAAATCTTTCTGTAATAAGATTGTAGTCATTAATATATATATATATTATTATAGGGCTTCTTCTGTCAGTAACTTCTGCGTTTGTTCCAGATCACTCGCATTTATATGTAAAATAATAAAACTTTTAAATTTTCCATTGAAATTAATCAAAATTTATTGTAATAACTAAATGCACCTTAGTAAAGCCATCTGTAATTAGTATTTGCTTACCTGTTTGCATTTCTCGCCAAAATTTGGTTTCGATCAGTCAATGTATGGCTAATTTAGACGGTGCGACGAACGGACTAATAGAAGGCAAATAATTTTATATGTAGAACACAAGTACCCGAATTTGAGAATTTCGTCTGAAAGCCGTCTTCCGCCCTTCTAGAAATCGGTAAATTTTATTTATAGAATATTCTATGTGCATATAATGGTATATTTTCTACGAGTTCGTCTCTAGAACAAAGGGCTTTAAGACCTTATCACGTTGAAGCACCAGTTCTCGTTCAATCATCGAAGTTTACCAATGTTGAACCTAGTCAGTAGCTAGATGGTCAATTACTTGAGAATACCACATGATGTAAGCTTTGATGTTAGCGTCGTATAGTGGATAACGGATCGCAATTAGAAATCAGCAGCCGAGTTCCAGTTCCAGTCAGGTTCATTATAGTCATTTACGCGCAAATAACCTTGGGAAAGCTAAGAATACACTTCTTATCCCCCAGCTATGGGTTAATTATTAGGTCTTTGATCAGTAAATCACTATTATCTCCAGAGATTTTTTTACAATCGAATAAATATTTTAGGCTTAAAATAACCCGCAAAAATGTTGATAAGCCGTAAAATATCAAATCACTCCAGAAACAGAGATCTTTGTTCTCTACGATATCAAAAAGAAATTAAAGCTCCGATTTTCAAAGCAAGCAGTTTCTCTCCGATAAGATGACCAGCAATAGTCAATCAAAACTGTGCTGTATTTTATTGTATACCCACAAGGAATATTTTACTAGAAAAGGAAAAGTTTTGTTTCAAGAAAGGACTTAAAGAATGTTCGTTTAATATTTACAATTTCGATCCAATAGTTCTTCATATACAGGATGCGGCAAAAATAACGCCCTTTTTATTTATTAACTTTTATTGAACAAAAATAAATTACAATTGTTTAAGGTGGCTTATGATTAACTATAGCTTTCGCGTTCGAGAATGGTTAAATCATAATTTCGATCTTAGTTTGATAGAACGACGTAGGACAATTGTACCGTTCCAGTAAGTATTAGGTTGGTGCAAAAATAATGACGTAATAATGTCGTTTTTTGACGTTAAAAATACGTCAAAAAACGACATTATTACGTCATTATTTTTGCACCAACCTAATACCTGACTCCTGTTATCCACTATCATTACGAGAACCGAATCAGGCCGCAAATAGAGTACTGCTACCATATATGGAGAGGAGCTGCCCAATCTTCCCTTGCAATTATCGATAGAGTCCATAAGCGTATTCAAGTCCTTGCGATTCTATTTTATAAACCCTTTTCTATATACGAAATGTCGTAAGCCTCTCACTGCTCTGTCAATTCAAAGTGTTCCGACGAACTATATTTCTTTATTTCCATCAGTTCTAACCTTCTCAGCTACGACCCGCCTGGCCATGCACATTTCAGCGAACCAATCTTCATATGCCTTTGGTGAGATATAAGTTCCGTTCGAAAAGCTTCTTCCTACGAACTGGTGCTCGTGAAACCGACTCCGAAAAGGATGCTTCTGTGATCACAACAATCGTAATCTGTTCAGATCTAGGGTTAACCGTTATCTTCCCGACATATCTCCATAAAGTGTACCCATTAATCTGTAACTATCTACCACGTGTGCAGGTGAACATCATTGTAAAAATAATTCTATTGTTTTTGAATTCGTCGTAATAATATTTATATTCAGTTTAGATAAATTCTTTTATTTTAATAGCTTTTGAGTTAGTAATTAGTATTATGTGTCTCATCTTATCAAGACAGACCGTTATCAATTTATTTATTTATATGTATCAACTTATTACAAAATTTGAAAAATTCTCTCGCCCTTCTCGCTTGCCGAACTCTCTTCCGGTTTAGTGTTTTCCAGTCCACTCTGATCTTCAAAAATGTAAATGCAATCGCCATCTTGTCTCCTTCAGTTCAGTTCTTTTATTGTCCTCTCTTATTAATGATGTTTCTTTTTGCTCATATTCTTTCACGCTTCGTAAACACTTCCGTCTTAGTGGCTTTATTGCCTTGACTGAGATGAAATGATAAAAAAAAACAAGCAATACAAAATAAAATACAATAAAAATACATTCAATACAAATAAATTCATACAAAACAAAATAAAAAGGAAAGACCACGTCGGTTTGGTTAACAAAATTTGTTTTGATAAATTCTTCCTACATAAACATAACTTATATTAGGTTGGTGCAAAAATAATGACGTAATAATGTCGTTTTTTGACGTATTTTTAACGTCAAAAAACGACATTATTACGTCATTATTTTTGTACCAACCTAATATATACATATGTATATAACACCAACATATATATTGGAATATTTATAAGGGCATATACGAGGGTCATTCAAAAAGTTCTAAGTTTCACCCAGAAGAATTTGGAGAATATTTTCAATATTTTTCAATATATTTCCCGGCTTGACATCAATTCATTTGGCCCAATAATACTTAAGATTTGCAACCCCACCATGGAAGAAAGTGACCTCCTGGCCCTTTCAAAAATTTCTCCGCAGCACATATTATTGTTTCCATAATGTTGAGCACACAGGTGAGATTTGAGTTTAGAAAACAGGGAGAAGTCAGATGGAGCTAAGTCTGGGGAGTAAGGAGGATGTGTAGCAGTTCAAAGCCACAGTTGGTTGCTTCAGCTACTGCGACATGAGCACTGAACGGGCGCATAATCCTAGAGCAAGTGCACATCTTCCCGCAGCGCACCCCGTGTTTTAACTTGATAGCTTCCTTTATTTGTCTTAATTCTGATACATTGTCCTGTCTATGTTTTCCCCGTTTCCAGGTAGTCTTTCATGATTACACCAGATCCCCCCAAAACAGAAGCCTGTTTGAACTTCTTCGGGAGTGGAGAACCAGGTTGTTTCCACTGTTTGCTTTGAATCTTTGATTCAGTTTCCAAATGGTGAATCCAGGTTTCATCTTGAGCTACTGATCTGCGGTGAAAATTCTCAGGGTCAGCCTGGAAGCGAGTCCTGGAAATGTCAACCCTTTTCAGCTTCTGCTCTGGTTTCAGTATTCTTGGGACATATTTTGCAGTCAGCTTGCTCATCCTCAAGATCTCTGTTAAAACTGTATGGACTGAAAAAGAACTAATGCCTATGGACTTATAATTGTAAGAAGTCTGCCATGCAAAACTCTATGATGAATGGCATGAGTGTTTGAAGTTTTTGAACGACATGACCGAGGGTAATCTGCGCATTCCCTGTCCGATTTGAATTCCACAGCCTACTTCTTCACAGTTCCATTGGAAGGGGAGTCCTCAGAAAGTAATCTCCTAATTGATTTCCTTGGGTTTTAAAGCTTTCTTTTGAAGATATTTTATGACGGCTCGGACCTCTATTTTGTTCATTTTTAGATTTGTTGGCCACCACTCACCTTTGTTTGGGCCTCAACTGCATAGAAATTAAATCAGAACTCTAGCTTTATAAAGAGTGCAGGTGAACTGCCACAACAAAAATATTCAACTATGCCTGTATTTTCTGGGTAAGACTTAGAACCTTTTGAACGACCATTGTACCTATATGTAAATATCCCTAAGCACACACACTCACGCACATATATGTTTATATCTTCTATGCATCAACTTATATTCACATATATATTCATATACGTATGCTCATTCTCTTGTATTCTCCATTTTGATATATATATATATATATATATATATATATATATATATATATATATATGTGTGTGTGTGTGTGTGTGCGCGCGAGCGCGTGTGCGTAATGGGAGTGTAGTGAGGCTTTGATTATGAAGCTGGTGTTTCAATGAGGGAAAACTACTCATGCGCATCCTTATTCTACCGGAGTAGGAGATCGATCCTTGGACCTCAATAACTCTCCGGTGTGCCCGGCCTAGGCCCATAGGCAGCTGCTTCTTTTGATTCGCGGTGCGTGCAACAACAGCGTCAGCGTGCTTTTTGAATTGCTGATTCCGATCCTTCAATGTTAAACAAGGCGTCTATATGAATTCATACTCAGAATGTAAGAGCGAAAGAAGAGAGCGATATTGAAAAAGAGAGTTTGTGAAAGAGAGAGTGAGGGAGGGAGAGAGAGAGAGAGGAGGAGGAGGAGGAGATTGTTTTTGCCAGAAAAAACAATCAACAAGACAAAATGGCGAGAAAAAAGAAAGAACAAAAAAAAAACCAAGATGGCCATAGGTGGGGATGAATATCCTTGCAGACCATAACTACTTCGAATAAGTTTGATCTTCTCCTCTCTATCACTAAACTTGATTTAATAAACATAGATTTTACTTCATAGGAAATAAAAATGTGCAAATTTTATTTCGTTGATCATTTAGTAGTATAAAAACTACTATATTTACTACTTATCTTGTTCGGTTAATATTGTATCAGACTAATGTCAGACATTAGACACAACCGCTAGTAGAAGATAGATAAATAACATTATTGTGGTCTTCTGAAAAGTCTTTCCCCGATGCTATAAATCGTGTAGTGAGGTACCATGATTTCATAGGCACCTGGTTGACCAAGTTAATCAAAGTAAATATATACAAGGCATCTGCCGTAGGGCGACGAATACATTGCCAACGTTAACGTTCTCTCCTATTACTCGTGAGATCAGTATAAATAAAAGGCTTTGTCAAGATCTCCAGAACAGCTGCCATCAGTCGTGCTGAGTGTTCAATACTCAAGACGTAAGTTGATATTTTGGCCCTGAGCCAGATGAAGGTAAACTTTTTAAATATATAACTTTGAGGAATAGCTATAGAAAACCGTTTGGCTAGCTAGATTCGCAATCATTTAAGGTGAAGTTGACTCTCACCGAGTCAGAATAAGCCAGGTTTTAAAACTAAGAATTACTTTTGGCTTTGTAATAATTGCACACAAAACA
Organism: Acanthosepion lycidas; assembly: GCA_963932145.1. Lineage (NCBI taxonomy): Eukaryota > Metazoa > Mollusca > Cephalopoda > Sepiida > Sepiidae > Acanthosepion > Acanthosepion lycidas. The sequence continues at coordinate 92,345,712 of OZ010581.1, read as the reverse complement.
GCTTATTAATTAAAAGAAAACAACGTTGACCGCTCCGACATCAAGAATCTCTTATGCATCTTTTTAAATCATTTCACCGTCAAGCAAGGCAATAAAGCCACTAAGACGCACGTGTTTACTGACTGTGAAAGAATATGAAAAAAAGAAAACATTATTAAGGAAAGAGAATCAAAAGAACAGGAATTAAAAAGAAGATAGCGATTGACATTGCATATAAATCTTTGAACACCAAAGTTGACTGGAAAGAAATTTCCACAAGCGAGAAGTGAGACAGAAGAAACTGTTATCTGTCTATATTTCTGAGATCAGATATTATGATTATTTACATTATTTACATTATTTACATTGTTCAGTTTGTTGTCCCAATCTTATTGTCATATTCACGACGTTTCGGCCGTTGTACGCCCGGACTTCTTCAGGTGATTGGTATTTCGAACTAAACCCATTATTGAACTCGCAACATTTTTACCCACTGACCCAGTGGACAAAAGTGTTGACTAGATCCACTGACTTGACACAGTGTTGATAAAGATGGTCACAATTCACTGTCCGGGGCCCTAATCAGGCTCCCACCTTTCGGTCGGAGTGTTCAGGCGTAGTTCGCGCCGGCTCTGCTTGTAATAAACGTAGAATAAAATATTCTTGCCATGGAGAAAAATATAAAAAAAAAACATTAATCTTGCCATACCATATAAGCTACCTTCTTGAGGATACTATAACAGAGTCAGTATTTACTTTTAATACATGTGAAATGTTTGTTTGCGCAATTGGTCATTTACCCACTTTATATGCCATTGTAGACTGGTATATATATATATATATATATATATATATATATATATATATATATATATATATATATATATATATATAGGAAAACAGTGAACAAGACCAGGTGAGACAAGATCAGGAATGAGTCAATAAGAGATATGGTAGGAGCAATACCAATCATACAACACATTGAACGGCAGAGGATCAAGTGGTTCGAACATATCACTTGTATATCTATTAATCAACCAGTTCTAGGAGCATACACCCTCAGGTACTCTGGCTGGATAGCGAGTGGCAGACCAAGAAGACGCTGGAGCGATTCAGTGGCTGACACTAAGTCCACGAGATGTCTCGCCTCTAGGCCACACGCCTTGCCGTGGATAGACGACTGTGTCTCCCCACGCGACGCCTAACAGCACAAGCGGAAGGAAAAACTCAACTAAAAGTAGACTGGTAATATACCGCCAGCATGGTAGATGGACCTGAGCAAAGGAAGGATTTTGGTGTCATATCTTTTTAAATGGACTGAGCAGAATCTGCCAGAACTGAACCTTGAGATCGGTAAGCCGTTCGAGTTTCCGTGCTAAAGATCCACATCTTGATTAAAAAAAAAAATAGATAAAATATTTGTTTCTTCTTTGCCTGCTTGCTGGCTGAATAACACCAGAGATCCGAAGGAAAATAAATATTTCACTACATTAAAGTAAAAGAAAAAGAAGCTATATTGATCAATTCCTGTGTCCGTTGCAGCATTCGGACCGGCCGTATTGTCTTTCGGAATTCAAAAGCGCTTCCCGTTTCCACTTAACAGCGAAAATTTATAAAAAAGAGCGGGAAGAAATGTATTATGAATTTAAAAGAAATAAAGAGATTTGTTTCCTGTGATGGAAATGAAGTAATTAAAAACGTGTAGATGAGTTGTCATCGACCAATCAAATCGTCGTGTCAACCACCCAATCAGCTGAAATGTTGAAATACGTCAACACTTCAAAAAAGCACACTCGTAGCAAAGACACGGATTTGGCAAAAGAAAGAAAATATTTATAAAAATAAAATAAACTAAAAGAAAAATATCATAAGTTCATCTGCTTTGACAATTCATGAAATTTCAAGTGGATCATGTCAAGTTGACGAGATGAAAAAATAACGCCTGGAAACAACAGGTGCTTGCTATCTATCTATCTATCTATCTATCTATCTATCTATCTATCTATCTATCTATCTATCTATCACACATGGCTTCCTATCGAAGATGCAGCATAAATTATTTACCGAGTTTACCTTATTAAAATTGGTGTTAATTACACTATCTATCTATCTATCTATCTATCTATCTATCTATCTATCTATCTATCTATCAGACACATTCCCAAAATGCGAGCAAATGAGCAAACAAGTCTTTTAGGGACCAGCTTGTTGGTTAAGCCAATAACGTTTCAGCTAACACTGAAATTGTTTGGTGACACACTCTTTTCTCCCTCTCTAGGATTAGTACAAATATCAAATTTGCCAATTTGGTCCAGAGCGCTATTTATTGATGCTAGGTTGATTTTTGTGTGTGCACGAGTGCGCGGGCGCTTCTGCCTAAATGTGTGCTCACGCGCCTGAAAGTGTGTGTGTGTGTGCGTATGTCTAGAATGTCGTGGTTCTTTTATTTCACTTTTCATTCTTGCCTCCTTATTCCTTTGCTTCTTTTTTCTCTCGCTCGGCTCTGAATTCCACAGATAATGTAATAATGTCATATATATATATATATATATATATATATATATATATATATATATATATATATATATATATATGTGTGTGTGTAATAATGTCATATATATATATATTAGGTTGGTGCAAAAATAATGTCGTTTTTGACGCAATTTTTAACGTCAAAAACATTATTTTTGCACCAACCTAATATATATATATATATATATATATATATATAGGTAGCATATTTTCATTCAAGCATGTTTGGTTATGTAATTTTGACGTATTTTGGCAATTTTACTTTTAATCCTTTTAGGAAATTAATTTGTGGACTTGAAATGATTGAAACTAACCTAAGTAGATATTATATATATATATATATATATATATATATATATATATATATATATATATATATATATATCTGTGTGTGTATGTGTGTGTGCGCGCGTGAGTGTGTGTGCATGATGGATTTGCTTCGTGGGTCTTCGTATCGTCTAATATTTTAGCGATTATTTCTCATAGGAAAAAAATATAATATTCCAAATGATGATTTTCATGGCAAGCGAACACTCTTCTTTTGGAATATTCGCAAAAAGGAATTATGACTTTCAATTCTCCCATTTTTATTTTGAGTGAAATTACGCTAAAGTAATCAAATAAAATCTGTAGAATATGAGAGACAGAAGTGGCCAGAATAATTGGCATTTTGTTTTGTACAAAATTCACGAGAAAGTGAAGTTGAAATAACTGAAGAGCCGAGAATAGATTTCCATTACCCAGAATATGCCTTTGCCATGGTCTGTTAGAATCATAAGGATAATACAACAAATCAGAGATGACGTTATGTCACTTGGCCACGAGAGACAACCACCTGACATATCTGATATGGACATTTAAAATCTGTAGATGCTGGACATATCAGAAGACTCTCTGTCAATCAGTCCCCACCGATAACAAAGTAAACATAACAGATGTCAACGTGGAAATGTGTGAAAGAATTCTAATGTCAGTTCAGAAGAAAGTGAAAGTGGAAGTTGAAATAACGCTCACCACAAAGAAAAAGGGTAAAACACTAAGAAGGAATAAACAGAGAAAATGCATTTGGAAGTTAAACCTGCCTACAAAGGAAGTAGTTTGCTCAATAAGAGATAGGTCCTTCTTTGATTAATGAAACTTTGATCAAATGGTACGGAAGTTTTGGGGATTTCCCATGTTTGTTGCAATCCTTCCTTCCGGGCTTTGAAGGGATTATTTGCCTTTTATTCTTCACTTCAGGACGCATTGCATTTGTGGATGACCTTTTAAGAGAAACAGAATGAGTGTAATTCGATTGTAAACGTAAAACACAAATTATCTCCGTTTCTCTGTTACAGAATTGTTAAAGAAAATTTTCTCAACAAATTAAATAAATATGAAAAAACTTAAATATTGTTTCAATTCTTATGAGTTACTTGGCTGATTGTCTGACATATAAACATTTGCAGTGTTATTTAAGGTCAAAATCAGCTTAATTAAAAAAATATATATTTGATTCTATAAGCATTTGTTTGGTTAATGAACAGGTAAATATTTGTCCCTTATGTTTGTGTCTGTAAGGTTTTTATTTGCTTCGGGGATATGTAAATATTAGTCGTTCATATTTGGGTTTATAAGCATTTACTTCATTCAAGTAAAACTCTCATCTTTTATTTGGTCAGTTTATATTTGCGTCCATAAACAGTTACTTATTTCAAGAACAGGTAAGTAGTCGTCCTTTATATTTGAGTCTATAAGCATTTAATTGATTCGGGAATTGGTAAATAATGGTCATTTATATTTGCGCCCATAAACAGTTACTTGGTTCAAGAATAGATAAATAGTGGTCGTTTATATTTGAGTCGGAAAGCATTTAATTGTTTCAGGAATAGATAAATAGTGGTCGCTTATATTTGAGTCTAGAAGCATTTATTTGGTTCAACAATAATTAAATAAAATATGAAACGTCTAGACTAAAAACATAATCGTCCACCTTTTATATTTGAGATTACAAGCATCAAATTGGTTCGTGTATAGGTAAAAACTGGTCGATTATATTCTCGTGTAGATTTATGTATTTGGTAGGTGATTTCTGTGGTTCCTTGGAGTGGGGGTCTTGTCACCAACCAAGGAATGCTCTCAGTGTATTCTCGGCCCCGTCAATAACATCGGTCGACATTTTTTCGGCCCAGATGTTGTTGGGCAATGGCTATTTTTTCACGCTGAATCTGAACAATGAAGTCGATTTTTCCCATTACATCACGTTTACTCAGTACAGTTAATTTCTATTAGGTTGGTGAAAAAATAATGACGTAATAATGTCGTTTTTTGACGTGAAAAATTAGTCAAAAAACGACATTATTACGTCATTATTTTTTCACCAACATACTCATTTAACTGATATACCAGGGCCAAGTAGAAACAAATTTAAACGTTTTCAGGTTAGAGCAACTTATAAAAGAAATAGTATCCCAATTACTTAAAGAATCCATTTTCAGTATTTTATGTTCAGAAAGAGTTTTTAGAAAAATCTCACACAAAATGAAATAAAGTCAAACATGTGTCATCAATTTTTGAATTAAAACAAAGAAATAGAAGAAATGAAAAATACATTCATTTTTGTCCATCCAAAGGTATAAATCTTCTCTTCTTGGAAACTCGACAGTGCTTTTGAAAATGAATTTTGATGCTCCAGTAGAAATCGACCATCATGTTAACATCCCATCTGCAAATTGCCTAGTTGGCTATGCTTATCTGCTGTTTGGCGGTTATTTTAAGCACAGGAAACAAATCTCTTTATTTCTTTTAAATTCATAATACATTTCTTCCCGCTCTTTTTTATAAAGAAATTTCTAATCTTGTTGGTCTCAAATCCACTCGCCTAACACCCTAACAACCCTCATTTATTGATGTTCCTATGCATATTATACAGAGACTGCATAACAGTACCAGACCTCCGTAAATTCAAGTGATATGATAAAGTCTGATGGTTTCAGGTTTAAAGTGAAAACTACTAATAAAAACTAAAATGGGTGTCCTTGAATTACTTCTAAAGAGCTTCTTCTATGAAAAGAAAAACAAAGTTTTAACAAGCTAAGAACACTGAGGGCACAAGAACATTTGCCAGTGAGATATCTCTCATATAATCAGGCATTTTCAGGTCAGCTTATCTGAACTGAAGTAGCTAAGCATTCATTTTGAAAGTTATTTGTATACTTTTTCTTGAATGATTAATCATTTTTACATGAAACGAAACTGTCATTTGCATATTTAAGACTTGGCATATCCCTGTGAATTAGACATTTTTTGTCTATTTTATGCAAAATAGAAATTATCTGTACTGAGAAAACATGATGTGATGGCGCAAAATAGACTTAATTTTTAGATTCAGCGTGAAAAAATAGCCTAGAAATATGTGCCCATTGCCAAACTATTGTGAGACCGGAAACTACCTACACAATAGACTCTTCCAGGCCTATATTAAGTAGGCGACATAGCACTCTACAGAGAGTCATAGAGAGTGACAGAGAGATAGTGAGAGTCTCGTACGACTACCAGTGTTGGACACTAACTTATAGTAAGCTCTGCTTACACTATCCCTGTAACCTGTTGTTAATATATCTTTCTTACATCTAATCCGTGTTCCGTGATTTACTTCTGTGGGCCCAACTTTGGCACCCACATCACAAACAACATTTGGGTCGAAATAAAAATTCAGCCGGTGTTATTTACGCTTCTTATCGTCGATCCTTAAATGTGTAAGTCACTTAGTATGATTTTACTTTAATATTAATCCATCTTTTGATCATAAAATTTTTTAGAGACAATAACCGCATGATGGTCTTACATTTCTGTAAATTAAATTAAAATCTTTGATGATTTCACTAAAGTACTGGGTGCGTAAGTTATTTGAGGACATGTGATTGTGTGCCAGCATTTTTAAAATAAACAGTTCGTCGGTGACAATATCTCATATCCAAGAATTTAATTTCTTCTATGTTGATTGCTTCTTTTATGATGATGGCGTTGATCACTAAATTTACCGACACCGTACAGATTTTGGACTAGAAGCTTTCTGCTTCACCAAAACCTGCTCCCTTCATTCATTTCCTATCACCTTGTAGCTTTACATGAGTTGGCTGGAGGTGAAAGGAAATCAGAGTAGGAAAAAGTGCCGCTGGCGTGAATTTGTTTAAGGTGGGCCTCAACTTGCCAGGAAGTGACTCATACACTTGATTTCATGACTTTCCTCTGCGGCACATATGGAATGAGACATGCAGTATCGAGTTATGAAACTGCAACGATCTGATGCTGATTCTGTTATAATTTCGAGTGGTGCCTTCTGTAGCATGTCCGTCATGCGTAGTGCGTTGAGATCCGTTGTAATCCTCATCCACTTGTTCTATCGTAAGGTTTTTTGGTATTGTCTGCATTTAGTTTGGGTCCTCGTCTTCGACCTTGCCACTAAGTGTGTCCCTACCGGAGTTTAGGATTCTCTACAGCATCGCTCTTAGAGTAATTGGTATATACCAGATTGAAATCAGTTAAAGTACTTTTATCAATTCAGAACATCAATGTCAAACTATCAGTTAACGCAAGACATGAAACGAGATGCTGTAATAGACAATATTTGGAAAGTCGCCAGGTAGTTTGTGCAAAAAGTTCAGAAAGAGTTGGAAGATTCCAGCTGGGATGTGTTACCAGTGACGAAGCGCAAAAAGGATTCATAATGTTCGCATAATATCAGATCACAATTCGTAAAACAGATGCAATACATTATCTATTGTAATCCCGAACTGTAAATGAGGGCCATTGTCAAAGATCTCCATGTGTTCGACGATACAATCCGTAGTATGGTGCAGGAGAACATTCGGTACAACTCGTATATGATAAGGAAAGGGCAGTTCATGCCTGCCCACACCCAAGAACAACGGTTGCTTGGAGCAAAACGATTACTGAAAAACGTCGAAATACGTAAAGTACCTGGTACATTCTGTTTTTATTTTTTTAGACGAAAAAGATTTCGACCAAGATGAACCGGTGAAATGATAGGTGGTAATGTCCTCGCTATTGTGCACAGCAAGTTACGCGCTCCTTTGATAACGTAAAGGGGCGGTGATCTGTGAAAGACACGTCACGTCACACCACTTTTTCAACACGATCTTCGGTTGAATGCTATTGATTACACTGATGTGATAGAAACAGTTGTGAAGGCCTGGATAGAATTTGTATACTATTAAGGCCGTATATGTTTCACGAGGACTCTCCAACTGCTCATAAAGTGAGCCAAGACTGGATAGCGGCTAATCTTCACGACCATATCTCACCAGACATGTGGCTCCCTAACTCGCCAAACCAAAATCGACTTCACTATTACGTGTGCTGAATGGGAATCTAATCAACGTTCCCATAATATGACTGATTCCCTGAAAGCCGACACGACGTGAGTAATGTTCAGTATCAATCCAGATCATCTGATGCGTGCATGTCAATAATTCCGGTCCCGTATAGAAGCCATTATTGTGGTTGAAAACGGTTACATAGAATAAACTCCAACCATTATCGCATCTGTGTACCGAGTTTTGTATCAATAATTCTAGTGTTTTTAAGATATTGTTGTTTTTCTTACGGTCTTTAATGTATCCTCAAATAATTTACTGTATATAGACCGAATAAGCTAGAATGGTTAATTATCCATTTACAGAGGTCAACAGTATTTATTCAAACCGCATGATAGAAAGAGGAGTCAATAATAATAATAATAATAATAATAATAATAATGCTTTCTTATTGACATGACAGTCCCTGCAGATTGTAATAATTCTTTGAAGACCGTCAAAATTTATCAAAATAAAAGGATCTTGAAGTGGAAATCTCAAAAATGTAGCATATGAGGAAATCAATAATTCCAGTTGTAGTTGGAAACCTCGGATTGATTGGCAAAGGTCCCAATAAACTAGTTGAAGGGATGGTTGGTAGTTCATGCCTTATAAATGTAAAAAATTTTTTTTCTAACAAGGGCAGCATACATATTGCGAAGAGCTTTATCTATCTAAAATGTGTTTTTTTTTTAATGGTCAGTGAAATATGTCATGAAGCCATTTTTGGTTGGGACCTGGAAGGAAATATGTATACAACACAAATCCAAGGAAATAATAATAATAATAACAATAATAATAATAATAATAATAATAATAATAATAATAATAATAATAATAATAATAATAATAATTCTACAGCTGGAGACCTCAGCAATGAATCTGACTGTAATCCACGAGGAAAAATCTTAACAATGCTCCGAATGGTGAGAAGATCAAAGAATCATAAAATATAGCAAAAATTCCATTGTCAAAACGGTAATGGTGCTAAAATTATAACAATGATTAAGAGAGAGACCACTAGACGAGTCACGAATATTTTTGTCGAAGCGGCAGACGAAATGCCGCTTTATTTGGCACCATGTGTAGAAATCGTGCTTGAGACAGTTGGAATACTGAAGATTCAAGACGCATAGTAAATTAAAAAGAATCTCTTTGCTGCAGGGCACCATAGATTCGGTCAAATGTTTTTCTAGGCTTACGTTGAAAAACTTGTTCTCATACGATCAAAGAAGTTAAGCAATGTCGAGTTTGGTCAGTACCTAGATAGGTGGCCGCTTGGGAATATTCGGTGCTGTAAGCTTGGATGCGAGTTTGTTTTACTGAATAAAGGCTCGGAACTCCAAGATCCAATTACAGTTGGGTTCGTTATATCCACATACGTGCAAATACCATTGGAAAAGATATGAATACACCTCTTCTCGCCCAGGCTATGGGTTAAATAGCAGGAGTTGCATCAGTAAATTATTATTATTATTATTATAAGAAATTCTTAGAGTCTAAAAATAGTTTCTGGCTTTAAATAACCTTCAAAAAGGTTGATAAACAGTAACAAATAAGTCAATCAATCAATTTAATTATACGAATATTTTGAAAGTATTTCTTTACCTCGGCAATCTTAATACGCTTGAATTGGTGGAAATCATAAAATGAAGGGCTTTTATACGTTGATTAAAATTTTTGTGAGAATTCGACAGAGGGAGAAATCTATAAGTCAATTTAGGAAAGTTTTATTTTGTTATGTTTCAGTGTCCAAACAGCGTCATAGGAAAATAATTTTATTTCGATAAATATTACATTACTGAGACAGAAGGTAATTCACGTTCAGTCAGTGATGTGCCATACGTGATACACGCTTAGGCGATCATGTATCTTTCGATACATGACTGACGAGGCATATTTTTCTTGCAGTATATTGCTATTTCTTTCTGCGGTAGACCAGTTACTATCAAAGGCTATAGAACTAGGTCTGTTCTGCTATTTACCTATAGCTGGGGGAGAAGAAAAGGATTCCTACCTTCCCCAAGAGTATTAGCCCGTAAGTGAATGTAATGGATTCGACTGGAATTCGAACTCAGCTCTCCGATCCCTCAATCTGATACGCTATCCATTACGTTTGTGAATTGTTTGTTTTTATTTGTTTTTGTTTTTTTTTCTTTTTAAATCTGTATCCATTTTTAAATTTACTATTTTAGATTTATTAATTTCAACTCTGGTTTTCTTTGTTGCTAAAATCTAATTTAAAAAAAACGTTGCGGGTAAAAGAATCAAACGTTCACAAGGTCTAAGGGGATTCAAGTTCTGTCGTGCCAATTTAGATTTGGTGAAATAAAATAAAATCTATTTTCTGATAAACATCGAAAGATGTCAAAATAAGAAAAATTTCCAAATTCTCTTATTTATTTACCAATTCCTTCTTTGCAAATATTCATCTAAAGGTGGTGCTTTTATTTTATCGTTTCTTTAACCAATAATTCTTCTCGTATTTAACAGAAATTCGAAAAATATAATAAAATAGACTACCCGTGACCCATTGGGGCATTGATGGTTCAGGTTATAAAACCTTGAAGTTGATTTCAACAATCCATTGAAATAAAAGTTAATTTTATTATGATTCATTTAAACATTTCAGACTGTTCTTGTCATCATTGGTCTGGTTTACAAGTCCATGATTAATGTTTTACTGATTGTTTACAGCATTTAATAGGAATAAAACTTTCGTGATAACCTTAAACTTTAAATCAGAATAACTTAAAAATATTTTTAATATGCCAAAAAATATTTTAAAATCATATTCATTTGAAAATATTATTTAAATATTTAAAATATTGTTTATTTGAAGAAAGCTGAAATATGAATAATTACTCTACAAGCAACTGGACAAAACATCAAAGCGGGATTTCTTTGTGTCTGTCTTTAACTTAAAAATATTTTAATAAAACATCTCTCTTTGAAGAAAGTTAAAATAAAATATACTTTCTGTATAAATAACTCGTATTTTTAAAATCTTATTCGCGTAAAACAATTTTAATTCAGATTAACATTTTTAAATATTTATAATGTTGTTTGTTTAAAGATAGCTGAAAGAGAAATAATTACTCTACAAGCAACTGGACAAAACATCAAAGCGGGATTTCTTTGTGTCTGTCTTTAACTTAAAAATATTTTAATAAAATTTAACTGTTTGGAGAAAGTTAAAATAAATCTACTTACTGTATAAACAATTCATAAGACGTTATGTCCCGAACAGATGAACCACATAAGCACACACGCAGACTTTTAGTATTATATAAATAACATTCGAGTGCGTTGCCTTAGAGTAGGTCTTAAGAAGGATAAAATATCTACAATTCTTATAGTAGCTATACTACCAACTCGTTCATTCGTCGTCTAACCTGCCACCTATCCGAGCAAAGCGCACTAAAATCTCAGTCAGAAATTGACAACATTGCCACTACCCTACAGCAAAGACTCCCTAGCAATACTACAAGTATACTTTTCAAATATCTGCATATCAGTCTCTACCATAAAAAGGTACCTTAAATTAATAAATTCCTTTACAGTTGTGAAAGAGTGCTTCAAAAATATGTAAAATCTGACACTTGCCTAACACAAACGTTTTGGTAGACTATCGCATAAGTGAGGTCACTAAAACGGATCAATATAAACGCCAAATTATAATTGTAGATAACGAGATTGTGTAAATGGTTGGCAGAATAGAGATGAAGAAAGATAACAGAGACACAATACTTATTTAGAGCAAACAATAAGAGGAAGATGTTGCGAGCTATGATCACCTACCTACTTAATGAACAAGACGCACGAAAGAAAACAAAGACGGTTTTAATTTGGAAACAGCGATACTAATTCGGAAACTAAGAGATACAATTGCCTAACATACAGATTTTAACGGAGTATCTCGTGAGTAAGATGCCTAAAACAGATCAATGTAAACGCTGAATTTTAAAATCATTATAGTCTTAATTTGTAAACGGCGAGCTAGAAAGAGTTATAAATAAAGAAGTAAAGAAACTAATTAAGCTTATAGACTTTCCTGATTTTCACAGTGACCAGTATAAATACCAAGAAAACATTCCCTTATCTTACGAAAAACTAGAGGCGTGACAGAAAGCTCTCAGTTTCAAACATTTGGGTAATTTTTACACTTACTTGATCAAATGAATAAATCAAATTTCACTTTTACATAAGTAAGTAAATTAGAAATTTAAAATAAATTAAAAAACTGCATTCCTAATGATTGTTGCCTATATATATATATATATATATATATATATATATATATATATGCAAATGACAGGAAGCATAAAGAGCTTGTCCTATTCATATTATTTCCGCAAGAATGCACACATATAACCATACAGTTATTTAAACGTATGAGCACACAATACGCTCCAGAGCGTCTAATATATTATACACAAGGGAAACTCATTTATTAGAGATACAAGGTGCCCTGAAATAATTTTATAATTCTGTATAACACCCTGTCAGGGAACAAATGAACGTGCTGAAACACACACACACACACACATTTTCCAGTTTCTCTCTCTCTCTTTTAATTAACTTCAGAACCAGTTTTGTGGAGAATAGATACATCTAGGAAACCTAACTTTCACCGCCCCCCCCAAAAAAAAGAGAAATTCTACCTCTTTTTCATTTTAAAATTCCACTGCATCTACGGCTATGGGAAAAACTGTTTCGTGTTGTCCTCGTCAGCCATCAACAAGCCTACACCCGAAGTAAAAAAACGTTTTTCTTTTCGTTAGCGAAACAAAAGGACATACACATGCGTGCAATTACACACACACACACACACACACACACACACACACACACACACACACACACAAAAGCACATTTCATTGGATACAACAGACAAGGTGCTTTGATTTAGCTTTTCATACAATTTCTCATGCGATCTAATATTTTTTCTTTTCACACATGTTGACAACACAAATATAATAGCATCATCTACATACAAAAAGAAAGACTAAAATAATGGAAGCATTATTAATAAAAGCAAAAAAAAACAACACTTAATAATATCATCTATGAACATGGACACAATATCTTGACCGTGTTTAGAAAAATGAAAACATTATATAAATACATACATGCAACAAACTATTTCTAATTTAACAGTTAAAATATTGAATCTTTGAAAATGGCTAAATGTATGTCCGAAAGCGCTCGTAAAAAAGAACATTTGGACAGTTTTCATATAATTTATCATCTGAAAAGAAAAAAATTAGATTGCATGAGAAATTGTGAAAAAATCTAAATCAAAGCACCTTGTCTGTCGAATTGAAATGTGCATGAAAGAAGGATTGCTGCCTAAATACACACACACACACACACACACACACACACACACATACACACACACATATATATATATATATATATATATATATATATATACATACATATATATAATCATTTTATCAAAGTAAGTTAATGAAGTCACTAAGACGCAAGGGTTTACTGAATGTGTAAAATAAGAGGAAAAGAAAACATTATCAAGGAGAGAGAGAACAATAAAGAACAAGAAACTAAGAAATCGGTAGATAACAATAGGCATTGCATTTACGTATTTGAAGATCAAACTTGACCGGAAAGCAAGAAGCTGGAAGAGAGTTCCACCAGTGTGAAATGTGAAAGAAAAACTGTCAGCATAGAACTAACAGTTCCATCTTTGCCATTTTAACTGTAAAATGGTGCGACCTTGCCACTAATTCAGTATTGTTCTTAAATCCGTAAATGCTAGGTACCAAAGAGAAAAGTTCATCAGAACAATTACTATGAAAATATTTGTAGAAAAGACACGGGAAACTAAATTACGACTGAAGCCGAGATGTTAGGTTAGGACCAATAATAGAGCAGATTCTTCTTTGTATTTTATCAAGGATGTCTAAATGCATAACAGAAGCACCAAATCAGATTTGACAGCAATATTCATTGCAGAGACGAATGGATGACTTATAAATGTGTAAATAATTTCTGGAGAGAAAAATTATCTAGCACGACACAATGAACCTAATTTCTTAGTAGCAGACCGAACAATTGATTCAATATAATCTTTCCACTTCATCTCAGAGGAAAACGTTAACCCGAGAAGGCGTAATGAGTCAATATATATATATATATATATATATATATATATATATATATATATATGTATATATATATATATATATAGAACGGTTTTGCAAATGATCATTAAATATCTACTTTTCACGTATACTATTTAAAGGAGCCGTTTAGAAACGTCAGTAACAAGACGATGTCCTTTAAAGTGAAATATTTTAAAATGTCATACTTTATTTAAGACTTAAATTGGGTTGACTAAGTTAACTGATATGTTTAGAGAATTTCTCTCTCTCTCTCTCTTTCTCTTTTTGTTTACTTTGGAAGTAAATCCGAACAAATTTTCAAAATACTAAAGAAGGAAAATGTTAAGATCCGTTTGGAGTTAATTTTCGTCTTAAAAGTTTTTTTTTTCGTTGGTCATTCTGCCATCTTTGTTCCCGAACGATTTTCGTCTAACATGCTCCTCGTATTATAAGTGATTATAGCTAAATACGTTTTTATTGAAATCAGAAAGAAAGACAAGTAACGGAAAATAAAAAAAAAAAACTTGAAACATTACTTGACTAGAAAATCCGAGTAGAAACTTCGCCATCATAATTTAGTTCCATTGATATAAAAGGCGGTAGTTCTTCCGTTGTAAACCAAAATTTTAAAGTTGTAATTATGTTAATGAAACAACGGAGAATGATGAAGGTTTGTGATTTTTACGTTCATTTCTGCTTTGGTTTAAATTCTTTAGATTTCTTTTGAGATATTATTAAAGAATTCCGTTCGTTGAAGTTGAGCTTGCATAATTTCGCAATTACAGAATATAATAAAGGCTAGAAAGACAGAGAGAAACGGCATCTATCGAGGTTATTTAAACGGATGGCAAAGCAGGTGCTGAGAGAGGTGGTAAAGGAAGAAAAGACAGAAAGATGTAGAGATAGTGGTTCTTTTCAACGTCCTGAATGGATACGGCACATAATATATATATATATATATATATATATATATATATATATATATATATATATATATATTCCTTCAGGAGATATTCATAGTTTCCATTTATTTTTTGTATAATATAGAGGAATGTTTTCCTATTAAGTTTCCTATTTCTCCAGGGTTCTGAATTCAGAATTGTCTTTCACTTTGTCTGGCTGGCATTCAAATTTAGAGACTAATCTTTTCTTTCTTTTTTTTTTTGCCATTGCATTTACATATTTGCAAATTAAAGTTGACTCTAAAGCATAGACCCGAAAGAGATTTCCGCAAGCGACAAGTGCGAGAAAAGAAATTGTTAATATAGAACTTACGGTTACATCTAATCAACTCAACAGTAAATTGGTGAGACCCTCGTCGTCAGTTTAATACTGCGCTTAAAAGTTTAGGTACCACAGCGAAGAACTCATCTGATCAGGTGCCATGAACGTATTTATAGAAAAGGCACAATTTCGCAACTTTACGCCGGGGACTGAAGCCGAGAAGCCAGATCAGGATAAAAAATATTGCTGATTCTTCTTTGAATTTTATCAAGGATGTCTAGATAAATAGCAGTGCCACCACCAATATTCTAAGCATGGCAGACTTATAGATACAGTGGGGAAAATAAATATTCGTACACTTGAAAAATTGTATTTTTATAAATGTAAAAGCCTTAAATAAAACAAATCTCGGCACATTTTATGTATAAAGACACATACTATTAAAAAATAATAATAAACTTAATTAATTCTTATTCTAACAGAAATTAATGCATTTTTTAATTCTAACTGGTGAAAAAAGTATTCGTAGAAATCAATTATTAGAATAAAATAATCAATTAATTATGAAAAAAGTATATTCTAGAATATTCCGGTAATTATATCAGTAATTATAGTTAACGCTATTAGCCATTATCAGAGCATTCTGCAATTTTTAGTCTTACGAGAAGGTTCTAATAATTCCTAAAGGTAAAGAATTGACTATTTCACAAAAACAACACATTTTGTCTCTCTGGAAAGATGGGAACAGTTACAGAACGATTTCTAACAATCTGAATATTCCTTTGACTATAATTGCTTCGTTCATTGCAAGGTTTAAAACTCGTAACAGCGTCGAAAACCAAAGACGAGCAGGTGCCCCGAGGAAGATTTCTCTAAGATCAGCAAGGATATTAGGATGCCAGATCCAACAAAATCCACAGGTTACCCGAGAAAAGATGCAGGAACATCTGCGTGCATTAGGGATTAAAGTAACCAAGCGTACAATAAGTAATGAACTACATAAAAACAGTCTGAAATTCGTTAGAGAGCATAAGGATAAAGAATATTCGTCTTGGGAAAAAGTACTATGGACAGATGAAACTAAAATAGAGTTATTTGGTCATAATTATCGAAATCGTGTGTGGAGGAAGGACGGTGAAGCCTACTTACCAAAGAACACGTTGCCAACTGTAAAGTTTGGTGGTGGCAGTATCATGATCTGGCGCTGTTTTTCTGCAAAAGGTGTTGGCAGAATATCAATAATAGATGGCAAGATGAATGCCGAAAGACACCAGAAAATTCTGCAAGACAATTTAATGCGTTCTGTTGAGAGACTTCGGCTACCTCCTGATTGGGTTTTCCAGCTGGATAATGATCCTAAGCATACCGCTAGATCTACAAGGAAATGGTTAGCTGAAAGTAACGTTGATGTCTTGCAATGGCCAAGTCAGTCGCCAGACTTGAACCCAATCGAGAATTTATGGCGATATTTGAAAATTCATATTGGGAAAAGAGCACTAACAAATATCAAGAATTTGAAGAAAATATGCCAAGAACAATGGGACAAAATACCATTCAATGTGTGCAAATCATTAGGTGAGACGTACAGGAATAAACTGATAACTGTTGAGCTCAATAAAGGATATTCCACAAAGTATTAAATTAAGTTAATATGCTTTTTTTGTTTTGTACGAATACTTTTTTCATCAGTTAAAACGAAAAAAAAAAGTATTAATTTCTGTTAGAATAAGAATTAATTAAGTTTATTACTATTTCTTTAATAAAATGTATCTTTACACATAAAATGTATCAAAATTTGTTTTAGTTAAGGCTTTTACATTTATAAAAATACAATTTTTCATGTGTACGAATATTTATTCCCCCCCCCACTGTATGAAAGATAGATTCTGGAGACAAAAATTTGTCTAGCACGACACAACGAACCAACATTTTAGCAGTCGACGAAGCAATGGATTCAATATAATTTTTCCACTTCATGTCAACCGAGAATGTTAGCCCAAGGAGGCGCAATGAGTCCCTCTCCTGGGAGTTAGCATCAACCATACTGATAGAAGGATAAAGGAGTATCTCAGATGATTAATAGAGAAGAGTTTTATTTTTGGAGGCATTAAAAATAATAAGCCATCCTTTGCTCCAGTTATCCGACTGATCAGACATACTTTCGCGTCTACGGTGCTATTTAACCCATAGGGAGACCGAGAAGAGATGGATACCCGACTTTCCCAAGGTGATTTGTACGAAAGTTAACGGATAAATTTAGTAATTTCAACAATCATTGCTAATGTAATTAGATTCACCTGCTAATCTAAATTACCTTTACAATGCCATAACTTTTATCTTAAATAGGCACTTCTCTGCTAATAACCTGTGCAAGACTAAGCTGAAATTAGACATCTGAATAGAATATAATTTGTAGAGCAATTGTTAGCGAGATAAACTTGGCAATCATTGATATTAGCTAAACCTTCTATTCTCAAGAATATTTTTATGTTCAATGCTTCATTGAGCATTTCTTTATTTATGACGTCTGTCAGACTGAGCTTAGATTATTACATATCTACAAAGACTACTCTCTGTAGATCTATAGTTAATGTGCTAATTTCTGCAGACATTACTCCATGAATTCTTAGTTTGTAATAACTGATGCCCATTGGACACATCTCTGTTAATGGCCGTAGATTAATTGTAGATATCTCTATCTTTGTAGATCTATCGTTAATGTGTTAAATTTAGCAAAATTTACCAGTGTAATTGTCATAACGTGCTAATGCCAAGAATCTTTAGAGTATAATAAATAATCCACATTGGGCACTCGTCGATTAAAGACCTGTGCCAGACTTAGCTCAAATTAGTAGATAACCACATAAGGTACCATCCATAGAACTATGGTTAGTGAGATAATTTTGGTTATGGTTGCGTAACCTGATATTCACAAGAGACTTTATGAGCCTAATAACTTTGATTCAAAAAAAGTGCTCCTTTATTAACGACCTGTACCAAACTAACTTAAACTTAATCACTGTTTACAAGTTTTGTACTAAGATACCTATTTGAAGAAAGAAGCTACCAAGTTATTCACGTAAATGCGTGAATTTCTTCACGTAAGGCGCTATATTTCGATATAATTTTTGCACGTATTGACTGTCCATCTGTTCTCAAGTGAAAGCTGTGTGCTTATCTCGCTTGCCATTGTTCGTAGGTAACGAATCGATAGATTACATCAATATGGGCTTCTGCCAACTTGTTCTTTGTTCTACAAGCATCTGGAAGAACAGCCGATCGATATGTAGCATATTCGCTTTCAAACGGTCAGTTTCAGTTTGCGCAGCGCGTCAACTTATCGATTTGGTCTTGGATATCTTTGCCCACCAAGGGGGACATTAAAGATGAAAGTTTCCGTCACAGAAAAGTAACCGCCAGCTGTATACACCGTGTGGCCTTTCAGGAGATGTTCATTATTATTGCAGGTTGTTACCATCACGCAAAAACAATTTTCTGCACAAAGTGACCTTAAATGATTAAATTGTACTTTAGTAGGACCACTGTCGCTACCAAAATATTAAACTCATTTATAATTTAAACGTGTTGTTTAAGCTTTTGGTGTTGATCAAAACACTGTATATAGCGGTTAACAAAATATTAAATTAATTTATAATTTTTAAACTATTGTTTAAGCGTTTTCTTTTTATCTAACCACTTAATTAGCGGTTACTAAAATATTAAACTCATAATTTTTACCTTAATGATTAAGCATTTATTTGTTACGAGCAGCATGGCCCTGCGTTGCCCGTGCTTGATTCAAAAACCGTACGACTCATACAGAATTTTTTCTAAGCTCTATACTAAACATTAAGTCTGTTAGGAAAAAAGAACTAAACAAAATGAACACAAAACGATCAGCTTTAAAAAAGGACTCGTAACTGGAAAAACCGAATGAAAAAAAGAATGTTAACAATAAATACTTTTTCACACCCAACCCAGTTCTGCGGAATCAGAATCAACATTGAGTTTAAGCAAGCGAATGAGCTAATTGGAGTAAAATGCCATGCAGATTTAAATTTTTCCCACTTGTGACGAATGCAGCTATCGATTTTTTTTTGCATGCTAGCATGCTAGTTAACATTCGTGTCAGTCAGCTGTTGGCTCTCACGCTGGCCAATAGAATCTTCCTGCCTATTCGTGGCAGCCAGCTATAGGCCCTCAATCTGGACAGTACAAAATGGCCGCAAACTACATGAAAACTGCCGTAGAAGCATGAAAAAATCGATTATTTTCACTATCGATGGCAGTTGGGAAGTGCAAAGTCGGTCTTGGCCTTCCCGCTAACTTGGAGCATGTGCATGTAAATGTTGGAAAATTGCGGCCGTGCATTCATTACACACACACACACACACATGCGCGCGCGCTCGCGCGTACGTCCTGCCTTTTATAGATAGAGATCTTACCACTGTACGTAGCGGTTACCAAAATATTAAATTCATTCATAATTTAAACCTAATTTTTTTAAGCTTTTTATTTTATCTAAATAAAGTACGTCGCGGTTTACTAATATAAGAAACACATTTATAAAATAAGTTCATTAAATGTAGTTTGGATTTTAATTTGTTCCCGGTATGTAACACTTTACGAAACAATATTTCATCTATAATTTGAACGTATTATTCTGACTTTTGATTCTCATTTAAAAAATGTACATCGTGGCTACCAAAATATTCAACTCGTATATAATCGGAACGCTTTATTTTGACTTTAAAAATATATACAGTTAGGAAGAATTTTGTTTGTCTCTAGTAATAAATTCGAAACCTAATGAAATCAGAAAAAAAAAGCCATCACAGTCGTGTTGTCGAAATCCTGGATATCTAGGTAATGTCGTTATTTTTTCGAAGCTTCATGGCAAGTAAAATTTGTATAATCATTTGTTACTCTTTTTGTCAACGCTGCTGAAACGGCTTTTGTAAATCATTTTAGCGAGTACTTATTCCATTTTCCAATAGCTTTAAGGTTGTTTACCGAACTTAGCGTTGCGATAATCAAAGGATTCTTAATTTGATTAAGAAATAAATCAACACTCTGCAGGCAGGGAGAAAAGGAGATTAACGGAACCAGAGAAGAGAGACAGGCTGAACAGAAGTCTATTAAGAAAAAGGAAGGAGAAAGAAAATGAAATGCAAAGTGAGAAAGGGAGAGATGAGAAAAATGAAGTGTAAGAAAGGATGTAACGAATAGCGTGATATATAAAGAGATAAGGGCAAAAAAGAATGATGTCACGTTTAATACTGAAGTAATTATACATATTATTATTATTCCTTCGAGCTCAAATGATCGGAGTTATTGTCCAGGTAAATGCCATGAACTGGAATGCTGATTTTCAAGTCAGGAATATTTCCCCGTAATCTTATGCCTCTCCCGCCGCTTTTTGTCTTTGCCAGGGTAGACTTATTAAATATAAGTAATTAACTTCCTTCCTAAAATACATACAATTCCATCCCAGATGATCCTTATCTATCCTCCTTACGTTCATTACCTCACCACCTCATCTTACATAAATATCATTCATCTTTATCATTTTAATAGTAAAGCTCTACCTTGAGTAGCTATCGAGCCTTGTATTGATCGCGTTTTAGTATGAAAATCTAATCGAGTAAATATCGAGAATTCATAGGAAAAATAAGTCAAAGGTCGGAGGAAAGAGAAAAGCAAATAGTGCGTATGTGTGTGTGTGTGAGAGAGAGAGAGAGAGTGGGGGGAAGAGAGAGGTAATTAGAGAGAATGACGTGGAGAGAGAGAGGGAGATTTAGAAAGAGGAGGAGAGATAGGGTGAGAGAGAGAGAGAAGGAAAAGAATTAAATGAGAGAAAAAACAAATAAAAAAGTTTAAAAAAAACAAAACAAAAAAAAACAATGATAGAAGAACTAATTATCTTTCCCTTTGCTCAATTTCTTTCTATGTTTCCTCTTTTACGAGGAAAGAATAACGAAAAGAGAGAAAAAAAAAGAAAAGCAGACGAAAAAGACAAGAGAAAAACTGTTGACAAATACTTCTTAAAATACATTTCTTTCTTAATTTTCATCTCCGAGCGACGTCAATTCAAGGAATGGAAATAATTTGAGCGTACCCTAATAAGTTAATATACTAACACAATTACGTTTCTCCTGAAACAGCTGTTCAGTAATTGAGAGTAGAGCCTTCGGGAAGCTTACTTTGGTAAAAAGGCTTTCTTTTATTGTTGATATTACAAGTAAAGGAAAGGAAACTAACATCGGAAAAAACGAAAGTAAACAGATCCACATTTATTTGCTGACAAATTCGGAATAGATTCAATAAAACACGAAACAAAAAATATATAAACGAATTGAAAATATATACACGAGGTACACAACCGTATCCGAGTAGGTAATAAAAAATATAGATTATAAAGCCAGAAGCCATTGTCCCGGACTGTAAATATTATACTGTGTTTAGAATTAACGTTATACGTCATGGGACCATCAGGAGAATGAAAGTAATACCGATATTCATCCATTTTTGAAAGTTCAAATGTGCCTAATATAAGCGATAAATTTAAATAATTTATTAAACATGAGTGTAGTTAAATGTTTAGTGTCTGTCCCAGATATATAAACAGCTGATGACTAATTTAATTTTCTTTTTTTCTTCAAATTTAACGCATTAGAAATATTAGGTTGGTGCAAAAATAATGTTGTTTTCTCACATATGATACTATGTGAGAAAACGACATTATTTTTTGCACCAACCTAATAATAATGATAGGCTCAGTTTTGAACGAAGGGAATTTATACTCAAGTGGAATTGGAAGTTTGAAGACGCAGCTACAGTGCAAAGATATTTCAGGAGGGAGTTACAAGCAGATCCACCCAGAAGATTTATCATCATTCGAATTCGCGATAAGTTTGAAGTAGATGGAACTGTTCAAAATATCTACAAGAAACATTCCCGAAGATAACGGATATCGTCCAGCCTCACAAAACAAGGAAAACATTGGAAAAGTTACACCCCAAGAATCGTCCATATTCTCAATGAAGATCATCCAGACGAAAGTGTGGAATTTTGTGAGTGGTACTCAAGACGTGTCGAAGAAGCACACTTACTGGCAAAAATTGATTGGCGTGATGACGCTTCATTTAAATCAAATGTCTCAATAAAATATCAGATTTGCGCCTACTGTGAATTTGAGGATCCGCATCTTGTTTGGTTGATTTTGTTTAGCGGCATATCAACACCGCTATGGGTTATTTAATGCAGAAATATGAATATTTTGAACACAATTTCACGCCTTCAGCAAAATACATTTGGAAAGCATGCCTTCAACTACAGATAAAATGTATTGATGGTAATTCTCCTATAAAATGCATTGCTGGTCATCTTGCTGTTAAATGCATTGCTGGTCATCTTGCTGTTAAATGCATTGCTGGTCATCTTGCTGTTAAATGCATTCCTGGTCATCTTGCTGTTAAATGTATTGTTGGTCATTTTACTATCAAATGTATTGTTGGTCATTTCTTTGCATAAATATATATTGTTGGTATTTTTTATATAAAAATGTACTTTCACAGTGTTTTTGTTTGTTTGGAGGTTCACTATTTGCCCATAGCTGGGACCTTAATAGGTGCTACTTCTCAGGTCAGAGTAGGCCTGAGAACACTAGCAATTAAGAGGTTGTTCCACGCCCCTCAAAACCTCCAATATCCAAATCAGAGGCATTTCGACAAGATGTAGTTTATTATTATACTCCGGACTAGATCCGCATCTAGAGGAACATCATGCTAATATAGCAGAATTTACAATGTGGTGCGGATTATCATCACACTGAACAATTCTATTGACGGTACTGTCGTCGGTCCCGTTTAATTGAACTTAATGCGATAGCCTGCCCCGTTACGCATTCAAGAGGACATTTTGAATGAGAATTTTATTTCCAGCAAGATGTTGGTACCTACACATTACAATTGAGATGTAAGGCGTAATCTGATGATATTTTGACAAATAAGTAGTTTGGACCAATAAATCCAAGAGAGTACCTTTTACGTTCACTATATCTTGTTTTTGTTTTGTTATTCATATCACTCCAAGCAAGTTGTTAATGGCCCTAAAACAAAAGTTATTACTGGGAATGAAAGTGAATGGGAAAACTTTAGTGAGTGGAATGGGCAATAAAAGAATAGGGTTCACGACCACAGAAGATGTCGATTAGTGTTGCATTTAAACATTTGAATGTTGTAGGTGGCAAAGAAACCGGAAGAGGGCCGTAAAAAAGAAACTATTAAAATAGAACACACGGTTACATCTAGCTAGTTCAAGAGTAAAACGGTGCCTCCCACCTTTTTCTATGGGAGTACTTAAAACATTTTTTACGGTACAGAACTGATAAAAGTTGAAGAATTGAACGAGAACGTAGAGCGAAATGATTCTTGATGTTTGCTATTCCATTACTTCGACTTATCAGCAGTTTCTGGACCAGAAAAGTCATAAGTTTGAAAACAGGCATTGACAGAAAACAATACTGTATCTGTAAATTCTATGACATTTTAAAAATTAAATCTGTTTTCATAAGCACTGACCTTACAATCATTCCGTGTTTGTGGTGCAATCATAGTTCAGATGGCCTGGTCATGTCATAAGAATAAGTCATGATCAGATGTCGAAAATTCTCATGTATAGCCAACTTTTTCATGGTAAGCGTAACGTAGGCCGTTCTTGGTTGCGTTTCAAAGACAAACTCAAATACAATTCAAATGCTGCAAACATCCATATAGATGAGCTTGCTGTTGAAAACCGAGCAAACTAGAGAAATACCTGCTACCGCCGTATAAGGAAAGTGGGTCATGGTTAGTGTGATCAAAGGACTTTCATTCATGTTTGATAATATAATAGGACTAAGCACACTTCATAGAATCACGTAATAAAAATGACGATGCTCAGCTGATTAGAGCAATAAACACGAATGCTTAAAAGGAGGTTAATTTTTGGGACCAAGAAAAGATGTAAAGAAAGAAAAAAAAATAAACAAAATTAGAAGCGTGTTTTTCAACTTGTCCTTAACCTGATTCTAAAAGTTTATTCCTTACTTTATCTTCTTGATCTTCCAACAAGTATCTAGTAAGAAGTAAGTTGGCTATTTACCATAAAATATGAAAGGGAATCTCACTTTTAGTGACACCAATCTAAACAAAAGCCTCCACTTTTGTCCAAGAAGATTAGCTTTGAATAACTGTCCTCAACCATCTCCTAAATCTCTCAGGTGATGACTGCAGATCACTATGCCCCGGAAAACCGTTTCAGCTAGCAGTCTAAACTCACGTGAGGATATATTATTAACACGCCACCACTGGCCAAACGATCTCCTTGACGCAGGTCATCGGCCAGAGCGGAAGAATTCTTCAGATGAATTATAACGGCCACGTGTTCGTGACTGAGGCGAGCTACCTACTTGAAGGATATCTGCTGTGGTGTAACCTGGAGAGGGATGGGTTATGCCAGGTTAAAACGCCTACGACACGTCACATGATGAGCACACAAATATACAATTCGCAGTGACCCAGGCTCTGGCACACAGTCGCGACAGACGAAGGAGGATGGTGGACAGCTCTGCACATCAACGCCCCAACAACTTCTTCCGGGTTTAAGGGAGAAAGATGAAGAGAGTTAGGGAACTGATAGTATGATATTATCTATGAAGTTTTAACTTGGTATAAGATGAAATATCTTCCATTAGAATAATATCGCGGATGGAAGTAAGATTACCCTAATTATACCATAAGGATTGTTTTCTTATCGGGTCCCATCAAGCTAATTCGAGTAAACAATCTGATTTTTTACCCTGCCAAGTGAATAATTTTAATTAGATTTAATTATCAACTGAATTTATTTTCATTATGTATAAATACACGCATACAGTGTGGGCAAACAAATATTCGTACACATACAAATTTTTAATTTACTATATTTCCAACTAATGAATAAATATACTTTTCATATAATTAACTGTATACAGATGCATCTTACTTATTATAAAACGCATATTGTGTGTGTGTGTGTGTTCCTTTATATATGGGATCGGATTTCCTACATTTTTCAACCGATTTCAACAAAACTTCACAGGACTACATAAAATTACCTTGCGGTGGTTCTAACAGCGCCAAAGATTGGAAAAACACAATTGTTTTTGCACAAAATCAATTTGAAAACACGATTAAGAGGCATTAATGAAAGGGGGACAACTCACATCGGGTTAAAAACCCAGGTTGTTTGTGCGTGTGTGTGTGTGTGTGTGTGTGTGTTCGTTTATATATGGGATCGGATTTCCTGCATTTTTCAGCCGATTTCAACAAAACTTCACTTTTTTTTTGGCAGGTAGTGTTTCTTATTGTCTTGCACACTTTTTTCTTTATTTTTACATTCAGAATGCTTTAAAAATTCCATTTACAAGACAAATGTTTATAATAAAATTCTGTTCAATCGGTAGACTCAACGATTGAAAACAATGTTTTTGTTTGAGTTTGGGTTTGACCAATTCGTAAAAAAAACAAAGACAAAAAACAAAACAGACAAAAAAAAAAAAAAAAAACTAATTAAGACATGCGTGTCCGTCAACCTTAAACAATAACCTAACGATCTCTACTGATTGTACGAATTCAAACATCGGATAATTCTTTATCTTTAGGGAAAGATAATTCCACGTACTTTAGGGCCGTTTTTATAATTCCGTTTGTAATTTGGTACAAGGCATCTATAAGAAATTGGTTCTATTTGAAATTAATTCAATATTTAAAAGAAAGTATTAAGAAATAATTTAAAAATGCCGACGTAAGAAATCTGATAGACAAAAAACAATAATATTTCGAAGATGATAATTATTAAGGAAAAAACACAGTACTTACCTTGTACCCGACTTTTCTGCTAAATTTCTTTCTTTTTTTTTTTTTTGATTCCTGCAGGTGAGTCTTTTACGAGGGGCTTCTGTATGTCTTGCTTAGGGGTTTACGAGAATTTTCGTCGTTTCATCAGCGGAACTCGACTCATAATTGACTTTTTAAACTTCAATAATTGTCCACACGTAGGTGGCTTTTCGGGCGCCAAGGTTACTTTATTCGCCAACTTCGGACAATTCAAGTTGTTAATTACGTGTTCTAGCTGCTTTTTTGTTTTATAGTTCCAAGCCAACCCTACACACGTTAGCCAATTGTACTAAAACCCCATTTCTTTTTGGATTTACCCTTGGTTTGCCTTTTTAAATTTTCCACTTTTTTAGTTTCGAGTTCCCCTTTAGTAACATCTTACTTATTATAAAACGCAAATTGTGTGTGTGTCTGTACGTATATATGTTTTTGCACAAAATCAATTTGACAACACGATTAAGAGGCATTAATGAAAGGGAGACAACTCACTTCGAGTTATCATACTTATTATAAAACCCAGGTTGTGTGGTGTGTAAGTGTATATTTATATATGGGATTGGATTTCCTACAATTTTCAACCGATTTCAACAAAACTTCACAGGACTACGTAAAATTACCTTGCGGTGGTTATGACAGCGCCAAAACTTGGAAAAACAAAATTGTTTTTGCACAAAATCAATTTGAAAACACGATTAAGAGGCATTAATGAAAGAGGGACAACTCACATCGAATTATACTTATTATAAAAACCCCGTTAGTTGTTTGTGTGTGTGCGTGTGTGTGTGTTCCTTTATATATGGGATCGAATTTCCTACATTTTTCAACCGATTTCAACAAAACTTCACTTTTTATTTGGCAGGTAGTGTTTCTTATTGTCTTGCACACTTTTTTCTTTATTTTTGCATTCAGAATGCTTTCAAAATTCCATTTACAAGACAATTGTTTAAAATCTATTTAATCGGTAGACTCATAGCGATAGAAAACAATGTTTTTTTTGAGTTTGGGTTTAACCAATTCGTAAAAAAGCAAAACAAAACAAAACAAAACAAAACAAAACAAAACAAAAAAAATTAAGACATGCATGTCCGTCAACATTAAACAATAATCTTCGTCAATTTTACCTTTCAGTCTTTATGATGGTCGATACTTGATCTACCTCTTACTGTTACATCCCCGGGCAACGCCGGGCTCTACTGCTAGTCATCACTAAATATGCATAGAAAACCGAAAAAATTGATTTAATAGAAATCAATCCCATTTATCCATTTTAATGGGGGAAAAAAGTATTCGTACGAAGCAAATTTCAGATTTTAAAACTTTTAAATTGCTTTATTACTATAGATTATTAAGGAGAGCATTCGAGCATGTTCCAATCATGTTATCAATAGTCTCGTATTGAGGAATCGGAGAGCCGAGTTCGAATTCCATTGAAATCCATTACATTCACTTATGTGCTAATACTCTTTAGAAAGGTACGAATCCGCTTCTACTCCCCACCAGCTATGGGTAAATAGCAGGACAGATCGGGTTCTATAGCCTTGGATGGCTACGGGAAAAAATATGCTTCGTTAGTCATGTATCGAAAGATACATGATCGCCTAAGCGTGTATCACACATGGCATATGACTGAGTTATTTTTAGCATAAAAAATACAAACAGAACATTCTGAAATTGATATTCGTGCAAGAAGGATATCATAGGGAGAAGTAAATAAGTGAGAAATTTGCAAAAAGAACTGATTGTTGAGATCTGGAAAGAAGGCAAAATGTACAGGAAATTCTCAGACAACCTGAATTATTCCATTTACTACCATTAAAAACTGTTGAAAACCAAAGAAGAACAGGTGCTCCACGGAAGATTTCTTTAAGATTTTCGAGGAAATTGATGTCTCAAATTAAACAAAATCCAGTGGTTACTCGTCAAGAGTTGCAGGATAATTTTCTTTTCATCAGGTATCTGTGTCACTAAACGAACAATAAGCAATGAAATTCACAGGGACAATCTAAAATCACGCTCCCCTCGGAAAACTTCACTGTTATTGAAAAGACAAAGAGACGCCATGTTAAAATTCGTTCCTGAACATAAGGACAAGAAAAAATCATATTGGAAAAGATTATTATGGACAGAGGAAACCAAAATTGAGTTGTCTGGACGTAATTCTAGAAAACATGTATGGAGGAAAGATGGTGATGCCTTCAAAGAACACAGTTCCAACAGTGAAATTTGGTGGTAGCAGAATCATGGTTAGGGGATGTTTTTCTGCAAAAGGTACTGACAATATAACAGTAATAGATGGTAGAATGAATGCTGCAGCATATCGAAATATTTTGGAAGAAAATTTAATGATTTCGGTTGAAAATCTTGAACTTCCTCTTGACTGGATCTTCGAACAAGATAATGATCATAAACACACTGCAAAATCTACAATGAAATGGCTTGCTGCAAATAATGTAAATATCCTGAAATGGCCCAGAAGACATTTAAATCCAATGACGTTAATTGATAATTCATATCCAATAGATAGCTCCAACAATCATCACGGATATGAAGACCATATGCGAAGAAGAATGGAACAAAATACCAACTAAAATTTGCAACTCATTAATTGAGAACTACAAGAAGACTTTGGTTGCTGGAGAAGTGAATAATGGCTATTCTACAAAGTATTAAATGAAAATTATGTATTCTTTTTATATTGTACGAATACTTTTTTACGTATTAAAAGGGATAAATAGAATTTATTTCTATTAGATAATTTATTTCTGTTTTCTATGCGTATTTAGTTATTATGCATCTGTGTACAGTTAATTATATGAAAAGTATGTTTATTCATTAGTTGGAATTACAATAAATTAAATAATCGTATGTGTACGAATATTTGTTTCCCCCACTGTGTGTGTATATATATATATATATATATATATATATATATATATATGTTTTCCCCTCTTGTATATTTGTATTATTATTTTTGATCATTATAATAATTATTATTAGTAGTAGTATTGATCATTATAATAATTATTATTATTAGTAGTATTCCTTCTACATTTGACCAAATAGTCAGGCTTCGTACACCGCTGTGCATGTGTAGGAGTCATATCCTTACCTAAGTGAAATAACTGAAGAAACTCTTCATAGCTGAGGAACTGAATATCTTCTGAGATCATATCGCATGATTTGCTGTTAACTCACCAAACGGTCGAACCTTGCTGAATTTCATGGTTATGGTTTTCTACCATAACCCTTGCACACCTATCCTTACATGGTTGGCCACTCGTATCTGAGGATGTCCGTCTAGCCAATCAATGTTGTAGACGCCTTTTCAGGCACGTTTGTGTGTTTTTTTTTTGAACACCGACAGAGCCTAACTGGTTTATACTGCAGCTATGCTGGGCGGACCTTAGTTACAATTTCTGGGAGAGAGCGAGTTATCTAGCGTAATCATCAGTCTGAACAATCACGATGACTTGTGACTTCGTACTAGCGACTAGTTCCCTTACCCATTTTCATTCACATGGCCTGCGTCAACCCGTGGTATGGTCTTCATGCACTTTCCAAAGGTGCCCCCTCCAGACCAATAACATCAAGAAGTCGCCTTCCTGACAAATCGACCATGGTGAGATTCGAACCGGAGTCTCATGGTCAGAAAGCGAACGTCCCACGTTCCCATAAGGAGATATTTCATCTTATACCAGGTTAAACCTTAATAGATAATATTATACTCTCCTTTCCCTAATTAACCCTATCTAAATTCATGTATTAATGTATGTGTGTGTGAGTGAGGGGGTAATGTAAATGAAAAGTGGAGGAATAGCCTTAGCACCAGTGCTCTTAAATAACAAAAAAAATAAAAACACAATCCGGAAGCACTATATTTACGGATATAAGTGTTGCATATTTTTTTTGTTTTACTACAGCACTATGGGAATTAATTGGGACAGTGGCTTCACTTTGATATTAGGTTGGTGCAAAAATAATGACGTAATAATGTCGTTTTTTGACGTTAAAAAGTACGTCAAAAAACGACATTATTACGTCATTATTTTTGCACCAACCTAATATATTTTTCTTTTATATCGTTTTTGGACAGCGTCGCTATAGTTTAAATAAACACAATAAAACCATTACAGTGCATACACCTGTTACAATAAAACAATTTTGAAATAATTTTGAATAATTTAGAAATTATTTATGACTAAACATTGTACTTGGTTAAGAATTGTTTGATTTATATTGTTTTGCTTGTAAGTCAAATTCTTTTACGTTACTTCTTCTAATTTAAAAAATAACCTGATTCTTTTCTTTCAACAGGTAAAATAAAAATGTATACACCTCCTAGAAAGCGTTTATAGGTTATTGCGCTCCATGAAAATTCAAACAAATCTGTGCGACAAATAGGCCAAAGCCTCATGATAAGCAAGTCCATTGTTGGACTCATTGTGAAAAGGCAGACTCTATTGGATCATAATAAGGTTTTGAGAAAGGTAAGTTGTAGAAGAAAAAGAAAAACGATCAAAAGAGAGGAAGCAGCTCAGAAAACTGTATTAAAACTCCTAGGAAGAGTACAAGGGACCTGGCAGCAGATTTAGTGGAATCCGGTCTGTCCATATCTGACTCAACTGTCAAGAGATAGATACTTGAAATGGAGCGACCAGCCAGAAAACCACATAAAAAGCAGCATTTGACAGGAAGAGTGAAGGATAAACGATTCCAATGGGCAAAATCTCATAATGGTTGGACGGTAGAAGATTGGTAAAAACTGTTGTTCTCAGATGAAACGCACTTTGAAGTGAGAGGTCGTCTATCGCGCTTTGTACGGAGAAGCAAAGGTGAACCCACAAGAGATAGCCATATTGAGCACAAAATATGAAGATCTTTTGAAAGTCCCAACAATGGAAGAACTTTACCCAGATGGATATGGTGTGTTTCAGCAAGATAATACCACTTACCAGACCTCGAAAAAATGTACTTTTTTTTTTTTCAAAATGACGGTGTAAAAGTATTAGACTGTCTAGGAAATTCTCCAGACTTGAACCCCATTGAAAAGTTATCGACTATTGTGAAACAACGACTGATATAACACGACTGTACCATCAGGGAAAAACAAATCTGTGCGGACATCTATGGTATCACAATGAAGAATTGGGCAAAATATGTCTGAAATTGGCCGAATACATGCCAAAACGTGTTCAAAAGCCCATTAAAAGTAGTAGCGGACATAAAACATAATGATTTGTGGGATTTTGGAACAGTTATGTAAAGCTTTTTGGAGAAAATAAACCTAATTTGATAATATGTCTGTTTTTTATTTTATTGGAGTCATTGTCCCAATTAATTCGCACAGTACTTTATGAGAAAATGTAACTCATAAAATTTAAACTTAATTGTTAATTTCGTAAGGAAATTATTTCTTACCAAAGCTCATATTGTAATTTTTTTTATTATTGCCTTTCTCTAGCACTCTGTATTACTGGTTTCCATATTGTATTCATATCTATGCTTGGTCGACTCAGGAGATTTTTGTGGCCTAGCATATGGGATGATTCCTTATGTTTTCATATTTTCCAGTGATGTTCTCTGTCTTTTATTTCAGACTCATTCCACGGGGGGGGGCGGTCATCTCCCTCTTCCCTTCATATGTGGCCAGCAAAGTCTGATTTTTCTATTCCCCCTCGTGCCACGGCTTTACCTTCTCCTTATATTTCTTTCCACAGCTGAACAGGATGTTGTACACATAGTCCTTCGTCATGTTGTCCTCTATGAGTGGTTTCAATTGGAAGAATTATCTGCGAAGTCTTGAGCCACTTTTGAAGTTCGGCCTGATGTTATATGGACCACAGATCTTTTGTATTTTTCCGATAATCACGTCACATAGGGTAGGCAGACCGAGGCTGTTTTCTGAGTGTTGTTATCTTCTTGTACCCTTCTATCGCTGTTTGTCGGAGCTGCTGCTTTGTACCCAGGGTAGTTGTAGGTTTCTGCTTATATTGACTATTTCTTGTTCCTATGTCTCTGGATCGCTAATTATGTCTTTTGCTCGATTTTCTGTAGCCGAATTCATTTAATGTCTTACAAAAGTGAAAGAAAAGGAAAAATATTCTAAATAAATTTGACTAGATAAAAAAAATACAATTCTAAAATTCCCAGCACTGTGCAGTCCTACCAACATAACAGGTTTCGTCCGATGAATTCCAGAGGGAAGAAACACGTTAGAAGTAAACTTTTCCTATTTTGTCATACAGTATATATATGTACATATATATATATATATATATATATATATATATATATATATATATATATATATATATATATTAAGCGTTTCACCCCAAGCAAGGCGGGAAGCCACTAGGACGCAAGGGGTTACAGAAAATTTGGAGCAAGATAAGATAGGAGTGATAGAAGAAAGGATGAGGAAAAGGGTAGTGGATATATATATATATGTGAAAAGTGTGTGTATATAAATATAAATAAATATATATATATGTATAATTATTTATATATTATATGCGCGGTACTTATTAGAAAGCGCTCAATATCAGAGATAGAGCTACCATATATGGTTGGATAGATGTGAGCTTGTGACCCTGGGTTTCACGCTTTAGCGATCGTCAGACAAAATATATATGTGTGTGTGTGTGTGATTGTTTTTAAAGCCATTTAATATTCTCACGTGTGTGTACAGAACGACTGGGCTTGTTGCCTCAATGTGACCGCACTGCTACGTGAATTTACTTCAGTCTGGTAATCTTGCGTTATACTCGATTGGTTTGATGTTTTATCCCTCAGTCATCATTACAAACACAATAAAGAACAGAAACACCATGAAATTTCTCAAGGTTCAATTAGGATGCAATTATATAGTTAACCGAGCTTCGTTTAGTTCCCAAGCAATAAATTGTATGATTGATAACAAAATGTGTTGATATTTAGCGAGGGTGGAAAATGACTCTCGAGGGAAGAAGGTTGGTCGATAGTCGTTAGAAAATATTGTTTGGCGGTTAATAAACAAAAGTAGAAAGAGGAAAGAGGTAAAGAAAAAAAGGCTAAATGAAAATAGAGGGAGAAAAAAAAAACAATTGTGGAAAAATGAGAATGAGATGAAGAGAGAGAAATGGAGAGCGAAATAAGAAGGAGATAAGGAAATAGACTATATTTAGAGAGAATTCAGGAGGAGGAGGAGAAGAAGAATGAGAAGGAGGAGAAAGTGGGTAAGAAGGGGTGAAGAAGAAGAAGAAGAAGAAGAAGAAGAAGAAGAAGAAGAAGAAGAAATTTTGGAGATGCGGGCGTCGAGGCTGTACAGAGGAGTAAAATAGTTGGGATTGATAAATAAAAAATAAAGGTGAAATAAACAAGAAATACGGTCTGCTGAGCATTCTCGGAGTGACTCTCAGCTGCAGGTCGAGGTAGAGAGAGAGAGAGAGAGAGAGAGAGAGAGAGAGAGAGAGAGAGAGAGAGAGAGAGAGTACAACATCGTCAGGTAAGTGGTTCATTGCCTTTCCCTATCTCTCTTGCCCTCAATGTGTGCAGGGCCTGATTATCCTTCAGGCTGCAATCTATGGACACGCAAGCTTTTATAAATCAATGATTTTAATTTTCTAGATTTTATAATTTCTAAATAGTTTCCCAAACTGAAATGATATCAATATGGCAGATTCACATTTATTTGACTTTGAAGGAAGCAAAGTAAAGCAACGAATGTTTTTGTGCCATTGTGGTTCAAGTAGATAACATGTTTTATTTTAGTTCAGAAAGTTTAAATCTTAGAAATCTTTATAAAGCAGTGATTTTAATTTTTTACATGTTATAACTTCTAAATACTTTCATAAACTAAAATGATACCAATATGACAAACTCATTTAGTTTGTTTTATTGCTACAATGCTGATTATGAAAATCTATTTTTTTTACCGTGGTTGTGCTGAAATATGTACTTATTTGGTTTTAAATATACAGTAAAAGTTATTTCTTAAATAATATTTTTAGATCATACATTTCGATAATTCCCTATCCTCTTTAACCTTGATCAGATAATGCTATCTATTCACACAAAAGCTAAAGGTACTTTTAATACAATATTATGTAGGCCCGTGACCGAATCGCTAGAACGCTCGCTTTCCGACCATGAGATCCCGGTTCGAATCTCACCATAATTCGAGAGTGTGTGTTGTGGGGGGATAACTTAATTAGCCTCGCGGTCCGAAATGTTAGCAATCCGGCGCTGTCTCTAAGGGTTACGTTTTCTAAGCCACGCTTTCAAAGAATGTCATCTGTCTGATCTTTCTGTTGCTATTTTCTTTAGAAAGATCCTAGATGTTTACTTGTTCCATCCATGGAATTTTTGGTATTCTCCTGTAGAACTGCATCACTGTTGCTTCTAGTGCTATGCTCATCTGTTGGGAGATTGTCCAATATAAGCCGTATAAGAGGATGGATCTTGTTAGGTATGACGATAAACTACATCCGGCAGCAAAGTATCTAACCATACGAACCGGGTTAGAATCACATCATAATCGACGAGGAAGGCTACTTCTTGAAGATATTGATCTGGGGGAGGCGATCCTAACGCGCGACATATTTGGAAATTGCGTTTAGCCATACTACGTGTGATTGATGTTGGGTAGACGGAATTGTTTGTCAATGGTTGTGTTAGCAGGAATTCACAACTCAACGTGACCGAGGGTTCGAGGCCTTGTTTAAACTGTTGATCTCGCCAAATGATGTGCTCTCTCTAACAGAAATTGTAATTAAGGTCCGCTCAGCACAGTTGCAACCTAAACCAGTGTTTGGCTCTGTGGGTGTGGAACAAACACAAATGGTTTTGAGCTGGAGTTTGCAAAAGGAATTAAATAGCCTCCCTAGCAAGCAGGCATTACGAGCAGACAGCCTTTGTAAATATAACAAAATAAATTTAATTTAGTTGATATTAATAATCGATTGGTGGGGACAAGTACTGTTTGTTTTCTGTTGGTTTTAGTGTTCGGTTTTCAAACCCAGATAAAAATCGGGTTTTCGAAGAATAATATTAAAAATTGATAGGTCGTTATTAGGTTGGGGCAAAAATAGTGACGTAATAATATCGTTTTTGACGTTAAAGTATACGTCAAAAAACGACATTATTACGTCATTATTTTTGCACCAACCTAATATTTTGAAAGCAAAAACATCAGCCTTCCAACATTTATAGACAAATCGTACAACATGTTGGAATTTCATTGTAGACCTTATGATAAACCACTTCTCGGTCTCATCCGCCATATTTTTGGACTGTCTTGTCTTGAAGTCAAAAATACTACAATCACTTGTCTGTATCTCTTTTATACGTTAACACCATTCTTACTTTGCGAATTTTTGCCTTATTACTGTTGCGTTGCTTAATTTTGACTTGCATATATATAGAATTATTTTGCTCTGTTTATCTTTTTTCCTGTTAGTTTATTGCAAATTTGTCAATAACGTTTGTTAGGCATTCCTACCAATTACACTTGACCATGGCCAATTACTTTACAAAAGTAATCCTCATCCATTCATTCACATTTGGCCTTAATCAACATGTAAACCAGGCTATGTTGGGTGTCCTACCGGGTGTAATGTTAGCGAGTTAGTTTAGCAGGCCATTAATCCCATCTTACTGTTGCAAGTGTTTGCTTTTGGCCGTAACCAGAGTAAACTGTTCTCCTCATTTTTGATGGGATTCCGACCCCGTGGCAGCACCTTCCTCATTTGCGCTAACAGGGAGGGAGTCGGTATGTGACCTTGCATCATATCAAGCTAATTTTCGCTATATTTAAATGATAGATTACTGAAAGAAGGAAGTAATTCTCTGACATTTATCACTTCATTAACGCTTAATGAAAATTGCAGACATGTATTTGAATAATTTCATAAAAATCATTCACAGAATACAGCTTTGCGTAAAAATTGGTTAGTTAGAATAAATAGTTAGAAATAATATCATCATCTTTGGTTTTTTAAACAACATTTCGGTCATCTTGGTTCAGTGGTTAGAGCCACAGTGTTCCAACCATCAGAACCGGTTTCGAATCTCAGTGCCGTCGAGTGTGCGGTACCGTTGGAAAGTGCCTGCAAACGGTAGCACGCGTTGACCCAAGCCATTTGAGAGTGGAATTCGTAGGCTAAACTGTTCGGGAGCTGCCGATGATTGTTCTAGTAGGTAGTCAGACGTCTTCAAATAACTGCGAGATAGAAAGACTTCAGCCTTGATTAATCTGGTAATCTGTCTAGATATTGCGTTTGGATAAAAGAAAGCACTCTCCTCCACAACAGCCTGGCCTCTCGCAAATATGTATCAGTCAGAAAAAACTACAATAACTAAAGTTTTTGTAATACTAAAAACTGAAATAAATCATATGAATTCGCATTCGGCCATATACATAAATAGCGCAACGTCACGTTGGGCTGGTAAATTATTCCTTATTTATTTGAACATAGAGTTTCACTGAGTAAAACAGAAAATGTGAATTATCATACCGCTGCATTTTAGAATTATGTACGTATAATAACAATATAGATAATACTAATAATATAAGGTAGATTGCTCCGGCTATATATCATGAGATTCACGACAAAATGCAAAGAAACATTTGTGATATTATAGGTCCTGACATAGTATCACGACTCCAGTCATTTTCCCACAAATTGTAACGTGACTTCCCTCTGCCTTTTCTATAAATATGGTAATTGTGATAATGTAATTTTCGCCTTGTTACCTCGACTGTGTGAATTTAAGCATACTCCTAGATTAGCAACTAGGTCTCATCGTTGAAATAGCTAGATGTAATCGTAAGTTTCATGCTAATAGTCCCTTTTTTTTCGGACTTCTTACCTGTGAAACTCACCGTCACCAAACATTTAAATGCAACGTCAATCGCCATTTTATGCCTTCCTGAAATCTGTTCTTTTATGGTCGTTTTTCCTTACTAAATTATTCTCATTCTCTTTTAATCTCAGTAACTCTTTTTGTCTTAGTGGCATTATCGTCTTCCTTCGGGTAAACAATTAAAAACAAAACAAAACAAAAAACAACAACAATATTCTGGTGCAACATAAGGCATGTCGCTCATAGCATCTGATCGTAACTGACTGGGTATCAATATGCATATTTTTTAGAATGATATATTAAAATGGGCCACAGTCAATATCCCTACTGTACTACGGATTTGGTTGTCAGTTGCCTGAATAGTTGGGCATATAATCTAGACGCTGACATGACTGATCATCTCTGCTCATGAACGGGAGTTTTGTGTAAAAATCATGGTTGGGTGTCTAGCGTATTTTTTAAAAATATATATTTGAAGAAGCCAAGACGATTTAGAAGACAAATTTAGATATTTTCATCATTTCATCACAAGCAAGGTAATAAAGCCAGTAAGATGCAAGAGGTTACGGAGTGGGAAATAACACCAGAAAAAGAAAACATTATTAAGGAGAGAGGACAATCAAAGAACAGGAATTAAAAAGATACAGAATAGCGAATGATATTGAGTTTAAATTTAAATTCCAGTCAAATTTGATCTGCAGATCAAATTTGACTGGAGAACAAGAAGCCGGAAAACAGTTCCACAAGCGGGAAGTGCGAGAGAAGAAACTGTTAACATAGAACTTACGGTTATATCTAGCAATTTCAATTGTCAGATGATGCCACCTTAGCGCCAAAGTAGTATTGCGCTTAAATTCATAAAGTCTAGGCCCGAAAGAGGAAAGCTCATGAGAAAAATGAGCATGAAAATAGTCATATAAAAGGAATAGGGAAGTTACGTTACGGCTATGTGAAAGTGATTGAAGCCGAGAGGCCAGATCAAGATCAATAACATTGCAGATTTTTCTTTGTAACTTATAAACAATCTCTAAATACAAAACAGAAACCCTGGTTTCCATCTTCAAAGTCCATTGTAGAACCATCAAGGAAACAGTGAATAAGTTTTAAAAAGAGGGAACAGTACAGAGGAGAACTGAATCACTAGGTAATAACAGAAAGAAGGATTATTTTTTCAACTTAGATCTAAAGCGATCAATTAGAAAAGATCCAACTCAATTCATAAGACGTCTGGCACATGAGAGAGAGGTTTCCTCTATGACAGTCCAAAGAGCAGTGAAAAAAGACTTGAAAATGAAATCGTACATGAAACATGTGAAGCATCTTGTTACTCGAGGACAGAAAGTTAGAAGGTGAGATGGCGCAGATCATCATAAATAAGTTGGAAAATGATCCCGAAATATTATATACATATATGTGAATATTATTTCCATACTTCATGACCTTCCGATCCTTAGCTAAGATTAATTAATAATGAACATATCATTTTCGTTTATGATCAATTTCATCACGATTCTTCTGTTAAGCTTCGAGAGTAATTATACATTCTTATTGCTTAAAGTAGAGTCCAATAGTGTTATAAAAAACTCGGAGAATTCCACTAAAATATCTTTAATAATTTCTAAGATAAAACATAGATACAAAAGCTTAATCGAACAAATTTTGCTTTTATAAAATTTAGGCAATTTTTCTGTTAAACCCGGTATATTGAGCTTCTAATATTTGCACTCAGAGTCACTTTGATGTGTGGCGTTCACTCACTTAATGTTACTGGTGTTACTGATAGTCACGTGGTTAGAATGTTCACTTTTTGATCATGAGATCCGGATTCGAATCTCACCATGGTCGATTTCTCAGGAAGGTGACTTCTAGATCTTATCGGCCTGCGGAGAGGCTATCGCAGCGTGTAGCAAACTTGAAAGTGTCTGAAAGCCATGCCAGGGGTTGACCGAAGCCTTGCGAGTGAAACTGTGTAGACGAAAGTATTTTAGATACGATGATGGTTGTGCCAAGTGACCGTTATCGAGGTTTTGAGCGTACTGTCTTTTTTTTTTCAGTCTGTTGATCGCGCCAGATAATGTTTTTCTCGCAAGAACTATAACTATTAGGTTGGTACAAAAATAATGACGTAATAATATCGTTTTTTGACGCGAAGAAATACGTCAAAAGTCGACATTATTACGTCATTATTTTTGCACCAACCTAATATCTAAGTTCCACAAAGCATTAGTTGCAGTATAAACCTCAGATACCCTCTGTGGGTGTTGAACAAACACAAATGTGCCTGAGTAAGTAACTGCAATAGGCATTATCGAGCCATCCTAGCCAACAGACATACTCGGATACTAGCGGCCAGCCATTAATGACATCACTAATATTACTACTACTAGTACTACTACTACTACTAATAACAACCTGTCCTTTATTTGTCAGTGATATCTTTATAGTGTTAATAAGTCTTAACTGATTCTAGTACAAAGAAACAAATATAAAGCCCTTAGCATTGATAGAAATCAATTCAGTATTACTAGTTTCATTCTCTTCATAACCCCTATTCCGTGCTTGCTTGTTCGCTGTTTTAATACATGTCTATGTATATGCATATGTGCGTATGTGTATATAAGAGAAAACAATTTTAAAAATCAACAAAATATTATTTTGTATGTATGCACGTTTTTTTTTTGTTTTATTTTATTTTTTTGTCTGCTGTCCGTTGTCAGAAATGTCTTCACTCGATTGATCAATATATTCGGATCTGACTGAATCAAATATTTATGACGGACAGTTCACAGTTATTCATAACTTTTATCTTTCCTATCTTTTCAGTCTGTCTATCATTCATTCAATCATTTGTTCTTCATTTATTTATTCATAGCGTCGCATTCTTGTATGGTTTAATTCATTCATTCTTCGTTTAAATTTCTCCTTTAAAAGCGCTTTCAAATAAATAACAAAAGAAAGAAAATATAGCGAAAGTTCTCTTCCTCATTTCCAACGCGATTCAAGTTTATTTGTAAAAAAAATATTTTCGTATTTTCTTATTTATTATTCATTTATTTTTCTTATTTAAAATTTCCTTGGTCATTCA
The DNA here is from genome assembly GCA_963932145.1 of Acanthosepion lycidas. Taxonomy (NCBI): domain Eukaryota; kingdom Metazoa; phylum Mollusca; class Cephalopoda; order Sepiida; family Sepiidae; genus Acanthosepion; species Acanthosepion lycidas. The sequence goes on along the minus strand of OZ010581.1, from coordinate 92,305,643 downwards.
TTTCCTCAAAGCTGTTATCTTTTCTTTTGAAACACACAGTTCCTTAGAGGTCCCTATTTATATTCTGGTTTTCTGAATTGGATGTGTCGCGTTCGATGCTATTTTCTGTCCACCGCCATTTTGCGTTCGCCGTCATTTTACTTCCGCCAGAGAGTTACACATTTCCTGACTGAAATCGTTATTGGGAAAAGAAATGGAAAGGAAAATAAACTCGATGAAAAGCAGTTATTGATAGTGAAATCTCTTTGTGGACACATTTCAACACGCGTCTTATACACTCTCCTGTTATAGATTCATTTTCTCCTACAGATGATATCCAAATAAAGTATAAAATGTGTTAGTATTTTGTAAATGCTGATATGTGCCTTTTACATGTGGTTTTATTTTGTTAATATTAAATCACAAATGTTTGAAAGGATTAAAAGCAATTATTTCTTTACTTGTTCGTTATTATTTTCATTTCTTCGTTCATGCTGACATGTTTGAATCAGCCAAAGCGGATATATAATTTAAGAAAGAACCACTTTCTCTTCTCTCCCTCTCTCTCTCTCTCTTTAACACACACTTCTATGTGTATAAATGTGCCTATCTTTGTGTGTGAGGGATGTATTTGTGTGAAATGAATTATTTTTCTTATGACAACGAATCATGTGTGAAACAGGTTAAATTAAACTTTCACTCTCACTCTCCTTCTCTCTCACTCTCTCTCTCTCTCTCTCTCTCTCTCTATATATATATATATATATATTATAAGTTAATAGACTTAAAATATGGTTTTCGCTACACAGTTCCAACCATGTTTCAAAAATGGAAGCTAAAAGCCCCTAATTTAATTTTGTACTTAAATTAAAGACATTACTTTCATTTCATCCTCAAGCGAATTTTGTGTAGCGAAAAACCATATTTTAAGTCTATTAACTTATAATATTAATGCTCTGTAAATTTACATTGAGCACTATTTTGTAAAAACAAAAATATCTATAAGAACACCGGATTATATATCTTATTGTTCTTTCTTTTTATTAATATACATATATATATATTAGGTTGGTGCAAAAATAATGACGTAATAATGTCGTTTTTTGATGTATTTTTAACGTCAAAAAACGACATTATTACGTCATTATTTTTGCACCAACCTTATATATATATATATACAGAGAGAGAGAGAGAGAGAGAGAGAGGGAGGGAGGGAGAGAGAGAGAGGGAGGGAGAGAGAGAGAGGGAGGAGAGAGCACGGTGGGGTAATGGATAGCGGCTTGGATTGAGGAATCGGAGAGCCGAGTACGAATTCCAGTGGAATCCATTACATTCACTTACGTGCTGATACCCTTGGGAAAGGTGTGAATCCTCTTCTTCTCCCTTCAGCTGTTGGTAAATAGCAAGACAGCCCTGGATAGCAACTGGTCTAGGAGAAGGACAACTCTGAATTCAAAACCTGCAGAGGGTCGTTTGGGGATCTTTGTGTACCAGTAGTGTACCAGCTCCTGTACTCGGCCCTTCAAAAAGTGTGGATGGTCCTGCACGAAAACTTCACCACTATAATCATATCTCATGTGGTGTTGTCGGGCTGTCGGTTTCCTAGGAACTGATCTGCTTGACCCTCATACGTCGAATTCGACGGGAGAGTCGAGTATATATATATATATATATATATATATATATATATGTGTGTGTGTGTGTGTGTGTGTGTGTGTGAAGATATGTACAAAAAGAGGAAAGAACACGTTAGGCAAATAATCCGGAGTTCTTTAGTATTTTTGTTTTTATTTTTAAAAAACAGTGCTCCATACAGAAGTAAATCTTAAATTATAATTATTTAAAAAAAAATATGATTCCTTCGCTACATAAGAGTTCCCATGTTTCAAAAACGAGAGCCGAAAACCTCAATATAATTATTAAAATTAAATTGAGTTCAAGCCCAGTTTCACCCTCATGCGGAAATTTAGGAATAACCAATCTTGAAATTTACGCATCTTTCTAAGGATGTTCATTCGCAAAATTAATTACTACTGAAACGGCTGAGGTGACCATTTTGGTAAGGGGTCTAAGAGATACTATTTATCTACATATCAAGCACCTTCGGAAAGCGGTCAAGCTGAGGTAGGGTGAGGGCATCCATTTGAAAGCGAATGATGGAATTCATGTCCGCATATTGTCAGGTCAGTCACAGCGAAATATTACTTTTGTCACCATAATATGTCGTTAAGTGTCTAGAGAATTTTGTTTTATTTTATTTATTTATTTTCTAAAGGACTGTTTCGTACTTAAACGCGTCGCACTGAAATACAATTTGTTTTTTTGACGACTTCATAAAGAGTTTTTTCATATCTTGTGATTGGGTTAAGCTTTTAAACCTTTTATTAGACTATGGAATTTAAATTTTTTTTATACTAATTATTTAATGCGAAAATTTGTTGATGTCGGCGCAAAAAAACTCATGTCTATAGTTTAATAAATTTTCATTATTTAGAAACTTAATGTGTAGTTTTTCATGTAGGGATAAAGGACATGGGTCATCCCAGGTTTTACAAGTTCTTGTTCTATTTATTATTTTCCATTTTACTTTTGGTGTTTTATTCATTTCTTTTAAATGCCAAAAATATTTCGATAGAGATATTTGATTTCTATTTCTAATATTATTGAAGGAGCTTTTGTGTTGTCTCCATCTAATATATATATATATATATATATATATATATATATATATATATAAAGAAATATAGACAAGGTGTGCTATATTTATGGAATAAAGTGCTCAATATCAGAGATAGAGCGTGTGTAAATATAAAAGTGAACATAGAAGTCAACACTTAGAGGCGACAATCTGTTTCATGCTATATGCAATCGTCAGGTCACTTTTACATTTATATATATATATATATATATATATATGTACCAGTTGTAACGGAAAAATTATCCAAATCGTGTAACAGTTGTTAGATTAAGATTTTATAAGTTGTATATTACAACTGATTTAAAATATCTTACTGGAATTCTTCGAGATTTTATAACTCTATTGGAGTTTCAGCAATAAGAATATCTAATTACTCTCTAAGCTTAACAGAAGAAAGGTGATGAAATCATTCATAAGCTAAAATGACATGTTCATCATTAATTAATCATAGCTAAGGATCTGAAGGTCATGAAGGATTGATATAAAGTAAATATATATATATATATATATATATATATATATATATATATATATATATATATCATTACAGGAACATTTTCCAACTTATTCAAGTTGATCTTCGCCCTCTAACCTCCTGTCATCGGGAGTAAGAAGATGCTTCACATGTTTCACGTACGATTTCATTTTCAAGTCTTTTTTTTTCTAATGTTTGGACTATCATAGATGAAATTCCTCTCTCACGTGCCAAACGTCTTATGAATTGAGTTGGATCTTTTCTAATTGATCTCATTAGCTCTGAGTTGAAATAATGAGCCCACTTCCTGATGTGACCTCCTGATCCAGTTTTCCTCTCTACTGTTCCCTCTTTTTTGAACTTATTCACTGTTCTCTTGATGGTTCATAGTATGAATGTTTGCACCATTACTGAAGGTTAGAATGATCATTTTCCTCTCACCATTGCTCATTTTGGGAAGACAGTGTGTTTAACACAAAACGATTGTAACTTTTTCTATTTATAGCTGAATAAGTCAAAGGCTTTTGCAATGATTTTTACGATAAATAATATGAAGGTGACTAAACTCAAATGGTGTTTTTTAGATATTAAATAGTTTGTGGAATTGATAATTATACTGTCATACGATCTGTACAATTTGGCTGGTACCCCAAGTATATATATATATATATATATATATATATATATATATATATATAATATTATAAATTAATAGACTTAAAATATGGTTTTTCGCTACACAGTTCCAACCATGTTTCAAAAATGGAAGCTAAAAGCCCCGAATTTAATTTTTAATTAAATTAAAGACATTAGTTCCATTTCATCTTCAAGCGAAGTTTTCCTTGAAGATGAAATCGATCTAATGTCTTTAATTTGATTACAAAATTAAATTCGGGGCTTTGAGTTTCCATTTTTGAAACATGGTTGGAACTGTGTAGAGAGAAACCATATTTTAAGTCTATTAATTTATAATATTAATGCTCTGTAAATTTACATTGAGCACTATTCTGTAAAAATAAAAATATCTATAAGAACACCGGATTATATATCTTACTGTTCTTTCTTTTTATTAATATACATATATATAAATATATATAAGGTTCATACAATCGACAGACAAGGTACATGGATTAAATTTAATATTTATCATGGGTTCTTAAAATTTTCTTCTTTTCTGGATGTAAATAGATAAATGCATAAACCAATCCACGCATTCAGTTAAAACAAAAATAAAATCAGCCATGATAATAGGCAAAATTATAGTCAAAAGCGCGCGTACATAGAAACATTACAAATTTACACCTAGAAAAGAAGTAAATTAAAGTAAAATTAAATTATAAACTTAACAATTGCTAATACATCCTGACGGGTTGACTCAAAGATTACAGAATATTTGTCTACGAAACTCTGGAATCAAGGTGCAGAATATAACATCAAACAGATAAGTATATATATATATATATATATGTGTGTGTAGAGATGAGGAGAAAAAGCGGAAAACTTTTACAGATAACTCGTTTTGCCTACATGTGCTAGGTAGTCGTGTTCGTGTCAGAATGAAAGACAAAATTACGTAGAAGGAAAGTTCGTTTGGGATTTTTTCGCACAGGTAGAAATCAAGTTTACCTCATGAGATACGACAATCAGAAATTGCTTTTTTTTTTTCGAAATGGTGCCGTTAACATTGTCGGATTTGAGATTAGCCCATGTTGAGCTCCAGTAGATGTCTGCCTTTTTCTATTATTCGCTATTAATTTGTTTGTTAGTTTTCAACTTTTATTCGAATACTATTCTATATCCTATTAACCTTTAATATATATATATATATATATATATATATATATATATGTGTGTGTGTGTGTGTCTATATATATATGTGTGTGTGTATATATATATATATATATATATGTGTATATATATATATATGTGTGTGTGTGTATATATATATATATATATATATATATATATATATATATATGTGAAAAATATATAGAAAATAGGAAAGAACTCGTTAGGTAAATAATCCAAAAGTTCTTTAGTATTTTTGTTATTATTTTTAAAAAATAGTGCTCGATACAAAAGTGTTGATAGCAGACAAGAAAAGTAAACAATAGTCAGTCCGAAGGAAGATAGTAAAGGAAAATTAGAAGAAAATGTTATGATTCATGATGATGATGGTATTACATCATTCTCGAAATAAACACTTGAAATTTCATCATTCTAAAAACAACCTTTCTACCAATGATGATGATATTTCATCAATCTAGAAATAAAGACCTGAAACTTCAGCATTACAAAAACGACCTTTCCACCACAAGCAAATTTAGCAGTAATAAAAAGTTCAACATGGACAAAAAAAATCAAAAGTTGATGTTTTCAAAATCTTCCCTTAACCACGAATTTTTCAGAACAATTACAAACAAATAAGCCCAAATTTTAAAGAATAATATCTGAACAAAAGTGGAGATAATGGGAGATTGGGAAACTTACTGAAAACATTCTTTGACTAGATGTGCCACGGCGGACTCTTCAGAGAATGCGGTATGCGAGCTAATAGAGAGAAAAAAAATCGAAGATGTACTTGGAGTGGGTTAATTTAAAATACGACAACGTTATCGGCTTCAAAAAAAAAAAAAAAAAAAAAAGAAGCAATTTCTGGTTGTAGGATCGGATGAGGTAAATTTATTGCCTCCTTTCCTCAAAAATCCCAAGGCAGTTTCCTTACACAGAATTTTCTCATCCATTCCGACCCGAAGACGCCGACTTAGCACAGCTATGCGAAACGCGTTGTTTGCAAAAAGTCTTCCACTATTCTCATTATCTACAGACACACATACATACACTTATATACACTCACTAATACACACACACACACCTATATATATATATATATATATATATATATATGGGATAATGATATATACATTCGTAAATAAAAAGAGCAATTTTGGAGGAAAGATGTATAACAAAGTCAGAAACGTTAGGACTGCATCAGACAAGATTCATTTACGTTGATGCGATTACACTTGCGCAAAAACGAGAGACGTTGGGAATTTTAAATACATATATGATAAAATGCAGTTTTAAGGTATGTTATATTTGTGTGTAAAAGTGTTTAATATCAAATATAGAGCGTATGTAAATATAAATATAAAAGTGGTCATCGAGGTCAACACCAACTGTCGACAGTCGGTTTCATGCTTCAGTGCAATCATCAGACCATCGATGCCCTGAAAATTGTTCTCTCTTTCTCTCTGTGTGTCCGTATATATATATATATATATATATATATATATATATATATATATATATATATATTTCCTCATGGTAAAGTGGAATATAATTTTCATTCATAATGAGAAGCATTTTTCGTCAGTAGCACTTCGCGCTATTTAAGTCGCTTGACATTAATTTCTCTGTTAAAAATGTTATCAGAATAGTAATTAGGATATATAGCAAAAAAGACACACATTGCTCAGTGTACAAAGAACATGAGATTGTGGAGAATAAAGATCGCCCACGTCCTGAATGGACACGGTTCATAAAAGAAGATCAAGTGTGTTTCCGCTTGTAATATCAAACCTTGTTACTTGCTCGATGGAAATCGCGTTTTCCAATGCAAACAAATGTGACGTCCCCCCCGCGGTGTCGCTGCGCCAAATGTGACGTCTGCCTGGCTACGTCCGTCGTGCTATCCTGTCCTGCGACGACCAACTGGCTTAGTATTGGTCGCGGCACCAAATGTGACGTTCTAACCTTTTGGTGATTCGGATGGGAATCTGGTTAGATTCGGTATCAGCCTTGTCGTTTCCAGCTCGCCTCCAACGTCTGGTTACAGAAGTAACTGTTTTGATTTCTAGTCTAACCTACCCACATTGTGATTTGATCTTAGGGAGACGAAATCAATCAGTCGCCGGGCCGTAAACCAAGCCGAGTTCGAACAAGGGCAATACCACACAAGTACATGTAAAAGAAAAGAAAATAATAAACTTGTTCTTGGTGTATCTTCAGGCGATATTCGTAAAACTTGTTTTGGTGGTGTGAGTCTAAGTCGTTCTTCAAAAATAAATTGTTCTTGGTTAGAATTTGAGGTCAAGAATTGCGTGAATCTTTAGTCAGCTTCTGCGAGGCGGGCGCAACTCAATTCAACTCAGCTGCGAACTTCGAACTCAACTGCCAATTGCCAACTCCAACTGCTACTGCACTTAACTCGTTGCGACTCTGCTTATATGGACGCCGACCAAAACCGGGGTGGGCTTGTCGGGGTCTGAGGTTCCTTGATAATTCTAAATCCACAATCCACTTCTTTGTTTTCGATCAGGAAAATTTATTATTTTCCATTTTCGGAAGTCTTTCGTCTTCCCACCTTCTTCTGTTCTCACACAGGTATCTCACCATACCCTCAGAGGGTGTCAACGGGTTTCCCCTCTCTCTCACAGTGGCATCTCATACCGATCCCTTCAGGGGTGTCAACACGCCTCCCCTCCTACTTCACATAATTACCTTCGCCTAACGCTCACGTCAGCATTCAGCCAATGGGCGCCCAGCAGTGTGGATATGGCCAGACTAGCCTCGGTTTAAAAAAATCTTGCTCAAAGAAAAAAAATTATCTTCCCCCTTTTTTTTTCTTTTCCTTTTCCTTTCCTTCTTTTCTTTCGTAATGTGGTCCCTTAATCGCAGTTCTTATCCTGATGACACCTGGACTTTATCACCCGGGACCTTCGCCAAACAATTCGGTGGTCAATTGGACGTATCGCACCTTGGTGCCACTTATTCGTTCTGATAAAATAATTTTGCTATCATAGCCAGCTCCTGACAGTAAACAGGTGCCTTTTCCAAACGACCTTTCCGTAGATAACTAATGATTTAGTCTTTTGATTTTGTAACTCTGTGTGGTCCAGTGATATTTCGTTTTTCGGTCAGCGTATGACCTAATTAATTTTTATCTCCCAGCACCATGCGGGAGGTCCAGCGGGCATTTTGTTTTTCGGTCAGTGCGTGCTTAATTAATTTTTATTTCCCAGTTTCTGTTTCGTAGGGGTCTCGGCCAACCTGAAATTTCCATTATCGTCGTCATAAATTAATCTAAATCCGACACATCCGCGACCCTACTTTCCTCGCTAATGAGAATAAAAACCTTTAGCACTTTTAACATCGCTTAGTGTCCTTTTCGTGATGGCTTCTTATCACCTAAATTTAATTCTCGCCTTTTTCTTTCTTTTTTTTTCTTCTTCTTTCTTTCTAGCAACCTAAATGGTGTCACACAAAGCCCAAAATTAATCTTTATTTATCAATTAAGATATCTGCCGTAGGATATTTCTTTGATTAATTCTATACTCATCGTATAGGCAGTGTTTCTAATTAGCTTTTCTCCTTGTATCTTGAAAGCATATTTTTAAGCATTCTGCTAGATTGGCCACTAAGACTTATCGTGTTACCGTAAGTTATTTTCTAATAGTTTGTTTTCTCGCACTTCCCTGCCACCTACAGAATGGGTAGATGGAAGCCCACTCTTATCCAAGGATGGGCGGCTAGTTAATCCCTGATCCAGACGGCTGCTCAGGTAAATTTGTGTTTCTTCTACACCCACAAAGCCCAGCTGTGGTTACACTGTAACTATTCTTTCTGGCAGAGAGCGCGTTACCTAGTGTGATCTAGTCTGAACAAGGCCGTGCTGGCTTAAACCTTTGGTCATGATGGCTTGTGACCTCGCGCTAGCAAAACCATCGACAACATCCCAAGCGTTCCGTCTACCCAATTTCACTCACAACCCGTGGTATTGTTTTCAGGTACTTTCCAAAGATACCGCTGACATCGCCTCCTCCAGACTGATAACATCAAGAAATCACCTTCTTAACAATTCGACCATGGTGAGATTCATAATCAAAAAGCGATTGTTCTAATAACTTGGCCACCTGCCCATCAACAATTACAATTAAATGCAATGCCAATCGTTATCTGGTGTCTCTCTGTTGTGCTATCGTCCTTCCTTCTCTCTAAAGTCACCTGATTCTTCTTTACTTCTAATACGCCCTTGCTTCTTCGTGGCACTATCGCCTTGCTTAGGGGAAATATCCTGTATACAAGAATAAATTATTTTATATGTTAATAAAGGCTCCTTGATATTCCATATTATTCGTTGACTTTATCAATTGATTCTTCTTCTTTCAAGTTTCTTATTATTTGCTTTACTCATGTTTTCATTCTCACATAAATCTCTTTTAATCAGCAACTGCAGGTTTTCTGTTGAGACTTCGTGGGTGGGGGATTCCATTAAGTTAGTTTCTATGAGAACCTTTTTTTTTACAATGTAAGCAATTATACGTTTTCTAGAATTATTCTTTTTTTTTTCCCTTTTCCTCAAATCTCTTTCAAGACATTTCTTTTTCTTGACAATGTCTTCAATTTCCTTTTCGATTGTTCTGAGATCTCTGTTCAAATTCTTTACAATTTTCAACATTGTGCTCACATCAATTAATAATTTTGCCATAGCTTCTTTCTCATTTGGGCTAAAGTTTTTCTTACGACTTTTGAGAATTTTTATATATCTGAAATGAAAAAATAAATATTAGTAACGATACTATTACATATTTGGGATATAATCCTTTAGTTGCATAGTAAAATCTCAATCTATTAAATAAATAATTAACAAACTTTAACTTTCGTGTCTGAAATAAAAACGGTGTGTCAAAGGGACGGTTTTTCCCTTGACACTGCTTTTATTTTGTAGTACTCTTACTCGCTAGGCAATGTATATTTAGAATATTATTAAAATATGTGAACCAAATACAATGTGATAATTGTTATTTACCTTTTATAAAGATTTATTATTTACCATTTGTTAAAGAAATAAATGTGAAATGTAAATATTTTTATTCAAATATTTTTAAAAATTAGAAAATATGTAAATCATCTAAAATTCAAAATAAACTATTTACCATTTTATAAATAACTATGAAAACATGTTTTTTTTTAGTTCATAATTTTATAAAAAAATATCACCGAATTGCTGCATGAAAGAAATGTTCGGGAATTGCATTTTTTCAAAATTTGTCATTACAGTTACTTGTCGTTATCTGTTTATTTCAAATTTTTTGTTCACACAAAACTATTTATAAATTTATGAATTAAAAAATATTTTCATATTTATTTCTTTATACATTGAAATATGACAAACATTGTATTGTATTGGTTTGTATTGTATGGCATTTTATGTATGTGTCTAAACAAGGTCACACATTGTGGCCGTGTTGGTAGTTGATGTTATTGCGTGTGGGATTTTTCTTTTATTATTACGACTTCCATTATTTTTAGTCTTTTCATACATTAGGCTATTATACTTGTATTTTCTACGAGAATATTGCGATCAGAGTTTGATATATATACATATATATATATATATATATATATATATATATATATATATATATATATGTTGTTATATTTACGTGGGAAGATGATTCAATATTAGAGATAGAGCGATTATAGATAAGACAGTATGGTTATAGGAATAACAACTACATTGAAACTATCACTTCCACGCCTTAAATCACACAGACAGATATACAGAGAGAGATAGAGAGAGAGAGAAGGAGAGAGAGAGACACTAACACACATACAGAGAGAGAGAAAGAGAGAGAGACACTAACAGACATACACAAACACACACATACAGAGAGAGAGAGAGTGAAAGAGAGAGAGAGAAAGAGAGAGAGACACTAACACACAAACACACACATACAGAGAGAGAGAGAGAGAGAGAGAAAGAGAGAGAGACACTAATACACAAACACACACATACAGCGAGAGAGAGAGAGAGAAAGAGAGAGAGAAAAAGAGAGAGACACTAACACATATACACAAACACACACATACACACATACACAGAAAGAGAGAAAGAGAGAGAGACACAAACACACATACACAAACACACACATACACAGAGAGAGAGAGAGAGAGAAAAAAAAAAGAGAGAGAGACACTAACACACATACACACACACACACACATATATATATATATATATATATATATATATATATATATATATATATATATATGCATACATACACATTTCATTGCGCTATGTATGCGTATGTATGTACTTTATTTGCACTCGCTTCAGTTCACGTTAATATTCATTAACAAAATTTCACAACCCTGATCACCTGGAATTAGTAATATAATATATTTTAGAATTAAGTCAGTCATTGAGAACTTTTACAATCTGGGAAGGCATAGCTGTTTTCACAGGGTAGCTGATCTTCAGCTTGCGACTCTATCCTAATCGCTATTCAGAAATGTTCACTTTCGCTCTTTATTTTACACCAGTTAGCTTTGTAACAGTTAGACTTTCAGGTAACATAAACTGGGATAGGATATTTGACGTCATTCTTACACGCGTAAAAAAAAAAACTAAACTTTTACCTGACTTTAAAGTCTATCTTCAAAAATGTCTGAAAAATTTTCGGACTACAGGGTAAAAATGTAGCAAGTATTTTTTTTTTTCAATTTGGTGCAGGTCAAATGTATTTTCAATAATATATATACACAATTTGCAATAATTTTGTTTTTAAACATATCGTTATCCTCTAAATATGCTAATCGACTCCCTATATCACCCTAACGTGAGATTACGTATAACACATATTGTCTAGAATGAACAATAAATGAATATTTCCATTTCTTGGATTTGCAGTCATTTTGAAAACCATTTAAAATTTGCATGTTTTCAGTGGTTAGTCTATAATAAATTATTTTAAGAAAAGTTGAAAAATTTTGTCTAGGATTAAAAATAAACGAGCAATTAATTGGCATTTCAAGAACTTGGCTCGTGGCCATTTGATATTCCATTATAGAAATAATATTTCTAATGAGTATACTGTTGTACGTCATTAAACACATCTAATTCAAGAGGAAACTGTTGGAAAACGTTCTCTAAGATAAATAATGAACGAGTAATGGACAATTTAAGGATTTAGTTGGCAACCATCTTGGAAATCAAAACTTTCTAGTTATAATACTGCGATAGTTATTAAATTACGTTTTTAAGCGCACTTCATTCTATGGATGACCGTTTAAAAATCTTGTCTATGATGTATACTGAACGAAGCATTTGGCTAGAGCCCATCTCCTGCGCCATCTTGAATATCGTTTCTTTCAGATCCTCTGATGTTGGCAGAAGTGTTATGTTAGGAAGCGCACTTAGTACTAAAGACCTTTGGTGATAACTTATTCAGCATGATGTACTCAACAGTTTTAAGAGCTGGTGGCCATTTTGGACATCATATTGAAAAAGTACGAAATAGAAACTAGGGGAATTTTAATATGGATAAATATAATTAATTTTATGCAAAAAATCTTATATAAGGAAACAAAATTTATATAAAATATTCCTATATTAGGAAACATTTATAAAAACTATTAACTGCATTTATTTAAAACCTTCTCACTTTTTGCCTAAAATTATTGATTTTATGAGGCAACGTTTAAAAAGTCTTTCCCTGCTTTAGATTATTAATAATTAACTAATATCATTGTAAATACTAATGAAAATATCTTCATTCAAATATTATATTATTTTTTGTAATAATTTCACCCCAAGAAAGGTGATAATACTACTAAGACGTCAGAGGTTGCAGAGAATGAGAGGACATTAAAGGACAATAAAGAACGAGATATCAGAAAGATGGCAATTGATGTTGTGGGGGGTGACAAGAAAACAAGAAATCGAGAGAGAACTCCGCAGGTCAGATGTGAGGGAGAACAAATTATTGGAATAGAACCTACGGTTACATCTAGCTATTTCAAAAGTAAAAAGTTGAAACCTGGTTGCCAAATTAGTATTGCGTTTAAATTCATCTTATCAGGGATGAGAGATCATTAAAAAAATTGCCATGAAATTATTTACAGAAAAGACAGAACGAAAAAACTTCACAGCAATGGGAATCTGACTGAAGCCGAGATGCCAGGTCAGGACCGATAAAATTTCAGACCCTTCTTTGAATTATACCATGACCAGATTTATATTGTACTGTGCTTGTGTGTGTGTATATTTGTTACACATATAAATTCTTTGTTGCAGTGTTATTCAGCAATTATTTCAGTGTCAATCATTAAAATCTTTATTATTATTACTGAGTGAGAGACCCCCATGTCAGCAAAGTGATTTGGGGTACAAATATACATAGGCCAATGTCCATGGTAACCAGTTTGATAAGGGTATACATGAAGCATGCGTCACGATCAATTTGGTGGCGACATGGTGACGGATTTGGATAAAAGCAGTGTGTAACCTCACAGATAATTGCTGTAAATATTATATTAATTTGTAAAAATTACTAAGCAGTTAAAAATAAATAAAATGCGTTCACTTAGATTTCGTAAATTTATGTCAATTCTAATCATCCATACTAGCTGTCACCACCTAGGAACTTATCGGTGCTAAAGACATGAGATGAAGAAGAGCCGTTGTTAAGAAATGCATGTATACTATATTTTTTTATGCTAAGCAATATTTGTTTAAAGTCAGAGTAATTTAACTTTAAATTTGCTAATTTTACTCAACGTGTCACAGATATAAATTTTATTTTTGGAAAATTTTTAAAATCGGCAATTTTGTTCTGTTTACAAATTTCTTAAAATTAAGAAAATGGCTACTTTTAAGAAAATTTTCTTTGGCAGAAAAGTTCCAATCTATAAGATTTTTATTTAAAATACACCAGAATATTTTACTTACAGGAAATGGTAAATTTAACCATTTAGCTTTCAATTAATGCTAAAATAAAATATTTAAGAATGATTTTTCATTTTTAAAAATTCATTTTAAACTTTAGGTATCGAAAGTTCAGTGGAGGTCCTAGACATTAACAGTTGAAAGTTAATTCTTCATTTCGCTCACGAAATAATTCTGGGTTTCAAATTACTGTTTTTTTTTTTTCACAATAAATAGATGACATAATCTGTGACATTATGGATACGAGGGTTTTTCACAAATTGAATATTCTTTTTAAATTTTTATCAAAACACTTGTTCGGAAGAGAAACAGTTAGCCTGGCCCGAATATGAACTTTCCAGTGTCTTATGAGTCTGATTTAATTCCGCATATATCCGATTTACGGAGCCGAGTTGAGCCGGCGAAGAAAGAAAGAAAAGAAAGAAAAGAAAAAAAGAAAGAAAGACATAGATATGTTAGTTATTTCTCATACAGCCTATTTGTTTTCTTCCTCCTTCCTTTCATTTTGATAATAGTTGACGCGCTTTCGCGTAACAAACGCAAATGACAGTGGATTGACCAGGAGAAACCTCCACAATCGATCCCAATGTCTGAGCTTTCAAAAAGAAAGATAATGTTGAGAGTATGACGGAATCATCATTTTGAATTCGTAAGACATAATAAAACATTTTGCTCGGAAAACGCCGTCGTCAATTAAAAAAAATGTTGACAGTACAAAGCTGTATACAGCAAGAATAACAGCGGAAAAAATATTGGGATTTCGGTTTGGTCTATTCAAACCCAGCCGCCATGTTCATCTGACCTTGCTTCAAGTGATTATTTACTTTTTGTGTTACATTTATACGCCCAGCATCTGCAAGTTATCCACAAAGTCGAAATGCGCCAGGAGCTCGGCAAAACGAAAGAAATGCTGTTCTACTTCTTGAAAACTCATGGCTGTATCCAACAAGAATGACATAAGGGAAATGTTAAAAATCGGTTTCTCGTTTGTAGCCCAACCAGCGTATTTATTTTATTCACCAACCGATTATCACCTTTTTCGATCGCTTCAAAAAAGCTTTGAATATGAAAACTTTCCCTGACGATAACTATATTCAAGTGTTCTTCGAAAACTTTTTCACATCAAAATCTGCTTAATTTTACTTAAAAGTTATCGAAGATCTGCTTGATAAGTGCCAAGTAAATACAGATAATGATGAATATATAATTGTATGTTATTTTTTGAAGAATAAATTTAATAAACAAAACCGGAAAACATTCATTACTCATTTGAATTCCAAAATTCATTTGAATTTACTTTTTGCAAAATGTTCAATTCCTGCTTTTAGTTGATACCTCTCTGTAGTCAAATCCCATTCATTTACATAATACTCAGCGAGTCAACATTCCTAATTAGTTTTGTGCTCCTGAATCAATTACTTTACAATCACTTGGAAAGAAGTTTTACGGAGAAATTGTTTTCAAGGGGAAACAAAGGACCTACGTTTTAAAATATCTGCGTATTGCATTACATCGGAATAACTGAGTCGATCTCGGCTGCTTCAGCCACTTTTTGCCACCGCCATAACGTAAGTTCGCCTTGTTCTTTTTAGAAATATTTTCACGGTAATTATTCTGGTGAGTTAACGTAGCTAACTCTCCTTATTTCATTTTTGACATTGCTAGTTCTATGCTAAGATTTTCTTCTTTTGCACTTCTCTCTTGTGGAACTCTCTTCCGGCGTCCTGCTTTCCTGTCAACTACAATCTTCAAAAATTTAAATGGAATGTCAATCGTCATCTTCCCACTCCTTGAGTCCCGTTATTGTCCACTCCGTCCCTTTCACTCTCAATAACCATTTGAGTAGCTTTTATAGTCTAGCTTGGCGAGAAACGATTTGGAATATATAATTAAATGAAGCCATGTTTGCCGTTATAGCTCTTTTCCAAATTTATTATTTTTAAATTATACGTTTTAATTTCCTGCTCAGGCCTTCATAGCGTTCAAAATCTTATGAAAGAAAACTGATTTTTCCACTTTACAACCTTTTCCCTATAAACGCAACTTTGCAAGCGTATCGCAAAGGCTATAGCTAGGTTCATAACAAATGTTCAGATGATGTTCTATTCGTTAGTTCTTCTAATTCAGCCGTCCTGGGTATGACGATAAACTACATCCGCATCCTGTGTAAGACGATGAACTGCGTTTTGAAGGAGAGTGGAGCCGCCTCTTAGTGTCTGGTGTTCCCGGGTTCGGGGAAATAATTAACTCCTAAAACAATAGAAAATTGTAAAAATAGGTTTTAATACCAGAAATATTTAGTGAAAAATTATTACCAGTAATACATTATTACCAACTCTACATTTTTGAGAAAAAAAATTAGCTGCTATACATATTTTGAAAAAAAAAATATTACCAGTAATAAAAATGTTGTCGGCATTAAATAACCCATCAAGGTTGATATGCCGTAAACCAAACCAAACCAGAAATACTTTGTAAAGAATTATTACCAGCAATAAATTTTTGAAGGAAAAAATACTTACCAGCAATACATTATTAGTAGCAATACATTTTTGAAAAAATAAATTACCAGCTAAACATTTTGAAGAAAAAATATTACCAGCAATACATTTTTGATAAAAATATTTCCAGCAATAAAAATTTTGTCGGCATTAAATAACCCATTGAGGTTGATATGTTGTAAAACAAACCAATCCTCTAATTCAGCTAAGACTCCTTATGATATTTCCACGGCGATGAAACGATCTCCCATTGCGTCCGTGTTCCAAGTTGTTTGTTCCTTCTAAATCTACTAGAAGTATCTAAAGCATTATGTTTACAAAAATCAGATTAGACAAAAACCACTGCCATATTTATGTTGGGTCAGCTCACTCTTCACTTTACATGTTTCACAGATAGCTTTGTAGAAAAGGGATAAGGTGTTTCCCTGAACACTTGACCACGGCTCAATCTTTATGCATTGGATTCAAGTATTAAAGTATTCACTTTCTACCACCTTCAATACAACTCATATCACATTTTCATCATTAACATTTCGACAGTAGCCTTCTAATGACTCTTAAGCCAGGAATTGACTGACAGTTTATTAAATAAAAGATATATAACCATTTTGGAAGGAAAAAAAATCTTTTATTGTTCATTTGACAAGCGTTCGCATCCATGTTCATTATCTGTTTCTTCTTCTTCTTTTACTTCGTTTATTTCTTCATCATCTTCTTCTGATTCTTTTACTTCTGCTTTTTCTTGTTCTTTTTCGTCTGCTTTATTTTCTGATCCATTTTATTTTCTTCTGCTTTTTTCTAATCTTCGCCTACTTTTTTTTACATCTTCCGTTTCTTCTGATTTTTCATCATTTTCTCGTTCATTTCCTTCCGTTTGTTTTCTTTCTACTTCTTCTTTATCTTCGTCTTCTTCATCCTCTAATTCTTCTTGTTCTGCGTCTTCTCTTAACATCATATACTACCATTTCTCTTATTTTTTCTTCTTCATTTTCTTCTGTTTTTCTTCTATTTTCGTCTGCTGCTTTTTCTTCTTTCCTTCTGCCTCTTCTTCTTCTTCTTCTTCTTCTTCTCAAACTCTTACTGATTATCCTCCACATTCTTCTTCTGCAACTTCTATTCTTCTTGTTCTTCTGCTGCTTCTGGTTCTTCTTTTGGTTCTTCTGCTTCTTCTTCTTCTTCTTCTTCTTCTTCATCATCATCATCATCATCATCATCATCATCATCATCATCATCATCAGCAGCAGCAGCAGCAGCAGTACCTTCTCCAGGATCTTTTGTTTCTACTTTTTCTTCTTCTTCGACTTCATATTCTACTTCTTCTGCTTCTTCTTCCTCTTCTTCCGTTGCTGCTTCTTTTTCATCTTCCGTTTCTTCAACTTTCTCCTCTTTGCTTCCTATTCTTCTTCTTCTTCTTCCTGTGCTTTTTCATCATCATATTCTGCTTCTACTTCTTCCTCTTCTTCTGCGTCTACATATTATTCTTCTTCTTCTACAGGATCTTCTTCTGCGGTTTCTTCTTTTGCTTCTTCATCATCATCATCTTCTGCTTTACTTCTATTTCATTTTATGCTTCTTCTTCTTCTACTTATTATTTGATTCTTCTGCTACTTCTTTATCTGCTTCAGCTTTTACTTCTCCATTTTTCTTCTTGTTCTTCTTCTCCTCTGCTAATTATGTTTCTCTTTTTACTTTTCATCTTCTTCTCTTTCTTCATCTTCTTCCTCTACTTCGTTTTCACCTTCTTTCACTGCTTCTTCTTTTTATTCTGTTACATTTTCATTATCTGCTTCTTCATCATATTCTTTTTCATCCACTTCTTAGGCTACATCTTCTTTTACTTCATCATTTGCTTATTTTTTGCTTCTTCTTATGCTACTTCAAATTCTTTTTCTTCACCATCATCATCATCATCATCATCATCATCATCATCTTCTTCTTCTTCTTCTTCTTCTGTGTCTCCTTCTTCTTCTGCTTCTTCCTCTTCTGCCTCGTCTTCATCTTATTTTGCTTCTACTTCTGCTTCTAATTCCTCGGCTTCATTTTCTTCTTCTGCTGCTCATTCGGCATCTTTTGCTTCTTCTTCTTCTGCGTGGTCTTCATCTTTTGCTTCTTCTGTATCTGCTTCTTCTTCTTTATATACTTCCGATTCTTATTCTATTGTTTCTTCTTCATCTACGTCTGCTTCTTCCTCTCATGCGTCTTCTTCTTCATTTTCGTCTATTGCTTTTGATGCTTCTTCTTCCTCTTCTTCTACTACGACTTCTTGTTGTGCATCTTCACCTTCTACTGCTTCTATATCATCTTCTTTTTGCTTCATCTACTTTCCTTTTTTTTTACTCATACTTATCCATCTTCGTCGTCTTCTGCTTCTTCTTCCTCGTTTGCTTCTTTTCTTATTCGTTTTCTTCTTCTTCTACTTGTTCTTTTTCTTCTGTTGCTGCTCCTTCTCAAGCTTGTTCATCTTCATAGTCTTTTGATTTTTTCTTTATCTTTTTCTTCATCTTTTTCTTCTTATGCTTCTTCTTCTTCTACTACTACTTCTACTACTTTTGCATCTCCTGCTTGTTGTTGTTGTTGTTGTTGTTGTTGTTGTTCTTGTTCTTGTTCTTGTTCTTCTTGTTCTTCTTCTTCTTCTTCTTCTTCTTCTTCTTCTTCTTCTTCTTCCTATTCCTCCATTTATTCTACTTCTTTTCTTTCTTCTAGTTCTCCTTCCTCTTCTTGTGCACCGTAACATTTTTCTGCTTTTATATCTTCTTTTTCTTCTGCTTCATCTGCTTTTTCTTCTTCTTTTTCTTCTGTTTCATCTGCTTTTTCTTCTTTTTCTCCTGCTTCATCTGCTTTTTCTTCTTCTGTTTCTTCTGCTTCATCTGCTTTTTCTTCCTTTTCTTCTGCTTCATCTGCTTTTTCTTCTTCTTTTTCTTCTGCTTCATCTGCTTTTTCTTTTTCTTTTTCTTCTGCTTCATCTGCTTTTTCTTCTTCTTTTTCTCATGCTTGTTCATCTCCATCGTCTTCTGCTTCTTCATCTTCGTCTTTTGCTTTTTCTTCTTTTTCTTCTTCTTCTTTTGCTTCTTCTTCTACTTCAGTTTCTTCTTCATCTGCTTTTTTTGCTGTTTGTTCTTCTCATGCTTCTCCATCGTATTTTTCTTCTTCTTCTTCTTCTTCTTCTTCTTCTTCTTCTTCTTCTTCTTCTTCTTCTGCTGCTGCTGCTGCTTCATCTTCTCAAGTTTGTCCATCTCTGTCGACTTCCGCTTCTTTTTCTTCTGCTTCTTTTCCTTCTCATGCTTCTTGTTCTTCTTCTTGTTTCTCTTCTTCTACATTTCCTTCTTCCTATCCTGCATCCTCCTTTACTTCTTTTTCTGGTTCATTCTGCTTCTTTTCATGCCTAAGACATTAAGTCACCTTTTCATACAATCTTTCCTATGCCACAAGGTGTGGTTAACTCCAATTTTAGAAATAAATTCTCTACACAGCTAATGAAACGAGGTAAATATTTAGTCTTCACAATTTTTTATTTTATTCTTTTTTCTTCTCTCTCTTTGTAAAATGTGTCAGCCAATCTGTGTTTGAAATTAACGAGCACTAAGCGTAGACAAAGAATGGTGCCGTAAATATTTGTTTGGGAGAAGCGGAACTGGCGTTTTGATTTCGCGCGCAGATTGTATGCTTCAGTTGCCTCAGTATGAAAATCAATATGCAAATATTATTGGAATTCGCTGCCTCACTGTGGAAAGATATTGTGGAATGAGATTAAAAGACTTCAATTTTTAATTAAGGAAACAAACACCTCGACGGTTAGCAAGCAAAGTAATTACATTAAAAACTTTTGCTGATGAGGGTTTAGTGTATGTGTGTGTATGCAAATTTATATTTTTTTTACTTATGTCAAAGAAAGACGAGCGTAAGGATTCGAATCGGTATTGATACATACAATATGTGAAGGTGTCTTTATAGAATTCACTTTCTTGTTATATTTATCTTTTAAAGATTTATCAAAAATTCACTATTCCTATCTCTCTCTCTCTCTCTCTCTCTCTATATATATATATATATATATATATATATATATATATATATATATATATCCTTGACTACAAAAGAGTTCTCCTGTTTCAAAAACGAAAGCCGAAACCATCCAAATATTCTATTTCTATTTTCTGCATACCTGCGCACTATATATATATATATATATATATATATATATATATATATATATATTTTCTGCATACATGCGCACTTATATATATATATATATATATATATATATATATATATATATATGTGTATGTATATATATATACAGGTTGTAATCAGTTTGTATAATCCTGGCGAGTCCTATTAACACAATATAGAATTTGAAATATGTCAAAACTCTAGGTCTATATAGAGACGATGGAAGAATATATTTTCCTAATAGCAATGGTCCACTTCTATTAAACTACAGAAAAAATACTAGATTTTCAATTCCTGGGGTTCAAGATAGAAGTTTCATCTTACCTAAAAATTGTAGATTATTTAAATATTACCCTTGACTTAAACATCAACAACTTTAAACCTTATTATAAAAATCATGAAACTACGAACTACATTAATGTAGACTCCAAACAACCCCAATAATATCTTAAGGCGGATACCCAACACTGTTGTTACAAGGATTAGTAAACTATCTTCCAATAAATATATCTTTAATAAACACAATGGACTGTACGACAAGGCACTCCAAAAAGTGGCTTTAAGAATAAACTTTCATACTTAAACACCATAAGTAACACTAATGTAGATAAGGGTAATAATAAACGAAGAAATAGAAAAAGAAATATAATTTAGTTCCCCCCGATCTTCTGCAGATTATCAAAAATTAACATTGGTCAAGAATTCCTAAAACTAATAAATATTTCGAAAATATCCACACCCTAAGGAAAGTTTTCAATAAAAGAACAGTCAAAATTAGTTATTCTTACAAAAAAAATATATTGAAAATTATCAATTCCCATCATCAAATTATTCTTAATAAATTTTATGAGAGCAAAAATCCACCTGGTTTGGATACCCCATGTATCTGTAGAAACCAAGATCTTTGCCCAGTAGATGGGAAATGTAGGGCATCTAACGTAATTTACCAGGCAACAATATACCCCAAAGTAATGAAGGACATCAACTTTGTCTATATTGGCAATTCCGCGTGAGAAATGAAACAGCGTCTATATAACCATCGACGCTCGTTTTCCACTCCCAAATTAAAGTGCCAAACTACACTTTCCCAAAAATTTGGGAATTGAGAGAGAAAAAAACAAACCCTCAGATTGCATGGAAAATAATAGCGTTTGCCCACATTCCTAATAGCTTTAAATGTAAATGCAAACGATGTCTATAGGTGAAAATTAGAATCATCAAATAGGAAAATCAAAAGTTACTCTTAAACAATTAATTTCAAATTTAAAGAATATATATATATATATATACACACACATCTGGCGAAAACTAATTCTATAATTATATATAATCCTTACACATCTCTCTGTCTCTTTCGTTACTTCACTCAGCTCGTATCTCTCTCTCTCTCTCTATATATATATATATATATATATATATATATATATATATAACTTTCTCAGATGTTATTTTTAGTTGATACTCGTAATCTTACATGTTTCACTTTTATGTTAATGGAATGATTTTAATATTTTTAATATTTTTAATATTTTTATTACATCAAACGTTATTATAGTTTATACTCGAAGATACCCATGTCGAACACCACATGTTTATTTTTTTATTTAAACAGTGTACATTACCTTTCATCGGCCTGGATATTTATTAAGACTTCTCGAAAACACAGACCGATAAAGTAAAAAATAAAAATGTGGCGTCTACTTTGAATGCGAATATCCACTAAAGGATAAATGAATAATATATATATATATATATATATATATATATATATATATAATATATATATATATATATATATATATATATATATATATATATATATATATATATATATAACACAATCACGTCAAATTTTTAAATGTTTATACCACCACACCTAATCTGCAATGAATAGAAACAAATTATTTTGGTTACCTTCCTTTGAAGTAAAGTGCTTCGGGGTTTTTTAATCTTATTTCTTGCTGTTGTAGTAGGAGTGTTCTGTTGTATTGTCAACCAAGATCTAATATAGATTATAACGGTAGCAACAAACTTGTTGCTATAGTTTTACGTATGACACCATGCCTAGTCAGATAACAGGTCAGTATTCTCGACAAAAATGTTATGGTATAACCGATATTAGTCTGTGGCGTTCATTTTAAACTTTAGACCATTAATAATACACAAACGCGCGAGTACACACACATGCACTGAAACACACACTCTCTCACTCTTTGTCACACACACATATGATAAAATGTATTTTTAAGGTACGCTATATTTATGGAGAAGAAGTGCTTAATAACAGGGACTTAGTGTATTTAAATGCAAAATCAAATACCGAAGTCAAAATCGAGGGGTAACAGTCTGTTATTGTTATATTTTATGTTTTATTATGTCTGATATATTGACATATATAAAAATATGATTGTGGGGCAGAGTTAATTAAAGACTAATTTTGAATTTTATTTTTTGTGAATAGTCGATGCAACTTAAAATACTTGAAAATTTTTAGGTGTGAACTTAAATGATGTTTAATGGTTTTGTCAAGTAATGTATTAATTGCCAGGATTAAAAAAAACTCTTTTTGGGTTCCGATAAATGTTTGCAAGGCTACTTCATATAATGTCAAGTCATCGTTGACTCTTAGCGTGTATATATATATATATATATATATATATATATATATATATATGGACATCTCTGTTGTTATGTCCATATAACCACACTAATGATGGCTCATGTGAGCCGAAAGCTTAGATCGACGACCAATATAATAAAGAAATATAAAAATGTTGGGCAGTTTTTCTCTTTATTCTTTGTTGAAACTAAAGCCATTATAAGACACTTGTAACGGCTCCTGATAAAACATAATAGACATTCATTTTCTGTTATATTTAATTCCCCCCCCCCAATCTTTTTCATTGAAATAACAGCTCTTCCGGAGCAATATAAATATTGTTTACTCCTGTCTCGATAGTAAAACTGATTGGCAGCTGATATCCAAACGACCTTCAGTTTATTGTTAATTAGGGAAAGTATAGTTTAATGTTAACTCCTTCAAAACTAAACTGCTCTCATTTATTTTCATTTGAGAGAACCCTCACTGCCTTCCACCTGAATAGCTGATGCTAACTTCCAGGAAAGTGACTCGTTGCGTCTTGTCGGGCAAACGTCATCGGCTGACATGAAGTGAAAAGATTATATTGAATCCATTGCTAGGTCAGGTGCTATGAAAGTTGGTTCACTGTGTCGTGCCAGAAGATATTTCTCTCCAGAACCTATCATGCATATCTATAAGTCATCCATGTTTAGAATATTGCTGCCTCATATGGTGCGGCCCTTCTGTTATTATGTAGCTACTTGAAAAAAAGAAACGAAAACGAATAAGGTATATTACTGGCTCAATCTAGCGTCACGACTTCGGTCATTTTTCCGCCACCGTAATTTTGCCTCTTTGTACGTTTTCTATAAATACTTTCAACGTAATTATTCGGATGAACTTTCGATATCTTACTCGGCTTTTTAAATTCATGCGCAGTACTAAACTGGCATGTAGCCAGAATGAGACGAAATCAGTGTTTCCTAGATATCAGGTTGATAAAGTATGAGAGAAAGAAGTTCTAATATTAAGAATGTTTAGTATACACGGAAAGGATCAGCAAACAAGACACTATCTCTATTGGGAAAACAGGTTGCATGTAAGAACAAGAAAAGTAAGTACAGTAAACAGGAATAGGAGTAAGACAAGATTTGTGTTCTTAATTAATACAGCGGGATTAATCACGATGTTCTTATCCCAAGGTACAGCAACATCTATCAGGATTCATTCATGACTGCTTTTGTGCACAAGCGTGATATCAGGATGATTGAACTCCAAGCGCTTGTCAATCAAGATGGTCGCATCACACATGAGCTTTAACTTGATCATTGTCTGCTACTGCCGGTACTGAATGCTCTTTCTTTCTGCATAGTTTCTAATTGATTATGAAGGTTACTTTGTAATACTGTTGTCTGTATTATTATTATTATTATTATTATTATTATTATTGTTATTATTATTATTATTATTTCCGTTGATTTCTGTTTGATAAATCTTTCCTCCCGAGTGCCAATCAGAGACTTAAGGTCAGAAATGGCTTCATGACATTTCCACTGATGATTTTTATAAAATAAAAACAAAACAAAACAAAAAAAATCCTAAGATCAGACACATTTTACATAATGCTTTTCGTAATGAGTGAGCTGTACTTGTGAGTCCAATTTTTTGTAATTCTTTAAGGCATGGGATACCAGGAATCCCTTTAATGTGTTTATCGGAACCATTTTCTATCAATCTGGGGGGATACAATTATAACTGGAATTGTGAATGTTCTCATGTGCCACATTTATGAGATTTCTACTCACAATCCTTGTATTTTGTCATTTTTTTTAAAAAGATATTCAAAGATACATTAAATTCTGCATGTATTGCCATGCTGATAAGAAAGCACTTTCCGTTTTGTTATCGCTAATCACGAATAGCTTTGTTTTGTCTGTGTGTATTGTAAAGTTCCATGAATTTGTTACATGTCCTATATTTGTAACAGCGTCTAGGTGATTTTCCTACCAGTTTCTGCATTCTCCTTCCAGTAAGATTTGCAGATTTTCCATGCTATCATGCCGAGTTTTATATTCAGTGGGCGCTAACATTGTGCAACCTGATAGAAGATGGTCAATTGTTTCTGGATATTTATCAGAGAATCTACATTTTGGGCTAAAACAATTTTTCGGTATGTGTGCTTGGTAATTTCTAGTTAGCAAGCATTGGTCCTGTGCAGCAAGAATAAAACCTCCAGGTTCAGCTTTTAACCCTGCATTACGTAACCACTGATGGATCTGGGGTTTGTCTAGATATGTTTGGTACACTTCTTCACCCACTTGAAATTCCCTTTTAAATTTGTTGGCTTCCTTTATTTCTGAATAACGCTTCTTAGTTCTTCCTTGTTCTTTGATATCATCCAATCTTCTGTTGTTTCCAGATATCTTTAAAGACCGATTGTTGTGCTTTTGTAAGATCAATTTGATCTTATCCACGGTCTCCTTCGAATTTGGGCACATGAAGACGATCAACATCAGATTTAGAATGAAGCATGCGGTGGCAAGTGATAAGTTTCTCGTTTTGACATCCATTCGCTTAATGTCAGTTATGATTCAACTATTATTATTATTATTATTATTCGGGATTTTTCTTTTAATGTCCTGCTTTTGCTATAGAACTGAACATAGGGCTACCATTAAGATGTGATGGTTTCATAAGGCGTATATTGTCCATAATATGTGAACAGTGCCAACAAGAAGATGTTCTGGACTTCTTGTACCTTGATGTTGCCAGCAATTTTGTTGGTGCATTTTCACATCTCTTTCTTGACCAGACAAATAACATCATTTGTATTCTCTCAATTTCTATTTCTAGAAATACTTTTTATATTTATAGAGTTTCTGTTTTTTTTCCAGGGAGGTGTTTCTTTCGATGAGCGGACCAGTTCTCTATTTGAGCTTCATTACTCTATCAGTTCTATTGGTATTAGTTTCTGTTATGGGGTCCACCCCTTTTTCATATAAGTGGACTCGACCAGAGTGTTACTTGGACTGCTGCCGTTAAATACCCAGAGTTAGTCAGAATATAGAAAGATTGAGAGAGTGAGCAGAGATTGTGATTGAGCTGGAGGTAGAGTAATAGTGTGAGGTAACAACGTGTAGAAGTCAGTTACGAGCACGTAGACTCTAAGGAAGTCCTACTTCGAGACTATATCTATATATATTATTATTACGACTAACCGCGTTCCTGGATTTACTAACAATATACCCATTGCATTATTGTCTAAATACATTTAATTTCTTATCTTTATTTCTTGCGTTTGTCATTCATTGGAGACCGAATTTCATCTCGGAATCCACAACAAACTGGCGACGAAGATTCGAACTCACGCGGAAAAGAAAAAATACTCACGCGGAAAAGAAAAAATCAACAAAAGAAAAATCGTCTCTCGTCGTCCAACAAGCAAATTGGCACACACATGGAAAAAGAAAACAAATTCGCGTCGAGCTATTCGAACTCACACAAGAAGAAATAGAAAAATCCGTCCCTCGTCCACAACAAATTAACGACAAAGAGTTACGAGGAGTAAAAAAATACGTAAAAATGACTTTATCATGGAAGATTTAAAAAATATTTTGGTAGAACTGATAAAATACCAAAATGATCAACAATTACAACTACACGAACGAATGGAAGAAAAATGGCAAAAGCAATTATTACAAACGCAAAAGGAAAATCAAGAAAGACAAATAGAGCTCCAGGAACTAATATTGAAAGTAGCGGGCAACAAGCAATTAGATATTGAAAAAGAAGCAACATTTTCGCAAGACGCAGTGTGGAATACCATAGAGATTTTCAAATATTCTCTAGATGAGGAAAAAATTTTGGAGATTACTTCAGAAGACATCTTTAACATAGACTCTCAAAACTGGACAGAATCAAAAAAGCTACGTCTATTGCTTAGAAAATTAGGAACTGAAGAATATACCAAGTTCGTGGATTATATCTTGCCAAAAAAGACGAACGAATTAACATTTGACGAAACAGTGGCATGTCTTAAAGAACTCTTCAGCCCCAAAACATCACTCTTCCACAGGAGGTGGAAATGCCTTAACCTGGTAAAGGGCGATAATGAGGATTATTCCACGTTTGCCGCAATCGTAAATAAACATTGTGACGACTTCAAACTAGCGGAATTAACCCCGGGCAATTTCAAATGTCTCATCTTTGTTCAAGGGTTAGTTTCTACAAAAGATAGCGAAATGCGTAGAAGAATGCTTGCAAAATTACAAAAATTAACCGGGTCTAACATTACAGCAATTATCGGAAGATTGCCAGAGATGTTTAAGCATAAAGAAAGACGCAAAGGACATTGAACAATCAGCTGTTTCTCATATACGTAAGTTAAATAAAAGTCTACGTTCTTCACCCTCCCCGGAAAGAAAACTAAAATTTTACGACAATGAAAAAAGATTCTCACCCTCCCCGAAAAGAAAAAGAAAATTTTATAATAAGAGGAAAAGTACAACATACAGGACAAATTATGACGAATATCGGAACAAATATAAGCCCCCTTCATCAGCATGTTATCGATGTGGAGGACTACATTGGAACAAGGATTGCCGCTTTAAATATAAAAACTGCCTTGAATGTGGAAAAAAGGGCCACAAGGCATCCCAATGTAGAAATAGAAAATATACTAATAGAATAAGAGCTACAAGGATGAATAACGATGACAACACCAACGGAAGGAAATATGTAGAACTGGAAATGTTAAATAAAAAGATTAAATTACAACTGGATTTGGGTTCCGACCTCACGATAATCAACTTACAGACATGGAAAAAACTCAGACCTACCATGTTACACACACAAAAATTTGCCAAGTCGGTTAGAGGCAAATGAATAAAATTTGAGTGAGAAATAATCGTGAATGTTAAATTTCACGGCAAAACAAAAAAAAAAAAAACCTTAAGATATACGTCATGAAAGATACTGAAAATCTAGTAGGTATCAACTGGATGCAGAAGTTTAACGTTTGGGACCTACCTATCAACTCTTTTTGCAAAAAGTTAGAGGTTGAACCAGCAGATACTATAAAATTGAAGGAAGAATTATAGAAGCAATTTCCTGAGGTATTTTCAAGCGGGTTGGGAAGAAGCAACAAATTTAAGGCCAAAATAGAATTAAAAGAAAACGTCCAACCAATTTTTAAAAAGAAGCGATATGTACCGTTCGCTATTATAGAAAAAATAGACAAAGAATTGGAGAGACTTGAACAAACTGGGATTCTATCAAAAACGGAGTTTAGCGAGTGGGCAGCGTCGGTGGTTTATGTAAAAAAGAAGTCAGGAAAAATCCGCGTATGTGCAGATTTTTCGACGGGACTCAACAAGGCGATAAAAGACCACCATTACCCACTATCGAGCCCAGAAGAAATATTTACAAAGCTCAACGGCGGTAAGATATTTTCAAAAATAGATCTTAGTGAGGCTTATCTACAAATCCCAGTACAAGAAGAGAGTACGAAAATCCTTTGCATTAATACGCACAAAGGGTTGTACAAATTCAACAGACTACCATTCGGAGTAAAAGTTGCACCTGCAATTTTTCAGCAAACGATGGACAAAAATACTAACTCCCCCCAAAAAGGGATCTAAGGAGGTGGGTGTTAGGGTGTCCACCTCTTTTTCATATAAGTGGACTCGACCAGAGTGTTACTTGGACTGCTGCCGTTAAATACCCAGTCAGTCAGAATATACAGAGAGGGAGATTGATAGAGTGATGGAGATTGTGATTGTGATTAAGTTGGAGGTAGAGTAATAGTGTGAGGTAACCGCTTGTAGAAGTCAGTTACAAGCACGTAGACTCTAAGGAAGTCCTACTTCGAGACTATATATATATATATATATATATATATATATATATATATATATATATATATATATATATATATATATATTATTATTATTATTATTATTATTACGACTAACCGCGTTCCTGGATTTACTAACAATATACCCATTGTATTATTGTGTAAATACATTTAATTTCTTATCTTTATTTCTTGCTTTTGTCATTCATTGGAGACCGAATTTCATCTCGGAATCCACAACAGTTTCTTTACCAGATTGGATTGGCATGTCCCAGAGAAGAGGAGCTTTATCATTTTCTGTTACGGTTGATGACTCAATTCATGGTTCATAGAATTATTCTTTGAATATGATATCATTGTATTTACAGATTGGCCAGTGGGATTATACGCTTGCTTTATTTCGGATTTTTACGTATTCTCTTTTGTCCAATTCTGAGAATTTGGTGACTACTTTTTCTTGTTGATTATTGCATATCCTACACTTTGGCTTGATGTTGTCTTTCAATATCTGGTTTCCGACTTTATTAGTCTTATCCTTCAGTCTCAAATTTATACCAGCTCTTCTTAGGCATCTGTGTGCTTGGGTATGGTCCACATTTTTATCATGGACTCGTTTTGAGTTTTACTCTGAATTTTGCATTATTTTGATTCTCGCTGCAGATTCGTAGCTGTAAAATATATATACATATATTTGCAATGAAGGATAATGAACATTAAGAAAAGGTAATTATGTAAATGCGTTACAGATAATCTTACTGGAAGAATGCGTTGTAAGTATAAAAACACAAGTTTGCAACTTAGAATAATAACTTGTTAGTGACTATTAATTTGAGTAATAAATACTAGCTGAATATGACTAATACATATATAATATTGGTAGGATGTACGAGTAGGGTTTTTGTTATTGGAGTGGAAATTGAAACTGTCGTCCCGATTTCAATTTGCAGCCCAAATCTGTTTCTATAAATCTAAACAAGGTCTTTCTCTACTTCTATGTGCTTCTGCTTATCTTTTATATGTCCCGTCCTTTAAAGACGTGGGTGATCAGGGCTCTCTACAATCTCATATTCTTTGTAGCTATTAGTAAGGTTTGTTTCCTTTTCAATGTTATGCTATTTATTTATACACGCTCATCAGGTAGGTTTCTTGCTGTTACTCTATCCGTCTTGCCTTCATTAAGCCCTGTGACTGCCCCTGTGACTGCCCCTGTGAGTGACCCTGTGAGTGTCAAGTACTCTTTCATCATAATGTACCCAAGAAATTTCAACAGTCTCTTTCTAATTCTAAGTATAAGTGGTCTTTTAGTTTCCATTTTCCGTAAAACTTTCTCATTTTTCACATGTTTCATCCATGATATTCACAACTTTATTAACCTCAAATATCATCTTATATAAACTTAAATGTATACATGCATTTTTCACAGGTATTAATTAGTTGTTATAATACAGAAGAATAAATTATATATTAAAAATGGCGTACTGCTGGCACATATTGACAGGAGCTGCACAGTTCAATTTTCAGTCTCAATAGAATCCTAAAGCATCTACGTGGCCTTGTGGGTGATAAATCAATTTCCACTCTATAACCAAAGGCAAAATGTTACAAGTCACTCACTAATCAATTGATATTTCCATGGAAAGTGTTTAAACAAACTACATCTCTTTGTTCCATCAGTTATAACCTTCAGAGTTACGACCCACTATGCCACGCATATTGCAGCAAACCACCCGCACTCCATTTGTATTCCACTGGTGAGATGTAAATTCCGCTGGAAGAGCTTCTTCCCATAACCCACTAATTTGTCGAACCGACTCCCAAGAAGATGCTTCTCCAATCAATCTTAACCTGTTCAAGTCTTGTGTTAACCATTATCTTCCCCACATATACTGTGCCTCTTATTCTGTAACCCACTACCTAGGCCCATGGGCTTTATACAGTGTGAACATTAATGTAGAAATATCCTTCGAAGGTTATGAATCTAATTCTCTCAATAGTCAACGGTTAATAAAAGTAGACTGGGTTCTAAGCCTTGAATGGTAACCTGTCTATGAGAAGTAAAATGATGAATTCAAACCTAGCCTGTAGAGGGATTGGCTTCATCAGGCTTAATTGTCCCAGACCCACCCACTGATTCTATAGCTGCATGAGTTGTCTCATCGAACCTTGATGATGGACTGAATTTGTAATGAAAATGTAATATTGGTTTGTTTCATAAAAATTGACTCAACTTTTTAGTGATTTGTTCAAAATAGCCAGAATAAACTTGTTTGAAATCTCTAATATACCAGGTTTTCAAGAAAGAGAAAAAAATTATATTTTTGAAAAGAATATTTTTCCTCTTCGCGGCAAGAAAACTTTTTTTTATCACAATCTATTCAGCTGCGTCTTCAGCAAAAAAAAAAAAAAAAAAAAACTAACAAAATAAGAAAGGGAATCTGGTTTTTAATTGCGTTTGAAAAATAAAATGTTACATTGATTTTTGTTCAGACAAGTTTGCTTGTTTTTCTCATGAGAGGTCGGCCTTTTCAGATGACTGACATTCGGTAGCATTTTGAGAATTTCAAAATAGAGGCTTTATTCAATTGACTTGGGTATATTATTCCCACTTATGTACGTGTAATGTCAAGTATATTTCAAGAAGAAAATTGAGGTTGATCCTTTTTGATAATGACGATAAAAACGAGAAACTGAAATGAAATAATCAATATGCTATAACGACAATATTCATTTTAAGAAATTCGTCGAATTCAATCAATTCTGAGTATGGTAAACACAAGAAAACATGCAGCAAGAAGGGACTAACCATGAAATATGAAAAGACAATGTATAGCTGTCAGCAAGAGGAATAACTCAAGATACGAATTACCAATGTCAAAATCTATCAAACACAAAAATCGAAGGAAAGTAAAAAGAAACAGGAAATTTATACTTTATTTATAAGGAAAAGTATTAAGAAACTTTTCAAAGAAAAACAAAGAAAAGTGTGTTGAATTTCAGTCATGGCAGTAAATTTTGGACAATGGCTTGCCAGATGAATAGGAGAGCTGAGACAACAGATGTCTTCCCAAAATTAAACAAAGTATTAAAAAACAGGAAAATTTTATTAGAAACACAAAATAGTGTTGAAATGTCAATCTCTATCTATAAAAGGTAGGATGTGTGTGTGTGTAGCGAATGCACGGCCGCAATTTTCGACGGATTTGCACCAAAATTTACATGCACATTCTCCAAGTTAGCGGGAAGGCCAGGACTGACTTTGCATTTCCCAACTCCCATCGATAGTGGAAATAATCGATTTTTTCATGCTTCTATGGCAGTTTTCATGCAGTTTGCGGCCATTTTCTGCTGGCCAGAGTGAGAGCCTATAGCTGACTGCCACGAATAGGCAGGAAGATTCTATTGGCCAGCGTGAGAGCCAACAGCTGACTGACACGAATGTTAACTAGCACGCTAGCATGCAAAAAAAAAATCGATAGCTGCATTCGTCACAAGTGGGAAAAATTTAAATCTGCATGGCATTTTACTCCAATTGACTCATTCGCTTGCTTAAACTCAACGTTGATTCTGATTCCGCAGAACTGGGTTGGGTATGAAAAAGTATTTGTTGTTAACATTCTTTTTTCATTCGGTTTTTCCAGTTACGAGTCCTTTTTTAAAGCTGATCGTTTTGTGTTCATTTTGTTTAATTCTTTTTTTCGTAACAGATTTAATGTTTAGTATAGAGCTTAGAAAAAATTCGCAATGTGAGATAGGCAAGAAGTAAGGCATGTAGCAATATCAGCACGGCAAAGGGCACTCCTTTAAAGGCAAAGAAGGGCAAAAATATTTTAAGTCAAGTGATAGTGATTGCTGTATGAGTCGTACGATTTTTGAGTCAAGCACGGGCAACGCCGGGCCATGCTGCTAGTCCCCCTATATAACGGTGAGAGTTGGATGATTATCCCACAGATGAAAAGGAGTTTTGAGGCAAGAGAAGGATGATGAGAATAACATGGACGGTGTATGTGATTAACAAAGGTTTAATAACAGTGGAAAATGGACACTTATATTTAGAATCAGGAAAAGGTATTTCAAATTTCTGGTATACGTAAAGTGGAAAGAAGTCTTCGGCAATTTGATAGTCACAGAACAAGAAGGACAAAAGGAAAATGCGAGTAACCTCTCCAGTGAGCGTGTGGCAAAACAAGGATGGGCAGGGAATGAGAGCTAGAAAGAATAGGGAGATTTGGAGAATCGTAATCGTTCCAGTACTGAAGGGACAAGGCAATAATAATAATAATCCTGTAGCTTTCTGAGGTAGTGACAACATTTCATAGATTATGAAAATAAATAATAAAATGCCAGGGTTTCATATCGCCACTAAAGTGAGGGGTTCATGGGTCATCCTGACGCCGCAGGGACTAGGCTGTTTTTCTTTTAATTCAGAGAAAGGCGAGTGAGGTCTTCTATTAAACTGATCTTGTGCAGTATTGGCCCTCGTGAAGAGGCTCATGAATGCAATCTAATAAGAATGAAATTCGAAATAATATTGCATTAGATTATTTAATTTCCTTTATGTCTGAATTTGCCATATCACAAAATCGTTCGAGTGAATGCAAGTTTTGACATTTTTAATAAATCCTAAATTCTCGTGATTATAGAAGAAAATAGTATCAGTTTCTCGAGCTTTCGTTATATCACTCTCTTCCTGTCTCTCTACAAGTCCATCATATACATACATACATATATATATATATATATATATATATATATATATATATATATATATATATATATATATATATATATATGTATATATATATATATATATATATATATAGAGAGAGAGAGAGAGAGAGAGAGAGAGGAGAGAGATGCTTAACAGGTTGATAGATATATATGAAAAGACTGAATAGATAGACAGATAGACAGAAACAAAACTAGATAGATAGATAGATAGATAGATAGATAGATAGATAGATAGATAGATATCCCTTGTGTAAGTGATAGAGGCTCGGATTGACAAATCGGAGAGGCGAATGTGTATTGCAGTCTAGTTCGTTACATTCAATACAGGCAAATAACTTGGAATCCATCACTTCACCTCCATCTATGGGTTAAATAAAAGGAGAAACTGTGCCATATAACCATATTTGGAAACCAATCTATGAAAAGGAAAACTGTATTAAAACCTTGGTCATTTGGAGTCCTTGTCGGGCACTACGTTAACCTGTTCACCGCATTCGGTTACTCTGAAAAGTGTGGTAGTTTCTGTCCGAAACTTTACCGCTATAATCAAATGCTATGTGCGGATGATCTGATGGTTCAGTCCTAACAACTGAGATGCTAAAGCCTTAGATCTTGAAAACGTATTATAGTATATTATTGTGGCATTTGGTTAAAGATGAGTAACGGTTATTTTCTACATTTTCTACATTTAAATATAAATTTGACACTCTCTGATTACTTACGGATTCCATAATTCATTATTAATGTTTTAACTATTCATAGTGACATATCAAAGCCGAAAGCACTCAGAAAATGTATATTTAAACCTTCAACGGAAATCAGGAAAAACGCCCGAAATATGAGAAAAATAAAAAAAAACTCATTTAGAAAAATTTGTCCTTAAACAAATTATATATATATATATATATATATATATATATATATATATATATATATATATATATGAAAGAAAGAAACGCCAGAAAAATGAATGAACAATTTTTGTTTTTACAGATCTTCACTTTGTTTTCCGTCAAAGCTTTTGTGTTTCTCGCCATTTTTTCCGCCTTCCTGCCACACACACACACACACACACATACATATATATATATATATATTCGATTAAGGTGTTCATTATTGTGTTCGAAGTTATGGATAAAGTGTCCAAATATCACATTTTGTTATTGTTTTGTTCAAGTATTTTCGACCATCAGAATCATTATCAAAAATCAATGTGATGTCTGTGGAGTAGTTAGAATTCATTTGTCTATATAATGGTATTCTTTGGGAAGTTGGAATTTTAAAAAAACACTTACTGGGAACGAGGCCGCATACTTTTATTTTTTTATTATTTTATTTATTTATTTGTATGTTTTTTATACTAATATAATATATAGACATATTAAATCAAGATATCGTATGCTGTGGTGAATGATATTTTATTTAATGTAATCTGTTTATATATATATATATATATAAGCTGTTTATATATATATGTGTGTGTGTGTGTGTGTGTGTGTGTGTGTGTGTACACACACAAACACACACACACACACACACACATATATATATATATATATATATATATATATATATATATATATATATGATCGACTCTCCCGTCGAGATTCGACGTATGAGGGCCAAGCAGATCAGTTTCCAGGAAACCGACAGCCCGACAACGGCACATGAGATTTAATTAAAGTGGTGAAGGCCACGTGCAGGACCATCCACACTTTTTGGAGGGACGAATACAGAGACCTGGTGCACCGAATGCCACAATGTTCCCAAACGATCCTCCGCAGGTTTTGAATTCTGAGTTGTCCTTCTCCTAGACCAGTTGCCTATATATATATATATATATATATATATATATATATATATGCATGAAATCACAAGTCATCATGACCGAGGTTTTGAGTGTGCTGACCTTGTTCAGACTGATGATCACGCTAGATAACACGCTCTCTCCCAGAAACTGCAACTGAGGTCTGCTCAGCATAGTTGCAGTATAAACCAGAGGTGGGTGCCGTGGGTGTTGAACAAACATAAATGTGTCTGAGTGAGCGACCTAATCAGTGTTGGCTAGCCGCCCTAGTAGTATCCTCGAATACGAGTGGCCAGCTATGACATATATATATAAATGGCAACTTGGTCTAACCGTTTCAGTATTGAACTAGATGTAATCAAACAGTTTCTTTCTCGCACTTCTTCTCTGTGGATCTTCCTTCCGAGTTCTTGCTTCAATGATAGCTATAATCTTCAAATATTTAAATGCAACGTCATTCGCCATTTTTTTTCCTTCTTGAACCTTGTTCAACTTTTGTTTTTTCTCATCATATCCACTAAGGTCTTCTCATTTTATTT
The DNA here is from genome assembly GCA_963932145.1 of Acanthosepion lycidas. Classification (NCBI taxonomy): domain Eukaryota; kingdom Metazoa; phylum Mollusca; class Cephalopoda; order Sepiida; family Sepiidae; genus Acanthosepion; species Acanthosepion lycidas. The sequence goes on along the minus strand of OZ010581.1, from coordinate 92,269,576 downwards.
CACCTCAAGTCCCCGACTTCGATCTAATGACTTTATCCATTTGCTTAGGGTGAAAAGATCTATCTATCTATCTATTAGGTTGGTGCAAAAATAATATAGTTTTCTCACATAGTAACATATGTGAGGAAACGATATTATTTTTGAACCAACCTAATATCTATCTATCTATCTATCTATCTATCTATCTATCTATCTATCTATCTATCTATCTATTATTTGTTGTCATATCTTGATATAAGTCAATATATCACTAGTTTTTAGAAGTCGCCTTTTATTTGAAGTTGCTTCGACTGTCATGGCAGGGATGGGCATCTTGGCGTCCTCTTGCCTGTTCGAGACAAGTTCGAAACATAATATTTAAGACGATTATTTTTTTACAATGATGTTTATTCTGTACAATGCGCAAAAGACACTCAAGGTAGTGACTTACAGAATACGAAGCAAGGTGACAATGTCTCCAAAATGCAAGGAGCCACCGGAAGTGATACAGATGGGAAAGACATTAGAAGGAACCGGAAATCCCATACTAAACAGGAAACAAGGGAGAAACCTCTATTCCTCTTCAAAAGCATTGCCCTTGGAATTTGGTTAGTCAGTAGACTGGCACTACGTAATATTTTTGATTGCTAATGGATTCAATAGTAAATTGTATTAGAATAAAATAAAGAAATCCAGAAAACCTAATTCCTTCAGGAAATATAAGTGTTCATTAAGAAAAATCATTTTTTCAAGGAATAATATCGTTGAAACATCTCAAAGGTACATGCGTTTTGAAAGCCAGTAAATAAGACACATTAAAGGATATTGACCAACATGACCATTAAAAGCTTTTTTTAACAGAACCATTATACAGAAATCAATGCGTCATGAATCCTGACATCGACTGACCATTAGATAGGAATGAATGTCATAAATATACAATTGTGTGACATTATATAGTTATTCAAATTCGATTAGACGGTAATCATATTTTGTGCTATTTACATTGTATTGATTGACGCTATATCCCCACATGAACATATATGAATTCTATCATATACTTACTAGTGCGATGATATATATATATATATATATATATATATATATATATATATATATATATATATATATATATATATACACGTATATGGGTATATAGTGAAACATTCCTACACACGTGCACACAGAAACACACGCACAAACGCATAACACGTACACAAACACACACGCCCGCACACACGCATACACGTGCGTGCACAAAATTACACATACAAAGCCATGCACTCCCACACATATTTTTCTGTTTGGGCGTGTGCATATATGTTGACCCCCTTATGCAAGAGTATAGAGCATAAATTTACACACACACACACACACACACACACACACACACACACATATATATATATATATATATATATATATATATATATATATATATATATATATATATATATATATATTAGGTTTATTTATGTAATAATAATACTTTCTATTTCACTACTTATTTTCTTGATGTTATGCTGAAATTCATCAATGAAGGCGTCATTGATGAATTTCATTTAATTTTAATATTTTCTTAACCCAAGTACTTTCAATCTCCTTCGAGATCATCCTCAGGGGTGAATTGCTAAGACCAATTAATTTAACTGTAATCGGTGTGATCGTGATTTTGCAAACACGAAGGCGCTCTGCTACAATTATTTTAAAATTCATCGCTTTGGTTAGGATGTTTTATAAAGAACCGTTCCCTATCCAAGGGCGATAACCAGAGAAGTCAAAATTGCAAAATGGTGTTAAATATTAATCAAATCAAATGCATTTTAAGACATTGCTATTATACTCATAATTAATTTTATTCAGTCTTGGTTGGTTGCTTTTGATATAGAGGGCCTCGATAATTGAAAATTATCAATAAATATTAAATTTACTATAGCTACCGTACTTGTTTTCAGAGAATGTCATGTATGGATTAACTTAATTACAACAGTTGGCATATTTATAAAGGCACACAAAAAAGAAATTAAAAACTCTTTTTAAAATACTTGGGTCGATGAATTGTAGTTCGCTTTTCCATTTATAACTAGTAAATACAGGGTCTTAATTAAACGCAATATCATTTGACCGATACAAATTGATAGAGAATTTTAAAAGAATTAAAAGTTTAGAAATTATTCTAATTAATTTTGTTTTCAAATGAAACCATTTCTTTCAAAGATATATTATACGTCAAAGAGAATTTTTTTACAGAAAAAAATATCCACAAATTATTTTATTCATAAGAGCTTTTCTAATGAAATAATGTCGTAGTTTTATTCCATTTTTTTTATTTTACGATTCAGAGCAGATTTCTTCTAAATGTGTGTCGTGCATTATTAAAGAAAAAAAAAATTGATGACTTAAATTTTCACGGGACTGGTCCTTACAAAGAATATGAACATTAAGCACTACAAAAGAGAATTTCACAAAATGTCAGAAAATTAAATAAGTGGTAACAGATGTATAAAGTATTTTTACAAGAAGTTTCTGAAAAATGAAACATTTTCAAATTAATTTCCTTCAATTGTGAATAATTCTGAAAGTTTCATTAAAATCCGACAATTAATTGATTTTTTAAAGAATTTCGAAATCAGTTTGTTTTGCAATGCAGAAAGATGCTAAAATCTTCCATACTAATTTGACTCAAGTAAACAAAAATTTTAACCAACATTTCGAAGATTCTCCAAAGGATTAAAACATAATTTAATAATAAATCCTTTGATGTTTCTTAATAATAACAACGATTTTGACGATAAAACATTGTTTTCATTAAGTTTGGGACATTTTTTCATCATTGTTACCAAATGAGTGAAGATACCTATATATAAATATACATGTATAAAATCTAGCGTTTCTACATCGTTAGCGTTTCCCCTGAGTTAATAAATACAAACGATGCTGGGATTTATATTTTCCCAACCCATTTCTACACATATAATTCCATCATGAAAAACATTACTTTTATCCGATGAAGACTTTCTAGTCTGTTACGCAAAATTTTTCGACTTTATTATTCAATTCACAAACACGCACACACACGCGCACACATAATATATATAAATCATTAACCTCTATATTTGTTTTTTGTATGAATGATTCATGAATTTATAGATTATAATTGCACCTTTTAATTGAAATTAATATATATATATATATATATATATATATATATATATATTTGGTTGGATAGATGTGAGTGTGTGACCTTGGGTTTCATGCTTTAGCGATCGTCAGACAAACTGATTAATTTTTTTTTTAAATTTGGGTTTATGTAGATTGCGTGTACCCAACCAAATATGTTAGCTCTATCTCTGATATTGAGCGCTTTCTAATAAGTACCGCGCATATAATATATAAATAATTATACATATATATATATATATATATATATATATATATATATATATATATATATATTTATATTTCTATACACACACTTTTCACACACACATATATGTATATATATATATATATATTAGGTTGGTGCAAAGATAATGTCGTTTTCTCACATATGTTACTATGTTAGAAAACGACATTATTTTTGCAAATCACAAAGGTGTTGTTTTTCACTACGACAATGCAAGACCGCATGTTGCAAAACATTGCAGAAATGAGTTCAAAATGGGAAACCCTCAAGGACCTACCGTATTCTTCTGACTTGTCTCCTTCTGGTTTTAATTTCTTCCTATCTCTAATGTCAGTGGTAAACTACATGGCAACATTTTTCTAACAATATACATATCAAGCTTGCAACACGATGGGAGGCATTTGTGACAAGAATGGAGACGTTGTATTTGAGTAATAAATGTTTTACTATAACAGTAAACATGTAAAATGTTGTTTTTAATTTTTCGAACAAGAACATTTGCAATGATATATATGTATATATATATATGTATATATATATATATATATATATACACATATATATATATATACATTCATACATATATCAATATATAAACATATACATATCTATCTGTATACATATATCTATACATAAATACATATATATATGAATATATACATATATTTATATATATATACATATATTTATATATATACATATATATACTTATATATTTCTATAAATATATATAGATATAGATATAGATATATATGCATATATAAATATAAGTATATAGAAATATATGTATATATATATATATATATATATATATACATATATTTATATATATATAAAATAAATATTTAAATATATATAAATACATGTATATCTGTAAAAATATGTATATATATGTATATATATATATATATATATATATATACACATGTATAAAAATACATACATATATGTATCTGTATATATATATATATATATATATATATATATAGATATAGATAGATAGATAGATAGATAGATAGATATAGATATATACACAATTTTGTTTAAAGACCAACGAAAATTAAGTATTTTTTGTAAAATTCCTAGCTACGTACTTTCGTTTGACATTAATCAAACACGTAATAATATATATATATATATATATATATATATATATATATATATATATATATATATATATATATATATATACACACACAAGTATGCATGTGTGTGAGAGAGAAACAACTTTATATACGTTTTGTTTATATTTTGTTTTGATCATTCACAAACAAGTGCAGTACGTGTTGTGCACTTTTACGCAAGAAGCAAGAGTAAAATAGAAAACAGCATTTAATTTAAGCCATAAACATAATAGCTTAAAAGTTGGAATTTTTCCCTTTGATGTTACCGCCTGGGCACCTGCTCCAGCTCGATTGTTTACAAACGCACCTGTTAACGACTCATGTTTGACTCCTCTCCATCCTTCTCGTGACGTACACACTCCTGTGGAAAAAAGACGGCATTTCTATTGTGAACAGAAAACAATCTGATTATAATGTTAGGAAGATTTCGTGGAGCTTACTTCTCTGAATAATGATCCGCCCATAAATATCCGTGTATGAGGAGGTGTTGAAAAGCTGTTCATTTGACCCACTTGCACAACCTCTGACTAAAAGTTAAAACATCAAAATTCATTTCAGAACCCCTTCATCCGGATTAAATCTTTTCAACATTATCTCCACCAAATACTCACAAACATACATACAGGCAGGCGCGCACGCGCTCAACACACACACACACATCCTTCCATACGTACACGCACACACATCCATCCAAACATACAGGTACGCAAATACATCACCACATGCACATAAACGCATGTACACACACATGCATACATACTTTTTCATAGCCCTTTCTGTTTTTTGTCTTTATTTTCATAAGAGGCAATAGACATTTCACACATACATTCCTAGTTTTCATACCGTTTACATTCAGGATGTCGGCGGTCATAGCTATCCACAACTTCTTGTAATTTGTAGCTTTAATATCGCTGTGGGTTTTATTATGGAATATCTTTGCTCAGATTAGGCCCCTACAACACACCGTTTTCATCATCAGTGACCGAGCATGATCGTAGGTTCCCTGAGTTGCTGAGCACCTGACCAGATTCCTCCATATATCTCGGTTGCGTGACTATGTCCGAGTCGCTGTGAATCTTTCCAGTCGGCTCAGACCATTTTTTGATCAAACTCTTCTACTTTTGCCAAAGTTGGTATGTTTCTTGTGTCCATGACCAAGGTGAGCCGACAAGCAGGAGGATACCGACTCTGGTTTCAAATGTAGAGGGATAGGTTCCGCCAGGTCTACTTTGCCCATTCTACGCATGAATGAATACATCTCCACCTTTCATAGCAGATCAGTTGTCATGCAAGATAATAAGATCATTGTTCATCAACGTCAAAGAAAAGAGCATAACCCTTGCGACAAGGCATGTACGGACACTGGTACAGCCAGGAAGATTCCAGAAACAAACACCGTTATAAATATAAACAAATCTCGAGTTTTGGTTAACAAAAAAATGTACCAGTAGAGAAAGAGACGGATTTCGTTTTTCTTTTTTAGGCACTTTTCCGACACTCGACCTATATTAAAACTAAATTATTTCGCATTTTTTAAACTTTTAAAGGATATTCAGACCCCACCTTTACTAAGACACTACCTATTTCAGACCCCACCTTTACTAAGACACTACCTATTGTCCTCATCTTTGTCGCCATATTTATCACAACGTTTCGGCCGTTGTACGCTCCGGCCTTCTTCAGGTGGTTGGAATTTCGAACTGAACCCTTTATTTCGATCCCTGGGGTAGACTGTTCTAGTTCCACGTGCCATGTTTGATGGATGTCAGTTATCAGTTATCTCCTGCTAATTTTCCCTCTGAAAGTTCTCCACTGCCTTAACCGGGTATTGAACTCGCACTATTTGGGTCTGGATCTAACCAACGCCTTTATCCACTGTGCCATGTGTCCTTGAGGGTATGAATTTCTTGGTATTATAAACCTAATGTTTTCAGCAAGCATTTTTACCAGTGCTCATATTGCAAATTTTCCTGTTATCATTACATGTTTTTACCAGAGCTCATATTGCAACTTTGTTATCAATGCTTTTCTCTGGCACTCCTAATTACTGGTTCCCATATTGTATTTATTTCTTTGCTTGGTCTTAATGTTTTCAGCAACCATTTTTACCAGTGCTCATATTGCAATTATATATAGACAGACTAAGACACTACCTCTTCGGTGGAGTAATGGATAGCGGCTCGGATTGAGGAACTGGAGAGCTGAGCTCGAATTCCGGTCGAATCCATCACATTTACTAAAGTGCTAATACCCTTGGGAAAGGTATGAATCCTCATCTTCTCCCCCACCTATGGGTAAATAGCAGGAGAGACCGTGTTCTATAGCTTTGGATTGCAACTGGTCTACTGCAGAAAGAAATGGCAACGTACTGCGGGAAGAAAATCTGCCTCGCCAGTCATGTATCGAAAGATACATGGTAGCCTAAGCGTGTATCACGTATGATACATAACTGACTGACCTCGACTAATGCATATTGAAATAACTTCCTACCATCTCCCGGTTATTAAGCCCTATTTATTTTCGGTACTCAAAGGTTTTATTATCGTATTTAAACGTTTCACTATATCCCATGTGGTTGCTTTAGAATTTTCTTCGAATACAGTACGGAAAATTTTATTGCCGATTGAAGTCGGTCTTCTAGAACGAGACAAATATTTGGCGGTAAATTTCCCCAAGTCAGACCATGTCTGGAATATCTTGATGGTGAAGACTTTTTTTCCATTGTCAGTGCAAATATTCCTAGCCAATTCTGAAGATGATAAATCCTTTTCTAATTCGCATGGCATCTGGTGTCTTAAATAGGTCATAAACTCTATCAATACCATTCAACCTGAAGATAAATATTCCTGAAATAAAAGAGGAAAGTTCACAATACTAAGTTATATGAATAACTATGTCATAGATAATTAAAAATAACATTAATCCTATCACAAGAAAACAGACGGCAGGGCTTTTTACGAAAATTCCTATATATCACTATATTTATTGGGCTTATGTTTTTAATGTATTTTATATTCTTGAAGGTTTCATTTTAGCTTCAACTGAAAGGTAAAGGATTAAATTTACTATTCTGGTGTATTTCAGATAGAAAAAAGTCAATGGAATTATTATGCCAACCAGATGACATCAACAAAACAAGATTTTTAATCAAAATTTCGAAGGTGTTAGAAAGGATTAAAAAACTTTAAAAAATAATCAAAAAACACTTTGGTCTTACATCTTAATAATAAGATAAACATTTTGACGATAAAACTTTATTTTTATTAAGTTTGTGGTATTTTTCGTTACGCTATGCTGTCTTCCGCGAAAAAAGTGGAGGTTCTATTTTTATACATCCCTGTTTTTAAATAGGGAAATTACGCACTAATGTAGTTCTGGATATGACGATAATTACAGCCGGCAGAAAGGCTTCTGACCGGGAGAGTGGAAGATTTGAGGAGCGTGGAACCACCTCTTAATTGCTGTTTTTTTCTGGTCCACCCTGACACGGTGGTCCCAGATATGATCAAATAGAGAACCCTCAAACAAAAACAAGCACTATAAACGTATGAAAATATGTTTTCAGAATAAAAATACCGGCAATATAATTTTATATTAAAAAAATTACCAACAATACCTATTTATAGCAACAATTACCAACACTAGAATTTACAGTAAAATTACCAGCAATAAAACTTATAGCAAAATGACTAATAATACATTTTATCTGTAGTTGAAGACATAAAATTGTGTTCAAATTATTAAGATTTCGGCATCAAATAACCCATCGAAGTTGATATGCCGCTAAATAAAATCAACCAACCAACGAATTCACCGTAACAATTTTGACCACTATTTTGACTTAATAAATGCAAGTGTATCAGATTGTATTTATTAAGTCAAAAGAGGAAAGAATTCACTCAGAAGGAAAATACATTGAAAGTGCACTGATCTCACAATTCTCTACTGTTAACCTCAGACTAGGAACATACACAATATCGCCAATCAACGCAATAGCAATAGTAGCACAATGCTGTATATGAACTAATAGAGAAAAAACAAAGTTCTACTCGAAGTAGGCGAATTTCAAATCGAACAGAGTTTACAGGCTTCAATACAGGAAGAAAATAAACTTTTTGGCTGCAGCATCTGATGAGGATATTTATTACCTCGCAAATTCCAAATCTATTTCTTTACATGTTCTGACCTGAAGAGGCCTACCATAAGGAGGTGAAACTCGTTGTCTATATAGAATTTCTACTTTCTCTCATAATACTTATATCAACTGGCCTAGAAATCGAAAGCCTTATTAAAGAGAATGTATTTAGTTGGAGGTAAAGTCCTCGCGGTTTTTTAAATGAATTTGGTTCGTTGTTTTCTGGAATGTTCTAGAACTTGGTGGTTCTTCTTCAATGTACCGCGTCCCTTTAGGACACGGGCGATCATGGCTCTCCAAAACTTCTTATTTCTTCAGGAACATAGCGATTTTTCTCCCTTGGCTCAGGCTTCCCTCCCATTTCATCAGAAATTCACTCAGGTAGGAGGTGGCTCGCTGCCTTCTCGTATCGCTCATATTCTCTATATACGCTGTGCGGTTTATGTTTTCCAATTCTTCGTTATGTGACCAAGGAATTTCAGCTGTCTTCTGTTAATTCTGAGCATAAGCATTCTTTTTGCTGTCATTTTCTTGAAGACTCCCTCGGTGCTTAATCGCTCAGTCCATAGAATTCTCATTATCCATCTGTAGAACTGTATTTCTGTTACCTCCAGTTTTCTCCTCACCAGTGGGGAGATTGTTTAGTATTTACTGGCATATATATATATATATATATATATATATATATATATATATATATATATATATATATGGTTGGATAGATGTGAGCTTGTGACCCTGGGTTTCACGCTTTAACGATCGTCTAAAGCGTGAAACCCAGGGTCACAAGCTCACATCTATCCAACCATATATGTTAGCTCTATCTCTGATATTGAGCGCTTTCTAATAAGTACCGCGCATATAATATATAAATAATTATACATATATATATATATATTTATATTTATGTCCACACACTTTTCACACACACACACACACACACACACACTCATATATATATATATATATATATATATATATATATATATAGAGAGAGAGAGAGAGAGAGAGAGATAGATAGATAGATAGATAGATAGATAGATAGATAGATAATTTTTTCAACACTTTGCTTAGCTTTTGGAATGTTTCTTTCGCCAGTTCAGTGTACGTTCGTGTTTTGGTGCATGAGTATAAATAGTGCGCGTACGAACACAATCACCATCATTATTCTGTTTATCATGTGCATTTACATGGCTTCTGAATCGTCTCTAACCAGGCACTTCGTACGGGTCTATCTACTGTACGAGTTCAAATCTGGAGTGAAAGCAGCCGAGTCAAGTCGCTGCACCTGTGCTGCGTTTGGTGACAGCACAGTATGCGAATAAAGAAGCACAAGACTGGGGGTCAAACGCTTTCGCAAATGTGACACTAGCCTTGGACATCAATCAAGCTCGGGATGGCTATCGATGGTGGATGATAAATCCAATCTCCTCCATGCTTCATGAGCGATAGCAGCTGTCATGGGTGTATCCCAGTTCATCGTTATCAAACACCTGCATATCATCTGCAAAATCAGACTCAATGCATTTGCGAAAGCTGATACTCAGTTCTTGTTGGGCTGGGCCTTTATCTATTGGGGGTGTTGTCTCGCTGCAACACGCCTATGGTGATCGTGTGTTATGCACAATTTGTGAAAAAAGACCACCATGACGCAATTCACTCAACCAGAAATTTGGAAACGGCATGCTGTACTGCTTGGCATTCACACCAGAAGCTCCAATACGAACATTTTAGAGTGTTTGGTTGTCAATCTGAGGACAGTGCAAAGGATTCGGAAAGTTGGATGTGTCTAATGGTGATTGCGTAGGTGTTTGGAGAGAACTCATGTGATGGCGACTTTATGAATACATTCATCTTCCCAAAGCGCCTCAAACTCAATATGGAGGCCTACATTGAGGAGGTAGTGCTGCCTTGGGTCAAGAGAATGGCTTCTGGAAGACTGTATGTTTGGTAACAGGACTCCATACCACGCAATCAGGAGTACCCAGTTATGGCTATCAGATAATTTCTGCGAGCATATCATCCCTTACATCTGGCCACCTAACTCCCCAGACTGCAAACCCTTGATTATTATGTGTGGGGCGCAGATGAGCGAGAGACCAACAAATCTCTTTGTAACAGCAAAATGAACTGAAGGCAACTTAAAAAAGGAGACCGTCCAGAAAAGTTGCAGGAGATCCCGAAGTTGTCTTTGATTGATTTGACCGTTTACTATGGCTTATCAATCCTTTTCCGTTTATTTTAATTCATAATCTATTTTGATATAACAATTTTGTGGAGATAAGAATAACTTAGTGATGCAGGTCATACTAATTAACCCATACAAGGGGAAAAGAAATGGATTCATACCTCAGTGCATTCAGGGTATTTGTGCGTTTGTGAATATAATTACCCAACTGGATATGGATCCAGACAATTTCTCCGACCACATCACCCTTTACATCTGGCCACCTAACTTCCTAGACAGCAACCCTCTTGATTATTATGTGCGGAGCACATTTTATCGAGAGACCAACAATACTTTCGAACGCCAAATATAAATTGAAGGCAAAGATTATGACAGCATTCACCAACTTAAACAAGGAGATTGTCTGGAAAATTTGCAGGAGATTCCGAATTCGTCTGGAGGCTGTGGTTGAAGCCAATGATGATTTTACTGAATAAATTTACGTTTTAGTATTTCAAGATATTTTTATGTAATTTTGGAAAATATATCTGTTAGTGTTATTTTCCTTTTTGTGTAATTTAGACGACAATACATTCATCGTACCCTGTATATTTCAAAATATCCCATTTTAACTCTTCTGTATACTGGTTGTTGACTGGAATCATTTTGAAAAATATCTACGATGTTTTTGTCAGATACTGCGCATATTTTCACCCTTTCTTTGATTTGGAACCTTTCTGGTGAAGAGAATTATATTGGTACGTTTTTCTTTCACTCGGTAACCGACTATGTCTTGTTCACTCTTTTTTATGGCATTTTGTTTTCATTCTATCCTCTTTTAATTATTCCAATTCCAGTTTTACCTTTTTTGAGCCTATTATTCGTCATTCTATATTGTCTCCCCACGCATCCACTTCTATTCTGACTATTCTCTTTCATTGATTTTTCCGTTTATTACGGCTTATCCGTCCCTTGCAGTTTATTTAAAGCCAGAATATATTTTTAAATTGTAAGATTATTTTTTTTTTTTGTGGGGCGGGGGTATATTTAGTGATTTATTGATAGAAATCTTACAAAT